>OX638409.1:4044877-5259791 GCA_951813805.1 Limnephilus auricula | reverse complement strand
TTATATGTACAAGCCGGAGAAAACTGCTGTCAAAATCCAAGCCTTGCATTATGCCCGTAAAATAATAGATATATATGAACGCCCAGTGCTGGTAAGTAGTGAAAAGCACCAGATCTGATAATCTGTTACTTTACAGGCGGATTTTTTGGGGTAGTTTTGGAACTGACGTAGAATGAAATCTATGTGACGACCGTCCCGTGGTCGAGTGGTAAGACACATGACTCCCAATCGGAAGGTTGCGGTTCGAACCCGGCGTGCGCAAATAATTTTATTTGATTAATTTGTGTTATTTCACGATTAATTAATAAAAATAATATATGCGGCACGTTCCAGAGTGGAAGATACTCTCAGTATCGCCCTGGTGTAAGACCACCATTCAGAATTGAAACGTTGCTTAATAATGGCTTTAGCCGTGTTTAGTGACTAGATCTGAATAGCCAGGTACTTTCCCACCTTCCTCTTCCCCATCTCCTTCCCTTCCCCACTTACCTTCAGCCTCACAACATACTCCAGAATTGGGGATTGCATAGTCTCACTGGCTCCAGAAGGGAGCAGTTGGGACTCTTGTGTGGTTTTTTCTATAAAAAAAAAAAAAAAAAAAAATGTGGACATACTTTAGCGGCCCGTTCATAGGTATACCTACATATTCTTTCAGACTCTTTTTCATAAGCGGTGATACATTTTTTGTTCGATTATTACGAATATTACGCTTCTTGTATTTTTATAATGTCATTGGATAATAGTAATAATATTTAAATATGATGTCATCATTAATTTTAAAAAAATATTACCAGCTATGAAAAAAAAAACCTTTGATGGTGATAATGTCATTGTCATTGGATAATAGTAATAATATTTAAATATGATGTCATCATTAATTTTAAAAAAATATTACCAGCTATGAAAAAAAAAACCTTTGATGGTGATAACTCCTGTTAATAAATAAATATGAAGGTAGTAAATGTTTAACATACGCCATGTCGAGATAATATACAATGCCACGGAATGATATGGGATGTACATTAGTGATGGGCATAATCGAGACATTTAGATAATCGAAATATTGCATGCGCGTAGGCACGGCATGGCAAGGGGAGGAGGGGGGGGGGGGAAGTTTGCCCAACCCTGGCTGGCCGATGCACGACCTCTGGGATTTTTATTTTTATTGGGTACAAAACGATACATAAATTACAAATATATATTTTTTTACAGTGATTAATCACATAATATATGTATTTGATGTGCCTCCATAAATAAGCGGGGCTTGTGTGTATGGGGGGGGGGGGGGGTTAATACATTGGATTTATTTGACATGATTCAGTTTTTAAGGTGAGTTTTAAATTCTTTTATGTTAGTATTCATCTTTCTAATTTTTCCTGGTAATGAACTAAACAATTTTACTCAGAGATATTTATAATTTTACCGTCCTATTGTTTTTTTACATTTTGGTTGTCGACAGATTCGCGTTTTCAAATTTACAGCATTTCATAAAATGGTTTTTCCTTCTTCCATGCATTTTCTTTATATTCATAGAGCCTTAAGCATGAATATGTTGTAGAAGCCTACTTTTTAAAGAACCTATTCTACTTCTCTTTTCGGTACCTACTCTAAATTTTTATTTGTTCCCCATTCTAAATAAAAACCTGGTTCCGCCCATGCCCGTGAGCCTACATAAATCACACCAAGTATATTTAATGCAATGGCTAAATTAAATATAACCTAAATAAAATAATTAAAAAAAAACAGGGTTTTTGCTGCTGGCGGGCGGCGGGCGACTCGACAGTAGCTTGGTAACAAAGTTAACGTTACCTGGATAAGGCGCGGCATCAAGAGTTGTACACGAAGTGGGGTTCTTAAATTCCAACCGTACAGACGCTAGCGTAATAATAACTTAGAAGGTTTATTTTTTTATCTATATTTAATGCTACCTATGTGATTTGCATTTCCGTACGAATAATGACGACTGCATACGATTGTTTCGATTCCATTTTCGAATGAATTTTGACGTATCACACGATTGTCTCAATTCCACTTTCGATGACATTTCAATACGATTGTCTGGTAGTGTGAATAAATTACATCAAGAAGTGAGAATCGTTTGTACAAGAATCAATTTATGCATGACAATGTATCGAAATATTTCGATGGTAAAAAGATCGAGTAAGTCATCGATAATTCATCGATTGTGCCCATCGCTTATGTACATTTTTTAATTTTTAATTTTTATTTAAAGAAACATTTAAAACAAAGAATAATACATACATATCAAATATAAACATAATACAAAAACAGAGAAAAAGTCCCAATAAACTACTTTTAAGTAGTTTGTCAATGGGTTCTTTTAACTTAATGGATTATAACAAAAAATTAAATTAATTATTAAGAAATAATTGTTTACATTCATAAAAAAAATATATTGTATACACTCATACCATAAGAAAAATAGCCTAAAAAGGTGTAACATGATATAAAAATAATTAAATTATTATGATTGAGTTATCTTAAATGCATGTTATAGTACCTACCTAAGCTGTTTATAGAGATTATTCTTTACAAAAAGGACGAGAAATCCACAAATGCATGAGTTATTTTGTTTGTTTAACGATAGATTTAACTTTCTCAATATCATTAAATTACATTACAAGAAGTTGCTTCACCTACCTCAGAAGTTATTTGTGAGGGGACGATTTCACTATATTTAAGCAGGGTTTAAAAGTGTGTTACTTGTATTTATTTTATTACCAGTATTTTACATAACGGTCTAAAACAAATCTGATTTGACAAAGGATGGACGTGGAACAAACAATATTATGGTCGAATAGTCGTATTAAGGTAACAAAATGCACAATTCAAATTGAAAATTATTAGTTATTACACGCCAGAGCGACTATTCCATCACCAATAGGGGTATTTTGTGACTCTGAAGGGAGTAGGGAGGGAAAGGAGATGGGGAAGAGGAAGATAGAGAAGTACCTGGCTATTCAGATCTGGCCACCAATCACGGCTAAAGCCATTTCAAGCAATGTTTCAATTCTAAATGTTGGTCTTACACCAGGACGATACTGAGAGCATATTTTACTCTGGAACGTCCCGCAAATATACTAAACACTATTTATAATTAATTAATTGTAAAATAACACAAAATTATTTAAATAAAATTTATTTGCGCACGCCAGGTTCAAACCCGCGATCTTCAGAATGGGAGCCAAGAGCCTTACCCCTCGAGCACGCCGGCCGTCATTGTGAATCATTATGACAAAATGTCATAGATAAGTTATGACACAAAACATTCACGACATTAAGCGGAACTACTAAATCAGCTTTTTCCTGAAAACACAACATAGTGCTATCTGAAACATAACATGTCAATCTGTCAATACGTGAATTACATAGCGCGATTTGTTGGCGAAAAGTAGTCCTCACTGTCAACAGATATAAAAGCTTTTGAAAAATCGGCAAATGATTTTTGCCATTCTGTTTTCCGTGAATTTTTTAGTTCGTGGCTGATTTTCGTCTTTCGGGAAAGACTAAAATAATCATTACGTTTCACGAGATGAAAAACTTTAAATAGAGTAAATGGATTACGTATCTTAAGAGGCTAGACTTTAAACGACACGCGGAACACCCGCGTCTGTCATTCTGTCCCGCTCACAATAAGCTCACGCACACTTACAATACATGCGAATGCGAAATGTGCGAATAAGACAACGCTCAAATTTACCTACAGAAATCGCTCGAAAAGGGGTTTATGGAGAGTACACTTTTCTACACCGAAACTTTCACGAAATTGAAATTAAAAAAATATATATATTTTTTAGAAAGAAGAAGCTACGTCGGTAGCTTTTTATATTTTTATAATTCTTTATGAGAGTTGAGTTAGCAGCACTTTTTCCTTAAATAATATTTTTTGATAAATCGTACATGTTTGACAGTGAATGTTTACGTTAATACGAAACGCATCGACAATTCGAAAACATACCGACATAGTTTTCACCCTCTGAAGGCAGTATAAAAAAATATATTCATTTTGTGCAATTTTCGATGTAGTAAAGTGTTTTTTCCCGGGCGTCCTTTTTGTATGGACCGAAAAGCGAAGTCTATCATCTTAACTTGTCACCGCGTGACAGCTTTCTAGCAATGTATATAATGTTTAAGTTATACTATACAAGCTGACCGGCAAACTTCGTACCACCTCAGCATCAATACATGTTGTGTTTAATTTATTAGCTGAAATAAATTAAGTTTTTATAAAGCGCCTCCGCCCACTGAGGCAACTGAAAACTCTCAACTGCAAACTGTCTTTGTATGACAATGTGATGGCCCGCACACTACACAATCACACAAAACCCCGTTTTCAATGGTAACGCAAGCGGTGACTTGCGACCATCTTGCGACTGTCACGGCTGATTGCCCTGGGCGGCCGTTGCTAGTTGCGAGCTGTCAGCTGATTGTTCTTGTTCTATGGTTAAACAAGCTTTTTGACCAATCAAGACAGAGAAAACAGCCGGTTTTAGTTGGTTTTCAGATGCCTCAGTGGGCGGAGGCGCTAAGTTAAAATAAATAGGAACCTACTATAAGTTCAAAAAATTAAATTGAACTGTTGACTAAGCACGAAATGTTCGGCACACTACACCATTGACAGTTCGAATTGATTAAAATTATGTTAATTGATTTAATTATGTCGACCAACGCACATTATTTGAAAAGCCGTTCCATACAAATTATATGAAAAAATCAATTTTCTTCATAATTATTTTTCCCGTGATTTTTCCAATGTTTTAATAGTTATTCTGTTAATCGGGACGGAGACAAATCCAACAAATCAAAGATCATAAAAATCGGTCTAGCCGTTCTTGAGTTATAAATGGTGTAACTAACCCGACTTTGTTTTATATATTAAGATTATACTTATAATTTATAATAAACAGGGTTAAACTCTTACATACAAGTAAAAAAATCAGTATTTGTAACGAGGAATGATTTTTTTTTTAAATTGTAAAAGAAATGTTAACAATTTTTTTTATTTTTTTTTTATTTATTTAAAAAGAAAGACAAACATTCCCGGGTTACGAATAACCCAACAACATTTGAAAATCTCCTACTACCACCACACTAAGCGGAAGATGTTGCTTGTGTTGTGATGGAGGACTTAGCCAGCCGAGGAATCGAACATTTAAACTGAATCATTTTTATTTTGAATTTTTTTAAATTCTTGTATGCCCACAGAAGCCCTATTTGTTTTTATATTTATCCAAGTATGTGTGGCTCATGAGTGAGAAATAAAACGCACAGTATATTTGTGTTTTACCATTAATTTTACATTTATTAACCACTCGAGCGCTTTTTGCCACATTATGGCACCATTTCTAAAATCTCGGATTGCTTTGTTGCCAAATTTTGTTGGCAAATAATTTTTTTTTTATCATAACGACTATGTAATAAATTGTACATTCAAAATATAAGAAAATGAATATTCTCTAGATTCTTTAAAATGTTTTAAGGTTAAAGATTTAATTATGTTTATTTTATACATCCTAAAAATATATGATACTAAACAAAAGATAGGGGAATTCATTGGCTACATAGAACTGTAATCAGTTTGTATGTCTCCATATTCAAATTCGGAGGTATGATTTTTTTAATGTGTTCGGAAAAATTTCCTTTGGCAATTCGAGAAAAAATATTATAATTGCTCTATCGCTTCAGTGTTTCTAATATAATAAATGATTGAGAAAAATATTTGTCGGTAATAATATTTACCATATTGAAAAACCTAAATTTAAATGTATTATGACGTAAGATGTCGTTCGGAGCGTTTAGATAAATATTTTATGGTAATAAATCAATTTTCGAGATCGATTTATTAATTGTACGAACAATCAATTTTTTTTTCATTGGATTTAATTTTAATTTTCATAGGAAAATTTCATTGAATTCATAATCTGCTCTTTCATAGAGAGCGTTAATATAATTATTTTAGGGAAAAAGGCCTTTTGCAAGTCATGCTTTAAAATATTAAGATGAATTATTGGTTTGCGTCCGCACATATGCAATATGAATAAGTATAATATTAGGTCCTTACATTTGAAATTGGCGTTTTGTATGGGAGGAACATAAAGTCGTTTTTCAAACCATTCGTACGGGAATCAATAAAATCTTTGAAGGCGGTTTGGACTGCCCCATCGGAGTTGATTTTTTTCCCTTGCAAGAAATTTCCAAATTTCGAAAAAAATGGTAATCTGTTGGGGCAAGGTCCGGAGAGTACGGTAGATGTCTTAGACATTCCAATTGAAGCTCCTCTAATTTGGTAGCCGTCTGTTGTGCAGTGTGTGGTCTAGCGTTATCATGAAGCAGCAGTGGCCTCGAGCGATTAACCAGACTCGGTTGTTTATCAGCTAGTTTTTCCATCATGGTTTGCAGTTGCTAACAATAGACATCTGCCGTAATCGTCTGTACAGATTTAAGAAAGCTGTAGTGAACGACACCAGCACTAGTCCACCAAACGCTCACAAGCAACTTTTTTGGAGCCAATTTTCGCTTGGGGCATGGTTTGGCTGGTTCGGCAGGGTTCAGCCATTGCGATGAGCGCTTCCGATTATCGTACAGGATCCACTTTTCATCTCAGGTAATGATTCGATTTAAAATCCCTTCATTATTGTGCCGGTTGAGTAATGCAACGCAGCAGTCAACGCGCGTTTGTTGATTTGCTTCACTCAATTCGTGAGGTACCCACTTTTCAAGCTTTTCACCTTCCCAATTTGCTTCAAGTGGATTAAAACAGTTTTATTACTAACACAATAGCCTTCAATTCTTCATTATCAACATTGGTCTCCGGCCGTCCACGGGGCTTGTTCTGCAGGTCGAAATTTCCAGAACGAAAACGTTGGAACAAAAAACGCACTGTATTTTCTTTTGCGGTACCTTCGCCATACACATCATTAATCCTTTGTGCCGTTTCTGCAGCACTGGTGCTACGGTGGAACTCGTACTCGTAAATAACGCTATATTTCAAGTTTTCCATTTTGTAAACTAAGTGACGCAAAGAAAAAAAAAACAATTAAGGAAAAAACAAATGAATTATAATTTTCGAAACACAAATACATAAGTAAATAGCTGTAGAATTTGCATTTGGAATTCCTAACCTAAGAGAAGATATTTGAGATCAAAGTTGCCAGTACGGCAAAACGCCAATTTCATATGTAAGGACCTAATATATAGTTATCTTTATTTATTGTTTTTGTGTTTAATTCGTAGAACTCTATTTATTTAAAAAAAATTTTTTTAATATAATTTAATAATGTTTATTATTAAGTTCTGCAAGTATTTTAGTTTTTATTATTGTGACAGCTGTTTCGATTTACAAGGCCATTTTCAACCTGTGGTGTTCCACAATTAGACGACGATATTTATACGATTTAATTTTGAAAGTTAGTAAATCGATTTATCATCGGTTAAACCGATTTCCTGGGAAAATAATAGATTCTCCCCCAGGGGTATTTTGAAATGTGTTCTTAATAGTTTAATAATGACGTTACTGCGATGAATATTGTTTAGGTTTTGTGAATATACTAAGAAGAGGTGAATAGATTATTTTCCTTACTTTATTAATTAATGTGAAATAAGGGTCGTTTGTGCGTTTATTGATTTCTAATTGTTCGAGTTAATTTAAACGAAGACATTTTATTTCTAAAAGTAATGGTTTAAGGTCGCTTGATGTTATGTGGATTGTGATTATTATCCAAGAGATGTTCTGCGAATTTTGAAGATGAAAGAACGTATAATATATTATAATAATAAAAACAAAAATAATAAAAGTATACAGTTTACCCTCCAAGTTCCCATTTTTGTTATCACACTCCCTTGTCTCCAATAAAATTACATTTTAGTTAAAAAGTTGTTAAAAAACCAATAAGCTCACGATGAAATGGCGTCTGTGACCTAATTTTTCTAAAATTATTTCTTTATCATTTATACCAGACGAAAAGCTATAAAGTGTGAGACATTTGGGAAATATCTCATGTCCCACGGTGCCGATATTTACATGTTTTTGTTAAGTGATAAAATTATTAGGACACGATTAGAGTGGTTTGTGTTAATTTATTTTATTAATTACATTGAATAATACATTTTTTAGGTAGAAATACTTTTTATTGGCGGGCTTATTGCCTGGGAGCAATTTCCACCTATCAAGCCAAACTATAAAATATTGTAATAGCGACACTAACGGTAGGTTCAGACTGGACGACGTACGAACGCATCGCTACTCAAACAATGCTTAGCAACCCATACATTTTCTATGAAAATGGCCACAGACATCGCACTCGCGATGCGTGTAGCCAATGTGATTCTAAAACATAAATTTTCATAGAAAATGTATGGTTGCTAAGCAGTCCAGATATTGTTAGACGTAGCGATGGGCACGTACGTCGACCCAGTCTGAATCTACCATTATGGTATTTCATAGAAAATGTATGGGTTGCTAAGCATTGTTTGAGAAGCGATGCGTACGTACGTCGTCCAGTCTGAACCTACCATTAAACGAACATTTGAAATAGGAAATGAAAAATTAGCTCAGTGGTTAGCGCAGAACCCAATTTTCAATTTGAGATTTTACTCATAAAGTTATTACTTTCTGACCTGATCCATACTAGCCAGATACTTCCAAACCCCCCTTTCCTCCTCTTGTAAACCAATACCTCTCCCTCAAACCTTAATTTTCAACGTCTTCTTAAAATAAACTGATTTGCACATTACACTATATCATCAGTTATATAGAAATTAAATTTTCGGAATAAAGGGAAAAATAATATTTTATTTAAAAGTAGGCGTGCTGAGTCTGTTCTACATGTTTTTCAATGGAGTCTGCTCGAATGAGCAAGCAGCATCGATCCCCGAGCGTTATACCCGTTCACAATTGATGTTGACTTCAAGCTGGGTCTCTTCCTTCAATATTATCGTCTCCTGCGACAACATTCTGCTTCCACATGACTTACAACATCGTCAATAGGGGCGTGACTTTACACACATATGCAATGTTCTTGCTTTCCGTGGTCGATGGAAAACATGACAACACCCGGGTGAAGCGGGGGAGGCAGGGGAGGGCTAAATGTTCATTATTTGATAACAGCTGCACGGTGCGATCTTGACATACGTGAATAAATGGATTGAGTTTTTGAGGTTATGTGTAGTGAGCGTATATATTAGGTGTCATGTGCTTTTATTTTTTTCATTAACAGTAATTTTATCAGTGAGTCATTTTTAAAACTTTTATATGTTTGCACGTAAAATGTTTATATATCAAATATTATATGTTTATTTTGAATCATAAAATTTGAAAGCGTATTTTATCACCTTTCTAATACAGTTTTTAGTTTTCGGATACATTCAGAAATATTCCATTTATTTGGATTTTATTGCAAAACGGCAATATTTCGAAGCTCTATAATAATATTATGGTAGGCGCGTCATGTTTATAGGCACGCCTACGTATTTGTTGAAATCTGTGTTTACCGCGCTCCAATGTTCAAACAAACGCAGGAGACGACAAGGTGGAAAAAACAAAAAATGTTCTCGACATGTTGAAGGTGACGTTGAACGTTTTGTTGAAGCTGGAGATCGGACTTCACGAGAACACGTCTTTTTATTGGCTCGTTTTTGTGTAACGAGAAACCTGCATCTTAAAAAAAAAGTTTTATGTATACCGCACTAGAGTCCCAACTGCAACCGTCTGGAGCCAATGAGATTATGGCATCCACAATTGGGGTATGCTATGAGGCTAAAGGTTGGGGAAGGGAAGGAGATGCGGAGAAGGAAGGTACCTATCTATTCAGATCTGGTCACCAAACACAGTAAGAGCCATTTTCACGCCGGGTTCAAGTCCGTGACCTGACCTTCGGATTGGGAGTCGAGAGTATTGCCCCAACGCCGGCCGGCATCTGGCTACCTTCTTCAACTAATCTTGCCCTCTTCAAGACTTATTACTAAGTTCCTTCCTGTAGCCCCTACCTTACCACGCCTCAGAACACTGTACAACCGGGTGGCGCCGGTGGCGGTATAGTTCCCCTGACTCTACATTCTGCAGACAGCAGCGCTCTCGTGAGCGTAACAAGAAAAAATAAATATATACATATTCTAATTCCGCTCTCATATCAGTGCCCTTTGCAAAAAAAATTACAGCGTCCATCTGAAGGAAATGATTTTATATAGTTGAGAAATTGTAACTAATCAACCGTCACGTATAGCAGTATAAATTTTTGTGTAAGTAATTATTGTAGTATATTGACAAGTGGGTTCAGTGGTTTTGCGATAGATGGCAGTAGTCATAAAGCTTTCACTAGTTTCCGTCAGATGGCGGGAGGTTAGAGTTGTTAATAATTTTACGTATATTTTTTTTAAATATTTTTTTATTTTATATTACAGAAACAAACAGTACATTGGTTACAGTGATGAGACAGTTATATAATAATAATAATAATAAGCCCTTTATTCTGGACTTCGGTTAGGTACATGAATTTAGACATTTTTTGTTTTTTTATAATATGTTTGTTATAATATGTCCCGAAGCTCAGTTTGCCTCTTGGCATAGGCCTCCTCTAACGTTTTCCATTGGGACCTGTCACGCGCTACTCTTCTCCATTGATGTCCAGCCGTGAGTTTTAGGTCGTCTTCCCATCTTATGTGTTGACGTCCTCTACTTCTCTTGCCATCTCTGGGATACCAGTCAGTGACATTTTTGCACCATTTCTCTTGTGGATCGCGGATCATGTGACCTGTCCATCTCCACTTTTGTTGGTCTATTCGGGTAACTATATCGGCAACTTTAGTTTTCTCCCTTATTATGTTACATCTCACCCTGTCCTGTTTCCTTATTCCTGTCAAACTTCTCTCCATGGCTCTCTGGCAGCGTTCCAACTTTTCTCTGTGGCGTTTGGTGAGTGCCCAAGTTTCACATCCATAGGTTATGACTGGAAGTACACACGTGTTGAAAACATTCCTTTTTATTGCATGCTTAGTTCTTTGGATTTCAAGACTTCTTTCAAAGACCAGTATTTCTTCCATCCATTCGCTACTCTTCGCTCGATTTCTTTAGTGGTTTGATCTTTGTGGGATATTAATTGTCCTAAATAGATGTAATCAGAGACATATTCGAGTGGTTGGTTGTCAATTTTTATAGTTATTGGTTCGGAGTTTGTAAGCAATTTTGTTTTGTCTTTGTTCATGTTTAGGCCGACTTTCACACTTTCCTCGATTAGTGATTCTATCATTATATTTAGGTTCGTTGGGTTTTCCTCGAATAGGACTATATCGTCTGCAA
Organism: Limnephilus auricula; assembly: GCA_951813805.1. Taxonomy (NCBI): domain Eukaryota; kingdom Metazoa; phylum Arthropoda; class Insecta; order Trichoptera; family Limnephilidae; genus Limnephilus; species Limnephilus auricula. The sequence goes on along the minus strand of OX638409.1, from coordinate 5,248,477 downwards.
ATCTTAGGTGGTTCAGTTTTGCACCTTGCACGTTGATACCATATTTTTCCCAGTCTAGTTTGCGGAAGATACTTTCCAGAGCAGCCGAGAACAATTTTGGTGATAGAGGTTCTCCCTGTCTTACTCCTCTCTGGATCTTAAACTTTTTTCCCAAGGTTTCTAGTTGGATCCTCGCTTCGCAATTCAAGTATATGTTCTTTATAATATTGATGTAGTTTAAAGGTATCCCTTGCTCTTCAAGGCTATCCCATATAGCTGTGTGTTTTATGCTGTCGAAAGCTTTGGAGTAATCGATGAATGCCATGTATAGTTTCTTATTATACTCATTATATGAGACAGTTAGCAGATATTAAATGATATTTCATGGTGGGTAACTATGATATGTTTCTTTGATTGTCTTATTTGTAATTGAAGGGTGATGTGCGTAGTGTATATGTGCGTGAGTGTATGTGTGAGTATGTTTGTATGTGTGAGAAGTGTATGCGCATTGAATAGTTTATATCATTGACATGTTTATATCATTGACACGATGCTCTTTTTAAATTTGGGCAGTGAATCAGAGAAAATGTCAATGTTAGAATTAAGGTAAATATTATTGATTATATGAAGAGCACGGTTAATTGGCGAATTAGTTGCTGCATTTGTTTTGTAATTAAGCGTGTCGAACAATGCAGTATGTCTTAAAGGTATATTGAAATTAATTAAGGATAGTAGTTCGGTACAGTCGATATTATTATTTAAAATTCTGTGTATAAATGTTAAATCAGTACCCACCTTTGTTGTATAGTCGGCAATGTAGTGCTCTGCGGGCTAAGATTTACCTTTTTTTTTTATAGAGAATACCTCACAAGAGTCCCAACTGCTCCCGTCTGGAGCCAGTGAGACTATGGCATCCCCAATTGGGGTATGTTGTGAGGCTGAAGGAAAGTGGGGAAGGGAAGGAGATGGGGAAGAGGAAGGTAGGAAAGTACCTGGCTATTCAGATCTAGTCACTAAACACGGCTAAAGCCATTATTAAGCAACGTCTCAATTCTGAATGGTGGTCTTACACCAGGGCGATACTGACAGTATCTTCCACTCTGGAACGTGCCGCAAATGTAGTATATATTATTTTTTTATTAATTAATTGTGAAATAACACAAATTAATCAAATAAAATTTATTTGCGCACGCCGGGTTCGAACCCGCAACCTTCCGATTGGGAGTCAAGTGTTGTTACCACTCGACCACGGACGGTCAGTTGAAGCTAGTCGCTTTAGCGCTGGCCTATTTATATTGTATTTCGTAAATAAACAGTTTGTAAGACGAACCAAGATTTATTGAGAAGTCCCCAACATAGTTATCAAAGAAAACATTACAGTAATATATTTTTGACCTGTAGATATTGTAGAAATGGGTAAGTATTCGACAATTCGTATGAGACCAGATGTTGTTTAGATACAAATTACAAAAACAACGCATTTTGGATACCCCAATGAAATTAATACTTCAAATTCTTGTGCGGAATCACATAAAAAATAAAGCCAGACGAATAACCATAAACTTGGACAATATCGCGTGCCGCAGTGGTGTCGATATTAACCAATTTACATGTTTTTTGTACCTACAATGCCGAAATATAAATCAGACACGATAAGGCTTTCGCGAGAAATTAAAAAAGTGTAATTTGTTACTCTCAGCTTTAGCTCTTAATTTTTACAATAATTTGAAAGCTTAATCCCATTTCATCACAGACACCGTTTTATGTTTTTTTTTTTTAAATTCAATTTGAATAGAGCCTGCAAAATAGTCGGCAAATATGACGACCGGCGTGGTCGAGTGGTAAGACTCTCGAGTGCTAATCCGAAGGTCATGGGTTTGAATCTGGCGTACGCAATAAATTTTATTTGATTAATTTGTGTTATTTTATGTAATTAATTAAAAACAACATAGTATATTTGCGGCACGTTCCAGAGTGGAAGATACTCTCAAGATACTGAAAAGTTGCTTGACATGGCTTTAGCGTGTTTTGTGACCAGATCTGGATAGCCAGGTAGTTCCCGCCTTCCTCTTCTTCATCGCCTTCCCCATCAGCCTCACATTATACCACAATTGGGGAAGCCATAGTTTTACTGGTACCAGGCCCCTAGCACGGTCGACCGATAAGGATTTTATCGATAACTCTCGGTAGCTTCTCATTGTTCCCTAGTGCCAACGAATAAAAGCAGTTCACAAGTGACTTAAGTGTTCTTAATATATTCGACATCAACTGTTGTTTGTACGTTAGCGATCTGCAGTTGTCCTAGGGAACGATGAGAAGTTACCGAAAGTTATCGCTACAATCCTTATCGGTCGTCCAGATGGTTCAGAGCGGTTCGTCCTCTGTGTTTCCTACCTCCTTCTATCCTCAAAAAGTCCCTGTACACAGTGTCCTCAAGGTTAAAGTCGGCATTAAGGTAAATTATTTTCCTTAAGACCTCCTTTTCGGTAAAAAAATGTACAGACAAAATATCATACATAAACACACACGTTACGCTGAAGTAAACCTAGGTTTACCCGGGTTAACTTAGCATTACCCAATTCTGTTGGGTAAACTTCGAAAACTGACAAAAATAAAATTAATAAAAACCTAACCTAACCTAATCTAACCTTACCCGACTAGTGTTGGGTAGACCTAGGTGTATCCGGGTAAACTGCGAATTCAATTTTATTTTGGTCAGTTTTCGAACATTACTTAACAGGATTAGGTAATGCTAAGTTAAACCGGATAAACTTACTTTTACCTCTTCTTCTAGCATTACCGTAACATATTCATTGATCGAAAAGTACCTACAAGCTACTTAAATGAGGAATTTGAACAAAACATACAATGAGTCGTGTGGGGGGTGTGAAAATTAGCTTGAAACCTAAACAAAAGAAACAATAAATTTAATGGATGAATATAAAGCATTGAATCAAGGCCAGAGCAATTACATTATCCGGATTTCTTTCTAAAAAAGATTAAAAAACTTACAAACATTCGGCCTACACAACTTTTAAGCTGGTTGGTACTTTTTCAATTACGATCACGCACATTGGAGAAATTGAGTCTAAAAATCCTATATTTTTATAACTTATAAATATTTACGCTTCTATACATTTTGCTGAACATTCTCGAATGACATTCTCGAATCGGTTTTCAACCTGTGGTACGGATACCCCTTGGGGTATTCGAAGCAAATATTGAGGGTACGCAATATCGGGGAACGAATGTTGGTTTTAAAACGCAGCTCAACATTTTCAAATTTCGGCGGTTTACGATCGGTGGTTTGGCAGCCTGAATGCTGAACCAGACTTAAGCTGAACCAGACTTAATGGAGAAATTTGAAAAATAGATTTTACTAAATTGTAGCTGTCACTATTGCTCTTACTCCACCGGATATTGAGCGAAAGGGACAATGCACCTCGGGCTACTAATACCTAACTAAAATCGAGGTTTTGCATTCCCCACTTTTCTCTTCCAAAAGTGGACTGATTTTCAATTTTTTTTTACCAACTACATAAGAAAAAACTATTCTATGTCTGTACGTTTTGCTTTTTTAAAAAAAAACATTGTCTAGTTTGTATACTGAAAGTCATTTGACGGCGTTTAAACCAGTCAATTTTATTGATTTTTGGAAGGTAACAAGTAATAATTTCTATAAAAAGAAACTTATCAAAAAAAACAAAAAGTACCGACACGCTAGTAGTTGATATCTATTTTATGTAAAAACAATATTTTCTCTAGCGTTACAATCCAGAGAGATAAATAGGGAATACGTTTGTATGGAAAAATCACCGCCGGGTATCCCCTTAATAGGTCACAATTTCATCAACCCAGAGCACAACATAACGTAAGAATTTATAGTTTTTAAAAAAGGGAAGTTTTAGAGTACTTTCTGGTACCTAAATTAAATGATTAAAAACTGACATAGGCACTTCTAGCACTAACCCCCAGATATAATCAAATTATATGCTGGATTTTACAATATGTTTGTATTATATATACTTAGAGCATCGTAAAGTTATTTTTTGGACCAAGATCACATAAATATTCATATAAATTTGACTGTGTATTGAAGCTTCCCCGGTAAGATTTATATGTTTATCTTTAAATATTTCTTTTGCTGATGGTTTTGGTGAAAAAAACGTCAGTAATAATTATTATTCAACATCTATTGATTCATTGATTTCTCCCAATTTATCATTCGACTCTATTCAGAATAGGTTGTTTGAGTAATTCTTGAGGATGAGTGTGTATTGTGCATCTCCATATCGTCCCAGTGAAAGACCATTCAGAATCAAAACGTAACTTGAATAATTATCATTTGCCGTGTTTAGTGACCAGATATGAATAACTAGGTACTATTAAATCCACCCCTTTCCCATCTCCTTCCCCTGTTAACTTCATTCAGCCTAACGACATGTTCGAAATGTGGATGCCATAGTTCCGCTGGTTTCGGATAGTTAGTTCTCTTGTCTGGTACTCACATAAAAAAACGCTGGTAGATATAAATAATTTAAAACGCTATAGATCCACTGGCTCTTGTTCCCAATCCCACTAACAGAGTTATTCTATTTCAGTAAAAAAATCATTATTATTATAAGCAATAATTATTAGCCTGAAACACTCATCCATATTGAAAAATGTATCTTTTCTCAATATGGATGAGTGTTTCAGGCTAATAATTATTGCTTATAATAATTGTTACCCATTGTGCTATGAATAAAATGTTGTCTTAAACATTATTTTAGCAATCAAAAAAAAAAAAAATTGCAATTTTGTAACTCTGAAATGTGGTCGTACTGAGGATATGTTTGGGCAGTTTCGCCAAAGTTTGAACACGTTTTTATAATTTTAATGATTTCCATTTTGATACTTTTATGATTAATTTAAAGTTTTCACCAATACCAGATTACTAGAAGTCAAGATTTTATTTCGGCGCAGAAATTCTGGAACTAAGTAACATAATATGTACTCCTCATTGCCCAGAATCCCATGGATGGTAAGCATTTGGATTCTTTAGTAAAGAGCTTTATTTTATCACTTAAATGCAAACGATTATTGCTGGAACAGTTCAGTTATATACGAAAACTGTATACAAGTAAAATAATGGTTATCATTTGCTAACTGTGATGTGATGCAGTTATTCTTGGTAAGTGCATTAATAATTACATTTTAGTGCAATGAAATGTGTGCATTCCACGACCAAAATTTCTGACGACATTTTTTTTACAAAAAACATTTAAACTCTTCAGAAAATCAGTTTTGTTGTAGATATTTGTATATTGTGTTCATCAATTAGAACATTTATATGAAATTTCATAAACATATTTAATGTGGACGCAGAATTGAACTTCTCACGCAGTTTATAACTAGAAAACCCAGAGAACCCTTTCTAATGTTTACGATTTTTTTATAATTTATTTATAAATCTTATATTCTATAAAACATCTTTTAAAAATTCAGTTAAATTCGTGGGACATGTCAAAAACGAAATGTTAACAAACTTAGGCGAAAATTCCCATTTTACCTTGAACTAAAAGTACGAGTACAGTGAACACAAGTGACGTGCAGTCCATAAAGTCTGTGCCTGCCCTAAACGAACCATATAAAAAAGATATAGAAAGTTGGCATTGGCAATAATAAAAAAAAATTCTGAAGAATTTTTTTTTTCTAACTTCGCAAAATCATTTTGTGGCGTCATTTTTAATTAAATGAAACAACTAACTTTGTTTACACCACTATATAATCATAATCACTGACATGTTTCGAAACCGATGGTTTCTTCGTCAGGATAATAAGAACAATAAAGAATGTTCTTATTATCCCGACGAAGAAACCATCGGTTTCGAAACATGTTGGTAATTGTGATTATACAGTGGTGTGAACAAAGTTTGTTGTTTCATTTAATTGTATTTTTTTACATGAACTTATATGCTCATAGTGAAGATTATAATGGTAATTTTAAAATATTCAGTGTACCATAACTCATACACGAACTTAAAAAAACTGCAGACAGCCTACTTTCGGTCATAGAGTAAATGCACACCACGAGTTGAAAATCACACTTAAAAGGTCATTATTTGTTTTGTCGTGTTTTTAACCTGCAATTTCTGGGCTTAGTGCCAATTCCATTTATCACGTAAATAAACATATTTACTTTTCTCCAAGTTATTTATTGGTTGTAAATACACAATCCTTTTGTATTACACAGGTGTAGTAGCACGATTCCGATCATACACCTTCTTGTTGTTCATATGGTTGAATAGTTAATTGCTGCAAAGGGATGCTGTGATCTTTTATCAAGGATTTTCATCGCAAAGTGGGATGGTCGCATAGAGTAATAAATTCGCACCATTCAGGCAACCACTTGTAACGAGCATAATTCGTTCCTGAATATTACTCGTTATGTGAAACACTCGTAAAGAGTGATTGACCAGCGGCTGAGAATAAAAGTTTAAAAATGCTTGCAACTGTACAGGGAGGTTCTGATGAGAAACATCGATTATTCCCCGTATCAATTTTTAGAATTAAAAATTTAATATCGATTTATTTCATTCAAAACTTGCTTTAATATATATCTGCATTCAAGTAAGCAATAAAAATGCTCAAAACGCACGATGATCAATTATTAAATATCGTGTACTTCTTGTAAGTATTTTTTGATCATAAGTATTTATGATTTTTCAATAATGTCTAAACAAAATAAGTGAATAATTTTTTTTTTAAATATTTGTTGTTTTATTGTATGATTTGAAATTTGTGTCATTTAATAGAATTTATTGTTTGAAAATTGAACAAATCTGCTAACGACCAACGGTATAACCTTAGTATATTAAAAATACACTTAGTTTTTCAAAATTTTAAAATAACAATCTTTCAAAATCAATTTAGGTTTTTTTTTGTAAAAAAGGGTCAATACGTCTAGAATTTGATTTAAAAAGGACTAATTTCCGGTATTCTCTGGTAATACCCTCTTAAGGGAATTATTCGTTCCATGCCAAAAAAATACATTTTTTTTTGTTTTTAACGTTTATTCAAATAGCTATTCACGTTCTATAAAGGATAATTTAAAATTACACAATCTATCTCACAGAGAAAAACCTTTTGTATGTTCCGATTGCAATTATTCATGTGCTAGAAAGGAGACTTACCACACGTTTACTCACAGTGGAGAAAAACCATATCCATGTTCCGACTGCAACATTTTCAAAAGAAACATTTAAAACTCCACAAGCTGAGTCCACAGTGGAGAATAACCTTTTTCATGTTCCGACTGCAACATGTTCAAAAGGAACATTTAAAACTCCACAAGCTGACTCACAGTGGAGAATAACCTTTTTCATGTTCCGACTGCAACATGTTCAAAAGGAACATTTAAAACTCCACAAGCTGACTCACAGTAGAGAATAACCTTTTTCATGTTCCGACTGCAACATGTTCAAAAGGAACATTTAAAACTCCACAAGCTGACTCACAGTAGAGAATAACCTTTTTCATGTTCCGACTGCAACATGTTCAAAAGGAACATTTACAACTCCACAAGCTGACTCACAGTTGAGAATAACCTTTTTCATGTTCCGACTGCAACATGTTCAAAAGGAACATTTAAAACTCCACAAGCTGACTCACAGTAGAGAATAACCTTTTTCATGTTCCGACTGCAACATGTTCAAAAGGAACATTTAAAACTCCACAAGCTGACTCACAGTAGAGAATAACCTTTTTCATGTTCCGACTGCAACATGTTCAAAAGGAACATTTAAAACTCCACAAGCTGAGTCCACAGTGGAGAAACCTTTTTCATGTTCCGACTGCAACATTCACGTACCACAAAGGGGCATTTGGCGAAACCCACGCTTATGCACAATCAGAAAAATCTTTTATACGTTCCGATTGAAATTATTCATGTTCTAGAAATGAGTCTTTAAAAATCGTGAAGATGGGACTTCCTCTTGCTCGTTATGCGAAATATTGCTCGTTAAGGGAGCACTTTTTCCACAATCAAGTAAAATGAAAATATGAAAGTGAACAAGACAAGGGTGTTCGTGTTCCAGTTGCGACCGTTATCTTTTATTTTTTTGTGTCTTGTTTATTTTCATATTTTATTTTTAGATTATTAGTGTTATCTTCTTCTTAAATGATAATAATTGAAGAAGAAGATAACAATAATAATCAAAAAAAAAAAATTCAAAATATGAAAATGAACAAGACACATAAAAATAATAAAAGATAACGGTCGCAACTGGGACTCGAACCCAGAACCTTACGTCTTACCGGGACATACACCTCTACCAATTGGGCTACTGCGATCAATTATGAGACTGTCGTAATTGTCAACTTCATATCTCAAATTATCTTTTATTATTTTTTTGTGTCTTGTTCATTTTCATATTTAAAAAAAATTAGATTATTATTGTTATCTTCTTCTTCAATGATATATTACATTGATGGGAATAACCTTCAAACGTTAAAAAGAGAGTTTTTCTTATAAAAATATAATAATAATTATTAGATTTTTCATTAACATGTGACAATTTTGTTATTATTATGACAGCATTATAATTCAAATCCTCGTTTAAAATGGCAACTCACTGACAAACCGCAATGTCATCGAAACAGTTTTAGTTTTAAAATCTTTATGGCCTGACCAGACTCGTGGCGAGCCACGACAACCCTTGACAAGTCCCACGTGTGTGGTCAGACCGCGTGCCGACGCCTGCCAGAGCGTGCCATAGCTCGGCGTTGACCCGGGACCCGGTGGATATTTCGGCCACCAAGCGATAAGCTCGGAAAGCTTCGCGCTCGGCACGTATGAGGCCATACCATTACGGAGCGAGAATTTATGAATTTCAGCTGGAGTATTTTATATTTGCCAAAGAAAAGTCGGGCGGAAAATAAACGCGTGACTAATCCAAAGATCAGGAAAGCTTATCGAGCTTTCCCGAGAGATCTCTGTCACTGCGAGACTTGTGCTATATCGAGAGACTGACTTAATTTATTCTCTAGAATTAACAGGCTGATCGATATGACTAGTGTAGTTTGGATTTTCAAAGAAAACAAAATTTCGTCGAATATTATTACGAGGCATAATACATTCTAAGAAGAAAGGCGTCCAATGTACACGGAGAAAAATGTAATTCTAAAATACGATCATTTTATTCGTAAAAACGGTTAAAAAACGGACTGAAGTTCTTACGAACAAATTAACATTGTTTCAATGTTTATTGGCGGGAACATATGTAAGAATAATTTGTTGGTATACGTAATTTCGTACGTAGCCTTATGTCTTGAGTTTTGTATCAAACTGATTGCTTACTCGTGTCTGTTCAGTCCAGAAGTCAAGACTGTAAGCGAACAGTTTGATACAAAAATCAAGACATAAGGCCTCCGAAGATAGACAGTGAGATCTGTCTGAAACGTCAGGAGTTAAAAACTCCTTCTAAAGACTAAGTTACGCGGGTAAACCGAGAAAATTATTCTACATTTTATACCCGTGAAAACCTTAATAATATATATATATATATATACTAAATCATAAAATAATTAATGTTTAATTATGTAGTAACAAGGTAACACACTGGGTCTTCTTATGTCGAAACTAGAAATAAAACGAGGCAGAATGGGGTCACCGTGTGATTTTAAACAACAGAATTTGTCAATCCGTCTAAAAGAGTAACCGAAAACAAAATGGCGTCTGAGTCACGTCACTTTTGGAAAGTTAAACCGCGAAAAAATTCAATTTAATGAGGCGTGAATGACATTACGGCCGTTTAAACTTCTCGGACAATGGCCGAGGGAATATATAAAATCGTGGAAAACAAACTCAAGCATTTATTTTTAAGTTGTACCTAAATAAGTCCTCGATAAAAACAAACTACATTGGCGGGCGGACAGAAAATGATAGCGATGTTGAATGTTTTTTATGTGATTTTAAGAACACGTGTGTGATTTGGAATTAGATGTAGGTAGACAGAGGCCTATTAAATAAAAGATACTGTACAGTTCTTCGAATATACCAATAAAAACGTTCGTAAAAGTTTCATAATACCAAAGGATTAACAGTTTAGTTGTGCATACTATCTTCTCACACAGAAATGCTTGCTTACATCAAATTTCGAATTTAAAATAAATAAAAAAATATTTATTATTATTTATTAAATATATTTATTATCCAAAAGTCTACATAATTTTATTGCATTTTGGGGGGCTTACATTAATTACGTGAGCATAAAATGGGGGGAGGGGGGGAGGGTCTAGCATAATTTCACCAAATATCATAATAATGAGGGGGGGGGGTCAATAAAAATCTCACGTCAACTTTAAAAGAGTATATATTATTATAAAGATAATAAAAAATCATATTGTTTCACTTCTTTCGAAGTGTCCCATTTTGCCCGCTGAAAAAATGGCTATTATGAAAAACATTTATTTCGAGAGGAAGAAAAAATCTCACGCGGGGGGGGGTCCTAATAAATCTCACAAAGAGGGGGGAGGGGGGGGGGTCTAATTTTTTTAAACAGCTCATGTAATTAATATGTCCCCTTGCTTCATAAATATGGTACTTCCCCACCTTCCTCTTCCCCATCTCCTCCTCCTAAATTCCTACAACTCATAAACTTACTAATACCCACAGTAACAACACGACAAAATGCGCTATTCTACTGCAGCATTCATAAGCCTAACTACATTGCCCACTCTCCGATAAACGATTTCACGATATAGGAAATCAATACTTACATAGATGATATTGACATATTTAATATCAACTTGGCGAGTTTTGTCGATCATGTTAAATATTTAATCCAGCAAATAGATCTTGTGTTTTGTAAACCTATCGCTGAATTTTTCAGTTTTTGTTCTTGTATTTTTATGACATGTGTGTTATTTTTTACTACCAACAAAACGTACAAAAAAATTTTACTACAAAAAAAAAGTAGCAAGTGTACTTTACCTACATGATGTAAAAGCCCTATGTGCGTTAAATAAATAAATAATTAAAAATCTCCCTCTATACTTACTTCAGCCTCACAACAAGCCCCGATTGGGGATGCTACAGTCTCACTGGCACCGGACGGGCTAGTTCGGACTCTTGTGAAGTATTCACATAAAAAATAACAGAACTTGAATAGAACCTTTATAGACCTTTATAATAAACTTTGACATTTATGAGCTGTTCAAATGCTGTGAAACACAATGAAAGCACAGTTTTTATTTTTTGATTTGATTATAGATTTATTAAACAAGGTTGATAATATTTTTTTATGTGCCGAAGGGAAGGCTTATCTTGGAATTTTATTAGGTGTAAATAAATCAGCTGCACTTTGTTTGATACGCAAATATATACGCAAAGCAACAACACAACAACACAACAACACAACAACACAACAACACAACAACACAACAACACAACAACACAACAACACAACAACACAACAACACATCAACACAACAACACAACAACACAACAACACAACAACACAACAACACAACAACACAACAACACAACAACACAACAACACAACAACACAACAACACAACAACACAACAACACAACAACACAACAACACAACAACACAACAACACAACAACACAACAACACAACAACACAACAACACAACAACACAACAACACAACAACACAACAACACAACAACACATCAACACAACAACACAACAACACAACAACACAACAACACAACATCACAACATCTCACAGCACAACAACACAACAACACAACTACACAGCAACACAGCAACACAGCACACAGAAACACAGAAACACAGCAAAACAGCAACACAGCAACATATAACCATAGCAACATAGCAACATTGAAACAAACAAAATAGCAACATAACAACATAATTCACGTAGTCTTCTTGTTCACACAGAAAAATAAAAAAAACCTTTATTATCTTTTCTAAAAGAAAATATTGGCATAAATTAAATGTATTAAGGCAATAATCGTGTTAAATTCGAGAACAGGCCTCTAATAATAACACTACTTATGTAGATGGTGATAAGGTTTAAATTCCCGTTTAGCTCCGGCTGCCTGTTTTCTGCTGCCTGTTATTCAAGAAAAATCGCTCAAAAGCGTGTTCTATTATATTTTGCCAAGTTCGCATACAAAATTTAAAAATGTTTTACTATCATTTTAAAAAAAAATAATAAAAAATTGTAGGAATATTTTTTTAACTGTAAAAGAGCAGTTATTAATCTTACTAAAATTATAAACGCGAAAGTTTGTATGGATGTATGTATGTTTTTTACTCTTTCTCGCAAAAACCACTAAATGGACTTTAATTAAACTTTACTATAATATAGCTAATACATCAGAATAACATATAGGCTATAATTTATACACAAAGCTTGCTATTTCCCATGTATTACAAAAAATAATTATTGTTTAATAGAAAATGTCAAAATTTGAGAATGACATTTTGAAAAACAATGATTGCAAAACCAAATTTCTATTTTAGAAAATATTTAAATTAGTGAATTTATTTGAAGTACTCACCCTCGAATCGAATCAAGAATTATACATATTTTAAATAAATTGGTTAAGAATTTTGGAATAAACATAGATGGGACATATGAAAAGAAAATAGGCTAATCGAAGTACTAATCCTGTGCAGACGAAGTCGCGGGCAGGAGCTAGTAATTTATATATTCTTTATTTTAGAAGAGTGTCTGTGGCGGGTGAGGTGTGTACAGGAATCACCGCCGGGGACTTCAGCTAGTTACTCATAAATACAAAAAGTCATTTGGTCGCTGTTTCGGTGGGCTCACATATGACGTCTTCCAGAGACGCTCTCTCCAGAGTGCGTCACCTCTCGCGAATAACACATTTATTTATAAACTTGGACAAAGAGATGTCTCCACAACCATATGTAAAAATGACTACGGGATCGTGATGCATTATAATAAATATACAAGTTGGTAGGTACGCCCTTTGCTTTGCATGTAACAGTTCTCTACATTTAATGCGAGTTCAACATCATACGTCAACGACACGATCTACATAGAGTCCTAGAGAAACTCACCCAACAAAATTAATGCGAAACGATGACAAAGAATGTAGAATTCTTGGTGCGTTGACACATCTTGCGATTCTATTTCTACAGGCCAATGCGACAGACGCGGAGGCAGGACAGAACGAAGGAATATAATTTGGAAACCTTAAATCTTCCCGAATATTTATAATATGATTTTTTTATGGGATAATTTGATGTACCTATTTATTTATTTATTTACACCCTTAGGGCTTTTACAACAATCATCTTACTAATATTATAAACGCGAAAGTTTGTATGGATGTATGTATGCTTGTTACTCTTTCACGCAAAAACTACTGAATGGATTTAAATGAAACTTTACAATAATATAGCTCATACATCCGAATAACATATAGGCTATAATTTCTAAAGCTAGATATTTTTAATATATATTATGAATAATAATTATGTTTTAGTAGAAAATGTCGAAATTTGAGAACGACATTTTGCAAAACAATGATTGTTAAATCAAAATTCTATTTTAGAAAATATTTTAACCATTAAGTTAAAAGAACCCATTGACAAACTACTTAAAAGTAGTTTATTGGGACTTTTTCTCTGTTTTTGTATTATGTTTTTATTTGATGTGTATCTATGTATTATTCTTTGTTTTAAATGTTTCTTTAAATAAAAAATAAAAAAAAAATCTGTGAATTTATTTGATATTTGAAGTAGTCGCCTATTATCGAGTACTTTGAATAGAATCAAGAATTATTGATATTTTAAATAAATATGTTAAGAATTTTGGTATAAAATAGTTGGAACTTAGGAAAAGAAAATAGGCTACTCGAAGTACTAATCCTGCGCAGACGAAGTCGGGGGGAGAAGCTTGTGTAATATAATATTAATAAGAATAGAAACAATAATAAATCAATTATATTATATTACTGTTCCTCTTCCTTTACATTAGAGAAGGAATAAACGAAAATATCAACGGAACTGAATTTATTTCCAAACCTACATAGTCTTTGGATTGGGGAGTTAATAAAATAGTTAGTTTTCGTAGGATGAACAAAGAACAACTGTGGAATTTGGGGTTCAGAATCTTATTAGTTTTGTTCAAATCCGGTGAGTCAATTGTGCCATTAACTAATTTGAAAAAAATTACCAGATCGCTCTTGGTTCTTCTACATTTACAAGACGAGTCAGAAAAATTAAGTACTTTTATAAATTTATCGTCATCGATTTGTGACCAGACCATAGTCGCTTTATTCAGAATAAAATGAAATTCAATATTGGTGTCAATGGATATCCGCTAAGCACAATAGTTTTGGACCAAATCTCGATACCACAGAAAAAATGTTGCTCTCGGCAACCAAATTAATTAACAGTAAAAGTGACAGAACCAAATTATCTATATTATTTAAATTAACCAAATTATCTATATTAATTAGCTATTGAAGATAATGAGATGTTATTTACCAGATTTTTATAGTTTACACTATTTCAGTGGCTTCCAATATTTCAGTCGAAATAAAAAAAGGCGGACTTTCAATATTTTGGTGGAAATCTTTATTCTTGTTGAACAAATAAAAGTATGGAATAAACCCAAAATATTGCGTTTTTTCTCATATCTACTGTTAATTAACATTCTAAAGGTGTCAAGTTCATGATAGAAATAACGCCACACCTCAAATATTTATTTGCCAGGTACAGAACTAAACTGTACAAAAATTTACCCACGAAATAATTTTCCCTATGTTTTTCCTTGATGTAAAGTAGCTAATGTCTCTTCCCGGTCCTCCATCTATCTCTACGCAAAAATCACGTCGATCCGTCGCTTCGAAGAATAAACAAACACAAGAATAAACATACAAGCACACTTTCGAGTTTTTAATACTAAGTTACATTATTCTAAGAATTCGGGACAATCCTACACTCGTCGGGATTTTGCATTAACAGTGATGGTCATGTATGTAGGAATGTATAATGTTTGCTTTGAAAGTGTTAAAAAAACTGATAAAGCGTCGAACATGAAAGAATGTTGAAGCGTATGGCGGTACCACGATAACAGAGTTTTATAACCTTTGTACGCTATTTTTTATCGATGCCCCTTTGACTCCGATAAATAAAAAAGAGTTTCTGCTATTTCCAAATAACTTTATTGCCAAATGCATATTATACAGATGAACTGTAACGGTAGTTTTTTCTGTCAGAGAGTTAACATTGAAAGAAAATAACTTCATGATATACATGATTTTTTTTCTTGATAATTTGTGATCACCTCACCAGAGCATGTTTACAGTCTGAAACTGGGTTTAAACCAAACGAGCAAGAAAGCAGAGAACATTATGTTCGTCCTCGCCTATTGTAAACTTAAAGAAAATAATATCCACAAAATAAGTTTAGTGGTGTTCAGAACATTCTAGCCATAATACAGCGATTACAACTGCGAGCGAAAGCTCGACTACTATAATGATCAAATATAGACATATATTAGTAATTTTTTTCATACCTACAACATGTTATAACAGAACCAGAGGCCCTAGCACGCTTGCTCTATATCGATCGGTAGGATAACTATCGGTAACTTCTCATGGTTCCCTAGCATGACTACAGATCGCCAACGAATAAGTGACAGTTCACAATGACTAAGTGTCCTTAACATATTCGACATCAACTGTTGTTTGTACTTTAGCGATGTGCAATTGTCCTAGGGAACGTTGAGAAGTTACCGATAGTTATCCTACCGATCGATATAGAGCAAGCGTGCTAGGGCCTCAGATGTATTGTTTCATAAATTGTGAGCAATATTTTTTGCGATAGAAGCCATTTTTTAGAATTAAAATTGATATAAAAGCAATATAAGAAATATATCAAGTAGAAGAAACATGATAATATTGCACGCTAACATGCTAACAATAATGCAAAAAAAAATAAAAAAAGAGTTACGAAAGTGTTTCCGGTCAAACGTCGAACTGTAAAATCCGGGACTCAAATATGACTTCGCGTTGAATGAATAATTATGAATCTTCTATAAAAATTCCGAAATCGGCGTTACTTGGTTTGTTACTTGGTTTTCCCACATTTTACCATCAAATTATAAAACTATTAGAATGGCAAAGAAATGTGCTATTAATTTTCATACCTAGTCAGTAAATAAATATTTAAGAACAATTTATTATTAAGTAGGTCTTAGGTACAATGAAATATTACAAACGTTTACGCCAAGCCACAATCATTATGCTATGCAATAATTTTCCTCCCACTCGTTGCTGAATTTAGGCGGCATCGATGATTTGGATTAAGTGCTATTCTATAAATTTACAAAGAAATTTGACCTGTGGCGCAAAATTATTTTTCTCCCTGGGCAGATGTGAATTCTTGTACATATTCTTATATTACAAAATAAATACAAATTAATTGAAATATCTACTCAGAGAAAAATGTTATTCGAAAAAAGGATCATTTTATTAGTAAAAACGGGACTGAAGTTCTCGCGAACAAATTAACAGGGTTTCAATGTTTATTGGCGGGAACATGTAAGAATAATTTGTTAATATACGTAATTTCGTACGTATACAAACAAATTATTCTTACATGTTCCCGCCAATAAACATTGAAACCCTGTTAATTTGTTCGTGCGAACTTCAGTCCCGTTTGTAACCGTTTTCACTATTAACATGATCGTTTTTTCAAATAACATTTTTCTCCGTGTGTACTTACCTGCATCGAGTAAATTTATTACAACATTTTTATTTATTTTTTTATTAGCTCGGAATAAAATGCTCTAATCGCTCTAATACGTCCCTGGCAAAAGCTTCTGGCGGGAGACAGTCCGTTCTTTTTTTAAATTCTCACGTCCAGTCTTCTTCCCTAACCGCACGCAATCTCATATGGGGGATATTCGAATATCGAACGCTCTCATAGAAAATACCGCGATTGATCTTTTTAATTGTTGATTTGTGGTGGTTGTGTGTAAATTTTAAGTGCCTACTTAAGACAAGTGTTTTTTTTACGTTTAAAGGATAAACCGTAGAAAATCATTCAAATATCGTTTTTAAAATGTGATTTTATGTCTAAATTGATCCGAATTGAATTGATTTAGGGATAATTAATATTATACATTATAATAAAGATTTTTTTTTATAAAATAAAGCAGTGAAACTTTAATATAAATAATAGGTTAAAAATATATAATGGGATATTTTAAGATAAAATGATTGACTTTGTTTAAATATGAGCAAAAGTGGTAGAGAAGTAGAAGTACGTGTTAAATAACATTTCTTCTGGGAATCAAATGACTAAACTGTGAACATTTTATCTGTAAACAATCAAGTGTTTCGGATTGAGATCCATTACTGCAAGATACTCGTATATCACATAAATTTTTAACTGAACAAATTGTGTTTAGGAAATCTAAATAAAAACAGTTAATTTTTACTTCTAAAACCACTATTTAGATAATTCCATGATAATATGTGCGATCTGTACACGAAGAAAAGTTGTTTTGCCACCAAGAGCAAAAAACACGTTTTGATTATAACAGAAGGAAGAGCTATCAATAATCTATTAATTTTAGTACTACAACTTATGAACACCCGCGCATACTCTACGAATATTTAAAAAAAAGTTTAATTTGAAAAAGGACGGTGCATTCCAAAAGTTATACTCTTTAAAATTTGAAATAGAAGACACTTTTAAAATGGAGACAGCGCCGAGGGTCCCGCCAAAACCGAAGATAACACTGCAAATGCCACCTCCTCAAGCACCAGGAGGCATGTTTTATGGACATCAAAGGCCTCCATCAACAGCTGGAACCAATAGCATCCACAGCAATCCAATGTACCCTCCAAACTTCCAATTTAACATGCAACCAATG
Source organism: Limnephilus auricula (assembly GCA_951813805.1). Lineage (NCBI taxonomy): Eukaryota > Metazoa > Arthropoda > Insecta > Trichoptera > Limnephilidae > Limnephilus > Limnephilus auricula. The sequence continues at coordinate 5,230,600 of OX638409.1, read as the reverse complement.
ACTCCTGCTGCAGCAAACAGCCAATATTACAACCCTTTAGCCAACATGTACCAAAGCAAAGCTTCCGAATACATGTTTAAACAGTTTGAAGGGTTCAAAGACTTTACCATGAACACTGCCACCAGTGGTCTCAGCGTTGGGCAGAAGTCGGCTTTCTGGATGTACAACAAAGTCAGCAAGTGGTCCAAGAAATGGTTCACGCATATCTTCTTGTTTATTGTCATTGTTGCCTACACAGCTGCTGGGGCTGCAATATTCGTGGCTGTTGAAGGTAAGACAATGGACTTACGAATATATCGCTTAGACCTCTTCTACTCCTGCAATTTTATTCCCTTCTGATCCTTAATTCTCTAACTATGATTCTAAATGCTATTTACCTAACTCACCTAACCTAACTGAACCTAACCTGGTTACGATATTGTTCACGCAGTTCACAGTGCAAACATGGGTTCTTGTGAGGTGACAAATAATTACGAAGAGCTAACAAAAACGTTAAATTCTCTTCAATAGCACAATCGGGAAGTTGAGTGAAAAATATTTTGACTTATACAAAATATGTTCATGTAGATGACATACAAACTTAAATACCAGTATTTTTTTTTTAAAGTTCGTTTTCATAATTAAATTAATTCTATAAGTTTGAATTTTATGAAAGCCCGCGAAAACGCCGCGAAAATATTTAAAAGTTTTATAAATCACATGTATATGAATCACATTTAATTAATAAAATTAATCTTACTATAAGGCCTGAAACCGTTTTATATAGGTAAGACAGGTATTTTCAGACCAACTTCATTCAATAAATACTCGATTATTTAATAAACACTGCAATCGTGAAGACTTTGATATATTTTTGAATTCAATCCCTATCTTCAGAAAGAACTTATTATACCTGCGTAAACCTGACGATCCTCACTCAGATCCACTTTGTAATTTTTGTATCGTTCACCTTCTCATACATTGGCTCTTAAATATGTGTATATGTTTGTGCATGTGTGTATGTGTACGCGTGTATTTATTATATATAGTATGATTCTGTATATTTATTTACTAATATTTGATTTTGATCCTCCTTTTTACGCACCAGATTTTCAGGTCCACACATACACTTTTCCATATAAATCATCATCTAGTAAATCCACGTTATGCAAGTGTATTATATAAGTATAATGAATACAAAACAATCCAAGAACAATACGTTAATCTACCAAACTATGGGAATATAATTCACCATCTCCAGATATTTTCATATCAAAGGGTTCGGCTCTGTGGAATTCCTAATTTGACCGATAAATCCTACTGATCCCTCAATATAAATATTTAAAAAAATATACCTTATTTTAGTTTATTATTACTATTGTAACTTATCGTCACACAAATAATGTTGTTCTCGTCTATAATTCGAATCATCACTTTGACCACATTGAAAATAGCGTAAACTTTCAAAAAACACCTCCTAAAACTGTCCTCGAAAATCGCACGATTGAAAAAACGTGATAGCCGCCGCTGAAGCAAGTTGTTATTGATGATATGAATCCCACATTTAAATTAAATACAGCAGAATATATCAATCTTTGTTTACAAACTACGTAAGCTAAATACCTACATCAGATGTAGTTTCTGTACTAACGCCAATAATTTCATCGGTACCTACTCATTGATGATCCCACGCAAGAAAATAAGTTCTTAATGACGTTAATTCCCCAGCACAGCGCCATGCGGTGTTAGAAATATGCAGCAGTATGACAATTTGACAGTTAACCAACAAGTGAAATATTTTTGAGCTTAAATCTAAACTATTCCGATAATTAATTGAATATTTTACGTGATGCTCCCAAAAAAAGCTTCAAAATTGGCAGTTCACCCAAAATCGCCAAAGTTTTTACGCTATCTTTGTTAAATCTGTAGTTTGCAAGAACACTGAAACTTTAGCAGAATTTGACGAGTTACTGTACAAATTGGCATGCTTCGATCTTATTTTCGTCTTAAAGATTGCTCGAGAGCAGAGGAAACTGTACAAAATTTGATGCCTTACTCGGAAAAGTGCGTTGTTTTTGAAGCTCTATCTATTATTAGTTATTTTTTATAGAAAGACCTAAGATCCAGAAGAATGGTTTAGATTTTGACAGTTCACTGACAGAAGTAACATTCTTTTGAGCATTTTCTCAAATATAATCTTAAAGGCTTGGCTAGTCGAGAAAAGCAATTCGTTCTATTCGCGATAGATTATCAAAGAACTAAGAAAAACAACAGAGAATATTTTAAGATGAAACCCGGTGGTGGATAAATTTGAAAAATTGAATTTACTAAATTGTTGCTGTCACTGTTGCTCTTACCCCACCGGATATTGAGCGAAAGGGACAATGCACCTCGGGCTATTAATACCTAACTAAAATCGAGGTTTTGTATTCCCCACTTTTCTCCTCCAAAAGTGGACTGATTATCAATTTTTTTTAATTACCAACTACATAAGAAAAAAACTATTCCATGTCTGTACGTTTAAAAAAAAAAAAAAAACATTGTCTAGTTTATATACTGAGCGTCTTTTGACGGCGTTTAAACCAGTCAATTTTATTGATTTTTGGAAGGTCATAACTTCTATAAAAAGTAACTTATCAAAAAAAAACAAAAAGGAACAACGTGCTAGTAGTTGATATCTATTTTATGTAAAAACAATATTTTCTCTAGGCTTAATATCCAGAGAGATAAATAGGGAATACGTTTGTATGGAAAAATCACCGCCGGGTATCCCCTTGCTCAGAAAAGCGTAACCTTTTTAATTAAGCCTCTATCTGAATTAATTCTGAAAGTTTCATAACATTTAACAAAAATGACTGCAATATGACTATATGCCAAAAAAGCTAGAGCTTCCATCGAAGTTAATATTAAAAAATACCCAAGAGACCTTAAACATTGGTGGACAGCTAAAAATTCGACTCTTTTATCGAACTCTGAAATAAAATTATATAAATTCCTAGAAAATGGTTTAGAATTTGACGAATAACTGTAATATGTTTGAGACTCTGAAATATAGCTTATGTTTGATTTTATAGAAGAACCCAAATACTCTGCCTGATCATGTCTGAAACGGAGACCGAGTTCCACCATCTGAAACGTATGACTATGTTACGAATGCACGCTGGCCTAACTGCATTTGAACATTGGGTGTTTTGGCTGTACCACAAGATGACATTTTACTCGAGGAAAACCGAAACGCACATTTTCTTATTTGCGATGATGGTGACATATACAACAATTGGTGCTGGGATCTTTGTGGCAGTTGAAGGGAAAGAGGAAAGTAAGGTTGCAAATCCAATTCTTCTATTTACATTTTCCATAACACATTCATACTCATTCTACTGGTAGAACGGCTGCGCGGCCTCTTAGACTTAAAACCTGTCAAATAAGAGTAGAAAACATAGGAGGGCGCCATTGCTGTTCAGATGGCAATACTAAATTTATAACACACGATGGAAAGGTAGAGCTGTGTAAGCTACAATTTTATTTGAAAAAAACAAAAACATATAAAGGTGGGAAAAAAATATTTTTTCATTGCAATATATACCCACTGATCTCAAAATTAGAATTGCATATTGTATATTATCCCTTTGAAAAAAACGATGAATATTGGAGTAAAATAAAAAGCCGATTAGAATTTGCTCACATTTATTTAATACTAGCGTTAATACCCAGCGTTGCCTGGGCTTTAAATATAGATCATTCCACTAAGAAAATTTCCCTTATGACGAATAGCACTGATGTCAAAACTATCTTTTGGAGTGCGACCTTTTTTATTTTGCCTGGAGTTTTGAATTTACCCCCATTTGTTTCGCTCTCCTTGACAATTCGCCTGAAGATACTTTCTGAATTAACTGCAAAAAGAAATACAACTATGATAGCTAACAATTGATTTTTCTTAAATTTTTTTTAAAAAGAAAGACAAAGACTCCCGGGTTACGAATAACCCAACAACATTTGAAAATCTCCTACCACCACACTAAGCGAAAGATGTTGCTTGTATTGTGATGGAGGACTTAGCCAGCCGAGGAATCGAACACGGAAAGCCTGGGTGGGACCCAAACGCGATGCCCACTCAACTGCTGACCAGTATATTTTATATCTTATATCTACGTAAATAAGATCATGCTTGAAAATATTTATACAAAGCGCATTAAAATTGTTATTATTAAAATAAAACTGAAAATAATACATTTTTTTAAATGGCACTTACAGTATTCTACATAAACAGTGTCATTGTCATTTTTCTGTCATTTTGACAGTAAAATTGGTGTTGCCAGCCTAAACATTTTTTAGTTCCAGTTTTTTTTATATTTTCTACTCTTGTTTGACAAAGTATAATTTTTTTTTTGCTTATTTATATTTCCAATTTTTTTACATATATGATATATACATACAATGATATGAGCAATGGAAACCCACTAAGGCGCAGCCTGTGCATGGGTGATTTAGTCAATAGTCATTAAAATTTAGTTTTTTGCCAAAATACTTAATAATAATTTGTCTAAATACTCAGTTTACGAAAAACACAATGTGAAATAAATTAAATAAAAAAATGCTTCAACCTATGTATTGTTAATTTTTAGTCGTTGTGAATTTTTTTCGGTTTGGGTCCAAAATAACAACCAACATGAATTATATTTTTTCATAAGAAGCAAATACTTTGTGGTTATATTTCATGTGAATTATATTTCTTTATATCAAAGGGTATAGGAAATATCTTTTACGGCTCAGAAGTGTTAAAAATGTTTTTGTTTTACATTATATGTATTAATGTATGAATTGATATGTTTGTAAATGTTAGAGGTGTGCTAAGTTAAGCCCTACGAGCGTTTAATAAATAAGTGAAAGAAAAAAAAAAAAATTCCAAGAATTTTCAGCATGTTTATCTTACGTAATATTCACAGAGCTGACTTTACATTTACAAAAAATTACCTTGAAATAATATAAAAACATCGACATTGTGATTTTAAAAAACCGTTTGTCATTTTAAAAGACTTTCGAGAAACTTGGAGAAAGGGGACAGAATTTCATTCATCTTTCTTTCGGGTTTTTATTTAACCTAGGATTTGTAGTTTTGCTGGCACTTGTGTCGAAGCGAACGGAAATCGCCTATAATATTGCGTTCGACTTGCAAAAAAAATGTACACAAAAATAACACTTGTATTACGAAATACTTTAGGAATTTAAAAAATTTGCGCTCTTCTCGCAAGAAATATTGAAATGAAAAGTAACAAATTTACGACAACTTGACATTGGAATGGTTTGGTTTCATTCAAAATAAAGAATATATCCCAAGAAAGAAACAAAATTAGATACGTTTTAGGGCGTTTTCCAAAAAAGATGTCGGTGACGTAATAGGAATTCCACTTAAGTGAGATGCTGCATTTCGATTAAAAATATACGTAAATTTATTAAAGAAAGAATGAACTTCATAACAAAAAGTATTTAAATAGAAAATGTCAATAAACTTCGAAAATAATTGCAATTTAAGTTTAATACTATTGGTAAGAAATTCTTTTACGTCACTTTTATCATAAAGTTTATAAAGAAAATTAAAAGAAATTCATTATTTCAGATTTTTATTTACGAATTGAAAACACAATCAGTCTCCTAAAAAATATGAATAATCAAGCTTATTGAATTAAATATTAAGTTTTTCAATAAAAATATTCTTTTACGCTACTTTTGGATACTTTGTACTGTATATTTTGCGTTCTAGAAAGACGAATATAAGTTTTTGTTTTACGAATGTTTAATTATAACAAATTTAAAATTAATCATGAACTATATCAATAAAAAAAAGAACAAATTTCTTTGAGATATAATAATTGATCTTAGAAAATAAATCACAGCAATAACAGGACAGTGGCGTAAGGGGAAAAATTTGGTAACGTTTAGGAATTCTAAGGCCTCGGCCAGACTGAGAGGCTTGCCCGGTAGCGACAGCGGGCGCGAAATATCAGTCGTATGTGTACGCACGTTGTGGCTACACTGCTGAAAGCGCGACAAGCGACTGGTATGGGAAGAGTGGAAGATACTCTCAGTATCACCCTGGTGTAAGACCACCATTCAGAATTGAAACGTTGCTTAATAATGACTTTAACCTGTTTAGTGACTAGATCTGAATAGCCAGGTACTTCCCCACCTTCCTCTTCCCCACCTTCCTCTTCCCCATCTCCTTCCTGTCCCCACTTACCTTCAGCCTCAAACGTACCCCAATTGGGGATTCCATAGTCTCACTGGCTCCAGATGGGAGCAGTTAAGACTCATGTGAGGTATTCTCTATAAAAAAGGACGATTTTACGTACTACCGCCACCGTGGAAGGCCCCCCGCGCAAGTACTTTTTCTTCCACTTGTTCTTTTTTCTTTTCTTTTTTTTTTCGTTTCTGTGCTCTCCAACGTCTTCTTTTTTCTATTCTTCTTTGGTTAGCTCTCTGATTATATTTTGATGTTATTTTTGTCTTTGTAACTCTTTTTTCATAAAGGCTTCATATTTTTCAGGGTCGTTTTTAATTTTTTCTCTGTACCTTTTTGATTTTTCTGCAGCTTTCAACGGCATATTTGAACATAAAATTAAAATAAATTATTTATAAAAATGCACAAATAATTAGATAGGTAATAATGGGCTACACGTGCATACCGTGTATAGCCTGAAATAGGTAACTAAGCTGAAAGGGTATTAAAGTACTTGTTAATGTACACAACTTTAATTAGGTACAGGATTAACTAAAACACACAGGAACATAAATCATGCTACATTTTATACTTACTTAATCAAAATTGTATGAACCAGCTGATTTTATACTGAATTTCAGAGTTGCCTCTACAGTAATAGTTGCTCATATTGCTGTCTATATTAGTACTTCGACACCATTTTGACTCTTTCAGAATTAATCTTTAATAATCTTAATTAATAAAAAAAAGAAAAAAAATTATACACATAAAAATCAAATAATTTTTTCTTTTTAGCTATGCTGTTCTTTTTTTTCAATGCTACATATATCACTCAACCCACATATCTACATGTAATAGTTACATTTTGAAGATACATGCAAAATATAAATTTAATTAGAAAATTGTAACACACCCAAATACCCTAAAAGACGGATAGAGTGAACCGACCTTTAGAATTCCATTACGTCACTTTTAAGTTCCATTCACGACACCGTTGCGTAAGAGAAGTAGCGTAATCGCGTCAATATTTTTTCGAAATGTATTTATCAATAAATTATGAAACTTTTGTTTGTTCTAACTAAACATTTCATAAAACAATAAATGAATCAATTTAATACAAAGTAGAGTCTAATACATTCTGGTAAATTACCTGGAGAAATACGGAAGCGTTGGTGGAACACTTTTTTAGTACAGCCGAGAACGACCACTTTTGTTACGATTTCTTGGCAAACTGGCTGTAAAAAACCAAGCATGGCCGCCCTTCATAGACTAAATAGGGTTGCTATTTTCGAAAATATTCATCAATTTGGTAATATTTTTATTGGAAGACGTCAATAATGTTGTGGCGTAGGCGGAAATTCCACCATACGCTATTTCGTAAGACAACTCAATATCTGGTATTTAAATTATTTTGCACGATAATTAATCTATATTATGGTTGCAAATCGAAAATATTATCATATACTATTAGTAGAATTAGAAATAAATACTGGGATAACATTAAATAACATTAATTTTTGAACTCTTACTGGTAGTGGTAGGTGTAGGACATACCAGAAACAGTGACCTGTAGTCTTACTTATTTTAAAATAATATCGAAATTTAATAGATTTATTCATTATTTTTAGTCCATAAAGGTATTTATTTGTTATTATATTGGTAAAATATATGGTTGGTCATTAAAACCGACACAACAAAAGTTACTGATCCTGAAAGTGATGGGACACTGACTTTTATCTATGTACACTTTTTTTGAAAAACGCCCTTTAACACCCCAAAAACAAACAACGAAAAAGAAACAAAATTAGTTGTAATTATTATACAAATATAATGTTTTCTTATTAGCCCAATCATATGGTAGTTTTACCTGGAAAATTTTCCGAGAGTTTTTAAAATTGGTAATTTTATAGATTGACAAAACTCACATTAAAAGCATTGAGCGAATACAAATAGAACTGGTTTTATATATTTTAAATTAAATATCCCACTAGAAGACTTAAAATATCCATGTACGGTGTGAACAATAACATAAGTCAAAATGCGTTTTTTTTTTATTAGTTAATATTTTAGTCCTAATTGAGCCGCACGTTTTACTTTAACAACATCCTTCAAAAGTCGCAGTTTAGAGGTTCATATTGAGAATGTCCACAATCACATAAAATATTTTGCAATTGATAAAGGGGGAAATAAACACATAAGTCAAGACTTATGTTGTGAGGAACCAATTTTATTTCCTGATTTCGATTTTTAAAGGGGGAAATAAACACATAAGTTAGTCTTATTACATTTACATATATCTTATTAGGAACTTTTTTTTTGTAGCTGGCAAAAATATTCTACAGTTAGGCTATTTTATTTGTGTTCGTGTTATTTGCGATAAGTAAATAACATAATAAGTTTTTTTGAGTTGGTTAGAAAAATGTGAAGTAGATTTAAGCGTATTGTTAAGTTAGCTACGCAGCAAAACCAACAAACATACGAAGGTAAGGCATTCATTGTTTTATGATAAGTTTTTTAATCAATCTTTCAATAGTATTGTCATTCGGTAGTTTTAACCTCACAACTTACCTCAATATGGGGATGTCATGGACTCGCTGGCTCCGGGCGGTTGGAAGCAATTGGGACTCTATTAAAAAAAAACTTATTATAATTTTGACATTTTAGGAAGATATTTATTAAGACTTATATAATTCACTCCAACTTCATGGTATTTACAGGGTTTCATCTACGTATTTAAAATACTAGCCAGTTCTTTTTACGATAATTCCCAAAGCCAAGTCTTAATGTAATTAAGGTAGTTATTTTTGTTTGCTACTAAGTGGGAGTTTGTTATATAACTTTACAGTTAAAAAATAGGGCAAATTTTTTATCACTTGGGTATTTTAGCTTGTCTGTTTGCCCTGCTCTGATTATTTAATTAAATTTATTATTAAAAAAGGCAGGCAATAGATTTTTTAATTGTTTTTATTTCTTGCAAGAGCAATCATGATGAGTTACAAAACCTATTTTAGGACGAGAGGAAATTACAATAATTGGGAGGGGAGTGGGAGGTAATAGGTACAATTTTTCAAAGGTATTTTTATATCAAAAATATTAGTTTCACATTCAGTACAATATAAATAAAAATAAAATATAGTTAAGTAGAAAAAACAACAAGAGAAAAAAGGTAAAGAAAAAAAAACAAGGATATACAAATATGGATAAATGAGATTATGGAGAAATATGGATTAAGACGAGACTTAAAAAAAACAATACATGACAAGAATATTTCAAATTTTAATTTTTAAATGTATAAAAAAATATTCTTTTAAAGCATTGCTTCGAAATTGTTTATTATGTTGGATATTTTTTTTACACATCTGGAAGCGAATTAAACAAATGTGTAGGCCATATAGTTCAGAGATTTTATTCATACAGATTTTATTGTTATTTCGAGTATTGTGGTTGTGGACGTCTTGATTGTAAAGCGGATTGATGTTAGAGCGATTTTATTGTTGAGTAATTTGTAGGATGTTGCTTTGATTTCATTTTTTGGAAGGATTGTGATTGGAAGAATACCGGAAACCGAATAGATGTCCCTGACATGAGTGTCCATGGAAGTCCAAAACCATTTCTGAGAGATTGGTTTTGAACCACCTTCAGATCAGCTAACAGTTTCTTCAAGGCAAAGCCCCAGATATAGGAAAGATAGGAAAGGTGTTAATGTACTATGGAATGGTACACTGAAGTTAGAAAATATATTATGTTTTAATAAATTTGTCAAAAACTCAATTTTTCTTTAAAAATCTGGGTACATTGCTTCGGTGTTTACGTATAACATTTAATGTAAGCACAAATGCTACCCACTCCACAACCGAGCAGATATTATTCTAGAAAACGTTGGCGTAAAATGCGTTAAATTCTCGTGCACTTTTACGTAATATATGACGTCAGAGAAAATGCTTAGTTATCTTTATTTGCGAAAATGGTTCTTGTTTATTTATTTAATAGTTGAAAAACCATTTTTTAAGTCCATTAAACATAAAAGTCCGCAATATAACACTAGCAGCATTTAGTTTTTGTACACGAAAAGAAAAATTCATGCCAATTATTTTAGCTCTGCAACGGAAGTCTACAAAGCGAATGCCTACATTGCCTACGTATCTTGCATAAATAATTGTGTAATACAATTTTCAAACTAGTAGTCACATAAAGTTAAATGCATAGTGAAAGGCCAATAACGCATCTTGTAGATCAAAAATAACAACATTCTATCAAAATAAAACATATAAAAATAACAACATACTATTAACACAAAATACACGAAAATAACAACATACTATCAACATATAACATAGGAAAATAGCAACATATCAACATATAAAATACAAAAATAACAACATATTATCAACATATAACATACGAAATTAATAACATACTATCAACAAAAAACATACGAAAATAACAACATACTATCAACATATAACATAGGAAAATAACAAAATATTATCAACATATAACATACGAAAATAATAACATACTATCAACAACATACAAAAATAACAACATACAAAAATAACAACATACTATCAACATATAACATACAAAATTAATAACATACTATCAACATAAAACATATGAAAATAACAATATACTATCAACATAAAATATACAAAAATAACGACATACTATCAACATATAACATTCGAAAATAATAACATACTATCAACATATAACATTCGAAAATAATAACATACTGTCAACATATAACATACAAAAATAACAACATACTACCAATATATAACATACGAAATTAATAACATACTATCCACATAAAATATACGAAAATAATAACATACTATCAACATAAAATATACGAAAATAACAACACACTATCAACATAAAACATATGAAAATAGCAACATACTATAGAGAAATAACTTGACGACTGAAACCTCAAATTGTAATATTTTTTAATCATTGAAGATAATATACTCGTAAATGCCTCTCAAACGAAAAATGTGAAACAGAAACGACAGAAAAAGATTCAGTATAAATTAAGAATTGAACCCAGGACCCCCTCTTTACCGGGGAAGTGCTCTTACCACTGAGTTAATTCAAACATATCAACGGACGTTGTTTTTAACTGTATCACATTTGTGTTTCATATTTTTCGTTCGAGAGTATTGTTTAGCAAGGAAGAAACATTGAATAAATTAAACATAAAAAATATACATGTTTTTTTACTATAATATACCTATTTTCAAATGACTTTTAAAACTTTTTTTTGTTGTCTTTTGAATGAGGTTTGAACCTTTCATCCCAGTGATCGGATATTTCAAAAAAATATCGCTATAAAAGCCTTATTATTGTTATTATCATTTCAAAATTCCACTTCTGATTAATTGGCCAAGGTCAAAATAATACTAAAAAAACTATTAATGACACTTGGACGAAGAATGGCAGACACTCACTAATAGTCAAATTCAAAAATATATCAAAAGTCATCACAATTCTCCAAAATATAAAATGAGAAAGTTATATATTTTTTTGTATGTGTTGGGTAGACTTGAAATCGATAAATGAGTTTGTCTTGTTCCCGACAGATCTGTGTGACAGGACTATCAATTCCTGTTCGCTCCATTGGCTGAAACTATTCATTTATTTCTTCACCTGAAATACTTTCCACTGAAACAGACATGAATTTGATTTATTACGAGGGTATGTAATGATCATACGACATCTGCCGGGCGTAAACAAAACGTCTCTTCCAATAATGACATATTTTTCAATGTTATCATTGCTTGGTGAGGAATAAAATTCTAGGAATTTTTAGCAGAATTTTTTGGTATCACTAACGCAAATACGTAAAAAATCATGGGATTTTATGTTTGTAGGATTTTTGAAGCTAAAAGCATCTATGAAATTTCATTAAAGAAGAAGAATAATACTAACCACTGGAGCGATTTCGGTCCAAATTTAGACAACTTTAATTTTTCTAGGATTGCTTTCGGTCCAAAAATGGACCGATTTTCGTACCATTCGTAAAACATTTATTGTAATTATTTGAAACATTTTCATGGCCAGCAATTTATTCTATCAAATAGTTTATAAAATAGACTTTATGTCTATGGATTTATCGATTGTCTTTGAATTCTTCTAGAATTAACTATACTAAACTATATTGCCTATACACTCTATAATTCGCTTCCAGATATGTACAAAAACATCCAGCATAATAAAAAATTGCAAAGCAATGCTTTAAAAGAATATTTTTTAACTACATTTAAAAATGAAAATATGTAATCGTCTTGTCATTTTTTGTTCTATCTTATATACTCGTATCAGTTTTTCCCTCTCTTTACTTGTTTTCTCTTGTTGTTTGTTCCACTTAACCTGTCTTTATTTTTATTTTTATGCTGTACTGAATGTAAAACTTATATTACGATATCAATGATCAAATAAGAATTAAAGACCTGAAGTTAATTGCTGATAATATAATCCCAATATTGACTAAATTAATTAACCTTTGTGTAAGTAAAAGTATTATGCCTGACGAACTTAAAACATCCATTATCAGACCTATATATAAATCAGGAAACCACAAAGATTTCACAAACTATCGACCAATAGCGATTCTCTCATGTATTGATAAAATTATTGAAAGAGCTATCTTTAACCAAATACAACTTTTTATAGAAAAAAATAAAATCATAAATCCCGTACAATACGGATTTCAAAAAGAAAAAAGTACTACACAATTACTGTCTAAATTCACTGACCATATAAATTGTCATTTAAATGAAAAATATTATGTTGGTATAATTTTTATAGACTTTAAAAAGGCCTTTGACACATTGGACCACGAAACATTATTAAGGGCAATGGAGGAATGTGGTATTAGAGGTCCTTTAAAATCATTGATTAAAAATTATCTATTAAATAGAAAAATTAAAGTTAAAATTGACGGAATTTTTAGTGATGAAATGTTAACTGATACCGGGGTAGCAACAGGTTCGATATCGGGGCCTACATGTTATATAATGCAAGTAAACAGTCTACCAAACGTAATAAAACGTTGTAAATGCTACATGTTTGCAGACGATACTTGCATTATATGTGCTGACAAAGATCCACTAAAAATTGAGGAAATTTTACAAACAGACCTAAATAACATAATTAAATGGTCCCATGATAATGACATTATTATTAACGCAAATAAACCAAATATATGCTCATACACTCACCATATGCAAATTGTCAGGAAAAGGAATTGCATATAAAAAGTCATTCATATGATTATTTGCACACAAAAAATCAATTCCAGCAAAAAATCAATTCCAGCAAGTCTTAACAAACGGATTGCAATCTTTAGAGCACAGGCGTCGGGTAGGAATGCTATCCTTGTTCTACCGGTATTTCAATGGAAGATGCTCCGAGGAACTAGCCTCATTGATCCCCTCGGCACCGGTGCATAGTCGGGAAACACGCCAAACGCTCGCCCAACATATGTACACGGTTGACATTTGTCACATGAGAACGGGACTCTTCTACGACTCGTTCTTGTGTTCAACAGCTCGGCTGTGGAACGATTTGCCGGCCTCTGTGTTTCCTCCTTCCTATAACATGGGTCTCTTCAAGACCCACGTTCACTCCTTCCTCTCCTCAAAAAGATCCTCCTCACAGCATCTTCAAAGATGACATAGGCCCTGAGGGAAATTATTTTCCTCAGGGCCTCCTGTGTGGGGTTAATGTAAAAAAAAAAAAAAAGCAGTGTAATTGCCCGAATATAGAAAAAGTGTACCAATATACATACCTTGGTCTTACAATAGATGTCAACTTTAACTGGTCAAATCACATTGAAAATGTATGTAATAGATTAAGATCCATATTAGGAAAATTTTACCACCTAAAAAATTTTGTTAATAAAAATGTATTATACTGTATATACAACGCATTAGCAGAATCAATTATAGGATACGGAATAAATAGTTACGGATTAACGTACAAAACATACTTAAATAAAATTGAACAATTACAAATTCGTTTCCTAAAATTGATATCAGGCAAAAAAAAAGTCCAGTTATGTGAAGGTGATTATAAAAAAGTGTTCTCCTTGTGTAATGTCCTCTCTATACACAGTAAGGTAAATTACTAATTAACGCTAGATGAATTCTGGAATACAGAATTCAAAAAACCTGTAAACCACAACTACCCTACTAGGCATAGAGAAGCACAAATGTTTATTATTAATAAATCTCAAAATGTATACGGAGATAGAACAAAAAGGCATAAAATTCCGGAAATATTTAACGCATTACCTGAAAATATCAAAAATGAGACATCTTATTCAAAAATCAAAACAAAAGTTAAATCTTTCTACCTCCGAACCTCCGAAGAACATGAAATCAAATAATATAGTTCCTTTCTATTTTATTTTTTTTCTCGCCTTATGTTTGTACTGTGTAAAATATTTTTACTACAACGCAATTCATACCATTATAATAATTAGTTTGTCGTAATAATTAGTATTTAAGTATTATATTTAGTATTTACTATGTAAAACTGAAAAGTATACTGCATTAAATAATTAGAAAAAAATGAGAGATTTCTTACAATCAAACTGATTGATCAGTTTCGTAAGATTTGTAAAATAAAATATTGTAAAATTAAAACTGAATAAACATATTTAAAAAAAAAAAAAAAAAATACCTTTGTAAAATTGTAACTACTACCTCCTACCTATGAATTGTAAGTTCCTCCTGTCCTAAAATGAGTTTTGTAACTCATCGGGATTGCTCTAGCAAGAATTAAAACAATGAAAAAAAAAATGAAATTATGGCAGTTGGAAAGCTTCAGTTCTACAAACGAACTTCAAAATAATTTTCAAACAAAACTTTTGATTTATTGAACGCATACAAAATTGATTTTCTATTATATATTTGCATCTGTGATTATCAAACAGGCCATAGAGAACATAAAAACGTGGAACAATATTCATAATAGAATAAAAAATATCCATTAGCATTTTTAAATCTTTAGATCACTAAAGCATAAATTTCGCGCATTTATAAAGTTAAAGATTTTTTTAACATTTTTTCTATCAATTTTATAAATATAAAAGAGATAACAAAATACAGGTGAATTCATTGGCTATATAGCGCTATTTTTTTTATATTTTTCCGTACACAAATGTTGAGTAATGATGTCTTTAATGTGGGCGGGAAATATTCAAAATTAATTTTCAAAAGTGGCGAGCGCTAAAGGCGATTTTTTATAATTCTCTGTGTCGCTCCAGTGGCTAAAATCCGAAAGAAAATATTAAAAAAAACAGGATACTGAAAAATAAAAATCAAAAATCAACGGCCGCAACTGGAAGTCGAACCCTTATTAGTCTTTTTATAAGCCACGAAAAAATTAAGTATCTGGCCTATAAAAACTGTTTTAAAATCTCGTACCTAAAAATCCCCTTTCGGTTATGGTTTTATTGTATGGGGCCATACATTAATGACGTGAGCAAAAATTAGGGGAGGGGGGGGTCCAGTAAAGTCTCACCAAATCTCATAATACCAGGGAGAGGGGGGTTAATAAAAATCTCATGTTAACTTTAAAAGAGTATTTATTATTATAGAGATAATAAATAAAAAAATTTCCTTCTTTTGAAGTGTCCCATTTTTCCCGCTAAAGAAATGGCTATTATGAAAAACATTTATTTCGAGAGTAAGAAAAAAATCTCTCAATTAATCTCGCCAAGGGGGGGAGGGGTCTAAATTATTTTTAAAACTGCTCACGTAATAATTAATGTATGTCCCCTAACGTAGTTTTTTTATTTTTGAAAATAATTTTTATCGATGTTTTTTTTTAATAAATCAAAACAGGCGGCTTGTGAAGTGGGAATTTTAACCTTATCGCCATCTACATAAGGAGTGTTTATGTTAGCGGCCTGATTTCGAATTTTACACGACGTGGTGCATCGCTTTAAATAAAAATGCCATCCAAATACATAAGTTTCCATTCTATGCAATAAAACGGTTATTATTACGCTCTTCAACACATTGTTTATTGCTCTAATATAAATTCACATGGATTCTCCTGTTAATCATTCTAAGCCACTTTAAAAATGATTTATGGCAAGTACCTGCCCATTTCGTTTGCTCTAACCATAATAACAATTTTAGAGAGCAGTTAACACAAGAATAACTTTGATATTAAAATACACAGGAGTTGTCAATGTCCAGAACATTCCGCAATCCACAACCATTAGATATACTCACAATAATTCGGTCAGTTATCTCAACGGATCGTTGGCAACATCTTCAGACGAACGATATTTATAATCGTATGCAGATTTTAACTCTGGGATGAGATTAGAATTAAATGTTTACTTTAGCTTGAAGTGCTGCAGGTGCACCGAGTCTGTGATTTTCAACTCTTAAAAACAAATTAAACATTTTTGGTTTAAAGTATAGAATTGTAAAGTATAAAATTTTAAATTTTCTCGCAAAAAGTGGCCAAGGAGTTTACTTTTTAATTTTTCACTGAGCCCTTCAGATTGTGTAGTTTGATACGTGTAGTTTGATAACTATATACGCATATCCTGTTCCTACCACTGAGCCACCTCGGTCAATTATTTTTACATTATTTAAATTTATAATTTTTTTTTTAAAATAGTTTTAACATATGGTAATATACAAACACAATACATAAGTAATTTAAAAGAAAGTAAAAAGTCAGTACCTATGTGAATATAAGACAAAATGATGAGAATATTCGATGGCACTACCTGTTTGTGGGTAATTTAATTAAAAATTCTAAAGAACATCAACAGATAACAATAAATAACTAGAAGTGAAAAACCCGCTCCGCAGGTTGTTGCTGCTAGGCCCTGCGGGCGGCTTTTCTTTCTACTTCGCCCAGTTTAAATATTGCTGACTATTTATAAGACATCACCCTTTTGAAAAACTAACTACTATGAACACTACAGAATACTTATATTTAATAGGTAGATATTTAGACATTCTTACATTAAGACCGTGAATAATAGGAACACTATTCACCCCAACATAAATCTTCTTATTATTGAGTGAAAGTAAAAAATGTGTCTTCTTCTTCACACTTTTTTCCTTAAATATAGTATTATAGATGGCGCCACTTCCGTTTTTCACTTCCACAATTGCATGTAAGCGAGTGATAAGTGTGCATATTACGGCAGCAGCTCCGTGGAAAAATGCACGTTTACGGACGGGTCAGAACGGTTTCTATACAGTGTGGCGTCGGAGATTTACTCAGAATCGGGTTCCTTAATTTGAACCGTACGGGCATTACCGTATTAATATACTTCGATAATAAATAAGTATAAAATATAAATTTCACAAAAAAATTAATACAATTTTTATATGAAAACGGCACAAGAGTCAGAACTGCTTCCGTCTGGAGCCAGTGAGACTATGGCATTCCCAATCGGGATATGTTGTGAGGCTGAAGGTAGTGGGGAGGGTAAGGAGATGGGGAATAGGAAGGTGGGGTACCTGGTACCTGAAGTACCTGGTTTAACATTTACAGCAACGTTTCAATTCGTGGTCTTACACCAGGACGATACTGAAAGTATCTTTCACTCTGGAACGTGTCGGAAATATATCTATTATGTATATATAAATACATCAAATATATCTGACCGGTCAGTGGTTGAGTGGGCATCGCGTTTGGTTACCACCCAGGCTAAGTCCTCCATCACAACACAAGCAAGATCTTCCGCTTAGAGTGGTGGTAGTAGGAGATTTTCAAATGTTGTCAGGTTATTAAAAATAAAAAATAAAAATATTATTTCTAATTAATTAATTATGAAATAACACAAAATATTCAAATCAAATTTATTTACTTACGTCGGGTTCGAACCCGCGACCTTCGGGTTCGAAGTCGAGAGCCTTACTCCTAGACCACGCCGGCCGTTAATGTTGCGGTTTGAAAATATAGCTACGTATGTAAATTGTTAAAAAGTAAAACATATACGTTCCATGATTTATTTATTTATTTATTAAAGAATTTTATACATAGTAAACATATTGTGTTATTTCGCCCGCCATGCTAGGGATGTCCCTGTGTTATGGCGGGTGAAGTATGCAGATTATATGGGTAATGAAGTACATTTACTGATTATATAATAATTATGATAATGAGGTTTACAGTTAATGCAGCAATGAATTTATGATAATGAAATTTACATATAATATAGTAATTGATGATAATGATGTTTACAGGTAATACATATAACAAGGAATTTATGACAATGAAATTTACAGATAAAATAATAATTGATAGATGAAATTTAAGATAATATAACATTGAATTTATGTTAACGAAGTTACAGATAATAAAATAATTGATGATAGTGTAGTTTACAGATAATATGACAATGAATTTATGGAAATGTGGGTTACAGATAAATAATAATTTATTTATAAGTTACATAGTATGATGGTTGATAAATTGAATTATAATTTACTAAATTATACAAATTAAATTAAATTAAATTACAAATAATATACATCGAGGTTTCTAAATATTTTGATAATAATAATTTAATATAACTCTAATATCTATCAAAAAAAAGTTTTTAGTTGAAAACTTTTTTTTGATAGATATTAGAGTTATACAAATTAATTTAAGTAAAAAAAAGATTATATATCATAGTTCCTAAGTGTGACGATCCATAGAGATAATTGTTTTTTAAAGTTATGGGGTTGGGTTTCAGTTTTTAAGTTGTCAGGGAGAAGGTTAAATATTTTTGGAGCTAGGTACATGAAGTGTCTTCGAGCTGACGTGGTATGTAGTGTAGGTACATTGTAGTTTCGGTTTGTTATTGTTCTGGTGGTGTAATTGTGTTGTAAGAGGGTTTTTTTCGTATATTTAAACAAGAAATGAGTTAGTGTAAATTTTAGATGGAGTTGCCGTATGTTTAAGACGTTGTATTCAGAGAAGAGTCGAGTGGAGGAGTATCTTGTCGGTCGCTTGTTGATTGCACGTATTATCGTTTTTTGGGCTTTTTGTAGAGGATCAATAAAATTACGAGCACAGCCGCCCCAAATTATGATGCCATATACTAATTGGGATTGGCAGAGAGCATAGTAAACTGTTTTCAGTATTGTAGGAGTAAGGATATTTCGTAGTGTTCGAAAGACATAAGAGAGCTTGTGAATTCGGGGAGTTAGGGTGGCTAAGTGCTGATTCCAACGAAGATGATGATCAATTATGACCCCCAGGTATTTTATATGTGATACTTTTTCCAAGTTTGGGCAAGTACAGGAAGAGTATGGTCTTGGACAAGAGTGAATTGTTAATTTCTGATTATCAGTAGGTTGGGTTGCAGCAGTTAGACTGAAGGTTAAGAATTTGGTTTTACCAGCATTGAGGGTGAGGAGATTGTCATCTAACCAATTCTTCACAAGGCCTTAATACTTCTTTAATCTTCGCATATACACTTTGTGGCGTCATTTTTAATTAAATGAAACAAACAACTTTGTGTACACCACTATATGTATAATCACAATTATCGACATGTTTCGAAATCGGGTTTCTTAGTGAGTATAATAAGAACATGAAATTGTGATTATATAGTGTTGTACAAAAAGTTATTTTTTTCATTTAATTAGATTCATGATACATTTTTAAGTCTTTTTCTGATTTTTCTGTTTTACTGCTTCGATTGCGAATATTGCCTTTATTAATTAAATATTACAAATTGAGGTTTTATTCATTATGTAAAAATAAAAAAATATATACATATAATTTACTCCGAAATAATGTAAAAACGAATTTAAACCATGAAGATCATTTTGCGCCAACCCTTAGAAACCAATAAAAACATTTATCCTAAAAAATAGCAGTTTCAATCTTATCTTACTAATAATATAAAGGCGAAAGTTTGTATGGATGTATGTGCGTTTGTTACTCTTTTACGCAAAATTTACTAAATGGATTTTAATGATAATTTACAATAATATAGCTCACACATTAGCATAAAATATAGGCTATAATTTATTTATTTTCATTGTATTGAAAATAATAATTATTGTTTAATAGAAATTGTCAAAATTTGATAATGACTTTTTGCAAAACAGTGATTGTAAAATCAAAATAATATTTTAGAAAATATTCTAATTAGTGAATTTATTTGCCTATACTTTGAATCGAATCAAGGATTATGGATATTTTAAATAAATAGGTTAAGAATTTTGGTACAAACGTAGATGGGACCTAGGAAAAGAAAATAGATTACTCGAAGTACTAATCCTACGCAGACGAAGTCGCGGGCAGAAGCTAGTAGTAAATATTTTGTATTTGTCGATAAAAATTTTAAAAACGTTTTGTTTTGAAGAATTTTATTTTCTATGTACATTTGTTACTTCATTTTTTATTTATCTGCTACCGGTTTCGAAACATCCGTTTCATTCACTATCAAAATTAAAACTAACATAAAATTTATACAAGTACAGAAATGATTAGATTTTATTAGGTAAGGGTATTGGAAGGGGTGATTTTGGGCGAGGGTAAAGGGTAAGGGCAAAATTTAAGTAAGAAATGTATATAGAAAATAAAACTCTTCAAAACAAAATGTCTAGAAAAAATTAATGCCCAAAATTTACAAAAAAAAAAAAAAAATTAAAACATCTTCCGCTCTAGTAAAAAATATTTCGCTGAATGTGTAAAATCCATGTTAAGCTAGACCCATTAATGTTTGTTATTTTAACGTAGTGTTGGGAGCATTTCGTTGAGATTTGTGTTTTCTTTGGACCCTGAACAAAGATATTATGTTATCCGCATGTTGTCTCGATTTCCGGATTCTGTGGGAGACAGTAACACGGTTTTCTTTGATATTTATATTTATTTCTACTTAGAACTGGCAGCGTTTTATTGTCGAAATGTCTATGTAAATCAAGTATGATCAAAATTTAAAACAATATTAACAATAACTGTGTATATCGAAAGCTTAGAGCGGTTCTAAGTAAAAACCATTATCTTTTTAAATATAATCTATATAATTTGCCACGTATTGTAATCTTAATGTATAATATTTTTATTTCTATCTTCTTTAAAATATTTATGTAGATATATATTTTTTTGAAAAATATTTTTCAGCTTACTTTTAATTTTTATATTTATATTTTAGTTTTATCTATTCTTGAATATGTTTTCTTTTTCTTCTTTCTTGTGTTTTATCTTTTTCTATAAAATAATATTTTTTAGTTTTTATATTAATTATTTCATATCGGACTACCATAACACGGGCACTAGCCTAGTGTGGTAGTTAAAAAAAAAATCAAAACTCTAAAACTCAAAGTGCTTCCGTTAACGGGACAACTGAAAAAAAAAACAGTTTTCAACTCAACTCGCTTCTCAAAAACCCGTTGTCAGTGGCGACGCAAACAGTCACTAGCAACTCGCCGTGCTAGTTGCCAGATTGCCTGATGGTTTGCTATGGTATCCAACCAAATGTCTATCACGGCGATAAAAATAAAAATTTTATCATCTTTTATTTTGGAAACAAAAAAAGTCTTTTAACGTTTAGTATTTCCAAATACCCATTTCTTTTTTCTTCTTCGATCTAATTAAATTATCTGCAATAAAAATGTATACTTACAGGATATCGAAACATCTGATCAAAGATACAAAATTATTATGTAGCTGCCGTTTGACGGTGTTTCAGATTTTATAGCTCTGCCTTGACATATTGTTTTATCGTAAGAATCGTAAAAGTTTTTTACAGCCCTACGATTACATAAATAAACATATTTGGAATATGTAGTTCGATGACGAATGTCTTAATTTAAATTCTTTTTTTAATGATGTCTGCTGACCAGACACCAGATAGTTCGTCTTAGGAAAAACAAGGGATGTCAACTAAAGACAAATTTGCATATATCATTAATCAAAGATACAAATCAAATTAATGTTTTATGTAGAAAATGTATGACTTTTCCGAAAACTATAGAACATATTATATCGGGATGTTCTGTATTAGCGCCGTCTGAGTGTACATTTAGGGACAATCAGGTTTTAAAAATAATTCACCAAAGTTTGGTAATTAAACACAACTTGATTGACTAACGTAATTTACTAAAAAATAATGTTTTTTAAATATGTTATTGTAAAACTATACTAAAAAGACAGAACAATTAGTCATAATAGACCCGATATAGTTTTACACGACAAAATTAAAAAAATAACTTATATCATTGATGTAGCTATTCCAAATTCCTGTAATATTGAAAAATCTAATTCTGAAAAATAAGAAAATATACAGACATAGGAAATGAGATTAAAGCAATTTGGCATTCTCAGACTATAAAAATATTACCAATTGTTATTTCGGCTAATAGCATTATACCTAGCTCTCTCATTCAAAATTTAGGCTTATTAGATTTGTCAAAGAATTTATACATACAAATGCAAAAATCATTCATTTTAATTACATGTGGGATTAAGAAAGATTTTTCAAATATTTATATTGAGGGATCAGTAGGATTTATCGGTCCAGTTAGGAGTTCTACCGAGCCGAACACTCTGATATCAAAATGTCTGGAGTCGGTGAATTATTTTCTCATTTGGTCTCTGGTGGGTTGACGTGTTGTTCTTGTATTTTTTTGTATTTATTATACTTAAATAGTACAATAATTGCATAGCATGGATTCACTAGATGATCATTTGTGGAAAAGTGTGTGGAAGGGTTTAGTTTCTCCTGTGGGGGAGATTTTACCCCGACTTATTAAGTTATTATTAAGTTCTTCAAGTATTTCATTTTTTTATACTGGAGCAATGGGAATAGAACAGAAACAAAAATGGGCTAATTCCTGTTACGATACTCAAGCCCCCAGCTCCAGAAACCTTTATGAAACTTATTTCTTGTAAATGCAAAAAGGATTGTCAGAAATCCCGTGCGTGCAGAAAAGCTGGATTAAAATGCTCCGTCATACGCACATGTCGTAATGTTGCTTGTATTAATTTGCAAGTTCCATCAAATGAAAGCGATGAACAGGAATGAATAAACGGAGATTATTTTCGATCAAACGCATGATGGAATATGATTGAATCGAAAACGAATAGGATTGTAATGAGTCTGATAACCCTATTGCAGATGAAATTTCGGTCTGTGACATCTCGATCGATGCCGAAGACGAACTCGCAACGCCTGGTCCACCAGGAACAGTAAAGCGAAGACGATTGCGGTAAATTTCAAAATTGTGCATAACATATGGATTAGGCCTACAGGGGACAGACTCCACGATAAAAAAAACGCGTCGCTTACCATCTCAAGGTGGTGTGGAAATGAGTTTTTTTTTAGCCAAATCGTATATTGAAATATGAAGTATAATTCGCTCGTACGCCAAAACTATTGATTTTATAAAAAAATATTTAAATTCGTAAATTGTAGAATTTTTTTTTTGTTTATTGTGTACATACATATTTTTATTATAAAATGAGTCGGAAAGGAGATATTGTCAAAAAACTGCTATTCGGCGCCATTTTTCCAAAATGGCTGCGCGAGCGGCAAAGATACGAGGTGGCAAAGCTGAAATTCTGAAAGAGCACATCGAAATCTATAATATAATCAATTTTCAAAAACCCCGGAAAACTTTCCAGCTAGGTAACCCATTTTTTTCGTCCCAAATGACTGGACTATATAGATTCGCTCTTCATTTGTCATCAAATAATTGTACCGATATCTGAACGTCATTTCCGTTTAGAAACGTTATGTCCGTCCTAAATTTTTCTGTATTACTCATCATATTAAAGTAGTTTTACTTACATAAAAACTAACTGCAACAAAATCCGAAACGCGTATGATTTTCCAGAATGCATCTGAATGATTGGATTCAGTAGATGGATTTTTTGGAAATTGTAGAAAATGTATTTTAAATATATTTAATTGAAGCAAGAAATCGCTCCCAGAATTATTTTCATCAGATCAAAGCAATTTTCCGCCATAACACAAAATTAATGGTTCTGAAAATCCACGCCTCTCTGAGATGGCTCTCTTAATTCGTCACAAATCATTTGAAAACTGTAAGGACAGTTCTGGATCGCAGTTTTGGATCAAAATCAAAGTTTTATTGCTCAATATTAAGTGATTTAAAGCTTTGACATTTGAGATAATGATGCAGTTGATGTTATAATCCAAAGATTCCCAATGACAAATAAAATCTTAATATTAGATCTAGAGTCATTTTGAAAAGAGATTAATATTTGAACCCCTCAGGCCAATTTGTTCGCATTTCGGATCAATTAATACAGGTCTCATAGAAATGTGTCTCCCTTACTATCATAGTGAGAAATATTATATGAACTGTGTTAGAAAGAGAAAACACCACGCTTCATATTCAAATCTAAAAGTTAACAACAACATAATTAAAATGTACATGCACCTTTATGAAACCAAAGTTTCATATCGCAATTAAAAAAAAAAATTATGAAATTATTAATTAATTTAAATAAAACAGTAACTTTGTAAACATTACTTTTATTATTTATATACTTTGTGCCAACCGGGTTTCGCTACAAACGTAGCTTCATCAGGGCAGTATAAACTCTACTAATATCTAACATTACAGTGACATTACATGTGTTAAAATACTTTGTTTGAAATGAACAAATATTAATTAATTATTCTTACATGAAATGTCCAAAAACTGAGGTGACGTAATGTTGAAGTAATGTTTATAATACATTTTACTAATGAAATATGTTAGTGTTTTTTTTCCTTTGTTAGTAATTTTATATAGAAAAAAGGCAAAATAAACTTTAAAATTTTTTTTTGTTAAAATTCAAAATTTTTGTACTTCATAAATTACAAATATATTTATTTTCGTTCATAAAATTTGAAAGCGTATTTTATCACGTTTTTAGTTTTCATATGTGTTCAGAAATATTTAATGAATTTAAATTTTATTGCACAGCGGAAATATTTAAACCATTTGAAAAAAATATGGCCTTTTTCCCTGCCACTCAACACTATAAAATACACTTATTTTTCCAACAACTCACGTGACCTATTTAATTTATATGCAAATTTCATAATGCTAGTTCTCACCAGTATAGATATAGAAGTATTCGCGGGCATGTTCACAACAATTAAAAAAAAAATTATGGCAATCGGATTAAATTTTAATCGCAATCGTATGAATAGTACACGAAATAATTTCATAACGCCAGAGCTAACTATCCTATAACCATCCTGGGTATTTCCAAAGTTTCATCGCAATCGGATGAACGATACGGCCGCGCATAAGGTACAAAGAAACAAACAAACATTAATTTTTATATTATAGATTGAGTTAGTTTATACAACATTTGAATATAAACTAATATATAAAAGATAATATTGCATTTTATAACTTTAAATATTTTTACAATAAACATAACTCTTTTTAAATACATTCATTCTTCAGACTTTCAGGCATTTCATCATTTACATACATCTTTTGTGTTCTGCACATTATGCAGCTCTATGATTTTGATTTCTTCATATGTGGCAATCTAATTTTATTTACATTTCTGGTTTCGTAATTATGTACATATCTCTATTAAAAAACAAATTCATCCTTAAAATATTTTGGCATTTGGTTGTTCATGACTTTATGCATAAAAATTAACACATTAAATAACAGTCTCTTTTTTATTGAAATCCAATTTAACTGCTCTCTCATTCGATTAACCCTTGCATATTTGCCTTTTCCCAGTATACATCTCATAGCTCTATTCTGTATAACGTCTAGCTTGTTTAAATGTCCTTCATTGGACAAATATAGCAGTAATATAAATGTGGAGCAACTAAAGTTTTAGAAATGAGCTTTGTAGTATTTCCATTTATTTTATTTCTCAGTCTTCTAAAAAATTGTCTTTTTTTGATACCTTCTTTAGCACATATTCAAAATTTGCTTTATTTATATATTTGTTTATTTTGTTTCAGGTGTGAACGAGAAGATTACATCAAAAGATATCAAATTGAGAGAAATAGAACTGGTTGAAGAATTGCGAGTTATGACGAAGAATCCAGCATTAATGGAGGTGGGTTACCAAGATGTTTTCGTTGTTTAATTCATACAATTAATGCAGCTTATCCTGATATTTATCTGTCACTTTACTGTATAGGTACCTACCATTTGTCACTGAAAAAAAGGGACAGAAAAAGGGCTTACTGGGGGGGTACCCAAAAGTAACGAGACTTTCTTCATAACTTTTTATTTTTCAATATTTTTACACCAAAATTACTATAAATTAGCAGTAATCAGCAAAAAAAAAACCATTCTTATCATATTAAATCGAAAATACATTGCCCTCAAAGTATTCACCATTAGAGTGTATGTACTTGTCCATTGTCCAACCTTTTTTTCCACCGTTTAAAACAATTTTGAAACTCACTTATTGGAAAAAAAACTGTCTTTTATCGCCACCAGCGATTTTAGTTTCACCGTATGTAATTTTTTGGGTCTTAGCATAACCAACGAGAACGTAATACTATTCATTAGTTAAAAGTCAAGTGGCGTATAATTTACCTGTTTGGTCCGCTTTGCATGAAGTTCACTCTAACAATAGGAAACGAGTTCAACACAAATTTCTTATATTAGTTAATGAACACAATATTAGAGAAACTTAATCGAAAATCTGAAACAAAAAAACAGTAATAATTTAGATTTATTTCAGATCTGGCCCCCTAGTACACTCGATTGATAAGGGTTGATAGGATAACTTTCGGTAACTTCTCATCATTCCCTAGGACAACTGTACATCGCTAACGTACAAACAACAGTTGATGTCGAATATTAGGATACTCAGTAATTGTAAACTGTCATTTATTCGTTGGCGATCTGCAGTCATGCTAGGGAACGATGAGAAGTTACCAAAATTTTTCCTTTCAATCCTTATCGACTGAGTTTACCAGGCACCAATTTGTAGTTGTATCTTAGCACAGTCGATCGGTTCGGTAAGGATTGATAGGATAACTTTCGGTAACTTCTCATCTTTTCCTATGACGACCCACATAGATAACGTACATACAACAGTTGATGTCGAATATATTAAGAACATTGTGAACTGTCACTTATTATAATATTTTAATTAATGAAGATAATATTAGCGAAAGTCAATCGAAAATCTGAAACAGAAAAATCAGAAAAAGATACGGATACATCTGGGACTCGAACCCAGGTCCTCCGGCAATCCGGGCCGACGCGCTAACCAACTGCGCCAACGTATCCCTATCCGATTCGGTCATTTTTAACTATTCGACTGAGAACCACCAACATTATTTTCATTTTTCTTATCGCATATTTTTATTGGCTGCTACCTTTATGTATGAAAATTGGCTGCTACCTTTATGTGGTTAGCGCATCGGCCCGGATTGCCGGAGGACCTGGGTTCGAGTCCCAGATGTATCCGTATCTTTTTCTGATTTTTCTGTTTCAGATTTTCGATTGACTTTCGCTAATATTATCTTCATTAATTAAAATATTATAATTTGAGGTTTAACTCTTTAAGTTAAAAAGTTAAAAATAAAAATAAAAATATGTCACTTATTAGTTTGCGATCTGCAGTCGTGCTAGGGAAAGATAAAGTTTCAGAAAGTTATCCTATCAATCCTTATCGATCGAATGGACTAGGGTTCAGGTTGTATTTCATAGAGTCAATCACTAATTAATTGATGTTTGCTATTGTCTAAAAAACGATTACTCCTGTTTATTTTCAGGACCCGGAGATGTGGAGCGGCGAGGCTCTGAAAAGGTTGGAGTCCTACAAGGCGCAAATCACAGAGTGGGTGAAGCAGGGTTCCACGGACAAGGGCAAGAAGGTCTGGTCCTTCTGGAACGCCATGTTCTACTGCGGCACTATCTACACTACTATAGGTGAGTGTTTTATTCCAATTGAACATATTCCACCACTTCCACAAAGTAGGCTTTAAGGAAAATGGTTCCCCTTAGGACCTATGTCATCTATGTAGATGTAGATGCCACGTGCAGGGTCTTTTTAAAAAAGGAAAGAGACCATATTCTAGAAAGGAAAAGGTTATGATGGTTGGGTAGGTATTTGGCGGCAGTGTGTCCATCTCCCTTAGGCCTAAAGCAATGGTTTTTTGTATCCATGGACCAATTTAAAAATTACAAAATAACCACGAACCCTTGTCGAAGAAAATTGTAGGAAAAGAAAACAACGCTTTTATAGATTAGTTTAAAATCTTAGTAGTAGTTAGTTGGTTAGTTTTCATTAATACTTAACAAAATTATATCATAACTAGATTAATGAGAAGGATGCTGATGTTTGGACTCAGTGAGCACGTTAAATTAAGGTACCGTGATCGATAAGGCAAGGCGTATGTCATCTTTGACGTCTAATCGTTTACGATTTTTAATTTCAATGTTCACTGATCAATTTTAATTGACACAGAACCGATAACCTGGACTCACACAAGTACGTAGTTGCAAATGGTACCAGAATTGACGTCGCTAATTTGACAAGAAGAGGGTAAGCTTTTCCCAAAGAATCCAAAAACTCGCCAGGACTCTTTGTATGAAGTTCAGATCGCAATATTTCCTTGCATCTCGTATCAATGAGGTCATCTTTAACAATATGTTTATCGCTGATATTATAAATATGAATTGAAGATGGACTTCGCATGCAAGTTTTTTCATCGAGGTGCTCTAGGCTAAAGTAACCTTCAAAATAATTCTGCAATGTTCAGCCCAGCGAACGGTCAAACAAACGATGCGCGAATTACTGCATGCTATTTCTAATTAGAAGACACTAATCAGGAACAATAAATAAAACTATATAGGTAACCAATAAATATTTCTCTGCTTTCGACGCAAACGACGTACGATTCGAGAGCCACGACCCTCGACCACTCTTTGTTATTTTAAACGATGTGTCAAAATCATTGATGACCTATAATGAAAGAGGTGAACTTCTAAAACAAGCTAAAATAAAAAGTTATCGATACAATCCTTTTTGTTTTTGCTTTGGCCGCTGCATCGTCAGCAAAATAATAATATAAAACTTTTTGGATCCCTGACACGGAATCCAACTTAAAGAAACCCAGGTCTCTCTCAAGGCCAGCTGCAACACACCTCCGTCACCAAGCCTATGCAAACCTCACCATAAGTGTATTTTCATTACTACATGTAGTATTTTTCTCAATACAAATAATATTTCTAAACAAAAGGTTAACAAGTAAGAAAATGTACACTTGCTCACAATTTGTTCCCAGTAAAATTTTAGTTTGTCGGTAGGGTGTGTGTTTGCGACAGCTGATTTGGTGTGTGGTTGATGGAAGGGCTTAAGATCCAAGTCTCTACCAAGTCCTCTGCAATTATCCCACTTTCTCACTATTTGGTCATCGGTAAAATTAGAGTGTGGAGGAAGGAAGGATATAATACTATCATAGACTAGACATAGTAATGATGATTGAGAGTCAAGTGAATTTGCGCTGACATTTTTGACCAAGCCGTTAATTCCACCTGCTAGTGAATCGTGATTTACTCAAATAAGATTGGCGGGGAGTCAAAATTTTTGGTGAAAAATAACAATGTCACAAATAACTGACTAAATTAAATTCACAAATATGTAAAGTACGTCGTTAAACGTAATCGAAAAATGGAAAATAGTGAAAAATAATTTTCATGAAATAGATACAAAAAAAAATGTTAATTATTATATGTCTTTCAATTTTTATAATTTTTAAAGGTAATTCCATCAATGTAATATATCATTGAAGAAAAGATAATACTAATAATCTAAACGAAAATATGAAAAAAAACAAGACACAGAAAAATGGGTGAAAGTGGAAAAAGGGAGAGGGTAGACGAGGAAGGTGGAGGGGGACGACGGTGCAGGAGAGGAGGCCGAAGAAGATCAGGGACGAATAGGAAAGGACACGAAGGGAGAAATAATTTTTTTATTTAAGTGAAACAGCGTTTGCATTAAAACATTACTTAGAATTCTTCATCAGAAATAGTCGTAACAAAGCTTTTAATTCACGAAAATTTAATTAAATATTAATTTCTCGTCATAAAAGTCAGTCGTCTGAAATCGCCTCATAAATCTTCTTTCCATTTAACATACTTCTGCACGGATGGTGCTCCGCGTCTCATCGCGGTTTACGAGAAAATATAAGTTGTGCGAATTGAAATGGTGCTAAATCTATCAACAGCTCTTAGTTCCATGGCTTTAAAATGATAGGTGCTATGAAGGATGAGTGTATGAAGTCAAATTTCTTGGAACACCAGTTTGCTTAATCCACGGTTTAAATCTGTGGTTTTTTAGTGGCGTAACTAGCTATTGTGACTGGTGTATTAAACCGGTTAACGAAAATAATGTCGTCGTTGAAATATATTAACCTATGTTTTTTTAAACCGTTTATTATTTTAACGACACCTATCGGATTATATAAAAAATTGATATCGATTATGAAAAGGGGACAAAAACAAATACAGAAATCCTGTAAATAAAATAAGTTAATTTATTTTATCATCGAAGAAGAAAATTACACTAATAATCTAAATTAAAATATGAAAATGAATAAAACACAGAAAAATAAAAGATAGCGGTCGCAACTGGGACTCAAACCCAGATCCTCTCGTCTTACCGGGACGGGCGCCTTTACCAACTCGGCCATTGCCACCTATTATAAAACTGTCAAATTTGTCAAACTTATATATATATAGGGGAGACCCAGGCAAAGCGGATGTGTTAAGGGAGATATTAAATAAAACACACAATGTTTGCATAACATCAAAAATTTATAAAGTGTAATATTAAAAAAACGTTTGTCTACAAGAGTAAAATAAATGAAAAGGTAATAATAATTAGAATTATAAAAATTATGTAAATTAAAAAACATCTTCGTATTGTTCACTTTGCCCGGGTACCCGGGCAAAGTGAACTTGCGCTCCGGGCAGAGAGAATTAGGAATCACAATCATAGCAGGAGTAAGAATTATATCCACTATATGAGGTTCATGATTCGTGAGCCCAACTTGTACTTGTAATACGCAACTTGTAATATTTTGAGATTTTTAGAGGCATAATCCAAAGCTGGGTAATATTTGTGAGCTTCATGATTGTCCAAGAGAAGTAAGGCTTTGCCTATAATAGCTTTAGCCATCGTTGACTTAGTCCAACTTGCCTGGTTTGTTTTTCGTACATATGTATACACCATCTATAAAAATATGAACATTGTAAATGTGTTATACCTACGCAATTGCATATAGGTGGCAATAACCGAATTGGTAAAGGCGCCCGTCCCGGTAAGCCAAGACGTTCTGGGTTCAGGTTACAGTTGCGACCGCTATCTTTTATTTTCTGTGTCTTGTTCTTTTCATATTTTAATTTAGATTATTAGTGTTATCTTCTTCTACAATTATCATTTATGAGAATAACCTTCAAAAGTTATAAAACTAGGGTTTTTCTTATATAAATTTTTTTTTATTTTTTTATTTATTAGCCTTATAAACAGTCTTTATACATTCATTTATGACAATGATAAGTATATTTATGTCATTTACAAATAAAATAACGACATTGAAATTTAAGACCATAATAGAAAAATACACAACAATATACCTAATATTAACAATTTTGATTAAGTGCAGCTTCAACCTTCAAAAAATGTTTTATGAAATATTTTCAAGGTTTACATTTAAATTTTAATGGACATCAATGATATCTTTGAGGAAGTGATTTTATTCAAATTCGAACTGCTAAAAGTAAAGAGGAAATGTTATGAACTAATAAAAAGAAAGAAAATAATAAGTAAAAAAGAAATTAATGAAATAAAAAGTTTTGATTAAGAACATATGGCATTCGATCGAGTGTTACTTATAGGATGGAATTATGGGATGAAATAAAAAAATCCTAATCGGAACCGGTTCCAAATTACACGAATGTCAGCGTTACGAGATAACTAAGACAAAAAGGCAAAACCGGTTGAAAATCGGAAGGCGTCCGTAGTGCGTTATCGGCTGTCAAATGATTTTCTACGGCTTGTGTATGCCAGTCGTGTGTTGAGTAGATTAATTACCTACCACGAATTACTATTTATTAGTTATTAAAACTATTTACACACAAGCCAAATAGGCGTTCATAAATGACTATCCGTTTGACGTATTATTTTAATGTTACGCGATGACGATTACGCAGCAAACGCGGCATCACCTCTGGCGTTGGGGTAACTGATACAAGCGCAGTATTTAGCTCGTTAGCGCGATACGGAACACTGCATAAGAAAACTGTCAAAGTGATACGTGAAAACGTTTACTGCCGATTTAACACGCCTTACGCTGTCGCAAGAGACACAGTATCACCCCTATGTTTTGTTAAGTAAACCTTCTTAGGAATATATTAGGTCCTTACATATGAAATTGGCGTTTTGCCGTACTGGCAACTTTGATCTCAAATATCTTATCTTTGGTTAGGAATTCCAAATTCAAATTTATACAGCTATTTACTCTTGTATTTATTTTTCGAAAATTAAAATTCATTTGTTTTTTTTCTTTGCGTCACTTAGTTTACAAAATGGAAAACTTGAAATATCGCGTTATTTACGAGTACAAGTTCCACTGTGACACCAGTGCTGCAGAAACGGCTCGAAGGATTAATGATGTGTATGGCGACGGTGCCGCAAAAGAAAACACAGCGTGTTTTTGGTTCCAACGTTTTCGTTCTAGAAATTTCGACCTGCAGAAAGAGCCCCGTGGACGGCCGGAGACCAAAGTTGATAATGAAGAATTGAAGGCTATTGTGGAAGCGGATCCATCGCAAACCACGTCCGAGTTAGCTGCAGACTGCGGTGTTAGTGATAAAACTGTTTTAATCCACTTGAAGCAAATTGGGAAGATGAAAAAGCTTGAAAAGTGGGTAGGTACCTCAAGAATTGAGTGAAGCAAATCAACAAACGCGCGTTGACTGCTGCGTTGCATTACTCAACCGGCACAATAATGAAGGGATTTTAAATCGAATCATTACCTGTGATGAAATGTGGATCCTGTACGATAATCGGAAGCGCTCATCGCAATGGCTGAACCCTGCCGAACCATGCCCCAAGCGTAAATTGACTCCAAAAAAGTTACTTCTGAGCGTTTGGTGGACTAGTGCTGGTGTCGTTCACTACAGCTTCCTTAAATCTGCCAGAAGATTACGGCAGATGTCTATTGTCAGCAACTGCAAACCATGATGGAAAAGCTAGCTGCTAAATAACCGAGGCTGGTTAATCGCTCTAGGCTACTGCTACTTCATGATAGCGCTAGACTGCACAACAGACGGCTACCAAATTAGAGGAGCTTCAATTGGAATGTCTAAGACATCCACCGTACTCTCCGGACCTTGCCCCAACAGATTACTCTTTTTTTCGAAATTTGGATAACTTCTTGCAAGGGAAAAAATTCAACTCCGATGGGGCAGTCCAAACCGCCTTCAAAGATTTTATTAATTCCCATCCGAATGGTTTTTTTAGTAAAGGGATCGATGAACTACCTATGAGATGGCAAAAGTGCATAGATAGCAATGGTACATACTTTTAGATTAAATAAATATATTATATTTAAAATAATCGACTTTATGTTCCTCCCATACAAAACGCCAATTTCATATGTAAGGAACAAATATAATATATTTTCACATTGTTTTATTTTTTTATTTATTAACGCCTGCTGTAGGGGCTTTTACACATGGATAGTAAAAAATACTCGTTATTTATTTCACACAACATTTTGTATTTATTTTGTGACAAATTCAAGATGTCTACTGAGTTGGTATAATTATTTCTCTCCAATAGTATTCTGGGCAAATAGGAATACATATCGTAGTTAGTCCCAGAATTGTGGCACTGAAATAAATCCCGACTTATAGTATTACGTAGTGGAAACTAAAAGCTTATCAATTTTTAATTCTGGAATATAAACTTAATAATTTAATATTGTATATACAAAATACCAAATTAGTGAAAATCCTTTTGTCTAACATTTTAACCATATTCATATAATTTAAAATAGTGTTATTGTTCAAAATAATTGTTTAAGTCGCCAACTTGATATAATTCGATGTCTATTTGTCTTTAACTATGGAAATATTTGTTTAAGAGGGTATTACCAGAGAATACCGGAAATTAGTCCTTTTTAAATCAAATTCTAGAGGTATTGACTCTTTTTTACAAAAAAAAAAAAATTGGTTTTGAAATTTTTTTTTTTATCTGGTACACGCAGTTTTAAAATTTTGAAAAACTAACTGTATTTTTAAGATACTAAGGTTATACCGTTGGTCGTGGCAGATTTGTTCAATTTTCAAACGATAGATTCTATTTAACAACACAAATTTCAAATTATATAATCAGACAACTAAATAAATCAATACAACAGTTTTAATTTTTTTAATTTTAATTAAATTAAAATCATTAAAAATAAATCCGAGAACGTGCTTTGTGACAAAAATACCCCCGTTTTTATATTTATTTAAGGTCTTACAAACTAAAATATATAAAAAAAATTTTACACACTTATTTTGTTCAGACATTATTGACAAATCATAAATACTTATTATCAAAAAATACTTACAAGAAATACACGATATTTAATAATTTGTCATCGTGCGTTTTGAGAATTTTTATTGCTTATTTGAATGTAGGTATATATTCAAGCGAGTTTTGAATATAATTTTGAATAAATCGATATTAAATGTTTAATTTAAAAAATTTGATACGGGGAATAATCGATCTTTTTCATCGGAACCTCCCTGTACAGTCGCAAGCATTTTAAAACTTTTATTCTCAGCCGCTGGTCAATCACTCTTAATGCCTACTCAAAAAATAATCGATAGTCAAAA
This sequence comes from Limnephilus auricula, assembly GCA_951813805.1. Lineage (NCBI taxonomy): Eukaryota > Metazoa > Arthropoda > Insecta > Trichoptera > Limnephilidae > Limnephilus > Limnephilus auricula. The sequence continues at coordinate 5,195,566 of OX638409.1, read as the reverse complement.
CTAGTGACGTGATCCACTTTCTCGAAGCTTCACCGTAATTTACGGAAGAGATCGTCAAATAAAAACGTCACTACGCTTTTTTCGTTTGGGCAGGCGACATCTACGATAATAATTTAATCTGTCGGTAAATATAGTTCTGCGAGGAATAAATTTAAACCTCGGGCCGAAAGGAAAATTCTTAGAATACTTGGGGTGACGAAAAATCTATATTTAATATTTTTTGTTGTTGCCGATGCAATTTTACATTGGCGTTTTGAAGTTTGGTTAAAATTACTAATTTAGAAACTTAGTAAAGAGAAACGTAGTGAAGGCATACTCGTAGCCAAATTTTAAAGATAACCAGCACATAATTAGTAAATCAATAGCTAATAATAAAACATTGCAAATTTCAAAAGAATATCTCTTTCTACACACCAAAAATCCTATTTTGAACTCTTTATATATAAAATATCTTTATTTATTTATTTAATTTCAACGGAATAAACATACCGTAAACAATATTTACATGTCACATTAAACACCAAAAGAAAATATTATGAATAACAATTGATTGGGGCATTTGATTGTGAAATGACACCTGAGATATGAGCGAGAGATACAAGTACATACAAATTTTGTAGTACAAATAAGGTAAATTTAGATTAAATTAATATTAATAGCATAGCTCTCTTGTACCTACTTTCCGTGCAGTTAAATATATCCGCCACACCTGCGTATCTATTACTAACTGCATGCAACATAGTTACAAGCGAGTTTTTGGAATACTCAGTCCTGGTGTTGTTGCATTTAAACAGGACTTTGGAACGAGTTGCTCTCGTAGGTATGTGAAATTCAAAGAAGTTAGTCAAATCGGGACTATTTATACTACCATTTACAATTTTGAACATAAATATTTAAGTCGGATATAATTCTTCGATCTGAGAGTCTTAATAAATTTAATTCTTTTATCAAATAATTATAGTTAATGTTTTCAATGGGAATACCGAGTTTAAAATTAATGTGTCTTAGGAATTTATGTTGAATTTTTTCGGTTGATTCTGAATGTAATTTATAATGGGGGGACCAGACCGAGGAGTTATATTCGACATGACTACGAATTAGGGATGTATATAAAATTTTGGTAACTTTGCAATAAGCCGCCGCTTTTTTAATAGGCACAGATTTTGAAAAGTACACTACTTTTAAACTTAGTTACTACAAAAAACATCGGTTTCAGTCGAGACCGGTGGAAAAATATCCATTTAAATTTACATTTCATAAAAAAAAGAATTGTACGTAATTTCTCGTTACGGCTGACATTTCGTATTACATTATTTTGCATAGAACAATGCTGAACAATTTCCAGGGTACCAATCGATAAATATTTAAAAAAAGATTACTCTATGGCAAGAAATCACTCGAGGAAGGTACTAACTAAAGATTGGGTTGCACCATACAAATTTTAATTTTCTGAATAAATAAATAATTAAGTATATTTAGGACGAATTAAAATCAATGTACTATTAATTAGGTTGTGTTAGGTTAGGTTAAGTAATAATTATTGGATGTAGATGGAAACACTTTTTTTAAATAAACTCTTTTGATTTACCTTAATTACATTAGCTTCGTCTTGTGAAATTTTGCCCATATTTGTAATCACTGTCACTTTGGTATGTTGGTAGTCCTGATAATTTTTTTTATATATAACGACCGGCTAGAAGATTTTGAAGATATCACGAAATCTGGGCGTATTAGATAAACACTAATTTAAGTACCGAAGTTTTGAAAATAAAATAACGTAAAAAAACATGCTTTTTTCTAGTAATTATTATTTTTTAAATAATACACTCACTTTTGTATCACAAACCATGTTGCACAAACCTAGCGTAGCCGCCAAACTACTTGAAAACTGGGATGTTTTTCTTGCCTTGACGTGAGCAGGCGCTATAAAGGGGGCCCTTTCTCTTGTATCACAAACCATGTTACACAAACCTAGCGTAGCCGCCAAACTACTTGAAAACTGGGATGTTTTTCTTGCCTTGACGTGAGCAGGCGCTATAAAGGGGGCACTTTCTCTTGTATCACAAACCATGTTACACAAACCATGTTACACAAACCTAGCGTAGCCGCCAAACTACTTGAAAACTGGGATGTTTTTCTTGCCTTGACGTGAGCAGGCGCTATAAAGGGGGCACTTTCTCTTGTATCACAAACCATGTTACACAAACCATGTTACACAAACCTAGCGTAGCCGCCAAACTACTTGAAAACTGGGATGTTTTTCTTGCCTTGACGTGAGCAGGCGCTATAAAGGGGGCACTTTCTCTTGTATCACAAACCATGTTACACAAACCATGTTACACAAACCATGTTACACAAACCATGTTACACAAACCTAGCGTAGCCGCCAAACTACTTGAAAACTGGGATGTTTTTCTTGCCTTGACGTGAGCAGGCGCTATAAAGGGGGCACTTTCTCTTGTATCACAAACCATGTTACACAAACCATGTTACACAAACCTAGCGTAGCCGCCAAACCACTTGAAAACTGGGATGTTTTTCTTGCCTTGACGTGAGCAGGCGCTATAAAGGGGGCACTTTCTCTTGTATCACAAACCATGTTACACAAACCATGTTACACAAACCTAGCGTAGCCGCCAAACTACTTGAAAACTGGGATGTTTTTCTTGCCTTGACGTGAGCAGGCGCTATAAAGGGGGCACTTTCTCTTGTATCACAAACCATGTTACACAAACCATGTTACACAAACCATGTTACACAAACCATGTTACACAAACCTAGCGTAGCCGCCAAACTACTTGAAAACTGGGATGTTTTTCTTGCCTTGACGTGAGCAGGCGCTATAAAGGGGGCACTTTCTCTTGTATCACAAACCATGTTACACAAACCATGTTACACAAACCTAGCGTAGCCGCCAAACCACTTGAAAACTGGGATGTTTTTCTTGCCTTGACGTGAGCAGGCGCTATAAAGGGGGCACTTTCACTTGTATCACAAACCATGTTACACAAACCTAGCGTAGCCGCTAAACTACTTGAAAACTGGGATGTTTTTCTAGCCTTGACGTGAGCAGGCGCTATAAAGGGGGCACTTTCTTTTGCATCACAAACCATGTTACACAAACCTAGCGTAGCCGCTAAACTACTTGATAACAGGGATGTTTTTCTTGCCTTGCCGTGAGCAGGCGCTATAAAGGGGCACTTTTTTGTAACATAAACCTAGCGTAGCCGCTAAACTACTTAAAACGCGTGCGTATCTTTTTTTTTCGTTCTAGGTATTCAAATAATTACACAAACCCAAAATTTTCACATTCAAAACCTAGGATGTATATCTTGCTTAAACTTGCGTGCGTGTTCCTTTATTACTTTCGTTCTTTGTTTAGGTTATTAGATTAGTTTAGGTTTGGTTAGGTATATTAAATAAGACGTTCTCCGACGACATTAAAAAATTAATAATTGAGAATTTTGAAGCTGTTTTTATAATAAAATGTATAATTACACATATCCGTTAGACAAGCACTGTTCTCTGTACAAAACGAAAAAGTAGAACGTGTGCGAGTTCTTTTATTTATTTTCGATAATTTTTCTTTTGTCTATGGTTCGTTATTTTTTATCAGTTGGAAATATTTTTCCTATTGAATTGCGCGGTTTTCGGTAACATTCAAAATGTCGTGTGAAAATTGTTCCGTAGGTGTTGTTAAATTTTTGAATATTGTGCAAAATCGTGAAATATTATTAGAATGGCTTAGGAACCATGGTGTTATTAGAAGGGATAAACTATGTGAAAAGTGCAATAATACATGTATTTTAAAATCGGATTTTCGATTCATGTGTTGCAAAACAAATACTGTGCAAGTGGGGAGGAAAAAAATAAAAACTAGGTGTAACTTTAGTGTAACGGCACGCAAAAATACTTTTTTCTCCCTTTCAAAGCTCAGTATTGAGGACATATGCAAATTTGTTCTGTTTTGGGCCGATATGCGACCGCCCCGGACACTATTCATGATGGATGAGTTTGGAATGTCGAGTGGAACTGTTACAGATTGGTCATCATTTTGTAGGGAGGTATGCGTCCACTGGTGCTACCAAAATAAAGAAATGATCGGCGGTGTCGGAGTGACTGTGGAGATAGACGAGGCAAAAATAGGCAAACGAAAATATAACCGGGGAAGAAGGATTGACGGGAAGTGGGTTTTTGGTGGATTCGAGCGCGAATCAAAAAAAATGTTTGTCTGCGATGTTCCGGATCGCTCAAAAGTTACCCTTTTGGAAGTAATCAAGGAGAATATACTACCGGGTACGACAATCGTTTCAGATTGTTGGAGAGCTTATGATTGCCTCGGGGATGAAGGATTTGTGCACCTCAGCGTTAATCATAGCGTTTCTTTTGTGGACCAAATGACCGGTGCCCACACTCAAAACATCGAGCGTTGCTGGAGGGATGTTCGGGGAAGTGTGCCAAGGTATGGTAGGAGCGAAGCGCACTATGAAGGATACTTGTGCGAGTTCCTTTGGAAGAGGTCGCTTCCGCATCATCCAGACCGAATCCATTCGTTCTTCAGAATGGCGAGCGCCCTCTACAATCCATACGTAGACCAAGAGGCGGCTGACGTGGAGACTCAGAGTGCCGCTGGGACCGGGAGGGATGCTGAGGAAGGGAGTAATAGTGATTAGGGAGGCTGGGAGTGACGTCGAGGCTGGGAGAAGTGCTGAGGCTGGAAGTGATTCGGATTAGGTATGTGTGCAAATTATGTTTTTCATAAATTTGTTTTGTATGGTTGGCATTACTGAAATACGTCACTATGTGGTTTCTATGGATAAGATTCAATATGGTGTCGGTGTCAAAACGGAGAATAATTACGCGTATAAAAGTTTTTACGAATATAAATTTAAATGCACGGTTTTCCGCCTTTTTCGACTGAAACCGATGGTTTTTGTGGTAATCAAGTTTAAGGGTAGTTTAGTTTTTAAAATATATGCCTATTAAGAGCGTAGCGGCATACGGCGGCTTATCGTCAATTTACCAAAATTTTTAATGTTGATATATTCCTGAAACCTCTGGAATTTCGAAGAATGAAGCCAAGCATTTTCATTTCTTTGTTATTGATTGTGTTTATATGGGATATAAACACAATCAATATATATTTATGATGATCTTATTCCAACTCAGAGGTAATAAATACATTACGCCACGAACTGTTTGTGTAAATATTAGCTAACTTTACCCGAATTTTGATTGAAAAATATAAACTAAACAAATTTGGGTCTCGTCCTACTCTTCAAAAATAAGTATCTATGCTATGAACTTAGGTCCAGTTGTTTTGCAGAAATTCAGATGTGAAAAGTTACCAAATGGTCATTTAGCCCCATTTTGTATTTGTGATCGTTGAAAGGTTCACATTAAATGCCAATTTTGGATCCGTTGCAGCTTTTGAATAAAATGTGATCAGCGGAAGAGTACCAATATCATGTTGTTAAGATTGTCAGATTATTACAATTTGATGAAAAAGCTGAAACGATGCTTAAATCTGTGTTTAAGAGCGATTGACCAGCTGCTGAGAATAAAAGTTTAAAAATGCTTGCAACTGTACATGGAGGTACCTATGAGAAAGATCCATTATTCCCCGTATAATTTTTTTTAAAATTATAAATTTAATATCGATTTATTTCATTCAAAACTTGCTTTAATATATACCTACATTCAAATAAGCTATAAAAATGCTCAAAACGCACGATGATAAATCATTAAATATCGTGTTATTCGTAGGTATTTTTTGAACACAAGTATTTATGACTTTTAAATAATGTCTAAACAAAAAAGTGTGTAAAAAATTTTGAAATATTTTAGTTTGTAAGACCTTAAATAAATAGAATAACCGTGGTATTTTTGTCACAAAACACGTTCTCGGATTTATTTTAATTTTAATTTGAATTGAATTTAATTTTTATACGATTTTAATTTAACTAAATATAAATTTCTGAAAACTGTGTTTACTAGATTATGTATAGATTTATTTATGGTATGATTACATGATTTGAAATTTGTGTTGTTTAATAGAATCTATCGTTTGAAAATTGAACAAATTTGCCAACGACCAATGGTATAAATAATAAGAATAAACTTGGTTTTATTTTAATTTTTAAAACTGCGTGTACCAGATAAAATAACAATCTTTCAAAATAAATGTATAAGTTTTTTTGTAAAAAAGGGTCAATACGTCTAGAACTTGATTTAAAAAGGACTAATTTCCGGTATTCTCTAGTAATACCCATAATTAGATGACGATGTTAAAAATGGTTGGTACAAATACTGTGAATTTTTATGCTGAGGTCCCCGAGAAAACAAATTCCCTCAGGGCCTACGCCACCTGTAGGGATGCTGCGTGGAAAGTCTTTAGGGAAAGGAAGGAGAGGAAGTTCTGAATAGGAAAATGGTATGAGGGCTGGGTAGGAGTCTGAAGTGTCCAGGAGTGACGGACGTATAAGTTCAATGGGACACCCCAAAAATAAATACAAAAATATTTTTGGCCGTGAGAATTTAAAATCAAATATATATCTCCTCTGTATTGAACATACAAGAATTATATTTAGCTACTTCTGCCCTACATTTATATAAATACAAGTAATAACATTGCGATTCTCTGATCTGTGCGGATAAAACACAGTATTTAGTTAAATTAACATCAGTTTTGAAATGTTTATTCGCGAGTCGGCGTTGCTTCTGGTGCTACACTCTGTTTATAGGTTAGTTTGAAGCAGATACAACTATTTTAAATGTCATAAATACATGTGAATTCTCTCTCCAGAAAACAGACCCGATGGAAGATGTTCAAAGACTCTTGTGGCTATGAAGCAGCAATAATATTGTACAGGTTTATGACTGTAGCAGCTATTTTATTGCGAAAATTTCGCTAAAAATATTTCGTAAATAATGGCATCAAGCCTGGTTTAAAAATAAAGCTCAGATGAAAATATTCAGTGTTTTTTTTTATTTAAATACAAAGTTTAGAAGTTTATTCGCATTCCCCTCAATAGGAAATTCTGTTCCGAGGCGGAATGTAGGCGGTTGTGTTGGTGTCACATCATGATTAATTATTATTAAAAGCAATAATTATCAGCCTGAAACACTCATCCACATTGAAAAATCTTCCGAGAAAAGATACATGCCGCCGATGGGACTCGAACCCGTATCCTTCTGATGTCCGGTCAGGTGCTCAAGCGGTAGTTGTTGAATGAAACACCAGTATATATTGAATCATTTGGCGGGTAAGAGGTAACCCGCCGTAGCTGAGTGGATCAGAGCACCTGACCGGACATCAGAAGGACAGGAGTTTGAGTCCCATCGGCGGCATGTAACTTTTCTCCGAAGATTTTTCAATGTGGATGATTGTTTCAGGCTGATAATTATTGCCTATAATAATTGTTACCCTTTGTGCTATGCATAAAAATCTTAAATATTAGTTTATCAATTAAAAAATAATCAATGATCAATTTATTATGACTACATCTTCACGTTTATCCGAAAAGTAAATCACGATTATACTTTTGGTTCAAAAAACTCAAATGATGATGGTAAAGGCAATTAAAAGGCAACATACAAGGTTCTAATAACCTCGATTCTACAAAATCAATGTACCTATTTTTTACTGCAAATTTTCCTGGGATTTTCCGTTTTTTCAGAAATTAGTTATATTATATCTAATAATTAGTTTAATTAAATTGAATGATCTGAAAGTATGTTGTCTGTTGTATGCTGATGATGCGGTGCTGATTTCTAACAGCATAGAAGATTTACAGTATCTCGTATCTAGGATGAACGAAGTATCTATGAAGAATGAGTTGATGATGAATGTAAGTAAGTCTAAAGTAATGGTGTTTGAAAGAGAGAGTACGAAAACAGTGTGCAATATAGTTGTGAATGATGAATATTTAGAGCAAGTTGATGAGTTTGTGTATTTGGGAAGTATGTTTACGAGGAATGGGAAGGCTGATGGGGATATTGAAAGAAGGGTAAATGCAGGTAACTCCATTAATGGTGGACTGAATGCTGTTAGCGCCAACAAAAGGCTGTCCAAAAAAGCGAAGCTAGCAGTTCACAATGGAGTGCTGGTACCTACCCTGATGTATGGTAGTGAAGCATGGAACTGGCAGAGAAAGGATGAAAGTAGACGGAATGCTGTAGAAATGAGATCCCTGAGGCGTATGTGTGGTAAAACCATGTATGATCGTGTGAGGAATGTGGAGATCCGAAAAGAATGCAAGGCCGATGTGAGCGTCATAAGTAAGATTAAAAAAGGGACGCTTAGATGGTTTGGACATGTAGAGCGAATGAATGAAGAAAGGAGTATCAAGAGAATATATGATGCTAATGTGAATGGTAGAAGAAGTCGAGGACGCCCGAGGAAGACATGGCACGATCAAGTAAATCAGATACTTGAGTCGGGCCATGTCAAGAGTCAGAATAATAGAAGAGCATGTATGATAAGATGTATGAATGTGAATGAGGCGAGAAGTGTATGCCAAGACCGAGTCGTTTGGCGGTCCGTCCTCTCTGCCTACCCCTGCGGGGAAACGGCGTGATGGTTGGTTAGTTAGTTAGTTTAGTTTAATAGTACCAACGAATATAAATAAATCATTGCAAATTCATTCAGATTCGCTTGATGCAACTTGTATTGCAGTAAATTCAAATCTCGTAATGGAATATATTTTATATGAATATTGGGTATCACATTAAAAAAAATTGAATTTCAAATAGAAAAATTTACTAAGGACCAGTTGTTTCGGAAAATTTCACGTTTGAATTTCCCTCAAATCGACATTCACCGAAAAATTGGGTTGTTTCAACCTCCGTCAGAAGAAATTTCATCGAAAATTCCATAGGACCAGTTGTTTCGGAATTCCCTTCAAATTTGAATTTCCTTCAAATTTGAATTTCCTTCAAATCGTCATTCACCGAAAAATTGGGTTGTTTCAACTTCCGTCCTCACTGTCATCAGTAAATAGCAACAAATAACGTTCGATAAATTTGAAAATTTTATTCAAGTGTTCCCCGCCGAATCACAATTTTGACGTCTGCGCATGCGCCTCCCATTATTTCGCTAACCGTCCGGACTCGGCTGATCACATTCACATCACATTTCTATAGTATTTTCACTGCTGACGGAAGTTGAAACAACCCTATTTTTCGGTGAATGACTATTTGAAGGAAATTCAAATTTGAAGGAAATTCAAATTTGAAGGGAATTCCGAAACAACTGGTCCTATGGATTTTTCGATGAAATTTCTTCTGACGGAGGTTGAAACAACCCAATTTTTCGGTGAATGTCGATTTGAAGGAAATTCAAACGTGAAATTTTCCGAAACAACTGGTCCTAAGAATTAAAAAACAATTTCAAACAAAAACACATTTATAATTCGAACAGCGAAATACTTGCGTAAACAAAGTATAAAAATTCGGAAGAAAAACGTCATATTTTCTAAGCCGCAATAGCACCAGATAATCCGCCATAACACAGGGACATCCCTAGCATGGCGGGCGAAATAACAAAATATGTACACTATGTATAAAATTCTTTAATAAATAAATAAATAATTTCATTTTATTACCTTCAGATTTTTTTTAAACATCCACTCTACACGGGAGGAAAATGATTTCCCCCATGGCCTATGTCATATTTGGGAATGCTGTATGGAGGGTCTTTAGGAAGGAAATTTTGGGAAAGAAAAGGTAGTAGTAGGAAACTTGGCAAGAGGGTTTAAGAGTGATGGCGTATGAATCAATCCCATCAATGATCGAGAGGCCAGCTGAAGAGGTCGAAATGGCCCCCTCAACTGACCTCTCCCGATCTGGCCCGCCACTCAGAAGATGTATTAGTGACCTCGCCACATGAACTCAAGCACCTATGCTAAAATACCAAACATGAACCACATGAAGTTACCTACGGCAGGGTTCACACAGTTGTTCCAATGAATGATACCCAAAATAAATTGGTTGCCAAAAAAAAAAAACACCTCCGCGAATTGCTGTGCCCCTGGTACATTTTCAATGGAATGACAGCGATCATAAGGTAATTTTCTTTTCAAAAACGCGCTTTACATTTTTTTATTATTAGTGAATATGGAAAAAATAAAGCTTATTCTCGCCAATATTGAATTGCAAATAAAACTACGAAGTATTTGATGTTATTTGTGAAGATGTATCTTCAGAGTACCTTAAGAAGCCAACAGACCTAGCTATATAAGCTCAAGCGTTTTTTGGTTTGGCGTATTTCGGCATATCGGTTACCGTACATTCCCAATGGGAACGTATGACGAGCGATATGCTGAACCATGCCAAGCCAAATAACGCTTGAGCTTTTATACCAACGTCTGTTGGCCTCATTATGCTTAATATATTACTGTTTCCCTCTTGTATATAACTGTAAATTTTAAAACCCATGTTCACCTAATTGTAAAAGGCTTAATGGCGTTGAATTAATAAATAAATAAATATTAATGTACGATATTTTTATTAAAATTATTTAAGTAATAATCCCTCGAATTTCAATGGACAGAGTGATTTGAATATAAGTGTGTGAGCCAAATGCTGATTACTTTCTCCAAAGCAAAAATGTTTTCAATTGAAATACTCATAAAAAGTACAATTTATCTATTTTTGCACCATAAGTATAAGTTTTAATAGCATCGTTCGAAAATTTTCTCAAATTTACGACGCAAAAATAACTGGGTTCGAAACATTTTACCCCCAGATTGTAAGAAGTTTTTTTTTTCTATTTGTTACGCGGTTTTCGGAATGTAGTTTGATATACATGAGCATAATAAAATACACCTGTTTCGTAATACGATTTATTATGATCATAATCAAAGAACTGTTTTTAAGATGGTTCATTCATCAGGAAATAGTTTCGTTATTGTAATAGCGCATTTTTATATTATAATGAAAAATATATTTCATAGACACATAGACAGACTCCGACTTGACGTTATCTTCCGAACGTACATTTTTCTCCTATTTGGTATTTGTTATTTATTTTTTATTATTTAAAAGTTTTTTTACAAAAACATACACAGTTTGTACATTTTATACAGTGGTAAAATAGTAGATAAGAATAGCTTTTCCTCACCATAAAGAGACTAGGCTCTTGTGTTTGGTGAGGGAATTTCAGTTCAATTATATAATATCATGTGTGAAAGTAAATAATAAAATATAGCAAAAAACAAGGGATAATTAAGAAAATGCAAGATTTATCAATAAAGGATTTGAAAGAAATAATAATAATAATAGTGAGATCTGGACTCTTATAGTAGTTTTAGGTATTTCTTTAATTTTTGCTGAAATTCCTGAATATTTTCGATAACTTTCAGATATAATGGTAGATTGTTAAAATATTTTATACCTAGATAGAGAAGTATTTTGTGTGTGCTTTGTACTAAATTTAGGGATTTTGATAGTATTCTGATATCTTGCTGATGAATGTTTGTAAATTTGTAGTATTGAATATTTTTTATATATTTTGTCTATTGTTTGAATATTGAAAAGAGAATTTCAGTAGAAAATTTTGATGGTTTTTTCAATATTACTTTAATTATCAATCTTTGAACAATTTTGAGTGGATTTAAAATATTATTATAAGTTCCTCCCCAACCAATAATACCATATTACAATATAGATTGAACAATTGCATAGTTCACACTTTTTAAGTTGTCTAATCTAAGAATATTTCTCAGTCTTATAAATATATAAATACATTTTATAATTCTTTTGACAAGTTCACAAATTTGTTTTTTCCATTTAAAATGTTGATCTATATATATATACCAAGATATTTAATTTCAGAAATTATTATATTGCTATGCATTTGTATGTACTTCATTTTATTTTTTTATAGTGAACACCTCTCAAGAGTCCCAACTGTTCCCGTCTGGAGTCAGTCAAACTATGCCATCCCCAATTGGGGTATGTTGTGAGGCTGAATGTATGCGGGGAAGGGAATGAGATGGGATAGAGGAATTTGAGGAAGTACCTGGCTATTCTAGACCTAGTCACTAAACACGGCTAAAGCCATTTCAAGCAATGTTTCAATTCTGAATGGTAGTCTTACACCAGAGCGATACTAAGAGTATCTTCCACTCTGGAACGTGCCGCAAATATAGTAAATATTATTTTTAATTTATTAATTGTGAAATAACAAAAATTAATCAAATAAAATTTATTTGCGCATGCCGGTTTAGAACCGCCGCGACCTTCAGAATGGGAATCCAAAGCCTTGCCTCTGGATTACGCTAGCAGTACTACCATTTCGGTGTCATTTTTATGTATTATTTGCGAGGTGCAATATTAGGGAGGCGATATTATTTAACCAAGACCTTTGACTTTGGTCACCCCAAATAGTTCGTTAAGTTTGGTGACTCAGCAGGAGTGCTCGGATTCATGGGGTGAGATTAGTAAGGGTCTTGGCGGTGGATGCGTCTGCCCACCAAGTGCATGGCAGGACTGGTTGAGGGAGACTGTTTGACCTCTCCAGCAGATATCTCTTGGAATATCACATTTTTGCCATCTCAACCCCCAGATTCCTACCCACCCCTCATGTCTTTTTCCTTTCCAGAACTTCCTTGCATTCATTTTCTAAAAAAGTCCCTCCACACAGCATCCCCAAGGATGAAATTATTTTCTTCAGGGCCTGGAGCTAATGTAAAAAAAAATATTATTGTAAAAAAAATGTATTCAAATTATCCGTCACTATTCCACTGCAAGGATTTTAAACATGAAGTTTACCTCATTCTTGTAATGATTTAGCGAATTTCAACTGCACGTTAAAGTACTTGAGAAGATACTATCTAGGAATACACTAAGATGAAATGCATTTGCTAAATGTGTGCAATCTATTATTAACCGCGAGAGAGCAATACCCCTTAAGTATGCATATTCCCTTGTATTAAATATTTAACAGTAACTATAATATCTTTTGTGGGTTTTCTTAACCACCCAAGAGAAATTTTGCAAATTACTCTACGTCGTTTGTACTTTCACACAAACCTAATCTAATCGGTAAGATCAGTTCTCATAGAATAGAATTATATTTTTGCCTAACTTTTGTGTTATATTTTGTGTCAAGTCAGCATTACAGGACGAAAATTAGTTGAGCGTTATCGACTGTCAAAAATCTGCGATTTTCTATGACTTTCAATGTCTTGTCTCTATGGCCGTTGTATGTTAACCGCCCTTCCTTCGGGTTATTTCCGCAAAATACTCATACCTGATAAGATTTTGTCAAAATATATGCAGTTACAATAGGTTTATTAAAATAAAAGTTTTTAAAACATAAACAAAAAAAAAATGCGTACGTGATACGGGATAGTGCAGAACGGTACAATTAACATGAACGTATCACGTACGTTCGTAGGCATAGGGCGGTTTTAATGGATTAATAACACGAATGACTGTTAGTTAGTTATTAAAACTACTTACATATAAGGGGGTTTCTCACCATCCTCCCAATAGCTTATCTACAATAATAACGAATATTATTAAAAATAAAAATAAAATACTCGCAGTGGTTAGAAAACTCAACCAACTTATCCAATATATAGCCACTATTCATAGGTTCGAGTACCGAATTATAAACTCCAAACTTAATAAATAAATAAACCGTAAATCATAAATCGAAAATGTTCGCTATTAGTGTAGATAAACTATTGGGAGGATGGTGAGAAACCCCCGTCTAATAGGGTTCATCAATACCTATCCATTTTTTCGTATTATTTTGATGTTTGTACGCGATGACATTCGATTCGCAAATTTTCCAGCGACTGACATCTCTTAACGCGGCAAAACTTACCGTTATCTCTGGCGTTAGGGTAACTACTACTTTTAGTTGATGTCTTATATTTAGCTCGTTAGCGCGATATGGAATACCGCATGAAAGCCGTCAAAATATGTCGTATATGGCCGATTTAACACGCGTTACGCTATCGCAAAAGAAACAGAATCACCCTTCAGGCCTGATTTCGAGAATCCATTTATAAGAAACCACATTTCTGCTTAATATTTACTCAACTATAAATACGATTTGGTGTTTGTGAACTAAAACGTTATTTAAAATTTATCTAAATTTAATATCATCTCGGATTAAAAAAAAAATAATACCAAAAGCTAGTCTAGCAAGCTCTGTGAAAGGGTTTTGCAATTTTCTAATGAATTGGTTTGAAACTTCGATAAGAGCTTTCGGAAAACGTCTGAAAGCACCCACGCCATCTGTGTGCTTTCAGGAAAATTATTATTTAAGCCTGCATTATTAATTTGCCATCTCAACGCCCGAAACAAAAACGTTTCAAACTTTGTATTACCGAATATATTTGTACTGTTTCAATATTTGAAACACAGGGGTATTCTAATAATTTTACTTAACATTTTTAAAAGGATGAGAATTTTTTTCTGTTTTGACCCCGAAAGATAAATATTATTATATAATATTACTATAACCACTGGAGCGACAGAGCAATTTAAAACTTTTTTCTCGAATTGCAAAAGAAATTTTTTTGATTTACGGTTTATTTGTTTATTAAGTTGGAGTTTATAATTTGGTACTAGAACCTATGAATAGTGGCTATATTTTGGATAAGTTGGCCGAGTTTTCTAACCATTGCAAGTATTTTAATTTTATTTTTAATAATATTCGTTTTTAGTATGGATAAGCTATTAGGAGGATTGTGAGAAACCTCCTTAATATAAAATACGGTACATACTTAAATAATGTACATGAATATATGGAGGAAAAGATGTAGATGTCGTTTTGCTGTCCGATGATATATTTTTCCAATTAATCACACGTCGCAACTGAGAAGTCGAGTATACTCGTAGCATAGCGGCGGTCCCATGATAGCACTCCGTTTCGTTCCAGCAGCAATGTAAAATACGAAAGTGTGCGAATGCAGAAGACGTGCAGAAGTGTGATCAGTGGCGACTTGTGATCGAAAAAAAAAATGTTTTTCTGTTTTTAATAGAAAAAAGTCATCGGACAACTAAAAGACGTCTACTTTTCGATCTTTACATTTTCTCAGAAATAACTGGTTTAAATCCTTCAGATACCTTCTGTCACATCCTGTATTTAGTTCGGCTTCAGTAATTAAACGTTATTTTTTTTTTTAATAAAAAAACCCTTTTTAAATTTAAATATTCAAAATGAACCGCACTTTAAACTGATGGATTTAAAGAAAATATAAAACAACGTCAAATCTAACCACGTTGGAAAAAGTTCAATAAAATTAAAATTGTAAGGAATTGCTCTTTTCCTTAAATTTACTTTGGGTCGGTGTTATTTTATTTTAAATGTGGTTACAGCACAATAGTCCCAATTGCTCCAAACCGTCTTGAGACTGTGGCAGCATTACCAATAAATTTGAGTATGTTGTGAGGTGGATGAGAGGCGGAAACTTTAAAAGGCAGAGAAAGGTTATTCAACCTGGATGGAAATCAAATCTCATTAAATAGAATGGCTATTCAGATCAGGCCACCAAACACTGCTAAAGCCATTTCAAGCAAACTTCAACTCTGAATTGTGTTTTATTGAATGTTGAATGAAACTTAGCCTAACCTAACCTAAATCTTCACCTAACCCAAATATGTATTTCGTTGAACGAAGATTTCTAATAAAATTTTGGCATCCTGACAAAAACATTTTACATTCATTTTCCACCTCGTGTTTTATTGGACTATTGATTATCAATATTCAACATTGCATAATATAATAGACTGATCGTAGCGAGTCTCGTTTTAACTCAAGCATCTGTAATTTCTTCTGTCTGTAAATTTGTTTGTTACGTTCCGGTTCCGGTTCAAGATGATGGTCATCGTGAGCCTCAGTTAAGCACGATCGAAAAATCCATTTCTCTGAATATATGCAGTTGTTCTGGGGAAAATATATACATGGTAGATTACATACTATTAAAAAAAAACATATTAAGGCTCAGTAGTAAGCGTTCAAATAGAAGACGAAGATGACTTGAAAGAGAGATACGTCTAACATAATATATTCCATAGCATCGCGGCCAAGATAGAGTTAGGTCAAATATCAGAGATCAAACCTTGGAGCCAAGCCACAAATCAATCAGTTATTAAGTAGGAACAATAACTTCTAAATAATTGAATACAATGACAGCTTTATAATATTAATCGAACGTGTTTTCCGCATTCACATGTATTTATTAAACAGTATCAGATTAGATGCAATAAGATAAATTATGAAATTTGTGGCAGAGGTTCGTTAGTATAATTTCTGTTGATCTCTAATCCTTTTACAGAACATTTATGGGTCAGATAGACACAGCTATAAAAGCGCTAGCGTTATTTGGCTTGGCCTACTTCAGCATATCGCTCGTCATTCATTCCCATTGGAAATGTACGGCAACCGATATGCCGTAAAACGCCAAACCAAATAATGCTAGCTCTTTTATAGCTGTGTCTGTCGGCCCCATTACCCTTTCTCAGTACTATTTATTTAGATTGAAAAGACTAATAATACTGCGTAAATAGTATTTTTTTCTTTAATAATTAGATAATTTGTAGAGAATCGAAAAATATCACATCAAGGGCGCTGTAATTAAATAACACGTAGTAATTATTTTAATTTTCATTTTCAAAATTGGAACTGACGTCTAAAGAATTATCTTTACATGTTCGTCCATAACAATGTTCGTCC
Source organism: Limnephilus auricula (assembly GCA_951813805.1). Lineage (NCBI taxonomy): Eukaryota > Metazoa > Arthropoda > Insecta > Trichoptera > Limnephilidae > Limnephilus > Limnephilus auricula. The sequence continues at coordinate 5,178,870 of OX638409.1, read as the reverse complement.
GAGGTAAACTCCGAAACCACTTAACCGATTTTGATGAAATTTGGCTTACTGTCTGTAATTTGGTCCAACTTAAAATATAGAATTGTTTTTATCTCGTGTATTATGTCCCTCACCTCATCCGGCACAGATCTTCTGTTATATAGATAACATTTCTGGCGATTATCACCCATCTGTGCCCTTATAAGTACAAAAAGTTGTGACGATTCCCCTTTTTTAATTTCTCAAGAACCACTCAACATGTTCCATAACTACTCCCGAAAAAGGGACTGTGACATCACTAGATGCTGTACTAAAGGTCTATTTAACGAGGAAGCAAACCCAGGTATTAAAACAGACGTTGATGGAGAATATACATAAAATCTGACATATGGTTCTGGAACCAATCTGTAAGAACGAGACGTTAAAATGATCCGAAGCAGAACTAGATATATTTAGGATGAATATATAATAATATTATTTATCTGTGTATATTCACTGGGCGTACATATCTGTCAAAGTTCTACATTTTGTCATAGTTATTTCTCGGTTAGGGGCCGTAACGCATGCCCTGTCACGTATCGTAACACAATATTCAAAATTAGAATTAGCGTATTTTTCGATGACTGCTTTTTTGTTGTGCCACTTTTAGGCGCTCCGCCCACTGAAGCAACTGAAAACCAACTAAAACCGGCTGTTTTCTCTGTCTTGATTGGTCAAAAAGCTTGTTTAACCATAGATGAAGAACAATCAGCTGACAGCTCGCAACCTAGCAACGCCCGCCCAGGGTAATCAGCCGTGACAGTCGCAAGATGGTCGCAAGATGGTCGCAAGATGGTCGCAAGTCACCGCTTGCGTTACCATTGACAACGGGGTTTTGTGTGATTGTGTAGTATGCGGGCCATCACATTGTCATACAAAGACAGTTGGCAGTTGAGAGTTTTCAGTTGCCTGAGTGGGCGGAGGCGCTTAACCTAAATTGAATTTGATGGCGTAACATTCGGAAGCACTTATTTTTGTAAGGTCAGGCATACACAAGGCACTTGCGTAGCGGTGACAGTCGCCTTTTTCCCAGTGAGCAATTGTTCCCTGTCACCCTTTCCGGCAAACGATTTCTATTAGGCCACAGTGTTTTGTGCTCTTATAATAAGTACAATATAGAAAAATGCACGAAGGGAACGTTACTGGACACATCCCGTCAGTAGTGATCCTTTAAAAAAAAAAAAATTAATAAATCATTGTCCTCGTGGGATCCAAGTTCTAGATAACAACAAAAAAACTAAAATTATTTTTAATAATTGTGAGCATAACGAAATTATAGTAGGTCTTACACGATGATTCTAAAAAACGTTCTTACCGATCTTTGCCATGTTATAGAAAAATATCACTTATGGCTTTGCTCCTTAAGGTCATTGGGTGCGCGGCAAGTTTCATACAAAACGTAGTTTTGGATTTTAGGCCGAAATACCCAATCAAACTGAAAAATTATTTTTCTTATCAAAAGGTATGTCAAATTTCGATCTCGAATAGGAGCTACTTTATTTTAATATTTTAGGATTTTAGAGGCAACTTGGACATTATATGGAAGTTATTTGAGAGTAAATGTAAACATTTAAAAAAAATATTTTTGCTATGTTTTTTTTTTAAATACGATGAAATACAAAATTGAAAATATTGTTTTGTTTAGAAACAACTTTGATGGGTGTAAATTTCAATTACAAATTACCTATTTATATCGGAACAAAAACTTGTCGTTTATATTTTAAAATTACTACCGAAAGAAACGCATTTTCACATTTTTTATTTTTTTTCATTATTTTAGAACTAAGGATTAGGCAGATTTTTTTAAATAATTATAAATTACTTAAAAAAAATTCCAAAGTTGCTTCCAAAATGAACAAAAACTGATTTCTTTAATTACCTGTATGTCATAATTTAAAAGCAAAAAAAGAAGTAGTTCCTATCCGAGATTGAAATTGGACCTACCTTTGTAATACAAACCAAATACAAAACTACGTTTTGCATGAAAGCGGCCGCGCAGCCATTCCTCTTAAGTGTTCAAAATGAAGAGGAAGATGGTTTGAAAGGGAGATGTGTAAATAAAAATGTTAGAGGGAGCGCATTAATAATAAGAAACAAAAATTGTGAAAATATTTAATAATACACGACTCGTTTTAAATAAAGCAAAAATCTCTTGAAATTTTTTTCTGACATAGATAACCGCAAGTGGTTTGCTACCTTTGGTGATTTAGCACTAGTGCCCGGGTTCATGGGGTGAGGTTTGTCCAGGTCTTGGCGGCGAATAATTTCCTTACACCATTGTGGGAAGGACGATCCATAGATCTGATACTTTTGGTTGCACTGACCCACAGATTTCTGCCCATCCCTCTTACCCTTTTTCTTCCCAGAACTTCCCCTCCTTCTTTTCCTTAAAATGATCATAATAAAACAGCATTTCGAAAGTGACACCGGTCACGAGGGCTAATGTAAAAAAATCGTTTTACCAAAAATTGATGTAGTTTTCTGACTAAAATCGGCCTTGCGATGGTATTTCATAATAAGAATTCTGCAGATAAAGCCAAGTACTAAAATTATAACGATGCATCGTAAACGTGGAATCACTAATAAACATCGCTCAAATTTGATTGAAACTCTTTACGTCCATTAAAAAAAGCGCCCTTGGCACCGCCGTTAATCGAACATGTGCTAATCCGCTCCTGACCTTGGCTTAAGTACCGGCATAATTATATTATTATCGAAGGAATCTGAAGTGTTTATGAATACGAATATGGTGCCAGCATCCGCAGCATCTCGGTGTCCACGGATTAGGTACCTAACAGATCATTGGACTATTTTTGAAACTGGTCCAAGTGTATTTTCTCCGCGCGATGTGTTTTGACAGTGTTTTTCTCTTATTTTTTTAAAATTAATGGACAATTTAAAGGAATCGGTCCATGAATCTGAATCGGTGCTTTAAGCAACCAAGATGGTTTGGATATAATTGTAAGGTCGTGATGGATAGGTTCGTAAGATTTAGAGGGTTATTTTTAAAACACGTTTTTAAAATTAAGGATAGTAAATTCAAACAAATTAATGATACGAATCACGCATCAAATATGACAAATTAATATTTTAATTATCGAAATGCAATGTTGCCAGTTCTACCGCAGCAAGTTAAGCACCCGCATTCCCAATTTCTACTGATTTATAACATAATTTCCCTGAACACTTGCTTTTAAGTTCTTGTAAAAATATTAGGTGATTTTTTGAAGATATTATCTATAATATTTTTATTTTTATTTTTAACTTTTTGACTTAAAGAGTTAAACCTCAAATTATAATATTTTAAATAATGAAGATAATATTAGCGAAAGTCAATCAAAAATCCGAAACAGAAAAATCAGAAAAAGATACGGATACATCTGGGACTCGAACTCAGGTCCTCCGGCAATCCGGGCCGACGCGCTAACCTGGAGGACCTGGGTTCGAGTCCCAGATGTATCCGTATCTTTTTCTGATTTTTCTGTTTCGGATTTTTGATTGACTTTCGCTAATATTATCTTCATTATTTAAAATATTATAATATATAAATTTGCCAAGCCAAAACGGGAAGTATATAAAATTCTATTACGTGTTATTTACCAATTATATTATTATCTATAATATAAAAAATAATGTTTCTTTGTTTGTTTGCGAGTTCGTATGTTCATCCGATTACGATGAAACATTGGGAATATGAGGTGCGCATACCCGGGATGGTTATAGGATAGTGTGTGAATGTCCTATACTATTCATAGGATTGTAATTAAAATTTCATCCGACTGGCGTTAATTTTTTTTTTAATTGTTCAGAACTTGCCCGTAAATATTTTTCTATACCTACTGGTGAGATCTGGCATTATGAAATTTGCACAAAATAAAAATTCAATAAGTGAATTTTTTTTCTTTCAAAAACACAAGTTTTGGAAAAATTGGTGTATTTTATGGAGTTAAGAGGCAGGGAAAAGGGCTGGGGGGAGGGAATGCGGGAGGGTCGGTTGGGGATTTAAAGAGGGAAGTTTCGCGGGAGGGGGGACGAAAGAGAGTGGAAGGCGAAGATGGATGCGAAATGCGTGAGGGGGGAAGGTAAAAAGGAAACGCGGGAGGGGAAGGGGACGCGGGAGGAACAGGAAGCGGAAGAGGTACGGGGACGAATGGGAAATGACACGAAGGGAGAAATAATTTATTGATTTATTTGGCATTGCAACGCGCCGGGCATCACCTCGTAATTAATAAATTACAATATTTTGTGCAAAAGTTATATGTTAGTTTTTGTCAAACCATTTCAAATTATAAGTTTTAACAAAAATATTGTAATATTTCATATAAATACCTAAAAACAACAATAAACCACTAAATGGTCGAACGCCGAGAGGGATGACGCACCAGCGCTCCAATTTCAGCCACTGTGCGGCGGTACTGATACCGGCCTCAAAATTGAAAATCTAAAAAAATAAAATCGAAATCTACCGCTGGAGATTAAACATCTTAAATTGTCATCGAATTTTTTATTCAAATACAGAATACTTGATATTCTCGGTTTAACAACACGCATATGTATTATTTTAAAACGAATATGTGTCATATTAAAGTAGTATGTAAACAAAATTCACCAAAACACTGCCGACTGGTGCTCGATGTACTCGTAACTTATTCACATTTGCCAACATTTATGAAAATTTGCCAAAACTTGCAAACACACCGATTCGTACCAAAATACAACAAAACTCCTCGCTCGAAGGCCATTCTACCCGGAAAACGGCTGTTTCATTTATGATACGTAGGTATGATGTTAATATTATTATTATTTATGACCCTTAACAACTCCGTTACCTAAGGGCTTATTATGTCACACTGCCTCTGAGTAAAACTCGCTTGTGAAAAAGGAGAAAATAAGGCTTTGATTTTACACTGGCGCAGGAGAATGCTTTGCGCTGGAAAAATGGCGTAGAATAATATTGCATTTATTTATATGGTAATACCTCGTTATCCGCCAGTATTAGGTTTCTCTGTTTCGTGACAAAAATATCAAAAGAAAACTCTACTGCACATTTTGCACAAATTGAACTTATTACGTACAAATTATTATTATGATTACAAGCATAATCAGAGAATACCGGAAAACCATATTTTAGACGTGTTGTTGCTTTTTTACAAAAGACATACATTGATTTCGAAAGATTGTTATTTTATCCGGTATAGTTATGTTTAAATTTTTTTAGTAATTTTTAATAAAGGTAATAATGTTACCGTTAATCATTGGCAGATTTGTTAATTTTCAAACGAAAAATTGTATTATACAACACACATTTCAAATCATATAATCATACATTAAAATAAATCAATGCATTATCTAGTAAAGCTACTTTTCAGAATTTTAATTTTAATTAAAATAAAATCATTAAAAAAAAATTTGAGTACGTGTTTTGTAATGAAAATAATTCAGTTTGTCTATTTATTTACAGTCTTACAAACTAATAAATTTCAGTTTTTTTTACAGACTTCTTAAAAATTATAAATTACTTGAAAATAAGTTTATACTAAAGTAAAATTTGAATGAAATAAAACTGATATGGAGTTATTATAATCCATCTTTCTCATCGGAACCTCCCCGCACAGTTGCAAGCGTTTTGGAATATTCATTCTCAGCCGCTCGGCCTTAAATGATTTTCCTTGGCCGGGAGACCTGTTAGTCTTCGGCCCCTTACGTAGAGGCATAATTTGTAGTCATTCATTGCCTCGCAAAGTCCGGTCCGCCATCAGTAGAATAAAGTGCTCCCATAGCCGTATAGATAGGTAAGACCAAGTAGTATGCGCTCAAAAAGAAGAAGACGACGAGATACATAAATACGAATTCTAGAGGCAGCGCGCTAATATTAAAAACAATAACATTCTAGCAAAAATTGGGAAAATGTTTAATAAAAACGACTCGTTTAAACTCACGAGCAAAAATCTCTCGATAAATATTTATGTTGCATTTAAATATATACTGTAATTATTTTCATGTACATTAACGTGTTAAATAAAATGTGTTTTAAATCATTTTCGCAGCAAACGATTTCTTTCTATCTAGTGTATTTTATGTAATTACTGGCTCGACAATATACAAATATTAATCTTTAAAAATAACATTAATTTTTTTTTAGAACTTCAAAACTGAAAGTGTTTCTGAGGAATATGTTATAAATCAGTAGAAATGCGAAATGTCATCTCAGGCGATGTGCGGTGCACACCCAAAATATGTGGTCAAAGAATGCCCGCTCTTTTCATTCCCCGGCGGGATTGATGAGGTCCACAGGGCGATGCCTGAGAAATATGACCCTCTGACCCCCCACCATACGAAAGAAGAATTATTATTTATCATCACCTTAAACGTAATACTGAAAAAAACATGGACTGTCTGACAGAGACCAAATATTCAACAAGTTTGACGTAATAGATATACGCCAATTATACGTTAAAATCCTACTCAGCTACATTTTTGAACCCAAAATTTCAACATACCCAAACTATCACTAACACACTGGTTAGACAAGCGTACAAAGGAAATATTAAAAATTCGACGGTAAACACAACTTTGGACAAAGATACCATAAATACCAGCATATAAAAGCAATCGAATCTTACACTTGATACAAAAAATGAGGAAAGCAATTAATTCAGATACAAAATTAAGATGGATTTAAGAGCTAAAAAGCATTAAATAAAAGTTAATTATTAAATAATAAAAATGAATTATTAAAAACTAAAAGTTAATTATCTCATACTTCGAGGGGAGAAATAACACTTAGAGAAATATCAAGATAGAGGATCGCCGAGGGCCAGGTAGGACACAAATGTCTTGGCTCCGAAATGTACCATAGTGGACCGGATTAGAAGTGCGGAGGAGTTATTTATAAATTATTCAAGATGACGTCAAGGTGGATTTTTTTGAATTACGAAATTTTCCGTCAAGTCTTTAACCGTCAAGAGCAAATGTTGCTTCTGCTCTTCATCAGTGGAGTGAAGATGATTATACTTTTCCATGAACTCTACACCTCTCTCTGCCATTGGATTAACGTCTTTCATAGAATGCACAAACGTCTTAGCTTTGGTGCAGTCATCTTCATCTTTCCTGGTCTTAACGTATTTAATAAAATTACACACGAAACGGCGATTATAAAGAACCAGAGTGCACTTCGCGTTATACATGGTGTAACAGCACGTACCCGAATGATTTTAACAAGAAAATCCTAAGCATATTTGGCGTAAACAATAGAGATGTTATTTTGTAGTCCGATGATAAAAAAAATAATCCGGGCAGTGCAAGATAGAGACATATTCACCAGAGTCATCGCCAACGTCGGGAGGGACCTGATAAGGCACACGAAGAAGAAAAATTAGTAGTTACTGGATTGGGTACTTCGTAGGTACTGTACTTTATGGACTTTTTTTTACCGCCACGGAAGTGCTTCTCTTCTGAAACAAGATAGTTCACTTTTGGATTTTTTTTCTCTGCCTCTTGGTACAAACAAGATTCCATCTCAAATGTCACCCTTCTAGGATAATGAGCTCTAAAGTAGATTTCCCCATAGCTTCACCCGTGTCAAAATAATTAGATGAAAAGGGTTCCCGGAAATCCGAGAATCAAAAATTTAAAGGTCTTGACAAAATTTACCCATGATTTAAAGGACTCTTAAGAATATAAAAAAAAATATGTCTGGAGGTCTCATTATCACAGAAATGTTAGTAGAACTTCGTTCTTCGGTAGGGCGTTACACTCCCATTCCGAAGGCCGCGGGTTCGAACCCGGCGTGCGCAAAGATTTTTTTTTAATTGATTTGTGTTATTTCACAATTAATGATTTAAAATAATATATAGTATATTTGCGGCACGTTCCAGAGTGGAAGATACTCTTAGTATCGCCCTGGTGTAAGACCACCACTCAGAATTAAAACCTTGCTTGAAATGGCTTTAGCCGTGTACAGTGACTAGATTTGAATAGCCAGTTTTTTATTTTTTTTATTTTTTTATTTATTGAATCTATATAATAAGGTTTACATTTTTTTTTTGGCCTTGCCTGTCTCACTAGGAACTCCTGTGTCGAGACAGACTAGTTTACAAATATTTTCTAATTATAATATGAAGTACATTTTTCAATAAAGCAAAAATATTTGACAAAATTTTCAGGTTGGTAGGTAGTGGTAACAATAATGAGATATACGATTATATTTGGGTGAGGTGACTAATTATTGCACGACCTTTTTCGATGATCCATTGTTTGATCAGGATTTTGTATTTTTTAATATTATTCGATTGTCTTGTTTTGTCAGGTAGGTTATTGTATATTTTAGACGCAATGTATTTGAAATTTCTTTGACCAAATGTTGTGTTTGTTTTAGGTATTTGTATGAGTTCTTTGGTTTTGTGCCGCGTGTTTACAATATTTTGGGTATTTTTATAAAATGTATGTGTTTTATTTTTAAACAGATGAGTTAAGATAGTTTTTGTGTATATTTGTCGAATATCTAATACATTGAATTTGTTGAATATATCTACAGTACTTGTTATTATGGGAACTTTAAGAATAACTTTCATAATTAATTTTTGTGCCTTCGATAATGAATCTATAGCTGATAGTGTTGCACCTCCCCATGCGATTATTCCATATTCAATGATTGATTGACAAAGAGAGTAATAAACAATTTTCATAGATTTGGAATCTAGTATGTTTCTAATGTTTTTGAAAAAATAAACATGTTTTCTAAGCTTATTCGTGATAAGTAGGTAATGTGTATTCCACTTAAGATATTGATCAAATGTAAGACCAAGGTATTTGATATGGTCCGTTCGATCTAGGCAAGGACATTGACAGAATGTATCGTGAATACAAGAACATTCATGTACTTTTATTTCAGCATCTTGATTAGGTTGGCCAACGATATTCATACTAAAAGGAATGTATTTTGTTTTGGTAGTGTTTAGTGCAAGAGAATTAATATCTAGCCATTTTTTAACAGAGTTAATTGATTTCTCAGCCATTTTGTATGCGTCTAACCAAGTGTCTGATTGAATGAGTAGCACAGTATCGTCAGCAAAACTTACAATTTTTCCATCTATCATTAGGTTACAAAGATCGTTTATGTATATGAGAAACAAAGTAGGGTCTAAGACGCTTCCTTGGGGAACTCCGTAGGTTATAGGGAGGGGTTGGCTGAATTTGTTTTCGATTTTGACACTTTGAGTTCGATTAGTTAAGTAACTTTGAAGAAATTCTAGGTCTTTCCCTCTTATACCAATGGTATTTAGTTTATTAATAAGGATGTCAAAGGAGATGGTATCAAAAGCTTTTGAGAGGTCTAGGAAGATAGAAATGCATTTTTTACCCTTATCTAAATTTGAAACAAGAAAGTCTGTAACAGCAATAATGGCATCGGCAGTGCTCTTATTTGCCCGAAAACCAAATTGATTTTCGGAGAGTAGCTGCTCGCTTTCCAAAAATGTTTTCAGTTGTTTGTTGATTATTTTTTCAACTACTTTCGAGAGTGAGTTAAGTATTGTTATGGGCCTATAATTGTTAATGTCCACTTTTAGACCACTTTTGTATATGGGTATGACGAGCCCTTGCTTTAATTCATTAGGGAAAATTCCCTGTGATATGCTGAGGTTAATTATGTAAGTGAGAGGTTCCAATAGTTCGTGAACAAGTGTTTTGAGTAAACTTACGGTGATGCCATCCATACCGGCGGACTTTGTGTCTTTTAATGAGTTAATTGTATTCTTAATATCGTCATGTGTAACCGTTTGAAATTTAAATTGTTTAGAAAGGAGTATATGTGTTTTTTCCTGTTTTGTATTAGAATTCGGGGAGGACATTTTGTTTGCAAATTTTTTCCCGACATTAGTGAAAAAGTCATTGGCATGGTTTAGGATTTTTTCTGGATTCTTTGAGAAGTCGACGGTCAGTCCATCAATATTTAGTTGTTTTAGGTCAGTGTTTAAGTTAGGCTTAGTATGAGTAGCTTCACGTAATATGTTCCACATTTCTTTTGGATTACCTTTGCTTTCTTCTATTTTATGTCTATAATATAATTCCTTAGCATTCCTGATGACTTTTGTACATATGTTTCTGTATCTTTTGTAAAAGTTGTTAAGTATAGTGTCAGAAGGATTCAATGAAGTTTTTTTATGAAGTAAGTTTCTTTTTCTTATACAATTTATAATGGTGTGATTAATCCAGGGAGTTAGAGGTTTAAATTTGTGAGGGATTGTTTTTACTATAGAATTAGTGTTATTATTTATTTCAGTTTGTAGTTTGTCTATGAAGTAAGTCCATGCATCATCAGCGTTGGGTATGTGTAGTAAGTTGTGCCAATAATTACAGGAAAAAGATTTTTTTATATTCTCATAATCAACTCGTTTTATGCAATAATAGTGTTTCATTTTTATATTTTTTGATGGTGTGTTTAATGAAATCATAGTGGCATAGTGGTCAGTAATAGTAGATTCAAAAACCAGTGTTTTATATGGATTATTCGTTTTTATCATAATGTGGTCAACACAAGAGCTGGATTCTTTGGTGACCCTAGTCGGGTGATTTATTGTAGATATCAATCCATGGTAACTAAGTAGATTTAAGTAATCTTGGCATTGTGGGTGTGAATTACTTGGTAAAATGTTAATGTTAATGTCTCCGACTAAAATTAAGTGTTTTTTATGCGCAAGTTGTGATAATTTTTCATTTAGGCTTTGTATGAATGGGGTTATATTGTGGTAGGATGGAGATCTATACATTGCTAATATGCATGTGTCACCGTACGATATTTGTAGACAATTTGCACCCGGGATTATTAATTCCAAAGTCTGAACATTCAGTACGTTATTCACATATATAATAATGCCGTCATTCTGATTGTGATGTGTTTTTGTGGAGAAGTGAGTATAATCAGGAAGGTGTTTTGGTACATATAGTTCATTAATCCAACATTCTGATAGAATAATTATATCAAATTTAACCTTTAGATTATTCAGTAAAGTTAGTATTTCTTCCCAATTTTTATTTATGGATCGAACATTATAGTGAAAAATTTTTAGGTTCGTATAGTCTTTCATTCGTAATTTACAAAATTTTATATCTGAAGATACATAATTATTAATTTTATCAGAAGAAATTTTTTCATTATCAAAAATCAGTCTAGCCATTTTTAAGAACAATTTACAATGGAAGTTTATATTTTGAATTGGGAGCCCCGTCACAGTGGCTAAAACTGGGAGTTCGCCCTTTACCCGATAGTAGTACATAGGTAAGATACAAGATTTCCGACAGTTTGGAAACAATCACTGTAAAATGATTTCACAACAATAATTTAGAGCAGTCAGGATCAGGTTTTGTATGGTAAGAGCGATCGGGCCAATGTTCGACATGTGACAGAGCTCATCAACATCCTAAATAATTTTACACAAGTCATCAGAATGTTTAATATATATTATTTTATCCGTGGCTGATTTCTTTACCAAAATTTTTTCGTCTTTGTACCAAACATACGAAAACTTTTTTTCATTGCATATTTGTTTGGTTTTCCATAAAAGTTCTTTGAAATAAGGATTAAGAATAGCACTTATAAAAATCTTTTCGCAGTTAAAGTATTTTAAGGTATCATGGTGAATTTTTTTTCGGTTTACTAGTAGTAGGTTTCTTTTGCGAATATCCGTGAATCTGACACAAATTTTCGGGGGTGCTCCGGGACGCCTGTCGGGGATCCTTTTGGCTTCCAGGATATCTAGGGGAAGAATCTCTACACCTACAGCCGCTGCCAGCTTCTTGACGGTCTCCGAGGGTTGTTCGCCTTCATATGGTGGTATTCCTGCGACCTCTAATGCATCCTCCTTTGAAGTCTGTTCGAGGCTGGCCAGGCGAATTTCGAAATTTTTTATAATAAGGTTTTTTTCATTTAATTCTTTTCTTAAGTTTTCTACCTCCGATACTAAATTTACAATAGTATTCATTTTTGTATTGAGGTCGTCATATTGGCTGCTGATAAAATCTCTAGAAGTTCGTGCATCTTTATTTTCGTTGTCTATTTTTTGAAACATTTCCTTTTTCATGGTCTCAAATTTATTCTCCATCTGCTTCATGAAGATTCCAATGTTGGTCTCACTAGTGTCAGGAATATTCAGTCCTAGACCTTTGCTCCTAGTTTGTTTCTCGGCCATAATTGTTCTGCAACTGTCCCACAATGCCAAAAACCTCAACGATACTCAACTAAGTATATTGAATAATGTTAGTCACAAATGCTAAATCACTGTATAGTTATAATTTTCACTTTAAAGTATCACTTTGTAGGCTTTTGCAACTTGTACACTTTATTTTATTATCAATTTATACGGGAGCAAAATAAAAACAAACATCTGTCATTCAAAGTTATTGTTACCCTCGACTTACTTCCCCACCTTCCTCTTCCTCGTCTCCTTCCCTTCCCCACTTATCTTCAGCCTCATAACATACCCCAATTTGGGATACCATAGTCTCACTGGCTCCAGACGGGAGCAGTTGGGACTCTTGTGAGGTATTCGATTTAAAAAAAGATAGTAGGAAATCACAAGAATTAAAACGAGAATATGGCATCCCCAAACGGGGTGTATCACGAGGCTGAATGTCGTGGGGAGGACAAAGAAACGAGGAAGGGGGAGTTGGGAAAGTAACTAACTAACTAACTAACTAATCATCACGCCGTTTCCCCGCAGGGGTAGGCAGAGAGGACGGACCGCCAAACACCTCGGTCTTGGCACACACTCTTTGCCCCATTCATACTCATACATACTCTTCTATTTTTGACTCTTGACATGGCCCGACTCAAGTATCTGATTCACTTGATCGTGCCATGTCTTCCTCGGACGTCCCCTACTTCTTATACCATTCACACTTGCATGATATATTCTCCTTACGCTCCTTTCTTCGTTCATTCGCTCTATATGCCCAAACCATCTGAGGGTTCCTTTCTTAATTTTACTCATTACGCTTACGGAAAGTATCTGATCACCAACAAAGTTAAAACGATTTGCCATTTTTCTAACACAAAATTGATTCCTAATTATAATATTTTAATTAATGAAGATAATATTAGCGAAAGTCAATCGAAAATCCGAAACAGAAAAATCAGAAAAAGATACGGATACATCTGGGACTCGAACCCAGGACCTCTGGCAATCCGGGCCAACGCGCTATCCACTGCGCCAACGTATCCCTATCCAATTCGGTCATTTTTAACTGTATTTAACTGATTTTTCTGTTTCGGATTTTCAATTGACTTTTGCTAATATTATCTTCATTAATTAAAATATTATAATTTGAGGTTTAACTCTTTAAGTTAAAAAGTTAAAAATAAAAATAAAAAATGATTCCTAACTAATAATTATACTATTCGACTGTTATTTGACTTAGACCATTGACGTTATACTGTTATCGCTTTCTTTAACAATTTAACCATCCCAAAACGTAGATGTATACGTCTATGTCTGTCCAAGGGCGAATTTAAGGGGAGGGAGTTAGAGGGTTTAACCCCCCCCCCCAATTGGCCTCTGAATTGCATAGGAAAAAAGATAATTGTTTTCGTACACGGAGAAAAATGTTATTCTAAAATACGATCATTAAAAACGGTTAAATACGGGACTGACGTTCTTACGAACAAATTAACAGGGTTTTAATGTTTTTTGGCGGGAACATGTAAGAATAATTCGTTGGTATACGTAATTTCTTACGTATACCGACAAATTATTCGTACATTTTTCCGCCAATAAACATTAAAACACTGTTAATTTTTTCGCAAGAACTTTAGTCCCGTTTTAACGAATAAAATGATCATATTTTAGAATACAAATTTTCTCCGTGTAAAATGCGTTCCTGAAAAACAACAATATTATTTGCATCATCTCTTTTATCAATGTGATATAAAAAGTTGTGGTAATTAAAGGTCCAAATAATTTTAAATTAAGTTTCCAACCTCCCCCCAATCTCTCCCTTAACCGCTCCCGCAGGATCGAACCCCACCCTCAGGTTCGCACCCCCTGATGTGAATGCTGAGGCTATGCCCTTGTGACTGGCAAATGTTGACGATTCTCTTAAAAATACCAACGTACTAATAAGACAGTGAAAAGAATCCAAAAACAGAATAACTGTTCCCGGGCTCCAAAATAGCTCTTTCTAGATATATAAATATCCCTTAATGCAGTTGAGTCAGAAGAAATCAAGCAGTTAGATTGTTTGCCAGAATGCACATTTATACTCAAGCATATCAACAAAATGAAGCATTTTTATTTCTGTTTTATCACCTTTTTCTGAACATTCTCAGAAATATGGAGCTTCGCACTTAAATTCCTGAAAATCTTTTCATAAAAAAGTTGAAGCAACTTAACAAACAATATATTACTGACTGTTATCCTGTAAGATCTCTTTAAAACAGTAAAAAGCACCAGACGTTGGTAGTTTAGCAAAGATCTGGTAAGAAGTGGTAAGAAGATGGAAAAAGAACCAGTAAGATTAAAAATAGATTTAATAAACTCGTTCTTATGTGGCAAATATCAATTGCACGTTCGGAAGAAAACAATAAACAGTTTCGTACGCACTTGATGAACTGAAATTATTTCCTTAGTTGTTAAATAAAATAGTTTTCCCGCGCTTTTCGCGGAAGTTTATTTTGCTTCATCACTTCGATATATTTTTAGACGTTGTAACACATTATTAATACGTGCCGAGAGCTTCGAGCTTCGTCCGCTAGTGGCGCCTCGGTCTCAAAGTTAATTTAATGGCGGTCAAAGAGGTTGGGGAAAAAAACCCCACAAAACAAACGAAAAAGACTTAACAAAGAAACGAACTTACGACTTATAGTTTAGGATAAGTTTATATTGAAGTGTGGTGGTGTGGTCAGTGATAGTGTTATCTAATGTGAACGTGTAAAGAAGCCGTTTCCAATGGAGTTATGAAAGTGAAAATAGTTTTCCGTGTGGCTAAATTTAACATTCGTCGACTTTGTTCAGTGTTAGAAGCATTTCAGTGATTTTAGTTCAGCGCTGCGGAGGAGGTGAGCTGTTTGATTTTAAATGTATGTTCAAAATTTACGTTCAAGTTTTGATAAAAATATTATTAATAATAAAAAAAAAAATTAAAAGTTCTACTACACAAAGTGACTTATATTATTAGCAGTGTTTTTATTTTGCTTTTTTGAAATCAAGCCAATGTTTTTTATTGAATTATTTTGTATACTTACTCTAGTCAATGATTTTATCAAAAACTCAATTGAGTAGTAGATATTATTTATATTTTCAAAGGCCTTTAGAATATAAAGTTTCTTTGTTATTTTTTTTAAATTTTGAAGTTTTCTTGATAATTATATTGCAGTACAGTATATTTTTTTCAAATAGGCAATTTTCCATAAAAGGAGTGCTTTGTGATTTATAGTAATTTGTTTATTGAATTACTTTAAGTTTTAATTTTTATTCCCCAATTTTTTTCAACGTTGTTTTGTTTTCTTTCTTTAATGATTAAAAATGCTATTATAGTTTCAAAATATGATGATAAAATTCCCGATTTAATAAATATAAATTTTTTTGTAGAAAGTTGGAATTGCGCAAAAGGAAAGATAATTAGTCAAAATGGAAGGGGCTTCCAAGAAGGCTGGAACCCAAGGGGATCCCAAGAAGACTGGAACGAGTGTGAAGAAAAATTCCAGTATCAAGTCGGAATCAGAAACCCAAACAGCTGTTGCAGTCCGCGTGCCTTCCTTAAAAGTTAAACCACCCCCTGAAACAATCCTAGCTGCTGAGAAGATGGTTACTCCAGAAGCTATGCAGACTGCTTCCATGGCCAGAAAGCGGAGGATCATCACGAAGAAGGCCCAAGGAGTTCGCACCAGAGAAAAAACTCCAGAACCAAGCAGGACCAGTGTGCCACACGAAGACACCACTACTACAGATGATGAGGATTCAAGGTCATCTAAGGCTCCCGGAGAAACGGAAGCAGATGATATTTATGCAGAAATGAGAAAGAAAATCGAACAGAAAGTCAAAGAAAGAGATCACGATGATTTAGATATAGATGCCATAAGAGAACAACAAGTTATCGAAGCCAAAGAACGCAGACGTAGAAGTATTTCTCCATTTGCGTTACCAACCAAAGAAGAAATAGAAGCGTTGCAGTTGAGGAGAAAAGGAAGCTTCATCGACCCCGGCAACAAACTCCTCACAACTCCACCCAGTTATCCCGTCACCTTTAAAGATGAATTTGATCCTCTTATAAGGAAAAACTCCTTGATCGTAGCCGATGCTGAAAGATTCAGAGGAGAATCTATTTCGGTTAAATCTAATCCTCCTTCTCCCGTTCAGAAAAATGCCTTCCAGTTTTCGACTCCTACTACTCCCACGAAAGTGCCTAACTCACAACCCGAGAAACTAGTAAAGACCCACAGTTTTACGAATCTCCCTTATAGAGACCAAGGTCCAAACGTACTTCCCATTAAACCAGACCCTTTAACAATGCAGCCCAGTAAATCCAACCTTAAAACTAGCCCCAGTTTTGGCAAAAATGACAATAACTTCCAAAACTACCCTCCCTCAAATGAAGGACCTCCGGTTAGACCAAAAAGAAGCAAATCTGGAACAAGGAGTCAGGTAAATGCGCTGTCTTCCAAATGTGTTATATTATAAACACGATATTTATCATGTGCCCATTCTTTCGTGAGATTGGTTTCATGTGATCAACAAGTCTAGTAAACTATTCATTAATAAGAAACATAAATATTTTAGGGACGAACGAGTGAAAGTGAAATGAGCGAAGATCAAAGCAAATCCTACTCCGAACCCGAACCACAAAAAACACCGAAACCGAAAGAAAGAAGAAGAACGATTGCCGCAATAAAACGGCAAGTACGTGAAAGATCACCAGCAGTTATGAGATCAAAATCTGCAACACAGGTTGTAAAACCTCTAAGCACGGATGGTATAGAACTAACCGAAACAAGTGCTGATATCATAGATTTATTACAAAAAGCATCCAGAAGAAGTGTTTCAATTACTGGCGATGAATTCAAAACTTCACATGAAAGCAAACAATTTGAAGAACGTCACTTAATGACACCAAAAAGAATGCCGTCAACTCCGAGAAGAGGAATCTCATGCCCAAAAGAAATACAAATTCTCAGCGCCGAAGAAACATTAGAAGTCTTTAAGCAAGTTCAGAGAAAAAGCGTAGAAATGGAAAGGAGCAGATGCAGTTCTGGGTATATTGATGCAAGCCAGTCAGAAGTCACTAGTTCTTGTTATTCCTCATCTTACAGTGAAGATGAATCAGATTTCGATCTTAGTAAAAAAAGCGCAGAGCTTACAAAAAAATTATCTCTCTTACACAGTGAAAAAGAAAAAGAGAGACTTAAAAACGAAGCGAAACCCAAACCGCCAATCGAAGAAGAAACTATAATAGAAGAAGAAATTGTTTTGACAGGAGAAGAGAGTAAAATGACAATCTTTAAAATCATGCTCAGAAATTCGAGAAAAATTTGGAGAGAACTCAAAATTGAACGCAAAATAGACTGTGAAAAAATGAAACTTTTAAGGAACAGGTGCTTCAGCGATCTGATGATTTTGATCATGTTGTGTGGGTTCGGAGGTGTGGTCTTCCGATATACGGAAGGAGCTTTCGAGAATTTTTACAAATGCGGAGTGAAGAGGGTGAAACGGGACTTCATTGACGCCCTCTGGCAGACCAGCCACAACCTGAGGGAGGAAGACTGGAAGTCTGGCGCCAGGAAGAGACTCTGGGAGTTCGAGACGCAGCTGCACACGGCTCACGAGGCAGGCGTCCACTCTTACAGCGGGCAGAAGTCTTGGTCTTTCATGAACTCGGTGGTATACTGTTTGACTGTTGTCACGACTATTGGTAAGGAAGAAATAAACATCTTCAAACTTGTTGTGTTTTTATTTTTGTTTGATTTTTGAACTATTGTTGTTTTGGGTATGATGATCTTAATTGCATATATTGTAAGGTTGTTCGGGTTTTTAAATTATGAATTCTAACATGAACGGTCCTGATATTGAGATCTCCGTTGTGACCACTCCTTGGTTTATGAGAAAGATAAAGTGGTTAAAAAGAATCTATATATGTTGTGCATTTAGAAAATATCTATCTTTATTGTGTCAAAAGATTACAGAATTATCAACATTGATAAAGGAATTTATGGTATCTCATATAATAAATAAATAAAATTTCTCTTAATGTGAAAGAAAGATTGAATATTAATGTAGTTTTCACAATGAAGGAAGAGCAATTATATTTTTAAATGAATAAGGCATTAAAGGTAAGCATAATCAGGAATTTACGCCCTTAGGGCTTTTAAAACAATCATAATACAAAAATAATATAAAAAGAAACAATGATATACAAATTATGTTTTATCATTGTTTCTCTTCTTTTACATTAGTAGACGGGAAAATTTTTTTTTGAAATTTCAGAATTAAATTTTGTTAATGAATAAACGAAAATATCAACTGAACTAAATTTATTTCCAAGCCTATGTAGTCCTTGGATTAAGGAGTTCATGAAATATGTATTTAGTTTGCGATGGATAAACAAAGAACAGCTCTGGAAGCCTCGTGTTACAATTTGGTACTCGGAGTGTTATTAGTTTTGTTAAGTCCGGTGCATCAATTGTGCCCTAATTTATATAAAAGTACTACCTAACTTCATATCGATCGACCATGCTAGCACACCTTGGGTCCCATCGTTCCCTAGGACAACTGAAGATCGCTAACGTGCAAACGACAGTTCATATCGAATATATTAAGGGCACTTAGTCATTGTGAACTGTCACCTACTTGTTTGCGATCTACAGTTTTGTCCTACGGAACGATGAGAAGTTACCGACAATCGGTCGGTAACTTCATATCGGTTATTCTACCAGATAAGTCAGTAAAATTAAGTCCTTTTATTAATTTATCATAATTGATTTGTTAATATCCAATACATTTTGATTAAATCTGTTTGTAGAAATTGAGTTCTGAACAGTGAAAAACTGTTATGAAATGAGAGATAAAGCTCGAGTAAACATGGATTTCAAAATTATTTAAAAACAAGCTGTTAGTATTTTCACCGGGCTATTCAAAACGATAAAGTGGCCGTGGCACATTTGCCCCCATTTAATCTCGAGTTTTATTTTTAGTGTTGCCTATTTTTTGTAGTTTTAGTCACAGAAGAGTCAAATAAATAACGTGGCAAAAACACGATATAAAACATTTTCTCATTTTTCCCAACGGATATAATCTGTTTTTCCTCTGACGCAACAGGTGGCAGGTAGTATCAATATTTTGCTGACGCAGTATGATGTCATTTATTTGATTTATTATGAAACAGACTTGGAAAACTAAAATTATAGCAGCATTTATCAAAAGCTCGATGATTAAAACATAATTTTGTCTATTTCTCCATTTGTCAAGCTTTCAAATTATTCATTAAAAGAATAATTAAATACTTAATAAAGTTAGAAATGAATAAACTACATCACGGCATACGTTTTTTTTAAACTTTATCTTTTTTTCAACGCTAGCGTCGTTAAAAAACAAAGAAAACAAGATTAAAATTTTTTACGGTTGGGTAAAAATAATTATGGCTCAATGTAATCCCTTAGACTTCATTTAACATGTATTTCAAGGAAATGAGATTAGAAAACCAGATAAAACTAGCCTGAAAAGAAATGACCCTGAAAGACATGGCACGATCAAATATATCAAACACGTGAGCCGGGTCATGTGAAGAGTTGGAATAGAATAAGAATTTGTGTGTAAGGGACACATTTACGTGGCGTCACGAAAGTCAGTTAAGAAGCCAAAATAGTTTTGTAAAAGGTTCATAAATATATCACAAAAGAAATCAATAAATTATAAATAATAACACAACATTTGAAAAGCGCATTTTACTTCAGTTAAACTACTGTATCAACATTATTGATCTGCAAGAATTTTATTATATTTATTTTGTTTTATGATAATATATTACAAAATCAAAACAATATTATTTCTATTTCAATGTTCCCAATGAGTTTAATAAAACTCATTTCGGTAAGGACAACATTATACAATTAAAAGCCATAACATTTTTCACCTGAATATATTTAAAAATAATATCGCCTACTTTAGCCCTATGACCCAAATGTGTAGAGTCTACACATTTGGGTACACATATGTGTAGAGTCTACACTGTAGACTATATAACAAGATAGAGTGTGCTGAGGTAGTATTGAAGTATATTTTCGTCGATATTTTGTACGGATTCAGAAAAAAAGTTCTGGTGCTGTTAAAAAATATTAACTAATTATAATATTGTGTCAATTACCTCTCTATGAATGCTTCTCGTGTTTCTTGCGTCTCTTGCCACTCATCGTAATGTGTTACTTGAGTGAGCTTATATATAATTTTATATTTTTATTTGTGATGTTTTTGTTTTTCTAATTGTAGATATCTTTTTTTAATTTTTATGTAATTGTAGATTTTTGTAATTGTTTAATAACTGAGTTTTTATAACTGGATTTTTGTCACGTAAGTGAGAACATCTGTAAAACCCTGTATAAATAAATAAATAAATAAAATACATTTTTTTACACAAGAAGACGATTTTAAAGGGGAAAGTACTTAGAAAGATTACGTAAACAATTTTTACCGAAATTTACTGCAAATTAAAAAACTTTCTGATGTATTTTACCTAGTGCAAAACATGTTTATTTTTTTAATTTTCGCTAATATTTTTGTATTTTTTTAGGTTATGGTCACATAGCGCCATCTACAACCACCGGCAGGGCAATAACCATAGTATACGCCATCATCGGCATCCCCCTCTTCCTCATTCTGTTGGCTGACTTTGGTAAACTCTTCACTAGGAGTATAAAATTCCTCTGGGCTTTCGTCAGAAGGGTTTACTACACTGGTAGCTGCAGGAAAGTCAGGAAGACTTCGCAAGTTCAGGTAAGAGTACCACATATTGTTTCTCTTCGTATAGTGGAGTTTAAAATGGAATGCTGATGTTGTTCAGCAAGTCGACAATATCGGGAGATATTTACTTCAGCACAGATTCGCCCCCAAGAAACTTGGAAGCCAGATACATCACGGTGTTACAATTCCTTACAATTTAATGACAGATCCTGATTATTTGATGTCCTCTACTATGTTCGCCATAGTCTCCAATCCGTAGCAATTTGTTTTTAGACTTCAAGCCTTCATATTCTACTGCAATCTTCTTCCTTAAAGTCAGTCCACGCATTTATCTGTCTGCTATTTGCTGTTCTAGTGGCGTTCACTATTGGTGATGATTTTGAGTGTCCTGTCATTTGTAATTCTTCCACATAGCCTGTTTATCGCTACTTTTGAGATTTACAGAATCTTATGAAGGTTTCTATCTCAGTTCGATTATCGGGTTCTTTCTTCCCTTTAATTTCGGGGTACTCTGGTAAAAATACGGTGCCCCAATTTTATGCCTTACCGCAAAAATATTATTGTCCATTTGAAATGACGTAATATTTTAAAAGATCTATATTTCGATCACGGGAATGTTTGGCAGTTTAGACTGTCTCCAAAGTAACTTATTTGTTTTCACTGTCATGTCATTTGTCATTATCAATACCCTGGAAGATGATTCTGTCTCTCCAAAAATAAAAGTTTTACATTTTATTAACGTTTTAGATTTTTCGAACTTCTCTCATAAAAATATCATTATTTAAACCACGTACGACTTATGCCAACTACAGCAGTTTAATACTTGATATCTGATTTGCAAAGACAATATCAAACTGTGTTAAGAGGAACGGCTGCGCGGGCGGTTTCATACAAAACTTAGTTTTGGTTTTGAGGCCAGAATACCCAACCAAACTGAAAAATTATTTTTGTAATTAAAAAGTTTGTCAAATATCTGTCTCGGACAGGAGCAATTTTATTTTTGCTTTTAAATGATGACAATAACATATTATATAATTGGTTGGGTATTTTGGCATCAAATCCAAAACTACGTTTCCTATGAAACCGGTTGCACAGTCAGTAGCAAGTGAAATGGCTAGCTATCACGCGTAAGTGTAACTTACCTTTGTCTTGTACCTGAAAAGCACGTAAGCAGAATATTGACGCGTAACCGTTATTTTTTATTGTGCAATAAATGTAATGAATTAAAAATTTATTGAACAGTGACTACGTTTACAGTGTCTAAATAATGATATTTCTATAGTTCTTCCATCGTATATCAAACTACGATAATGTCAAGATCCCCAAGTCATTCCCCTATAATGCGTATTATTATGTTTTTTTTTAAATTTGTTTTGTAATTTTTTTACATTTGGTCCACACAAGAGACCCTGAGGAAAATAATTCCCCTCTGCTGTGTGCTGGATGCTGAGTGGGGTGTAATTTTAAGACAGGAAGTTCTGGTAAGACAACATATATTCGGGGTGGGTAGGAATCTGGAGGTCAGTGTGTCCAGGTGTGGTGGTGGTATAAATTTTTTCTTTCCACTGCGGCGAGAGAGTCCTGTTGGAGAGGTCAAAAGGTCTCCCACAACCAGTCTGATTAATTCTGAATTGTATTATTTGATTTACAGGATGCGATGAAAGGACTCAACATGCTGTATACGGCCGCTTCCAATCTCAGGAGACCATCAGAATACGCCTTGGATGCAGAGAACGGTCCCAACCCACCATTGCCACCAAAACCAAACCCAAACCTCCTGGCCGTCCCAAAGAAAACCATGACCCAAGAACCAACCGTCGAGGACGCAGTCGTTGAAGATCTCCAACAACCACAGGACCCCATTACTCCAGCACCATCAGTTTTCGAAATAGACGATGAATTCAACCTACCAATTTCAGTAGCAATAACCTGTTGGATCATCTACATCTTCATGGGTGCTTCAATCTACGTCGTCTGGGAAGAGTGGAGTTTCTTTGAATCTTTCTATTTCGTCTTTATCTCAATGTCCACTATTGGCTTTGGCGATTTCGTACCAAATCATCCAATCTATATGATGGGAAGTATTGTTTACCTTGTGTTTGGTATGGCCTTAACTTCTATGTGCATTAACGTCGTGCAAGTGAAACTGTCTGATTCCTTCAGACAAGCCAGCGCCAAGATCGGAGCTACCATTGGATTGAGGGTATCTGATGAAGATGGCAGTTTGGCTCCCATTACTCCTCCTCCAGTGGAAATGCCTGGAATTCACGGAGCACCCAAACCTGACCTTCCTGTAAATGTCTGAACGAATTACATTGATTTATTATTATCTATATGTTAAGATTTTGGTGTAACGTTGTAAGTTTATTTTGTATCTAAGGAAAAAAAATGTACGTTTTTGTTTTTACTTATTACGAATACGATCTAATTAGCAGAAAATTTGCGAATATACATACAATCAATTAAATATGTTTTGTATTGAATCATTGTATAAAATTATATTAAGGTCTTGCTTTCACTGCTTTAAATAATAACTCAATCTGTTTATGTTATTTTTAATATTAAACTGTGTAGTTTTTGTATGAGGCAATGTGTAAACGGCTTCTTCTTGAAATGATAATATCGGCAGTCCCGAAGAACAATGTCGGATCTGTTTAAAATTGAAAAACTTTTTTTGGCTTATTTTGTTGAGTTAAAAGTCTGTATTTTCGGAATTTTTAATAAAATAAAATTAAATAAAAAATATCAAAACAACACTATATAAACGAAACTTTTAACAGCTCTGCTGCAAAACAACAAAATCGCACATCCGCTACTACCAAGTGACCTTCTTTGGTCGAAGCACATCCGACATTGTTCTTTGGGACCGTCGATATATTCGTACAACTTAGTTCTTAGCAGTTACATTAAGTTATGGTTATCCTTAAGAGGAACGGCTGCGCGGCCGCTTTCATGCAAAGTGTAGTTTTGGATTTGAGGCCGCAATACCCAACCAAACTGAAAAATTATTTTTGTAATAAAAAGGTAGGCCAAATGCCGATGTCTGCACAGGAGCTACTTTTTTTTTGCTTTTAAATGATAACATATAGGTAATTAAAGAAATCAGTTTAGGTTCATTTTGGAAGCAACCTTGGAAATTTTTTGTGAGTTATTTTTAATTATAAAAAAAACCTGCCTAATCCTTGCTTTCGATATAATGAATAATAAAATAAAAATATTAAAAAATGTTAAAAATGCGTTTTTTGGGTGGTAATTTTAATAAAGAAACGACAAGTTTTTGTTCCGATGCAAATAGGTAATTTTTAATTTTAATTTAGTCCCAGCAAAATTATTTCTAAAAAAAACAATAATTAAAATTTTATATTTCTTCATATTATAAAAAAAAATATAGTAAAATATATTTTTTTAATTTTTACATTTTCTCCAAAATAAATGACAAGTTGCCTCTATAAACATAAAATATTAAAATCTTTAATAGCCTATATTTTATAAATTAAAGCAAAAATAAATAAAGTAGCTCCTGTCCAAGATCGACATTTGATAAACCTTTTGATTACAAAAATATTTTTTTCATTTTGGTTGGGTATTTTGGCCTAAAATCCAAAACTACGTTTTGTATGAAACCAATCGTGTACCCAGTTTAATTTTGTTGTTGTTGTTTGAATCAAAGGTATGGTTTCCTTTAGTCTAGATGTTATATAATTAATAAAAATCTAATTTTAATGACACCGATTAATAGCTTTCTATTATTATTATTACGAATTCTACAATTTAATGCTAAAGAAAATAATTCTATTAAATTTATTAATGTTATTTATGGTGCTTTCTCAATCTAGTGTAAATTTAACATGTATTACGTTAAGTTTATAAATAAAAAATAAAAAACTACTCAAAATATACAAAACTTTTCGCTAGGAAGAAAAATGTAACAAGTCAAAAATCACATTGTTTACGTCTTAGGAAACAATAAAATTTTTCACAAAAGTAAATTTTTTTTCTATAAATGAAGATTAATTGTTGGTTTAACTACAGATGAAAGAAAATATTTGCGTCAAATTCTCTTTTAAACTTTCGTCGCAAATATAAATAAATATATAATTGGACTTCTGAGGTTTTTTTTTGTTTCTTAATATTTTATATTTTCTATGTATTTTAAGACCTAATACGAATTTATTTACCTTTTAATTTAAAATAAAACAATTACTTTGTGAACACCACTTTTATACATAGGTTGTTTATATATTATATATTTATAAGTTATTGTTTTATTTTAAATTATAATGTCATATCACAAAGTAACTGCTTCATTTGAACAAATATATTTACCGTTTTTTCAATTGAAAAAGTTTTAAATTCATGTAGTTTTTAAAATCTTTTTGATATTATTTAGGAACTTTCTTTTAACAGCTGACCGCAACTTAAACTAACGGGTAAAAATATTTTTTTGTGTACAGGGTGTCCGAGGGTAAACTGCAACAACTTCAAGAGATGACTCTAAATTCTAAACGATGGTAGGAGTAAAACATATTAATAACTTTTCCAAAATTCCAACTTTTTTCCCATACCTTACCATAGACCTATAAAAAATCCTTAGTGTAAGGTACAAACTTACCCGAAAAAATGGCCGAGAGCCTGCGATGTTGGATGGTTATGATTGGCCCGTACAGTAAAGGTGGAGACGAAGAGTGCTGGCCGCACACGCCGGACTGATTTTAACTCTTTACCAAAAAAGTACTCATAAAAGTTAGAATTTTGAAAAAAGTTATTTAACTTTTTGCTTATACTATCATGTTTCTTAATTCCGAAGGTAATGCTCTTTACCCCCAGACATCCTGTTTAGACTTTTTTTAAATGTGTATCACGTAATATTTTTTAACTTCTATCTTTTTTCTTCCAGAAAAGCGATTTGTTTCGCGGTTAGAAATGTTAGTGGGAGATTACTAATAAACGTGTTTTAAAATTTAAACAACTGATAAGCAATCTGATTCATAGAAAAAACAGTTATTTTTATCAGTTGTGTAGTGTTTAAAATACATTTATTAGTAAGGAGATTAGGGTGTTTATAACGACACTCAATGTTGATAAGATGATGATATTACATTTCTGTATAATGATTTTGAAATAAATCTTCTTGTATTTAGAAACTAATTAACGTTAAATCAAGAAATTGCGCACAAAATATCTCTGAAAATCTACAGAATCATATGACGCCATTAGCGTAAGAGTGGCAAAAACCAAAGTTGATAAAAAATGATCGTATATGCAATATAAACCGTAAATTCAGCTTTTAAAAAAATATATATTTAATAATAGGAGAATTCAATTTATAAAAACAGTTTATTTTAAACAAGTTCTGCTATGTAATTCTTATTACGCGTAACAGCTGTTTCACCTTCTGAAGTGAAAAAATAACATAGCAGAACTAGTTTAAAAATAAACTGTTTTTATAAATTGACTTATAATATTATTAAATATATATAAAAAATAAAAATTGAAATCAACAAATTAAACTTGATTACAATAAAATATTTTCAGCTGTTTTTATTTTTTTTTAAGGTTTTGCAAGAGTCTTATTGTCAAGACACCCTTGTTATTTTTATATATGTCTTTAGAATATTACTTAAATTGAAAACTTTGGAATATTTGAAAAAAAAAAATTTTTAAATTTTGAATTTTGATGTAAATTTTTATGCCATGAATACGCGATCAATAACTTAATTTCTCAAAAAGTGTGACGTAGGTCACTTTTGCTCTAGTGGCCTTATTTTTTTTAATCATAAATACAAAGTTGTTTTCGTTGAGTGTAGATATAACATATTAGGTATGTATTATAATTTATTCATATAAATTTCAACCAGTTTTCTCTCTAGATATAAGTGCTTTCAGTCGATAATATGCGAATTTGTTTAAAATGACTTGTAAAACGTTGTTATATTATTGTAAATAAAAGTTTGTAATTTTTAAACCATGCTTTTATTAATCTTTGATACTTATATTCAGAGGACTTGAGTTTATTTTTTTGTTGTTGTTTATTTTTGGGATGTTATCCCGTGTTACGGTAACTCCTTCTTTAGCCAACGTTTCGCCCTCAACACATCTGCCCTGATGATGGACACTGTAATGTTGTCCGAAACGTTGGCTAAAGAAGGAGTTAGCGTAACACGGCATAACATCCCAAAAATAAACAACAAAAATATTTTTGGTCGTGAAAAATCTTAAATCATATTAGATGAATTGATATTTAAAAAGTAGGTACAAACCCGGTGCATTTGTCCATTCATTTAATGCTTTAATCAATAATTTAGGAAAAATAAGTAATTGAAATTTTTAGTTTCGAATATTCTAATTTCATGACATTTTGCACATTGGAACTGTCCCGCTTAACAAAAAATATTCTAATCGACAAGTGTGAAATTATCCAAATTAACAATTTTGGAACTTTACGAGATGACAAAAGAATGGTCCAAGTAGATGATAATTTGCACATTGTAGTTTTCCGATTGAACAAATAATTTTGTACAAATTTAAGATAACTATGTGAAATACTAATACCCAGCATTCGAAATGTGAAGGCTGATGGATATGGTCAGGCATAGTACCTACCTAAAATATAAATACTAAACATTTTTCTTTTGTCGACAAAGATTGACTAACATCCCCTTGTTCTTATATTACTTACATTCTAAAATACTACGTTAACTAACTTGTACAGTAAACGAACCACATCAAAGTTATAAAATCACCTAAAATTGTTGAGCACAAATCTCAGCATTCTCAAGGCTCAGATGTAAGCATAACGTCTTCTATAATGTCTTTCAATAAAGCCCTTGATTTAAAATGTAAATAAAATAAGTTGTGTGAGATATCCACTCAATTTTTGTTTTATTTGAAAGTATATTTTAAGAAAATAAGTGTGGAATATAACGTCGTTCAAATGTCTGTCGCAGCTTAGCTTGGTGGTGGTGAACTAGCGATTTGAGGGAATGGTTTATCTGGCCACCTGGCCAACTGCCCACCGAGATCGTGCGATTTAATGCCTTTATATTACTTCCTTTGGGGCTATCTTCAATTGCAGGTCTATGCAAATAAACCGCAAACAATTGGCTATCTCAAAGTCAACATGACAAATGCCATCCAGCTAATTCAGCCAGATTTATGCGACAAAGTCATTGATAAAATTGGACCTCCCGAATACAAGCCACCAAGCAAAGCCGTAGCGAATATTTGAACGACGTTATATTCCACACTTATTGCTTTAAAATATACTTTAAAAAAATGCATGGATACATTACACACAACATGTTTTATTTACATTTTAAAATTAAGCGTCAAAAGACCAACGAATATGAAATGTTAAGAAGTGTAAACCTTAAATCCTTCCAAGAACTAATATGTTTAAGATTGAATTACCAGAGAATACCAAAAATTAGTTCTTTTAAAATCAAATTCTAGACGTATTGACTCTTTTTTACAAAAAAAACATAAATTGGTTTTGAAAGATTGTTATTTTATCTGGTATACGCAGTTTTAAAATTTTGAAAAACTCTATTTATTTTTAATATACTAAGGTTATACCGTTGGTCGTTGGCAGATTTGTTCAATTTTCAATAGATAGATTCTATGAAACAACATCCAATTTTCAAATCATATAATCATACAACAAAATAAATCAATACATAATCTAGTAAACACAGTTTTCAGAATTTTAATTTTAGTTAAATTAAAATCATTAAAAAATAAATCCGAGAACGTGCTTTGTGATAAAAATACCTCAGTGTTTCTATTTATTTAAGTTTAAAATCGAAATATTTTAGTTCACAAAGTAAAATTTTTTAACACACTTATTTTGTTTAGACATTATTAAAAAATCATAAATTCTTATGATCAAAAAATACTTACAGGAAGTACACGATATTTAATCATTTATCATGGTGCGTTTTGCGCATTTTTATTGCTTAGTTGAATGTAGGTATATATTAAAGCATGTTTTGAATGAAATAAATCGATATTAAATTTTTAAGTTTTGATAATTTTGATTCGGGAAATAATCGATCTTTCTCATTGGAACCTCCCTGTACAGTTGCTTGCATTTTAAAACTTTTATTCTCAGCCGCTGGTCAATCGTACTTAAGAGGCTAGAGATTCTGTCCCGCTCACAATAAGCTCACGCACACTTACAATACATGCGAATGCGAAATGTGCGAATGAGACAACGCTCAAATTTACCTACAGAAATCGCTCGAAAAGGGGTTTATGGAGAATACACTTTTCTACACCAAAACTTTCACGAAATTGAAATTTAAAAAAAAATATATTTTTTAGAAAGAAGAAGCTACGTCGGTAGCTTTTTATAATTTTATAATTCTTTATGAGAGTTGAGTTAGCAGCACTTTTTCCTGAAATAATATTTTTTGATAAGTCGTACATGTTTGACAGTGAATGTTTACGTTAATATGAAACGCATCGAAAATTCGAAAACATACCAATATAGTTTTTACCCTTTAAAAGGCAGTATAAAAAAAATATATTCATTTTGTGCAACTTTCGATGTAGAAAAGTGTTTTTTCCCGGGCGTCCTTTTTGTATGGGCCGAAAAGCGAAGTCTATCGTCTTAAGAGAAGAATAGGACATCTTGTTGTTAACATACAAAATGCTTTATTATAAATTATAACATATGATTGACCATTTAAAGAAATTAAAAATTATAAATAAAAATGTATGTCTTTCTGAATTCAAATGCAACTATTTTTCTAGGGTTCTATTTCCTGGGAACAGCATGTCATCAGTAAAACTTGGAATATAATATCAATAGAAAGAAATTGGACCATTTGGTTCTTTTTAGAAGTAAACCTTAAAATGTAGCTAACCTTAAATTTTCAGCTTTACTACAGGAGAATTATTCTTTAGAACGTTTCAATGCTGTTCGAGACACGGCTGACAATTTTGTGAAACGTGGAAAATTGGAAAACGTTTTACAGTGGGCCATTCTTTATTTGACGGTGAAAGGTAGAAGTGTGCAGACTAGCAGACTCCATTGGAACGCTAACCATTGACATAACAGCATCTAGATAAGTGTGGCTAGTACGAAATCAAAATTAATTTATTAACGCCCTTATTTGAGGCTTTTACATATGGATAGAAAAACTTTACAGTATTTCTTGTACATAAATGAACTGTTTCAGTAATAACATTTTGTAATTGTTTATCGACAAATTGAAGATGTCTACTGATTTGGTATAATTATTTCCCTCTATTAGAATTCCGGGCAAAGAGGAATGAATTTGGTAGTTAGTCTCAGAATTTCTACATTGAAATTGTAGTGTATAGCCATGAGCGTGTACCTTAATAGATCACGTTCATTCGGGAATGATCGGTACAGCCGAAGATTCCTGAATGAGCACATTGGCAGGCAGTCGCGGTCGAAGAGCGTCGCGGCCGGCCAGACCTAAATAGAACATACCTGTGATCAGACGTAGAATACCATTGTATTTACGATCCTTCGCAATAAACAGTAAACGAACTTACGTTGTTATTACTTAGTAGACATCGTGGGCTAGTGAGCCACGACACAGATAAGCAGAAAATAACAGAAATAATCAATGCAATCAATTCTGGACTATCAAGTACATCAATTAATATTTTATCATTCTGAAAATTTTAACTATGAACAGCCAAAAAAAGAACAATGAAAAATAATCATTTTTGGAGATATTGTATGGAGATAGATCAACCATGCTAGGACTCCAGGACGGGTCTATCAAAAATTATTTTATTAGCAATCAAACTCGGGCGGGCCATACCTCGTCACCTTAAGTACTTACTTACTCATGTCCATTCAATAACACGATATAAAATTTTAAATGTAGTATTCAACAATATTTACCTAAATAAATCTACTTCTGAAAAAAGTAAGTCTTTACAACATTTTTACTGTTAAAAACTCTATTATATATCGATTTTAAATCGACCCCTTACCAAATTCCAACAATATTTATATAAACTTTCCCCAGAAGGTGCCCTGGTGTAAGATCACCATTCAGAATTGAAACGTTGCTTGAAATGGCTTTAGCCGTGTTTAGTGACTAGATATGGATAGCCAGGTACTTCCCCACCTTCCTCTTCATCATCTCCTTCCCTTCCCGGCTTATCTTCAGCCTCACAACATGCCCCAATTGGGGATGCCATAGTATCACTGGATCCAGAGGGGAGCAGTTGAAACTCTTATGAGGTGTTCACTATAAAAAAAGAAAAAAACCCTCTGTATTATTAAATAATACCAAAATGATCTAAAATATTTTTATGAAAAGACAAATAACTTTATAATATTTTAATTAATGAAGATAATATTAGCGAAAGTCAATCGAAAATCTGAAACAGAAAAATCAGAAAAAGATACGGATACATCTGGGACTCGAACCCAGGTCCTCCGGCAATCCGGGCCGACGCGCTAACCAACTGCGCCAACGTATCCCTATCCGATTCGGTCATTTTTAACTGTATCATACTTCGACTGAGAACCACCAACATTATTTTCATTTTTCTTATCGCATATTTTTATTGGCTGCTACCTTTATGTGTGATTGCAAGATTCAACTCGAACTAAATGCCCTCTAGATAGTGTCAGGATAAATTTTATCACTTTTTATTAATATGCGACATCTATTGACTTTTATATGCAAGTCTAGGATGAAATATTTTTATTTTTATTTTTAACTTTTTAACTTAAAGAGTTAAACCTCAAATTATAATATTTTAATTAATAAAGATAATATTAGCGAAAGTCAATCGAAAATCTGAAACAGAAAAATCAGAAAAAGATACGGATACATCTGGGACTCGAACCCAGGTCCTCCGGCAATCCGGGCCGACGCGCTAACCAACTGCGCCAACGTATCCCTATCCGATTCGGTCATTTTTAACTGTATCATACTTCGACTGAGAACCACCAACATTATTTTCATTTTTCTTATCGCATATTTTTATTGGCTGCTACCTTTATGTGTGATTGCAAGATTCAACTCGAACTAAATGCCCTCTAGATAGTGTCAGGATAAATTTTATTACTTTTTATTAATATGCGACATCTATTGACTTTTATCTGCAAGTCTAGGATGAAATATTTTTATTTTTATTTTTAACTTTTTAACTTAAAGAGTTAAACCTCAAATTATAATATTTTAATTAATGAAGATAATATTAGCGAAAGTCAATCGAAAATCTGAAACAGAAAAATCAGAAAAAGATACGGATACATCTGGGACTCGAACCCAGGTCCTCCGGCAATCCGGGCCGACGCGCTAACCAACTGCGCCAACGTATCCCTATCCGATTCGGTCATTTTTAACTGTATCATACTTCGACTGAGAACCACCAACATTATTTTCATTTTTCTTATCGCATATTTTTATTGGCTGCTACCTTTATGTGTGATTGCAAGATTCAACTCGAACTAAATGCCCTCTAGATAGTGTCAGGATAAATTTTATCACTTTTTATTAATATGCGACATCTATTGACTTTTATCTGCAAGTCTAGGATGAAATATTTTTATTTTTATTTTTAACTTTTTAACTTAAAGAGTTAAACCTCAAATTATAATATTTTAATTAATGAAGATAATATTAGCGAAAGTCAATCGAAAATCTGAAACAGAAAAATCAGAAAAAGATACGGATACATCTGGGACTCGAACCCAGGTCCTCCGGCAATCCGGGCCGACGCGCTAACCAACTGCGCCAACGTATCCCTATCCGATTCGGTCATTTTTAACTGTATCATACTTCGACTGAGAACCACCAACATTATTTTCATTTTTCTTATCGCATATTTTTATTGGCTGCTACCTTTATGTGTGATTGCAAGATTCAACTCGAACTAAATGCCCTCTAGATAGTGTCAGGATAAATTTTATCACTTTTTATTAATATGCGACATCTATTGACTTTTATCTGCAAGTCTAGGATGAAATATTTTTATTTTTATTTTTAACTTTTTAACTTAAAGAGTTAAACCTCAAATTATAATATTTTAATTAATGAAGATAATATTAGCGAAAGTCAATCGAAAATCTGAAACAGAAAAATCAGAAAAAGATACGGATACATCTGGGACTCGAACCCAGGTCCTCCGGCAATCCGGGCCGACGCGCTAACCAACTGCGCCAACGTATCCCTATCCGATTCGGTCATTTTTAACTGTATCATACTTCGACTGAGAACCACCAACATTATTTTCATTTTTCTTATCGCATATTTTTATTGGCTGCTACCTTTATGTGTGATTGCAAGATTCAACTCGAACTAAATGCCCTCTAGATAGTGTCAGGATAAATTTTATCACTTTTTATTAATATGCGACATCTATTGACTTTTATCTGCAAGTCTAGGATGAAATATTTTTATTTTTATTTTTAACTTTTTAACTTAAAGAGTTAAACCTCAAATTATAATATTTTAATTAATGAAGATAATATTAGCGAAAGTCAATCGAAAATCTGAAACAGAAAAATCAGAAAAAGATACGGATACATCTGGGACTCGAACCCAGGTCCTCCGGCAATCCGGGCCGACGCGCTAACCCTTTTTAAAGGTTTAACTCTTTAAGTTAAAAAGTTAAAAATAAAAATAAAAATATTTCATCCTAGACTTGCAGATAAAAGTCAATAGATGTCGCATATTAATAAAAAGTGATAAAATTTATCCTGACACTATCTAGAGGGCATTTAGTTCGAGTTGAATCTTGCAATCACACATAAAGGTAGCAGCCAATAAAAATATGCGATAAGAAAAATGAAAATAATGTTGGTGGTTCTCAGTCGAAGTATGATACAGTTAAAAATGACCGAATCGGATAGGGATACGTTGGCGCAGTTGGTTAGCGCGTCGGCCCGGATTGCCGGAGGACCTGGGTTCGAGTCCCAGATGTATCCGTATCTTTTTCTGATTTTTCTGTTTCAGATTTTCGATTGACTTTCGCTAATATTATCTTCATTAATTAAAATATTATAATTTGAGGTTTAACTCTTTAAGTTAAAAAGTTAAAAATAAAAATAAAAATATTTCATCCTAGACTTGCAGATAAAAGTCAATAGATGTCGCATATTAATAAAAAGTGATAAAATTTATCCTGACACTATCTAGAGGGCATTTAGTTCGAGTTGAATCTTGCAATCACACATAAAGGTAGCAGCCAATAAAAATATGCGATAAGAAAAATGAAAATAATGTTGGTGGTTCTCAGTCGAAGTATGATACAGTTAAAAATGACCGAATCGGATAGGGATACGTTGGCGCAGTTGGTTAGCGCGTCGGCCCGGATTGCCGGAGGACCTGGGTTCGAGTCCCAGATGTATCCGTATCTTTTTCTGATTTTTCTGTTTCAGATTTTCGATTGACTTTCGCTAATATTATCTTCATTAATTAAAATATTATAATTTGAGGTTTAACTCTTTAAGTTAAAAAGTTAAAAATAAAAATAAAAATATTTCATCCTAGACTTGCAGATAAAAGTCAATAGATGTCGCATATTAATAAAAAGTGATAAAATTTATCCTGACACTATCTAGAGGGCATTTAGTTCGAGTTGAATCTTGCAATCACACATAAAGGTAGCAGCCAATAAAAATATGCGATAAGAAAAATGAAAATAATGTTGGTGGTTCTCAGTCGAAGTATGATACAGTTAAAAATGACCGAATCGGATAGGGATACGTTGGCGCAGTTGGTTAGCGCGTCGGCCCGGATTGCCGGAGGACCTGGGTTCGAGTCCCAGATGTATCCGTATCTTTTTCTGATTTTTCTGTTTCAGATTTTCGATTGACTTTCGCTAATATTATCTTCATTAATTAAAATATTATAATTTGAGGTTTATTATATTTTGAGAAAATGTATGGCTTTTCCGGAAACTATAGAACACATTATATCAGGATGTTCTATATTAGCGCCGTCTGAGTATACATTTAGGCACAATCAGGTTTTAAAAATAATTCACCAAAGTTTGGTAATTAAACATAACTTGATTGACTGTCATAATATAGTACCATATTATGAATACGAACCAAATTCATTTTTAGAAAATAATTTCTTTAAAATTTACTATGATAAAACTATACTAACAGACAGACCAATTGGTCATAATAGACCTGATATAGTTTTACATGACAAAATTAAAAAAATAACTTATATTATTGATGTAGCTATTCCAAATTCCTGTAATATTCAAAAATCTGTTTCTGAAAAAATAAGAAAGTATACAGATTTAGGAAATGAAATTAAAAGAATTTGGCATTCTCAGACTATAAAAATATTACCTTTTGTTATTTCGGCTACTGGCATTATACCTAGCTCTCTTATTAAAAATTTAGGCATATTAGATTTGTCAAAGAATTTGTATATAAAAATGCAAAAATCAGTCATTTTAAATACATGTAGAATTACGAAAGATTTTTTAAATATTTATATTGAGGGATCAGTAGGATTTATCGGTCAAATTAGGAATTCCACAGAGCCGAACCCTCTGATATGAAAATATCTGGAGACGGTGAATTATATTCCCATTTAATAGTTTGGTAGATTTACGTGTTGTTCTTGTATTGTTTTGTATTAATTATACTTATATAATACACTTGCATAACGTGGATTTACTAGATGATCATTTATATGGAAAAGTGTATGAAAGGGTTTAGTTTTTCCTAAAAAAAACTAAAGGGAAAAACTAAACCCGTTCCTGTAAATCTGGTGAAAAGAAAAAAAAGAGGTTTAACTCTTTAAGTTAAAAAGTTAAAAATAAAAATAAAAATATTTCATCCTAGACTTGCAGATAAAAGTCAATAGATGTCGCATATTAATAAAAAGTGATAAAATTTATCCTGACACTATCTAGAGGGCATTTAGTTCGAGTTGAATCTTGCAATCACACATAAAGGTAGCAGCCAATAAAAATATGCGATAAGAAAAATGAAAATAATGTTGGTGGTTCTCAGTCGAAGTATGATACAGTTAAAAATGACCGAATCGGATAGGGATACGTTGGCGCAGTTGGTTAGCGCGTCGGCCCGGATTGCCGGAGGACCTGGGTTCGAGTCCCAGATGTATCCGTATCTTTTTCTGATTTTTCTGTTTCAGATTTTCGATTGACTTTCGCTAATATTATCTTCATTAATTAAAATATTATAATTTGAGGTTTAACTCTTTAAGTTAAAAAGTTAAAAATAAAAATAAAAACAAATAACTTTGTTTACATCACTTTTATTAATACACAATCAACTTCTTTCATGAACGATGTTCACATCATCAGGTGTTGATTGCGTATTCATAAAAGCGATGTTAACAAAGTTATTTGTCTTTTCAATAAAATAAATAATGCCATCACAAAGTGAAAACCATTCCGAAGAAGTTTTCTTGGATTTTTTTTTTGTAAATTAATATCATGATATGTCCCATTCCCTTATGGTACCTTCTAGTTCTTTTATATCAGTGTTCATATTGTGTACTGTTTAAGGCTCTATTTCATTTTGCAGCCTTTCTAAAACAGAATTTAACGGTCAGTGAATACTCTTTGAGCATGGTTTGTAAACATTTAGGGTTTGCAGGAAATTTAACAAAAAACATCACGGAAATAGAAACACAGGTAATGGTGTATACAAACATATTTGTTTATCAACCTTTGTATGAAATGTGTATAATTTATTGAAATCACTGCACTTGGAGAAAATATGCACACACAGGTAAAGCAAGGATAGATATGACTTACCCCGGAACACTTTCTTCTGTCGAGCTGGTTCATGAATTGCACTGCATTTATAGCGGAAGTATTTGTATTGTTTCATAGCGGTACCCTTCTTCGGCGGCGCCGAAGAGCGAAAGCGCGGATTTCGGAATATTGATGCGGAGATTTTTATGCTGTATGGAACGATTGATGACTGAATGCGGGTAATAATAAAATTACAGGTCTATAGGAGTAGGTTAGGAAATGTAATAATACTGACTGCAAGTACAGCGGTTCATAATATTTAGATGTATGTATATAGATAAATGTAGCAGTGTAAAAGTGCAACCGTATATGTTCAAACTTGTCTAAAATGATTTTTTCTATCATAAGTTTTGGGTCCAAATTCCACGCAGTTCAATATTTCAAAATTAAAAATTAAAAAAAAAAAAATTGAACAGAATGTAAACAGTATTAGTACATTAGAACACGTAAGTGTGGTGAAAAACCTAATTTAGTTTTTGGGTGACTTTTGCAATGTAAGCCTAATCCACAGGCAGATTTGGGTTTTGGGATTATAATAATTATAAGGTCATTTGAACAATACTGTTTATTTATAATAATACGTGTTTACAATATCTTTGGGGTCTGAACGACCGGCTTCAACAAACTAGGAAGTGAATCTGCTTTGCAGAGCGCTGTTTGAACGGCTATATTCCCTAGGTCCTCTTCCTATAAGTCCCCGACATCTGACGGTAACTGTCGTAAGCTTTAAGCCTACTGCCATCTATCCAAAACCCACTGAACCTACAAGCTATTCAAACACACTATACTACTACATCAGAATAAAAAAATATGCAATAATTAATACAAAAAAGGACTAAATTGAACTTATATACAGGGTTCTAAAAGGCGTTTTAGACTTAGATACTTTAAGCAGTGATTACTAACAATATTTGGAGTAAGAAATATAAATAAAATTTCACTAAAATAAAACTTAAAACATTCAAAATATCAGTAGGTACTGGACAAGATAGGGGCGGGTAGAGGGGATGGTCGGTTACTCGGCTGAGTGAGCAGTGACCACACGTGGAAGATTTTATTTTTTTGGCATTGATGAAAAAAATTTGAAAAATAAAATCTAGGAAGTGACCGGCGACCAAGATGTCATCCACAATTTTTAATATAAATTTTTTCAGGAATCACTGGAATAAGTAAGCCGCCCCTTAACACCCTTTATGTATAATATGGAGTTTTAATTTTAATTTTTAACATAACGAATAAAGACCTCAAATTGTAATTTTTTTTATTTAATGAAAACAATATTAGACAAAACTCAACGGTGGAAGGAGTCAAATTAACAAGAATTTATAATATTGAGTTATAATTTAGGTAAATTTTTATTTTTAACAACATGAGTAAAACCTATGACGGCCGGAGTAAGGGGCAAGATTTTGGACTCCCATTCCGAAGGTCGCGGGTTCGAACCCGGCGTGCGCAAATAAATTTTATTTGATTAATGTGTGTTATTTCACAATTAATTAATTAAAAATAATATATACTATATTTGCGGCACGATTCAGAGTAGAAGATACTCTCAGGATCGCCCTGGTGTAAGATCACCGTTCAGAATTGAAAAGTTGCTTGAAATGGCTTTAGCCATATTTAGAGACTGGATCTGAATAGCCAGGTACTTCTTCACCTTCCTCTTCCCCATCTCCTTCCCTTCCCCGCTTAACATCAGCCTCACAACATACCCCAATTGGAGATGCCCTAGTAGCCATAATGAAGACAATATTGGCGAAACTTAACGGTGGGAGGTGTCAAAATAACAAGGAAACATGGTCAATAAAGGTGATTTACAGTGTACCCACTTGTTGGGCTAATTTTGAAGTATTAAGCCAAATTCCCGTACTGCAATTATTACCTACCTTAGATATTAAAAAACTACATAAAAGCTGATACAATTATTTAATTTTACAGAAAATCTTTTCTTGTTATGAAATTAATCTATGGTACTCTTAATAACTGAATTTAAATATTACATTATGACTCAACATTGCGGAGTTCAAAGCACTCTCACCCTTTCATCGTTGAGTCTGAAGTGGCCTTAAGTCCCATTACACGTACTGATTTAATTCCAAGTGTACATTGAAATGAATATTCCAGAGAAAATGCTAATTTTGCTGGGTGTTACGAGCGAAGAGGTTGTTTTATTTTGGTCGTCATGCGACTGCGTACATCATTAGTTGCCATAAAAAAATAGACGATTTACATGGACCACTAAATATCACCAATACTCTTATAATTTTTTAATTGATAAACTAATGTTTAAGACAAGATTTTTTTGTACATAGCACAAATGGTAACAATTATTATAAGCAATAATTATTAGCCTGAAACACTCATCCATATTGAAAAAAACTCCCGAGAAAATATGCATGTCGCCGACGGGACTCGAACCCGCACCCTTTCGATTGCCGGTCGAGAGCTCTACCATTAAGCTACGGCGCCTTATCTGCTACCCACCAAATGATTCAATATATACTTTATGTTTTATTCAACAATTCTTATTAGTATCTTAGTATCTTTTCTCGGGAGGTTTTTTCAATATGGATCAGTGTTTCAGGCTAATAATTATTGCTTACTAGCTGACCCGGCAAACTTCGTACCGCCTCAGAATCAATAAATGTTGTGTTTTATTTATTAGTTGAAATAAATTAAGTTTTTATTAAGTTAAAATAAATAGGTACCTACTCTAAGTTCAAAAAATGAAATTGAGCTGTTGACTAAGCACGAAATGTTCGGCACACTACACCATTGACAGTTCGAATTGATTCAAATTATGTCGACCAACGCACATTATTTGAAAAGCCGTTCCGTACAAAATATATGAAAAACATAATTTTCTTCATAATTATTTTTGCCGATGTTTTAATAGTTATTCTGTTAATCGGGACGGAGACAAATCCAACAAATCAAAGATCATAAAAATCGGTTCAGCCGTTCTTGAGTTATAAATGGTGTAACTAACCCGACTTTGTTTTATATATTAAGATAATAAATTTTACCAATACTCTGTTTATAGTTTTTCTACTAGAAATAGTGGTAAGATTTAAAAATCTGACTTAAATTGTGAAACTGAACTTTTGTGCGGTATTCACATAAAAATTCATTTAATAAAGGTTTACGTGAAATCATAACTTTAATCAAAATTAGCCGTGCAACGGAAATACGCCTCATCAACGCATGAATAATTCGTGTTTATTAGCCCAATAATTGCATATTGTACATTAAATTAAACCAGTTGCACCAGTTTGGCCGGGGTACATTCCTAATTCATTCTCTGATCTAGATATTAAATATTTGTAGCCTCGACGTACATGGCGATGCATTTCGCTTGGATAATAATTCTGAAACGTACTTTATGTATAACACACAGCAACAGCGAAGCAAAGCTTCTCAAAGGTTTTAATATGGTGATATTAAGAGGGTTTAATAGAGAATACCAGAAATTATACACTTTTAAATCAAATTCTAGACGTATTGACTCTTTTTTACAAAAAAAAATTGATTTTGAAAGATTGTTATTTTATCTGGTACACGCAGTTTTAAAATTTTGAAAAGTGTATTTTTAATATACTTAGGTTATACCGTTAATCGTTGGCAGATTTGTTCAATTTTCAAACGATAAATTCTATTAAAAAACACAAATTTTGAAATCATTTAATCATTCAACAAAATAAATCAATATATAATCTAAAATATTTAAAAAAATTTTTACACACTTATTTGTTTAGACAAATGAAAAATTAAAGATATTTATGATAAAAAAATACTTACAAAAAGAACACGATATTTAATAATTTATCGTCGTGCGTTTGGATCATTATTATTGCTTACTTGAGTGTAGGTATATACTCACTAGTATAGTAGTTTTGAATGAAATAAATCGATATAGAATTTTTAATTTTTAAACATTTTATACGGGGAATAATCGATCTTTCTCATTGGAACGTCCCTGTACAGTTGCAAGCATTTTTAAACTTTTATTCTCAGCCGCTGGTCAATCGCTCTTAACTCTTTCAGGTCTGATTTAAAACTGACGGTGATAAAATCTTATTCTTGTTTTTTTTAATTATTTTTTCAGTACTTCAGAAGTTTTTTCAACTTTAATTTGTAACGATATTAGGTATTTTTAATTTTTTTTTATTAGTATAAAAAAGATACATAAATTACAAATATTTTTTTTACAGTAATTAATTACCTAAATAATATTTGTATTTGATGTACCCCTATAAAAAAACAGAGTTTGTATGTATGGGAGGGTGTTATTACATTGGTTTTATTTGACATGATTCAGTTCAAGTGTTCAGTATAATTTTTAAGGTGAGTTTTAAATTCTTTTAATTATATAAAGTTTTCATCTTTCTTATGTTTTCTGATAACGAATTAAGAAAATTTACTCCTAGATATTTATGATTTAACTGTCCAATTGATTAATTCTTGTTTTAATTCTATTATTTTTTTAGCAGTAACTTCAGTAAATAATAGAATTAAATTTAACATTTATCGTAAATCGACATACACGGATATAACTATACATAGCAGATCAAACCATCCGGTAACAAATTAACATTCTGCCTATCATTAAATGGTATACCGGCTAGTAAAAATCCCTTTATCCTCTGTTAATTTCACAATTGAACTAGCCAAAATTTAAACAAATTCCTCTAAATAATGGTTATTCCACACATTAACTTCATTGATAAAATCCTAAATAAGAAATTTAAGCTCATTTCAACTAATAAATTTTTATTTGGTAAACCTGAAACTAATAATAAAATCACAAATCTCTTTCAATGGCGTAGGATCTTATATATATACAATTTTTCTTCACTTAGTACAAAAAAAATTCCTCCCTACATTAAATCCGCGTTATATACTGACAACTTAGGTAAATTGTTGAAAAATACTACAGATAGAGATCATAAATTAAGTCACTCAGGTATTTACCAACTATGTTGGAATGATTGTCCATCGATCTACATATGTAATATAACCAGAAATGTAAATATTAAAATCACGGAACATTTAAGATGTTTAAATAACAATAATTATTCGGAGTTTGCCAATCATCTTATTTCCTCCAAATTTAATAAGGACACGGGGTTATAATTCTTCACTGTAATAATGAAAGCAAAAAATTTGATAATTTGGAAACACTTGAAATCAAAAAAATCGTAAATAATAACGCTAGTATATTAAATAACCAAATTAATTTATCGTTTAGTCCCATTCTAGATATATTTTCAATAAACCGGCCTGTTTTTGTTGGAATTCCCGCAATTATCCCTTCCCCTTTGTTAACTTAACCCTTAAAAAATTTGGCGTATTTTGTAAGAGGCTAAAAATATTCCCGCTTTGCAATAAAATCCAAATAAATGGAACATTTGTTAACGTATTCGAAAACTAAAAACTGTTTTCGAAAGGGAATGAAATATCCTTTCAAATTTCTATATTAAAAATTACTACCTATGTATTTTTTTAAATGAATTTTTTTTTTGCGAAAACTTAAAAAAGTGTTCAAAATGGCTTTTTTCTAACTAAAATTACTGATAATGAAAAAAAATAAAACAAATACTTATTTCATTAGATAAATGAATTATAAACCTTACTGTCACCTCACTTTTTTTCGTTTCATGTAAAAAAAATCTTAAAAAATTCACAAAGTACCATAATTTTTTTTCAAATTGCTATCGGAAACTTTGGTTTTAAAAAGGGGTAAATTTGAATTTTTTATGGTTTTCTTTCAGATTTGAATATATAGTTTGATGTATTCTCTTTCCAATACCGTTTAGATCACATTTCTGACTATGATAGTAAGGGAGAAACAACGATTTCTGTGAGACCTGTGTGAAATGGGACAAATATGGTCTCCTGTGATTAAACGGGCCTAAATTTTTATATATATCTGTCAATATTTTGTATAGTAGGTTAGTTTTAATATTCTCCTGACGAAGGAAGGGTTCTTCCGAAACTAATAGAGTTTAATTAAAATTTAAAGAGGTTCAAAACAAATTTGTATATTTTTATTTTAAATTATGGCGAGCCACAAAGTTAATGCTCATTACGTATATGGAATAGGAAAAAATATCGTTGAAGATAATATTTTCAATTTTGAATGTTGAAATATGAGATCGACAATAATTGTGTAAAATAATAAGATTCCCAGTTGTTGCTGTCATTGTCGATGTACGTATCGTTTAGATTGATTAGTTTTAACTTCTTCTTGATCTGAGGGTCGGAATCTGCGGGTCAGTATGTCCAGG
Organism: Limnephilus auricula; assembly: GCA_951813805.1. Taxonomy (NCBI): domain Eukaryota; kingdom Metazoa; phylum Arthropoda; class Insecta; order Trichoptera; family Limnephilidae; genus Limnephilus; species Limnephilus auricula. The sequence goes on along the minus strand of OX638409.1, from coordinate 5,135,873 downwards.
AGTGACAGATGAATGATTCCATCCCTCCCACAGCGGTGCACGATATGAAAAGATGTGTTTGGTGACCAGATTTGAATACCAGGTACATCCCCACCTTTCTCTTTCCCATTTCCTTCCCATCCCCACTGCCTTCAGCCTCACAACGTAACCCGATTGGGGATGCCATAGTCTCACCTGCTCGAAACGGGAGCAGTTGGGACTGGTTTTCAAATTAATAAAAAAAAGAAAAATGAATGGTGGTTTTATGTGCTACAGGTATATCAAAAAATTCATTGAAGTATGTATGATGTATGTGAGTATTTTTTGTATTGATCGAGTTAATCCTGTGTACATCTTTTCGGCGAATTGAGTTGAGTTCTCAAAATGAAAAACAAGATGTGTCCTTGTTTTATTATAATTGGTAATAATGGAATATTTTCATGATTTTCAGAATCTTTACAAGTCCATCCAATGTAATAAATGAAACAGTGTTCTTTGGCGTACACTAACGTAAACCGTATTTTTTTCATGTAAAATGTATGTATATATGTAGGCTTTGTATTACGAATAATTAAATTCCCTACAAGCCATTAAATTATTATACGTATCTCTAGTTAGAAGCGTAATTGAATATAACTCAGTAGTTTGGTCTCCATATTAAAAAAATCTCATTAATAACATTGAGCGATTACAAAAAAAATTTCTGCGTTTTATAAATTTTAAACTATCTAAATAACCCACTAGAAGACTAAAAATATAATTTCTTGTTAACTATTCTGAAAATACATACATTCAATCAATTTCTTGGGCCGGCTAGTAGGCAATCTCAGAGAAATGTGTGTGCGTAAGTGCCATTAAAAGTTGATAGAATGCATTATCATCGTCTTTAATATTTTTTATAATAAATATTTTTATTTTTATAATAATCTAAGTTAAATATTTTTTACACATTATGTCAAGTCATACTAACAAAGATGCACGGTATTTTTTTACATTAGCCTACACAGGAGGCCCTGAGGAAAACCATTTCCCTCTTTGGGGATGCTGTGTAGAGGGTCTATTTAGAGAAAAGAAAGAAAATTAGTAAGTAATCTGGGGGTAAGTGGGGGAGTCCATTCTTCCCACTGCTTTGCAAGGACAGAGAGTACGGCTGGAAAGTTCAAAAACTCTCCCTCAACTGGTGTCTCTCGATCCCGCCCGCCACGCAAGAAAATTAAAAAAAAAATTACATTTAGGTTGGACGGTGAATATATATTATACTTTTTTTTTAACTTGACGGTATTTCTTCATTCTGAAATTGCGTTTGATATTTCATTTCCACGGCAAATTATAAACCTAAAACCTTTTCCAAACCTTCTTAACATGACCCTATCCATTTTTCTTCTAAACCGTGTTTTCCCGCCAATAACCCACCTGTCAAAACCACTTCCTTCGCTTTTATTAAGTAGGTACCCTTTAAAAATCGATCGCATTAAAATACCAACAAAAGATTATAAGAAATTACCTACCGACCCCAATTTCAAAATCGGACTACACGAGTCTGTTTGCCCGAAGTAATAACTCTGTTTTATAGTCCTTCAGCAACATTTTTAAATATCGAACGGTTCACTGGCCTTCTTTGGGGCCTATGTGTCGATATGTAATTTGTTAGTTAGTTACATCTGCTTTCTTTAAACTCAGTTAGTTAGTTAAGTTTGAAAACACTTTTGGGGAGGAAAAAGGTGTGTAGGATGGGTTGGAATCTGGGAGTCAGTGTGTTCAGTAATGACGGACGTATGTATTTTTCCCTTTATTTGCCTGCCATTTAATTAAATTATTAATTGAATTAAATGAAAAAATCTGAAAAAAGATACGGGCACTTCTGGGACTCGAACCCACTACCTTCGGTTTTCCGGGCCGCTGCTCTACCAACTGCGCTAATATGTCCCAATCCGATTCGGTCATATTTAACTGTATCATACTTCCACTGAGAACTACCAACATTATCTTCATTCTCTTAACGCATATTTTTATTGGCTGCTATCTTTATGTATGATTGCAACATTCAACTCGAACTAAATGCTATTTAGTTAGTGTCTTGGATACATATATCAATTTTTGTTTAATATGACACATCTATTGACTTTTCTCAAGTCTAGGATGAATATTTATTTTTATTTTAACTTTAACCGTATCTTTTTCTGATTTTCGATTAAATTTCGCTAATATTATCTTCATTAATTAAAATACTATAATTTCAGGTTTAACTTATTAAGTTAAAATTAAAATAAATGAATTATTATTATTTATTTATCTTTAAAGAAAGACAATCATTACCAGATTACGAATAACCTGACAATGTTTAAAAATCTTCTACTACCACCACAGTAAGCGGAAACTGTTGCTCGTGTGGTGATGGAAGACCAAACCAGCCGTGGAATTGAACACACGACACCAAGGTAGGACCCAAATCGCTGCCAAGTCGGACACTGACAACACCTCTCTCAGAGCAGACATCGCAGCGATGCGGATAACGTACTTGCTTATAATGTACCCACGTAAAATGTCAGTTATTCCCGAGCTGCCAACAATGAAATCGAATTGTGAAATGTATTGTTTTTTGTGTGACGATCAAAATCGTTAATACAATCATGAAATTTTTATATTCCACTAGGCGGGGATGCCATAGTCCCACTACAGACACGTAGCATTTGGGACTCTTGTGAGTAATTCGTCTTAACAAAATGTTTTAATTCTCCTAAAACAAGAAACATATTTGTAAATGGGCAACCTTAAAAAACATCCCTAAACCAACCTTCTGTTTTTAAACCCGAACCCTCGGGCAGTGGCAGCCCCGCAAGCAGGTCAGATTAAAGGCTCACACGGATTAAACTGAACCTATGTAGCCTGATCCAAGCTGATGGGATATTATCCCGGATGCGTGGAAGCTTTGGCCTGTATTGATTTACACGATGAAACATCACACACTAAAAGCTTTCGACAGTAACAAAGTACAAGTACAGCACTTAGAAACCCACAACACAAAAAAGTGTAATTATTTTGATCAGGAAGATTACTAGGGACCAGTAAATTCAACATTTTTGTTATAAATAAGGACGAAATATCAAAGAAAAACAATTTGGGAGGCAATTATAGGTACAACCATTTTTTGGACAAGCAAAATCTCTACATTAGGTTACCCCAAGTAGTTCGCTACGTTTGATAGGGTGAGGGTTGTCTGGATCTTGGCGGCGTATGTGTCGTCCCATTAACTGCTGGGCAGGTCGGATTGAGTGAGATTGGTCAAGGGAGACCTTTCGACCTCTCCAGCAGGACTCTTTCGGAACATCGTCTTGCACCGCAGTGGGAAGGACAGATTCATACCCCCACAGAGAAAAATGTTATTCTAAAATACGATCATTTTATTCGTAAAACTGACGTTCTGACGGACTGAAGTTCTTACCAACAAACTAACAGGTTTCAAGGTTTATTATTAATTATTAGAACAAATTTCATATTTTTTCGTTGTATCGTCATGTTGTTATTACCTTATGGCCTGATAAATTATCGTGAGGGTCAAAATCGAGTTTTCTTCATGCAGATTCCTGCCAACCACTCATACATTTTCCTTCCCAAAACTTCCTCTCCTTCCTTTTAGATGAGATTTTAATCGAGGGAAATTATTTTCCTCAGGTTCTTGTGAAGCTAAGTAAAAAAAGTATCAGAATGAGGAAGAGGTGAATACTACATTAATAAATAAAGTAATGCAATCATAAACATTCATACCCTCAAATATTTATGTCACAAGAAAATCATCTGCGCTTCTTATTTTGGCTATAACATTAGTGACCAAATTCAAGTAAAAATCATTGCTAAATCTAAGCAGAAGCAGAAATCTCTAGTAATAAGACAGGTCGTTTATATCGGAGTATATTAATACGGTAATGCCCGTATGGTTCAAATTAAGGAACCCGACTCCGAGTAAATCTCCACGCCCCACTGTATGGACACCGTTCTGAGCCGTCCGTGAACGTGAATTTTTCCACGGAGCTGCTGCCGTAATATACACACTTAGATCTCGCCCATACGCGTTTTGCAAACAGAAGTGGCGCCCTCTATAATACTATATTTAAGGAAAAAAGTATGAAGAAGAAGAAACATTTTTCGCTTTCATTCAATATTTAGAAGATTTATGTTCCTCTCATTATTCACGGTATTAATGTGAGAATGTCTACTATTATATATCTACCTATTAAATATAAGTATTCTGTAGTTTAATGTTAATAATAGTAGTTAGTTTTGCAAAAGGGTGATGCCTTATAAATAGTCACCAACACTTAAACTGGGCGAAGGGCTAGTTAGGAATTAATACTTGCAATACGCCCTTGAAGTGTTTTTTTTCCAAATGATCCCTACCATCTCTCCAAACGGTCACTACCCGTTTAAACAACAAAAAAAAAAAATAAAAAAGCAATTCAGGTCTAAACCTTATAATCCAAACCCAGTGAGTATTTATATTGAAATACAATTGTTTTAACATAAATCAACCCCTGCTTAGAAGTATCTCGTGAAATGGCAAATGAAACAGTGAATGGACCAATTTGCCCACGATGTAGCACTTATTTTAACAAAGAGAACGAGAAACAATTAAGAATATAAATCTTAGCTCCAATAATTATTTGCCTTTCGATAAATTACTAGACTTAATGAGGCACCATTTTCTGAAGCAATTAAATTGCTGTTTACTCTGTCATCTCGGACTGGAGTGCCAGTTGTACGAATTGGCAAATTTTAATTGTATTTTCAAGTATCCGGCCGTTTTAATTTTAAACTATTATTTGAAATAAAAGCGTTAATTTCCTTATGTTATAAAAATATTTATAAAAATGCTCGGTAGCCCATTAATTAACAATACAATTAACGAAAAATAAGGACGTTATTACCTTGTAATATAACGTTTAACCAATTAAGTCACAAATAAAGAGAATTTTAAAATTTAGACAAGTTGGCAGGACACACAATAGTACAACAATAGAAGATGTTACCGTGAGGTTAGGTGGTAACATTATCATCAGAGGCGGCTCTAGAGATGCATAGGTGGAAGGTCAAAAGAAAAATATTAAACCGAGTTAATATTAACAGAGCTAATGCGTAGTGAATATTACAGTACAATGTTTAATTTAAGGTTATTTGTCGAATTATTAACACAATAGCTTTAATACATTTTATTTAGTAATGAATTTATTATTATTTACATATTTTTGGGGGTTTTTGACCAAAAGACCTCTATGGAACAGCCGCCACTGATCATAATCATCATCATCTACTTCTTCCCCTTATCCTATTCGGGTCGGGAACCCACTGCATCGACAAGGCTTCTCCATACGTCCCTGTCTTGCACTGATTGTTCGGCCTCTGTCCATGACAGACCCATCCTCTCCTCACATAGTTTCTGGAGTTGCCTTGCCCAACTGTGTCTGTGGCGGCCCACTGGACTTCGCACTCAGTATCTTCTCCGGAATTCGGTAATCAGACATTCTTAGTATAAACATCAGACATGCCCAAGCCATCTCAGTTGCGATTTTTCTATGAAGAGTAGCAGTTGTTCAATGCTGAGATCATCTGGTATTAAAGAACATTTTGTTTGATCTTCTGATCAAATAAAATATTATTAGTTTCTTATACGATGATTTTGATTTCGAGATAATCGATTTTTAAATACATTTTTTTGTAAAAATCGCTGGAGGTTCCCAACTGCTCCCATCTTTCCGGAGACAATGGGGCTAAGGAATCCCTACAGAAAGCGGAAAGGGGAAAGGCGTGGGTAAAAGTAACGATAGTAATTCTGCTTAAATATAATTTTGATATTTTATGGAGAAACTTTGATCAATTTTACCAAATAAGGAAGAATTGAGCTTATTTCAAGCACATGGGCAAACTCACAACACACTTCTACATATTACAATTCAGTGGTTGGATCACATTTCTCCTGGTTCGCTTTTACCTGCAAGTCATAAAATCCAGAGTATAATCAAAGAAGAGTGTCCGAAAGGTCCGACCCTTAATTTAATCTGAGGGATGAATCAATAATGTAGGAAGGGTCCACATCCCATGTGACAGTTATACGGCCGGGTCCTAATGGAGGTGCGATGGCTCCCAAATTGAGACCTAATCTCAAAATTTCATTTTCAACTAGAACCTGGAATAATTTTCTGGAAACACGAATGAATAATAATGGTTTTTACTCTACCGAACATTTTTTTGACAAATCAGAAAGCATAAAACGGAATACTTTTTAATATGATTTTTTATTTTTAAATGTTACGTGCGAATACTGCACAAGAGTACCAACGTTGCTAGGCGTATTGCCAGGAACTAATGGGACTACGGCCTACCAAATTGAGGTTGTCACACATAAGGTAAAGGGGAGAGGATGGAGATGGGAAAGAACATGACTGGGAAGTTCCTAGAAATTCAGAACTGACCACCAAACGTGGTTAAAGTCATTTCACGCTTGAATTCGAACATGAATAATTGCCTTTCACCGGGGCGTTACATGGTAGCTCTCAGATAATTTACTCGAATTAGCTCAGCGATCAGAGTACTTCCCGGTAAGGGAAAAGGTTATGGGTTCAATTCCCAGATGCGACTGAAACTTTTTCCGTTAATTCTGTTTCACATTTTTGTCATATTGCCTTCAACGATTAATTTCAACTATTCAATATATCAATGTGAAAGAAGATAACAATAATAATCTGATTTTTTAAAATATGAAAATGAACAAAATACAGAAAAATAATAAAAGATAATGGTTGCAACTGGGACTCGAACCCAGAACCTCACGTCTAACCGGGACATACGCATTAACCAATTTTGCCATTATCATTTATTTTTCTGTGTCTTGTTCATTTATATATTTAAAAAAAAAGATTATAATTGTTATCTTCTTTCTCAATGACATATTACATTAATGGGAATAACTTTCAAAAGTTAAAAAAGAGAGTTTTTCTTATTAAAAAACGAATATTCAATATAAATTTAACTTCAAAGACTATTGTAATTACACATCATTAAAAAAAATACTACAAGCCACACTCCGTAAAAAAATTCTAGAAATATTTACGAGGAACATAGTTTTTTATGTAACATTATTTGGCCTATAGTCATTATAATATGGCCACAATGTTATTTAAAATGGTATGGTGACAAGTGCAAATCATTGTCATATCATTGTGGTTAGAATCATTGTAAATTCTACAGTGGTCGTATAAGCTTGACAACTTAACTTGTGTCTTACACAAAAATATCAATAAATTGTGTTAGGTCAGTGTCTTCTGTTTTTCATTGAGTTTGTTCTCGATTGCCATTTTTGTAATACATTTTTATCCGCGTAAAGTAAACTCATTAATCACTACTTTTTAAGTATTACGCCCATTTTGGGGTTATTTACACACCTCAGTCTCAGATCTATACAACCATCTTGTTGTTGACATTAAAAACCATTTAAACGGTGGCAGCTTCTTCCATTTTTTCTAGATTTTTTAACAGACAATTCAGACATCGTTTTGTTCAAAATTCACATTTATTTTTCCTGAAGAAAGTTAAGTCATGAATCTTTCGGCTTTTTATCCATCAAGCTGACACACGAAGACATCTTTCTTTTCGCAGGGGTGAACTATTAATCAGAAGGTTACTTAGCAAGGGATGTAAGGTGTTACTGGGTGTGTACGGACTACAAGTGAGAGAGCCGGAATCAGTTTTATAATTTTTTTTTTTAATTACCATGTTTGAAAATTTTAACGACATAATTATTAGACTCACCTATTATGATGTTAGCAAAGAACCGCGATATCCAAATGATATTGTAATTGTGCGATTTGTGAGCTTAAGGTTAAATATTTATAAGGTTTTATATATAAGGTTAAATATTAAAATAAATATTTTCCTCAGGATCCATTGCCTTTCGAAAGAAGACATTTACCAATCTAATGTTAGTAAACGCATTTCACATTACTGAAGGAGAAGATAACAATAAAAATCTTTTTTTTTTTAAATATGAAAATGAACAAGAGACAGAAAAATAATAAAAGATAATGGTCGCAACTGGGACTCGAATCCAGAACCTTACGTCTTACCGGGACATACACCTCTACCAATTGGGCCACTGCGATCTATTATGAGACTGTCGTAATTGTCAACTTCATATTTCAAATTTCAAAATTAACAATATTATCATCGACTAATGTTTTTTTTCCATATTATTGGCAGCTACCTTTATTATTGGAAAGAAGTATTCAAAGAATGTATTTGTTACCTAAATAGTGTCTCGGATAAATATATCCGATTTTATTTTTATGGAACACCTATTGACTTTAAATATTTTGTATTGTTAATTCTCAAATATGAAGTTGACAATTACGACAGTCTCATAATAGATTGCAGTGGCCCAATTGGTAGAGGTGTATGTCCCGGTAAGACGTAAGGTTCTGGGTTCGAGTCCCAGTTGCGACCTTTATCTTTTATAATTTTTCTGTGTCTTGTTCATTTTAATATTTAAAAAATATTTGATTATTATTGTTATCTTCTTCTTCAATGATATATTACATTGATGGGAATAACCTCCAAAAGTTAAAAAGAGAGTTTTTCTTATAAAAAAATGCATTTCACATTACTTACCCATGCACCAAAAACCGAAATGTGTAAGTTTTAATAAAATACTTTGTTATAATCACTGTTATAGCTCTGGCTAAAATAAATCGTTTTATTAGTATTTATGTATATTTATGAAGTGTTACTTTAACAGGTCAAATTCAGTGAAAAAAACTCCGTTAGATAAGTATTCTGAGTTTATTTTATAATAACAAATTTACACGTTGATTTTGAACTCTTTATTTCAACCCTAGGTGGCGACCAGCTCGGAATCCGTATTTAGGTCTTAAGACCCTGCTTTTCGAAAACGTAAGAGAAGTTTTTAGGAGCCGGCCGTATTTATAAACAAAGAAATGTTTGGAAACACAGACGTCATACATTAACAATGAGGTGACAAATACTTCTTTAGTTTTGAACCTTGTATTCAAGGCAGCACTCTACATTATCATAAGCAATAAAACTGCTGTATCATATGATTATTAATTATCAGGATTGCTTGCAGGGTTTAGCTAAGCTCCGAACCCCATTATACAAAGTTTTACCCAATAGAATAGTTTTACGGCAATAGTAGTTACATTTTAGAAAATCGTGAACACCTTGTTGATTTTTTTACTCAAGCGTTTTGACTACAAAAATTACACGGCATTCAAAATTTTTAAAACAGTATTTTAGCGCACTGTCTATTTTCCTTAAACATTACAAAGACAACTAATCAGATCTTTCCATTTTATGAAACCTGTCAATGAACTATTGAAGTAAAACTTCTCTAGGCGCGATATCACGAGTAATTTAGACATTTTCCGGTTGAAATGACGTTCGGATATCGATACAATTAAATAATGCAACAAACATAATAATTTTAGAATCGCTCTTGATTTTTCATCCAAGTTTGGGAATTTAATAAAAATATTCTAGTGAAAGCAAGAACGATTTAAAAATAAAATCAAACACAGATGGCAGTAATTGTACCGTTTTAGTAATATCTGCTACAACAGTCAAATAAGTTTTACTTCAAGCGCGCGTAAAGGTGAGAAACACTAATTTTTTTCATTAATAAATCTTTTAGAACTTAATTTTTATTTATTTATTTTAGTACCCGTACACACAGTTAAGAAGTTTATGTATTATGGTGAGTAATACAAAAAAATGGTTTTAAAAACATAAAACTTGATAGAACAGTTTAAAATCATCACTAACTGTATGTATATGGCTTTTTGACAGTTGTGGTCTCCTTGGAGATTTAAATATTTTAGTGAGAGAGTTACGGGGAAACGTCTTACGATATAAACATGAAATATACATGAATAATAAGATACATTACCTGGTAAACAGAAAACTATTGCGAAAAAACATAAATAAAAAATTCGTCAAGGTGATTTTCGCGAATTAACAGTCGACGTTGACGTAAAGATTTCTAATCTTTCATGAAAGGCTAACAAATACAATATTTCATCGGTGATTCAATCCAATATTGTATTTATTAGCCTTTCTTGAAAGATTAGAGTTTTTAATTGACAAAACTATTTACTAATATTCATATTGCTTGTGTACTTGCGCGAACAATATTTTTTCTTAATATTTCAAAGCATAACTTGTAAAAAAAGTTTGTAAGTTTAAATACTATAAGCGCGCCATCTACGAAAGGGTAGAATATTTTGCGCCCTTGAGGTGATTTTCTCACGAAAATGGCGCTATAAAAATCATCCAAACATTCTTATTATTATAAATTCTTTTGACAATCACCTTAGTGTCATCCTCTCAAATATTATTTGTCCATAGGCAAAACAAGAAAATCGCAAACATAATTCATACCAAATTCAAACGCTTTGATTTTCCTTTCACCATATTATATTACCCCCCCCCGTACTCTCCCACAACACATGTATTTTTAAAAGTGTAAGGTTTGTAGACGTAAGTCTTTTTGTCTGACAGGCGCCTGTCTTTTTCATCATCCTTCAGTTCCTCTGTTTCGGTGATGGGGCCTTGAATTATACGCCTTATGTCTCACAGCTCTTAGAATATTTAATTTATCATATAATCCATCGGAAATAGAGAGAAGATTATTCAGGAATATCCTGATTTTATTATGTTTTAAATTATATGTTGTGGATAATTTCTGCGATCACAAACTGCAGTTGGCACCGTAGTAAGCATGTAAATTCGAATGTAAGAGAGAACGTTAAAAAGGTCTTTGAGGACGTTTTCGTTCCATCTTAGTCTAGGTCTTCCCTGGCTACTTCGCCCTAGAGGTCTAGAGTTTAGCAGGGACTTTGGTGCTTGATGTTCGGTCATTCTCTCCACATGACCCAGCCACCTTAATACTTTAATAATTTACAACAATGGGTAAAACCGCTCTTTCGTTCAGAAGCTAACGTTCAGATGGTCCAACGCGAATGCGTTACCCTAACCCCAGTGTGGCAAATAAATGAAAATTGTTTGTATATGAAATTAAATTACGTGTAGTTCCTACATTAATTTATTGTTTCTTCCTTCGTGTCATTTCCCATTTGTCCCCTTTCCTCTTCCGATTCCTCTTCCTCTTCCCCTACCGCGCCTCCTTCCCCTCCCGCGTTTCTCTTCACCCCTTCCCGCGTTCCCCCTCCCCTCTCCCGCTCTCTCCTTTCCCCTCCCCATCCCCTCCCCATCCCCTCCCCCCCTCACGCATTCCGTTTCCACCTTCTTCGCCTTCCCCTCTCCCTCGTCCCCCTCCCCATGAAGCCCCCCTCCTTAATTCCCCAATAGACCCTCCCGCATACCCCCCCAGCCTTGTTTCCTTGCCGCCTAACTCCATAAAATTTCCAAAAACTCGCGTGACCTATTCATTTTTTATGCAAATTTCATAATACCAGAGCTCACCAGTATATATATATATATATATATATATATATATATATATATAAGTATTCACGGGCATGATCACAACAATAAAATAATAGCAATCGGATGAAATTTTAATCGCAATCGTGTGAATAGTATAGGAAATAATTTCATAACGCCAGAGTTCACTATCCCATAACCATCCCGGGTATGCATACATCATGACGAACGGTATTGCCGCACATAAGGTACGAACAAACAAACAAACATACAAACAAACAAAAATTATTTTTTATAATATAGACAAGCAAACAAAATATTCTAAATTATTTTGAACTAGCTTCTGCCCCGCGACTTCGTCTGCGTAGGATAGTTCTTCGAGTAGCCAATTTTCTTTTCCTAAGTCCCATCTATGATTATACCTAAATTCTTAACCTATTTATTTAAAATATCTATAATGTTTGATTCGATTCAAAGTATAAGGCGAGTACTTCAAATGAATTCACTAATTTAAATATTTTCTAAAATTGAATTTTGATTTAACAATCATTGTTTTACAATGCAAATGTCATTCTCAAATTTTGACGTTTTCTATTAAACATAATAATTATTTTTAATATAATACGGAAAATAGCCACCTTTATAAAATATAGCCTATATGTTTTTCTGATGTATGAGCTATATTATTGTAAAGTTTTCAAATCCATTGAGTAGTTTTTGGGTGAAAGAGTAACAAACACACATACATCCACACAAACTTTCGCGTTCATAATATTAGTATGATGATGATATGATATGATATATACTTAATTTTGTCCTGACCTCAAGAAAATGCTTACTGGGATTACGTGCCATAGCCAACACATTAAAACATATTAGAAATTTATTAATTACGCAACTTTCATAAATTAATCTTTGAAGAACCATTTCCTGAGCCTACCTTTGTCTATTCTCCAGCCCTTGTTTATTATCTTATCTAGTTTGATTTTCCACCCTCCTTGAATTAATTTCTATCCCCAGGACATAATTACATTCCTATCGATTCCACCCTTCGGGAAAGTTTACAAATGATATTCGAAATGATTGTCTTCGGTAAAGGCAACTACCCAAGGTTAATTATTTCAAAACACCGTTTATTATTATTAAAGTAGGTACTCTCAAGCAACTGACTTTGTATTGATTTTTGAAGTGGAACAGTGATGCTGAAGGTTTGATTAATTTATTATGATGAGCCTGGTGTACATGAGGACACGGCAAAGTTTTATTGTCGTTGTCCTAGTACGGGCAGAAGTTTGGAGGACAGGACAATGAACCAAAACATTGTCCTAAAGATGGACGGGTAGGCTGTATCCGCTGGACAACCTCGCCTAACCGCATTGTCAATTCTTCTTCCAATAATTCTAATACATCTTGGTAGGTCTTGCTAGGTTAGTTAAATTGTTATATTGTCCCATTGTCCTGTCGTGCCCAGTCAAGGCTGTTCACGGAGCTGGGACAATATAATATTGTATTGTCTTCATTTGAACTCTGTGTGAATACTATTAAGTATTTATATGTATTGAAAAGATCTAGTTAAGTTTTCATCAACTTTTTTTTTCTACTAGGCCCATAATGAAATAATCGAAAGAAATTAATGATCTTTTAAAATACATAATATGAATATATAAATTAAACCAAAAAAATTTAATTCCACAACTTCAACTCCTTTCTTACACGACGTTAAATTTTCGATCAAATTTTATTATTTAAAGGTCAAAAAATGGTCTGGACTCACCTGGGCTAACCGATTTCGTAAAAAACTCAAACACTGTCAAGATCAACCCGACAAACCGAATTCTTTCATTCGCTCACACGCAGAATCAACGGTAGAAAAATTACCTACTTCCTCGTATGTATATGCACAGTATAACACAAAATCTCCACTTCCTCGTATAAGTGCGCAGTAAATTGAAGATTGTTCTCCACAACCCTGTTGAACTCCTAGTGTAGGGAACAACACACAATTTCTTTGAAATATTAATATGTAATAATAAATATTAATAGTACCCAATTTATAAAGTTGGGAAGACTTCGATGGCTGGGTCATGTGGAAAGAATGACAGAGCATCAAGTACCAAAGTCCCTGCTAAAATCTAGACCTGTAGGGCGAAGGAGCCTGGGAAGACCAAAATTAAGATGGAAAGACAACTATTTATTTGTCCTCAAAGACCTACGTACCTTGGAGCTTCCAAACTGGAGAGAACTAGTACAAAACAGAGATGAGTGGAGGAAGACTCTCGAGGAGGCCAATACCCACCAAGGGTTGTAGAGCCAATTATGATGATGAAAGAATAATAAATAAATACAAATATATATTTATCCGTTTTCCTAATCATTCACTTATTTTTATGCTTATGTAACGAATCCCAAAATAATAAACTACAGGTTATACAAAATACGGGGTTGAGGATGATTTTAAAATGAAACATGTTTACTTGAGTTAAAATTATGTTACAAAATATAAATATGATGACAACCAAACAACATATAGTATATAATACCCTAACAATGTTGAATAAGCTAAAAATAATATGCTGCCAAATTATCTGCAAAGTAATATTATGTACCATGTAAATGTTCACAAGGAAACAGGACAGGGTGAGATGTAGCATAATAAGGGAGAAAACTAAAGTTGCCGATATAGTTACCCGAATAGACCAACAAAAGTGGAGATGGACAGGTCATATGATCCGCGATCCACAAGAGAAATAGTGCAAAAATGTCACTGACTGGTATCCCAGAGATGGCAAGAGAAGTAGAGGATGTCAACATATAAGATGGGAAGACGACCTACAACTCACGGCTAGACATCAATGGACAAGAGTAGCGCGCAACAAGTCCCAATGGAAAATGTTAGAGGAGGCCTATGCCAAGAGGCAAAATGAGTTTCGGGATATATTATAACAAACAAAACATGTCTAATATTCATATACCTAACAGAAGTAATTATTATTAAATGTTCAAAATTATGTTACGAGAAGACGCAGAGATTTCAGGCTTTCCAAAACTAAACTTTCGTGCACACAAAACTGCGTGTTTTATAAAGGGCAAACACTTTATAATAACCTACCAAATGCCTTAAAAAAAGCCTCAAACCTTAGCACTTTTCGTAGGACATGTACGTCATACTTAATTTAATTTGATTATTTTTTAAATATTTTCTTAAATGTAATTTTTTAAAAACCTATTATAAATGTAACTGTATATTTTAATGCGTATAATATTTTAAATTTTCATTACTAGATGCATGAAAAAATTTGCGTACATCTAAATAAAAATTCAAAAACAAACAAACAAACTTAACAAAATTAAAAATCCAATCGTTTGAACTTTTGAGAACTTACGATATTTTGATTCAAGCTGAAATTTACAGATAACTTAAAAAACTTTTGATATTTCACCTTCAAATTGATCTAAGATTAATAAAGAATGATTCAGAAATTCTTCGTAATTTGAGCCTCACGGCGTAAATTTTATTGTTTTCTATGGAAATAGACAAAGTTTTCAGCGAGCGGATGATAAATTGTATAAAATTTCCAATACTTAGAAGGCGTTCTCATTATTTTGTGAGAACTCTCGCCTTCCAGATTTCCATTGACAAAAATTAAACTAGACAAACTTTATGCTCGAAAACCTGAACCAAGTAAAATCAAGTTAGGTTCCAATACTTCTTCTACTCTTTCTGGTGCCCTCTTCAATTTGTGGTTGACTATCACCTGGGCAATCTTTACCTTGTGATCTGTAGCCCGGAAATATGAACAAGTGCTTTATTGTGGTAGAGAGATTATTTTAATATGATTGAGAATGAGATTAATGTACCAAAATGATAGACTGTTTCAAGGAAGTGATCACGTCAACAAGTTTGCTCATCATTAGTCAGACGTCAGGCATTGCAATATAAAAAAGGACGATTGTGAAAGCCGAAAGTTGAAATTAAAGTAGCAAATTGAAAGGTAAAATAATATTACAGATGAAAGGTCAAAAATCAAAGAAGAAAGCTGAAAGACGAAAGTTGAAAGTTGAAAAGTTGGAAGTAGAAAGTTGAAAAGTCAAAGTTGAATATTTAAATATGAACGTTGAAAGTTGAAAGGTGAAAATTGAATGTAGAAAATTGAAAGATGAAAGATGAAAAATAAAAGGTGAAAGATGAAAGATGAAAGTTGAAAGATAATAGATGAAAGATAAAAAATGAGAGATGAGAGAAGAGAGATGAAAGATAATAGATGAAAGATGTAAGATAAGAGATAACAGATGAAAGATGAAATATGTAATATGAGAGATGAAAGATGAAAGATAAAAGAAAATAGATGAAAGATGAATGATGAAAGATAAAAGATGAAAGATGAAAGATAATAGATGAACGATGAAAGATGAAAGTTATAAGCTAATAGATGAAAGATAAAAGATGAAATATGAGAGATGAAATATGAGAGATGAAAGATGAAAGATAATAGATAATAGATGAAAGATGAAAGACGAAACACGAAAGACGAAAGATGAAAGACAAAATACGAAAGATGAAAGATGAAAGATGAAAGACGAAATACGAAAGATGAAAGATGAAAGATTAAAGATGAAAGATAAAAGATGAAAGATTAAAGATGATAGAAGATAGTTGAAAGATGAAAGATGAGAGATGAAAGATGAAAGATGAAAGATGAAAGATGAAAGATGAAAGATGAAAGATGAAAGATGAAAGATGAAAGATGAAAGATGAAAGATGAAGGATGAAAGATGGAAGATGAAAGATGAAAAATAAAAGATGAAATATGTAAAATGTAACTTGAAAGATGAACGATGAACGATGAAATACAAAAGTTGAACGATAAAAGATGAAATATTAATAATACCAAGTTCAATTTGTCGAACATTCGTTTACCATTTTTTACATAAAATATTATCAAGAATCACTGGTAAAATTAAATCAAGTATGTCCCGTAACACCATGTTAAAATATTAGTATTAAAAATATTTTAAAACATGAAAGATTTGAAATCAAAGATGAATGATTAATTACGAAAGATAAACGATGAAATATGAAAGTTGAAAGTTTAACGATGAAATATGAAAGTTGAACAATGAAATATAAAATGAGAGATGGAATATAGGATGAAAGATGAAAAATAAGATTAAAGATGTAACTTGAAAGTTATTTTATTGACACAATTGCCTTTCTTTCATTCTATATCGTTGGTTTCTTCCTTATCCCCGTTCCGGACGGCCGGATATTGAATGTTTTGTTACAGAAGGATTAACTCAATGTTGAAGAGATGGATGGTAGAAACTTTTGCAATAATAGAACATCAGCGCTCCTCAAACTGTCTACTGGTGATATATTTTTTCATCTTTAAACCGTTATTTGCTCGAGATATATTGTTATATGCATGTTTATTAAGAAAACATTACGGTGTACCTATATATATTTTTGATAGTTACAAACAGCAGTTGTTGGGTTTTTGTAAGTAGCGTTGGCAACTAAACGTAAAAGAGAATGTTTATTGAAATAAATTAATTTAAAGATTTCATCCATTTAATCCAATTTTATTAACACAACTTTAACTTATTAATATAGCCAAACCAAAAGTTTTATGCGGAAAAAATCGTGGTGTAGAATATCTTATTATTTTTCGAGAGCACACGTAATTTCGTACGTACACCAACAAATTATTCTTACATTTTCCCGCCAATAAACATTGAAACACTGTTAATTTGTTCGTAAAAACTCCAGTCCCGTTTTTAACCGTTTTTACTATTAAAATTATCGTTTTTACGAATAGCATTTTTCTCCGTGCATAATTGATATACTCTCAATACGAATGCTTTCTTATTTTCGCATCGCTTCAGGAATATATTGGTGAGATGCCACATATAGTCTGACCGATATCAGCTCATGTTTTAATTCTAGAAAGTTAAGTTTTGCACCCCGGTCTAAACGGTGCATCTTAAAGAAGAATCTCTGGCAGGACTGAACCAAAGAGACGTATAGGTAAAACCGCCTACTTTTGAGTTCAGCTAACCCAGAGGATATAGGAATCGTAACCCTTTTGTTATAAGGTTTAACGAGCGGTTGATCGAACAAATAGGTTTCCTTTGAGTCTATTGTTAAAGTATCATTGAAAAAGAATATAACAATACTAATCAATTTTTTTTAAATATGGAAATGAAAATGAACAAGACACAGAAAAATAATAAAAGATAATGGTTGCAACTGAGACTCGAATCCAGAATCTCACGTCTAACCGGGACATACTGCTATTGCACCCTATTATGAGACTGTCGTTATTTGTCAACTTCATATTTCAAATTTCAGAATAAACAATATTATCTTCGACTAATGTTTTTTTCAAAATTATTGGCAGCTACCATTTTCATTGGAAACAAGTATTCAAGTAATCATAAAGTTATTGTTGAAGTTTTGTGCTGTCTTAGGATTATTGAACTATGTCATCCTTGCAAATTGATTGTACCAACTCCAAATAAATACTACTTATGTATATTGTTAAAAAATGTGGTTTTTATTTAATTATCCTACTACAGTAGGTAAATTAATTGACAAACAAGTCGAGGTTACCGAAACAGAATAACGTAAAATGGAATGCACGAACACTAATTCGTCTATTTCGCGTGTCTTCAGTGTGGCCATTGTCAAGAAAAATGAATAATTAATATAATGACTGCGTTCTAAAGTTCCTCCACACAGCCTTAAAAAAAATAAAGCTTTGTAACAATATCGAGATCCTAACATTATTAGATTTTAACACTTCAAATCTACGTAAGCTTTCACAATACCAATCTTATCATTGAAGAAAATGAATGTGATAAATGTGACAAATATGTCAATCAAAATACAAAACGTATTATTTAACAAATGGATGATTTGAATCTTACAATATAAGCTATTATTTGTATATCTTATATATATATGCTTACAATAAATATATTATTAGTAATTTTGTAATGCATGCGCAATGTTAAACAACAATTTAGAAACTTTAATAAAAAATAAAACAACTCGAGCGTCAAATCAAAATAGAAATTAATACTGTGAGCGAAATCACTCGATAAAAAAATTAGTTAAAACTCGAGGTTTTACACAAAATACGTGTTTTATTTTTATTAAATATGTCAAAGCACAAAGTGATGGCTTTCTAAAACAATTTTGTAGCTTTAATTAGAGCTTATTACATTTACTAACAGAATATTAAGAGCGATTGACCAGCAGCTTAGAATAAAAGTTTAAAAATGCTTGTAACTGTACAGGGAGGGTGTATGAGAAAGATCGATTACTCCCCGCATCAAATTTTTAAAATTAAAAATTTATTTAATTCAAAACTTGCTTTAATATATACCTACATTCAAGTAAGCAATAAAAATGCTCTAAACGCACGATGATAAATTATTATATATCATGTAATTCTTGTAAGTATTTTTTGATCACAAGTATTTAAGATTTTTCAATAATGTCTAAACAAAAAAAGTAAGTTAGTAAGACCTTAAATAAGTAGAAAAACTCAGGTATTTGCCTAAACTGAGGTAGTCAATATGTCTAGAATTTGATTTAAAAAGGACTCATATCCCCTCCTCCTAAAGAAACACAATAATTTCCTCAGATCAGAAAAAATATGAATTGAAAAATTACTGTATTCTTTGATATTTAATGTATAAAAAAATAATAAGTTCTTGAGAATTGCTGATCTTTCGTTTCCAAGCCTTGACCAAACTAGGGTGTGAAATTTGATGATAGCAATAATCGTGAGAATAATATTTTTCTCCACTAGCTTTGGATTATTCTGAGGATTAAGTGGAAAGGACCTTAATATAGGAAACTCAAAGAAGAATAGCCGCCCTTGCGAATGCTAAAAATGTTGATTTACGTCGTGACCCTCAGACACTCGTGTATAAAAAAAGAGTTTTCGTAGAAGCCAAAATAAGAATTTTATAAGTTATCGATGTTGGGTATAGTTTGAATGGAAAATTTTGAAAGCTAAGCCTTTATTTACAAAGAAATTTCACGCTAGAATTTTACTTCTTTATGGACTGTAAGCATCTTCGTAATTTGAGTGCTGAGTATGAAATACTTATACGAAAAAAAACTTAAACAATCAAAGTATGTTTAGGATAAGATCTATATGATCTGAACGTTATATTATAACACATACGAAAACAACTAAAACATTTTAAAGGTATGCTTAATATTGTAAAATATTAACAAAAATATAACTAAAAAAAAAAACAATTCGAAAAGTATGCCTAAGATTTTTGAATTCCCGATGACAAAGATTTCTTTATAAACGAAATATAATTTTTTTTAAATGAAATAATTTTTTTTGTTGACAAAGTTTTTTGCTACCATAAGGATTAATAGGATAAGTTTCGGTAACTTCTCGTCGTTCCCTAGCATAACTGCAGATCGCTAGCGTACAAAAAACAGTAGATTTCGAATATATTAAGGACACTTAGTCATTGTGAACTGTCGCATATTCGTTGGCGATTTGCAGTCATGCTAGGGAACGATCAGAAGTTACCGAAAGTTATCCTATCAATCTTTATCGACAACATCACCATATAAAAGTAGGGCTTCTTCTTCCTTTCCTCTGTGATAAAAACGCAATCGAATGTTCTTTGTTTTATCGCTAGAGTGTTTTAACAGTCCCCTTAAGCTGCCAATCAGGCACTAAACAATGGCATTATTTTGTCTTTCTCTAGACTTGTGAGGCTCTTGGGTTAGAACTGAATACAACTAAAACAAAATACATGCTCCTAAGGAAAAGTAAAGCAGTTAGCTTGAATGATAATCTTTATATATAATAAAAATTTTCACAGAAATTCCTGCAAAATCAATTACCTCTACACATATTATGTACTAAATTTTTAATTTTTAATCTTTTTATTTTAACCACCACTGTTTTTATACCCACATATTATAATGCCCACGCACAGGCTTCGTCTTTGTGGGATTTTTTTTTGTTACTCTCTTCATTTACGTTATTATGTATGTACCTACCTGTAAATGTATATATCAAAAAAATTTGTCAATAAAAATTAAAAAAAATAATAATAAAAATATGGATGGGACTATTCTAGAGAAGGTAAACAGTATTGTATACTTGGGCTGTAATTTAAATGAAAGTTGGGATCCTTCGGTTGAAATCAAATGCCGCATTGAGCAAGCTCGTGCAATCTTTATCCGCATAAAAAAATGTTCTGTAGTCATGAACTCAACCTTGGATTACGAATGCGAATGGTCAGTTTTCGGTATTATTTTATGGAATGTTTGGAGCAAAAAAAAAAAAAAATTAAAAAATGGTGAGATTAAGTGAGATTTAGTGGGACCCTCTCACCCCCTCAGAATTTTTATATTACTCTCGAAATAAATGTTTTTCATAATAGCCATTTTTTCAGTGGGCAAAATGGGACACTTCAAAAGAAGTGAAACTACGTATACGGTTTTAAAGTGAGATTTTTATTGACTCCCCCCCCTCGGTGTAATGAGATTTGGTGAGATTTTACTGGCCCTCCCCCTACTTTTGATCAGGTAATTAATGTATTTCCCCTTAGTGAAGAACTGCTAAGGAAAATTGTGGATCTACAGAAGAATACTCAAAATAAGCTGGATGGACAAATTTACGAATGAAGATGTTATGGTTCGGACGAATAAAGAAAAATAAGTTATTAAAACAATAAAAATCTGAAAACTTCAATATCTAGGATACGTGATGAGACATCCGGAGAAGTACGAGATCTTGCATCTCATAATGCAGGGAAAGATTGCCGCAAGACCGGGCCTGGAAAAAGGAGGACATCATGGCTGACAAACCTGAGACAGTGGTTTAGCCAGTCTACTGTAGAGCTATTCCGGGCCTTAATATACAAAGTCCGCATAGCCAACATGATATCTAACGTATTTGAACGGACAGGGCACGAGAAGAAGAAGTCTTTCTCTAAATAAATAATTTAAAAAAAAACAAAAAAATCTTATTCGACTGGAAATGTTTAAATTATTATAAATCCATATTCTAGTGGACAAAAAAATATGTAAAAATGATCATCAGAAATTGGTAACATCAATGCATAGAGAACGGTTGCCAATTCCTTACAGATTATGTTTTCTTTAAATCTGTATATTTTAAAAATTGAAAGTATGTTCATTCAACATACAGAAATAAATTTTGTCCAACTACAATTATTCGCCTTTAAAAAAATGAAGTTTCTATGTTGTTCTTCCCAAACGTGAATTCACAGAACAAACCGCTCACTTTATAAAAAAAAATCGCAATATCAATAAAACTCTGAATCTTTATTCAGATCTCCTATCATATCCACATTATACGAGATGAATAGCGAGATGAAACATCATTATCATCCCATCTATCTGCATTTACTCTCTGTTATATTTTTCCTATCGGCCTCTTTATGGACCGTTTCCGATGCTGCTGGCAAACTACGGTGCACAACGGTTCACGCCACAACTGTAGCCGAACAAAAATATATGTGAGAAAAATTGTATAAACCAAAAATATAATACTTTTTTAGTGTTGTTTAAATTTGTTGTCGTGATATTGTTATTTTTTTAAGCATTACAATTTTGTTAATGTTGCAAAAACAAAAATGTTCAAATCTATAATTATTTTAATGAAATATAAATTTTCTATTAAAAAATATTATTTACTTTAGGTTGTTAATATAGGTCTCAAACCTGTCAAAAGGAGTGGTGCTGGTAACAATTATTGAATAAAAGTTGACAAAAATGCAGTTAGAATGCAGACTTAAATACGATTTGAAAATAATATACCTTTAATGTGTAGGACACAAATATTAATAAAACAGTATCAGGTTGAATTTTATTTCGAACAAGCTTGCTGAATATTTTTTACATTTCCAATGAAAAAAAAAATTTTTTTCGTAAGAAGCAATCACTTTGTGGTTAGGCATTATATTTTAAATAAAACAAACACTTAGTATTTAACCACGTTTATTTATTATTTGATATACCGACCGGTTTCGCTCCGACCGAGCTTCATCAGGATATAATAATAACTAAATACAAGACAGACACTTATTGATAATCCTTTTTATCTCTTTCTAAGAATTTGTCTCTGTCTAATTATGTTTCTTTTGTAATATTCTTTCTCCCTCTCCCACTCAACCTACGAGTATATATAACCAACAACTCTGTCTTAGTATTTAGTTATTATTATATCCTGATGAAGCTCGGTTGGAGCGAAACCGGTCGATATATCAAATAATAAATATAGGTGGTTAAATACTAAGTGTTTGTATTATTTAAAAAATAGAAAAAAATAAAATTATGTTTTAATAATAATAACAATAATTTTGATTCCAGGATTTGGGGAGGTTTTTTTTTACAAAAGCTCCACACAGAAGACCCCGAGGAAAACAATTTAGTTCAGTGTCATCTTTGGGGATTCTGTGTGGATGGTCTTTTTTAGAGATATGGGAATGAAAAAGGTGTGAGGGGTGAATAGGAATTTGGGGGTCAATCATCATTCCTTCCATTTCAGTCAGAATTTCAAGAGAAACAGGCTACACATACAGTTATAAACTATGTTAAAACTAAGTATTGTAAGATATGTATGACGTCTAGTTTGCTAAATCTATTTGTTGCCTAAAGTATGTCTATATGGTGCATTTACCTCGGATAAGTTCCATGCGTCCGCTGTGTAGACTTTTTCTGGATTTGTTCCAGCGTAGTAACATATTTAGTTTGGCGAGGAGTCCACATCCCACAAGCATACTCCAGCTTACTTCTTATGATGCCATCGAATGATTGCTATGCGCGCCGTTGACTAGGTAAATGAATAAGCATCCCGCGCGCCAAAACTTTTACGTCGTTAGTCGCGAGGAGTCGATAGTTACCCCAAAATGACGAGCATTAAATAAAAGATAATAAAGTTACTAATCAACTTTAACTATTCTGTATTTACTTACTACCTATTTTTTTTTTTTTTAAGTTTTTTTATTCCAGAAAAAAAGAAAATAACATATTCACTTACTTAACTAGAATTTGCATAACATTATATTATCATACAACATATTATCATACAATATATTACAATACTATTCATTCACTTTCAATATTATTCACTTTCACTATATTGTTTTTTGTGAATAAAAATGAATAATTTTTTTTAAAATTTACACACACTTTTTTCTTTTTAATATCAACTGGAAGGCAATTATATAAATTGCCCCCCTCATAACTGATAGATTGCTTACCGTAGTTAGTATGAATAGTGTTTAAATGTATGTTATCGTGTAAAATGTTGTGTACTTGGGACGTTTTAATGAATTCTGTGTTTGAAATGTTGTGTACTTGGGACGTTTTAATGAATTCTGTGTTTGTATGTATGAGTTTATTATTTATTTTGTATATAAGGAGACATATATTGTATTCGTATAATTTTCTTAATGTTAACAGTTTGGTTTCCAAATATAGTTTTTTTGTGGATGTTTTAAATGGATGTATTAAAATTTTAGAAGTTAGCAAAAAACGTTAAAGATGTTTTGACAACAATTAAAAACGTTTTTCGTAAGTACAAAATTAATAAACAATTATCACACATTTTCTTCATTTGGTCACAATAGATAAATATGGCACATTTATAGCAACTTCATGGTCGTTTTTCTGTCAGATGTGACATTTTCCTCGTTTTCTTGTTTGTAAGCCACTGCTAGATGTTAAAGGGCCATACTAAGGAATAAACTAACTTAAATTTGAACTCCACAGTAGTCGGGCGGGGTCGCAATAACCCCAAGCACTGCTGTGCAACAAGTCTGAACACTTCCTCTGCGCGGGTGATACTGCGGCGGAAGGAGCTAACGAGCTAGGAAGCTAGCAGAAAATTCGGCTTAGTAGCGTAAATTAAAAAAATACACATGCGGAACGTTTAGGTATTTCGTTGTCTGTCATTCTGTCTCGCTCTAAATAAGATAACACATACTTACGATACATGCGAATGCGAAATGCGAATGAGACAACTGCCGTAAACTCTCACATTTACCTACAGAAATCGCTCGAAAAAGGGTTTCGGGAGAAAATATTTTTCTACACCCAAACTTTCACAAAATTGTAATTTAAAAAAGAAATGTTTTCAAGAAAGAACCTATGTCGGAATGTTTTTATAATTTTGTAATTCTTTATGAGAATTGAGTTAGCAGCACTTTTTCCTTAAATAATATTTTCCGATAAATTATACATGTTTGACAGTGAATGTTTACGTTAATACCAAACGCATCGAAAATTTAAAAAACATACCGGAACAGCTTTCACCTTTTAAAAGGCAATATACGAAAAATATATTCATTTCGTGCAATTTTTGATGTCGAAAAGTGTTTTTTCCCTGGCATCCTTTTTGTATGGACCCAAAAGCGAAATCTATCGTCTTAAAGGTTAAACATCTAAAAATGTCTCCTGTACCATTCGATGAATGTAAATAACCGTGGAGTTATACTTATCTGTCGTAAAGTGACGTGACGCGTCATAATGGTATCGGTTTTATACATTTAGTATGGTGACGATTATATTAGTCTGCTGTGTTGTGTCATGATGCGATCTGTCATGACGCGACAGAAGCGATCTCGGTTTCGATAGAGCGGCGAAGGTGCGGCCGCGTCTTGGCTAGTGTGTACGTACCACAGAGGTGTCAAAATACCACTTATAGATGTGAACGCTAGCCATCACGACAGAGAACATTACGACACAACACGCCTTACAAGTATAACTCCACCATAACACTTTGTCCAGCTCATATTGCAATTCAAAGGTGTGTGCGTTGCCTGAAGGGTGAAGATAATACGTTGGTGCAGCAGTACAGGAATAGCACCGCTGTATGTAATAGAAATGGATGTTTGATGGAAGGATAACAAAAGAAAGCTATTCCACGTTTTACTTCTAAAGAATATGATAACAGGGCTGCCTTAAATAAATAACGAGAAAAATTCATTAAATTTCACAAAAATTAAATATTATGTTACTCTAGTATGTAGTAAAATACAGAAATATACACATTTCAGTTAATTTTCATAGTAAGACGCTCAGCAAGACTTGTGCTAATAAATATATATATGAAGTGGAATAGTCATATTGCAGAGCTAGTAAATATATATATATATATATATAAAATATGTAACCTAAGTAAGAATCGTGTCTCCCTTATTTGACACAAGAGCTCCTATTTTCTGATAAGGTACATGACCAATCATGACCTTAAATATTACATTTTGTAAAATATATATAAAGAATGTAATCCATATGTTCTATATTACAGTTAAAAAATATATATTTATTACATTTTTAAAAAATCACTTTGTATATATACACTACTTATAAAATCACAATCATCTACAGGTTTCGAAACCAAATATTTCTTCGTCGTAATAAGGTAAATATTAATCAAAGACAAACCAGTATAAACCTAATCCTGACGAAGAAACCTTTGGTTTCGAAACGTGTAGATAATTGTGATTATATAAGTGGTGTATGCGGAGTGATTTGTTTTCATTTTTTTGTATTTCTTGGGCATTAACTATGTGACAATTTCTAGACATTTTGTTTTAAAGAGTTTTATTTTTCCGTGTACATTTCTTACTTAAATTTTTATTTATCTGCTACCGGTTTCGACACATCCGTTTTATTCACTAGCAAACTTAAAACTAACATAAAATATATACAAGTACAGAAATGATTAGATTTTATTAGGTGGGGTTGGTAGGAGGGGGAATTTTGGGGGAGGGGGAGAATGGTTGGAGAAGTCCACAATACAAAGGAACATTAATTCCCCTCAGAGTCTATGTTATCTTTGAGGATGCTGTGTGGTGGGTCTTTTAAAAATAGGAAGTAGGAGAATCATCCCATGAACCTGGGCAACCCTGCTAAGTCACCCAAACTAGGCGACGGAACCCATTCCCGCCTCCCAAATTGAAAATTAATAATTTATGGTACCCAATCAAGGTCATTCATTGTTCGATCCAAAAGATAACTTACGAATAGAACATACCATTTCGGGTAAATTCTTGATTGAAAAGAAACTTAAAAGGGTAGGAATCTGAGGGTCAGTGTGTCTAGGATCGAAGGACATATGAATCTATCCCTCCCATTAAATACGTATATGTATAAGGCAATGTTCCGAGTTCTGCTGAAGAGGTCAAAAGGCTTCGCTCAACCAGTCTCTAATGATCTGGTCTGCCAGGCAGTTGGTAGGCGGATTCATCTGGCGCCAAGATCCGGACAAACCTCATCCCATGAACCCGGGCACCCCTCCTAAGTTACCCAACCTAGGCGACGGAACCCATTCCCGCCTCCCAAATTGAAAATTAATAATTTATGGCAATTAATTAAGATCATTCATTGTTTGTTCCAAAACATGAACTTACGAATAGAACATACCATTTCAGGGAAATTCTTGATTCTGCAGATGTTGGGAGGAAAAGGAAACTTAAAAATGAAGAACCTAGCAACTCAGACCGGATTATTAAACATCAACCAAAAATTATGTGAAGAAGAGACTCAACCGCTTCCAACCGCCTGACGCCAGTGAGACTATGGCACCCCTAATTGGTTTATGTTGTCAGGTTATGCTAGTATGGAGGGGAGGGAGACGGGGAAGCGGTTTTTTAGGGAAAGTATCTTGCTATTCCTATCTAGTCACCAAACACGGTTAAGGCCATTTCAAGCCACGTTTCAATTCTGAATAATGATCTTACAACAGGGCGGTACTGAGAGTATCTTCAACTCTGGAATGTGCCGTAAATACACCTTATATTATTTTAAATGATTAAATTTCGAAAACACAAATCATTAAACAATTTTTTTTAATTCAAATAAAATTTATTGGGCACGTTGGGATTTGAACCCGCGATCTCCAGATCGCTAGTCGAGAGTGGCTGCGCCATGGAAATGGAAATTGTTAAGGCTAATAATTTATGTCAAGGACAAAAGAAAATTTTGATAATATTTAAGAAATACCAAAGTTGTATTCCCAATTCAAATATTGACCTTATCGCCGTAAATAAAGTTTGTGATATTTTGCCACCGCGGCGATGCTGTCAGCTGTCACAACCCACTACCGTTCAGATAGCGTTTCTTGCCTAACCTTGCAAGCTTTTTTGTGATGTCTCCGGGAAAAGCCGTACCAAAATAGATTCTCGACTTTAGACAAGTTTCTATATAATCTTTTTTTCATAGATGAAAATAAATTACTTGACAGCTCCTTAAAACAGTTTAATGACATTACAGTACCACCGTTTTGAACACACTTGTTCAGAATAAAGATGAAAGCAATGCAATCATTTTTGCTGCATCATGGGACATTACGTAACAGTTCCTTAATGTCTGATTTTTACGTTATTGCAACATCACAGTTTTCAACACCCTTGTTTTGAATAAAGCTGTACATTAATGCAAGACGCCCTAGCTCATCATTTTTGCTGCTTCGCATTAGCATTCGTCCAAATCTCGCCTCAACTCGACTCAATATTTCTCCTAGATTAATTGATAGAATCTTAGATTTAGCATGAATGACGCATAATGAATGATGCATTAATCAATGCGATTCACTTAGAACTCGCATTCAAACTAACTCAACATGTACGATACCTATCTCATTTCATATACAACGTAATTGATACTCTCCATTATACATGCAAACTGGATTGATTGTACAAGGTTGGATTAATTAGGCAATCTAGACCAGAGATGGCATGCATTTAATAATGTTTATTGCAAGATGTGTTTGATGACATTCTATCATCGAGGGTTGGGTAGGTTTTAATGTATTTAAAGCGGTTGATAAATATCATCAACTATTATTCATATTTTAATTGATGAAGACACTATTCAAATCTTCTAAATCGAAAATCTTAAACAGAAAAATCAGAAAAAGATATGTCAATATTGTCTTTCGTTGAAATATTACAATTTGAGGTTTTACTCATTAAGTTATAAATAAAAGTAACTATTGTTAAAGCTAGAAAGATTTTAATCCAGCAGTAATTCATTTTAAATTTACTTATTGTTTATTTTCTGCGGATTTTTTTTTATTTTTTATTATTAATTAACCAAAAAATACATTTAAGTGCATTTTTTTTAAGTATATGCCATATAATTAAGGTAGACGTTTGATTTTCAGCGAAATTAAGGTAAACATTTATGGTTTTATTAGCGTATTTATTTTATTATTTATATTGTATTGGTGGTTCAATTTAAAAAAAAAAACCTAGCTCGTAGGACCAATGATGGTGGCGCTGGTTTTACAATTACTTCGATCGCAGTGATGTGAATTATAAATAAAATTAATTAAAATACATTTGCCTTTAATGCATAGGAAAGGTTGGGAGCCCAAAGACTTACCTAATCCACTGCAAATGTCTCTTCAATAATCCACTGCAAATGTCAGTTCAATAGCCGCTGGTTTTTCTTCTCATTCTTATTTACATATAAAAACACAATAGTATTATTCAATAACACAACCACAAATATATCGGTCGCGCCGGTTCAAAACATATGTTTTGGCGGGGTACAAAAAAATACGACGGATTACAGCGGATTATTTGATTATTAACAAATAACAACAAGAATGTTTGCGGTGCGGTTAACAGTAATCCATATTGCGACTTTTTTCGGCGTGTGGAACGAAACGGACTTCATTTGTTTTCGAAGTGCTCAATTTCAAAAGTCTCTGGGCAAAATAAAGGAAAGGGAGATATGGAACATTAAAAGGCTATTTGAATTACTCTGATTAATAGCAATCGAAAGTACTTACTCAACTCGCGCAAACATGTATTATATTGTTTGTGTTGAATTAGAGATTTGATTTAATTATTTTTATGTAATCTAATTTAATTGTATTTATTTTATTTTCTGTTTTATATCGGAGGCATTGCTGAAAAACACCTGCATTCTAGGAGAAATACTGAATTGTATAGCTGAACACTTAAGCAGTGACCTTTTTGTTAATAGAATCAACGGTAAAGAAAAGAAGTGTAATATTGCAAAAATCTTTCCAGTGGTTATTGAACCAGTCGGCTAAATGAGGCGTCGCGCGTCGGCGGCCCCGTGCGTCAGTCAGTCAGTAACCAATCGTAAACCTACAGTCTATTCATTCTGCCCTTTGTATTTTTACGCAACATTGTTTACGTTGTTTTATTTAAATAAACAACTCTAACTAATAAACTAATTAACCATCAAGTGTTTATCATTACCCTAAAACCATTTTTGTAAAAACAATACCATCAAAGGTCTATAAATAACATTTTATAATTTAAAACACAAATAATTAAACCTCTCACAAAAAAAAATAAAAAATCATTTAGTTCGCTTGAGTATGAATGAAAAAGTCAGCGCAGCCATTCTTCAGAACATTTTAAATTTAGTAATTTAGACATAGGAATATACCAAACGAACTATAATTAAAATTTCGACTTATCTATAAAAAATAATACAAAAAAAAAAGAATTTTCTGCCCTGCTTTGGCGAGATTCATCTAACAATGCACTGCCTAGAAAGAAACTCGTCAATACGATTTAATTCATGCCCGTATATTGTCGCGTATACATGAAGCCTTCCATTCTTTAGTGAGGTTCGTACTACCGATCTCAATTAATGAA
The DNA here is from genome assembly GCA_951813805.1 of Limnephilus auricula. Lineage (NCBI taxonomy): Eukaryota > Metazoa > Arthropoda > Insecta > Trichoptera > Limnephilidae > Limnephilus > Limnephilus auricula. The sequence goes on along the minus strand of OX638409.1, from coordinate 5,105,786 downwards.
TCCAAAGGTTTTGTTATAAACGACAAAGTTACAAGAGAATTATGGATAAACATAATATATTTTAAATCAAACAAATTACTTTGTGCAAACCACTATAATCACAAGTAATAATAATAATCCTGACGAAGAAACCTTCGGTTTTGAAACATATAGATATTATAACATGTGATTATAGTGTACAACCAAAACGTACAACAGATAGAAACAAAATGGCAATTGCAAAAGGTTCAAAGAGATGTTAGAACCATGAAAAATAAATAGAATCTTTAAAAGTTTGATCTTAGAACTTTGTCAAACAAGTATACAAAACAAATTTTGCTGAAAATTGTTTTGTTCATAGAAATAAGTAACATACATGGTTTCGCCTTCAAAGTTACAAGAAAAAAAAACAGTTATAACCATGTATAAACAATGTGACAAGATAGAAAAACACACACTGACTAAAAATACGTGTTTTTATAAAATCCAAAAAATTCAATACACCGAAAAGGGAGAAATAAATGCATACCTAAAAATAATATTAATAAAGCAGCAAGCAACCTAAATTACTTTTAGGTTTGATTAAATTTATAAAATATATTTATTTATTTATAATATAATCCTTGCATCTCACAGATAAAGGTCTCCCATTCGAATTAATAAGTATTTTCTGCTTTCAGAAACGTTAATTTCATAAAAAAAGTAACCGATCCAATTACTTCACAATATAATATCGAATCTTCCACTTTATCATCATATTTATTATATTATAGTAATACATATTTTCGTCGAATTCTCTCTTGATGTTCAGGCCATAGAAAATAACCAGAAAACCCTCGCATGTCAAAATATATCTTTCAGAAATAAATAATTATTCGACGAAATAGTTTCTTCGTCGTGAAGTAGAAACATGGCGAATTCACCCTCGTATATAAAGGCCACAGGTTTCATATAGAGCTGTAAGGTTTTGTAGCCAATATAAGGCTGTGTTCTATTCGGGAGGCTCTTGAGGAGATTGATGGCTGGAAGCTAAGGGGATAATGAAAAAGAAACCTCAAAATAACACATCCAGTGTTAGGCGAATGTGTATGGAACGTGCTAGATTCATCTCCAATGAATATAAAATATAACAGTGCTGAATGGATTTTATTTATCTATATTCCTCACGAAAGCTGTGAAACCATTTTTAATTTTTCGAAGAAAACTTATTCGGAAAGGTTTTCACTTTGTGATATCATTATTTATTTTAATGAAAAGACAAAATAACTTTGTTTACATCACTTTTATTCATACACAATCTACAGGTTTCATGAACGATGTTCACATCATCAGGATCAAATGTATACTAAACTTAAAAATTAAATATAGATCAAATATGGGAGGAAAGGCTAGAATGAAGGGGAAGGGGTAAGGGTGGGGGAAGTTTATTACAATTAGGGATTTCAAAGTCATTAGCAGGGAAAGACCGGTAAAGTGGGAAAAGCTTCAAAAGAGGGTTTATAAAAAATGGTGCTTATTGTCTGCTTTATTATTTACATTTTTTCTAATTTGTAAAATCTCCAAATTATTTATCTGTGATGCCTTGTAACTGTGTACCCGTATGTAATATTTTAAGTCCATGGTTTTTGTCAAAATTAGATCATTCTTTAATAAATGATTTGCAAACTCAGATTTGCTGGAAAAGATATGTCGATGATATAATATGTATTTGATTAGGTACAGAAAGGCAACTGAACATGTTCTTAAATTTTTTAAATAAATTTCATAAAACATTCAATTCAAACATTCAATCAACACTAGAAATAGGTAAAGAGAAGAGTTTAAATTTATATGTATTAATAAAGTGATGTAAACAAAGTTATTTTGTCAGTGAAATAAACCACTTTCGCTACAAATTTACGATTTAAACGAATCGGGCCTGCATACGATTGACCAAAATTTTTTTAAAGAAAGGCAAACATTTTTGGATTACAAAAACTTTACCAATTTTTAAAAACACCTGCTACCATTATTATAAGCAGAAAATGAGCTTGGGCAATGTTGGACGACTTAGCTAGCAGATAATCCACGACGCGAAGCCAGGATGGGAAGCAGACGCACTTGTAAATCAGCTACCAAACTATTAAAATTTTAGCTAATTTTACATTGTATCGAGGCTAAAAGCAATTATATCAATAAATCGTAAACGAAGCGATCGATTTCGGACGATGTTCAAATTTATAATTTCTATTCTTCATATACTTTGTAATGAACATCTTAAGACGATAGACTTCGCTTTTCGGCCCATACAAAAAGGACGCCCGGTAAAAAACCCTTTTCTACATCGAAAATTGCACAAAATGAATACATTTATTTATATTGCATTCTAGAAGGTAAAATATATGTATGTTTTTAAATATTCGATGCGTTTCATGTATAATTTATCGGAAAATATTATTTATGGTAAAAGTGCTACTAACTCGATTATCATAAAGAATTACAAGATTATTAAAATACACCAACATAGTTTCTTCTTTCGAGAATATATTTTTGTTTTTAAATTACAATTTCGTGACAGTTTGGGCGTAGTAAAATGTTTTCTCCCGAAACCATTTTTCGAGCCATTTCTATAGGTAAATATGGGAGATTACGGTAGTTGTCCCATTTGGACGTTTCGCATTCGCATGTATCGTGAGTGTGTGTGAGCTTATTGTGAGTAGGATAGAATGACAGACGCATGTGTTCCGCGTGTGGTACAAAGTCTAGCCTCTTAACTAACCGAAATAAGTCAATTTAAAGACATGATAAAGAAGTATGTAGAAAAAAATAAACTGCAAGACAAAAATTTGCTATTTATTTAGTGTAGCATTCCTTCCTTTAAGGATTGCATTGCGTTTTCTACTCGTTAAAATATTGATGTTAAAATTTGTGAAAGTACACCATTTATATAATCACAATTATCAACATGTTTCGAAACCAAAGGTTTCTTCGTTCTTATTATCTTATTTTCTTATAACTTCATGTTCTTATTATGCTGACGAAGAATACTTTGAAAATTGTCGAAATAATAGTCGAAAATTGTGATTATATAAGTGGTGCACACAAAGATATTTGTTTGTATTTAATTAAAAATGTCACCACAAAGTGAATTTACGAAGATTGGGAAGTTCTTAATTTTTGGTTTACTCACGGATTTTCGAAACTTTTAAGTGCACTTGGAATAGAATTTGGTCGTCCAAATTGGATTGGAAAAACTTGGAAATTAGATGCTTGCTTATTTTAGGATTACCATACATATTTATGTAGTGTTTTGTTTAATTGGTTATTTATTTATTTGCCCGTACACACAGTTTTCAGGCAAAAAAAATTATAGTAAATTTAACAATGCTAACCACAAGAACAGCGGTTCATATACATAGATATATACATATACATACATAGATATAGGTAATTGTAAGTGTAGCTATGGAACTATGTAGCTATGGTAGCTACGTTAACCAGTGTTGTTAAATATTAAACTAGGTACATAATTATAATACTATATATGAATAGTTATAATCGTAACACTGAATGTAGTGAAAATAATAGAAATGAATATTAATTATTACAAAATACATACATGGATACAAGGGCATTGTACACTGCGGACATATTATAACTTCTACAATATAATAGCTACCTGTATTAAATTTTATTTCCTTCTTTTCAAATATTTTAATTTCTTTATATAATCTCTTCTCCATTTTTTCTTATCTATTTCTTTTATTAATTTTCGTTTTATGTTTATTTTTCCAAATCCTATTTATTAATTAATACTTAATTTTATTCTTTCTTTTAAGAAAATGATATAAAAAATATTAAATTCCTCGGAACAGGCTCAGCCTAGTGAAATGGCATATACCTAAAAAAATGCACTTAAAATGTATTTTTGGTTAATAAATAATAATAAAAAAATAAAACATTAAAGTGAACTTAATGAAGCAATTGAAACTTTTTGATTTAATATTAAATGTATTTTTGGATGATTTAAAGAACGCGATGGTCTAACGTCACATTTTTTTCATTATTTTAATTTTATATATAATTACAGTAATGACGTATTGTTCATCTCTCTAGGTATAAAACACCTGTGTTGAGATGGAAATCTATAGAGGAAATGTTAGCTAGGTTTATGTTTACGTAATATTATGAAAATCACAGATAAAAATAAAATCAATATTTTTTTAAACTATTCAATTTATGTATGAATGTAGAATATAAAGACGAAATGAGAATAATTTAAAAGCAATTAAATATCATTAAATGAAAAAAAATACTTTGTGTACAACTACTACACGGAGAAAAATATTATTCTAAAATACGATCATTTTATTCGTAAAAACGGTTAAATACGGGACTGACGTTGAAACGAACAAATAAACAGGGTTTCAATGTTTATTGGCGGGAACATGTAATAATTATTTGTTAATATATATAATTTCGTATGTATATATACCAAAAAATTATTCTTACATTTTCCCGCCAATAAACATGGAAACACCGTTAATTTGTTAGTAAGAACTTCAGTCCCGTTTTACGAATAAAATGATCGTATTTTAGAATAACATTTTTCTCCGTGTATAATAACTAATTAATTAATGTTCTTATTATCCTGACGAAAAAACCACTGGTTTCGAAACATGTCGGTAATTGTGATTATAAAGTGGTGTACACAAAGTAATTTTTTTCATTTAATTAAAAATGACGCCGCAAAGTGTTTTTGCGAAGATTGAAGAAGTAATTGAATTTCGGTTTGACAAAACGGCATAGTGATTAAAGATAAGAAAAGAGCAAGTGAAATTTAGTCAAATGCGCATACATGCAGTAAATAGTATACATGTATATACACAATAGGCATAAATGTAAATATGCTATTAGTTAACTTAGAAGATACATATAGTTAAGATGATAGACTTCGCTTTTCGGCCCATACAAAAAGGACGCCCGGGAAAAAACACTTTTCTACATCGAAAATTGCACAAAATGAATATATTTTTTTATACTGCCTTCTAGAGGGTGAAAACTATGTCGGTATGTTTTCGAATTTTCGATGCGTTTCGTATTAACGTAAACATTCACTGTCAAACATGTACGATTTATCAAAAAATATTATTTAAGGAAAAAGTGCTGCTAACTCAACTCTCATAAAGAATTATAAGATTATAAAAAGCTACCGACGTAGCTTCTTCTTTCTAAAAAATATATTTTTTTTGAAATTTCAATTTCGTGAAAGTTTTGGTGTAGAAAAGTGTATTCTCCATAAACCCCTTTTCGAGCGATTTCTATAGGTAAATTTGAGCGTTGTCTCATTCGCACATTTCGCACTCGCATGTATTGTAAGTGTGCGTGAGCTTATTGTGAGCGGGACAGAGTGACAGTCGCGGGTGTTCCGCGTGTATTTCAAAGTCTAGCCTCTTAACCACTGGGGCGACAGAACAATTAAAATATTTTATCTCCGATTGCTAAAAGAAATTTTTCCGCCCACATTAAAAAAATCACACATCCGAATTTGAATATAGAGTAGTAGTGTTCAATATCGGTACTTTTGCTACCCGTCTGAATTCGGTACTCTCACACAAAGTAGTCGGTACTATGTAATCGGTACTGGATACTTTTGATTACTTTGGTTTCGGGTAGTGGGTACCTACTTCTGAATGCGGATAGATACTTTGCTTTCGGGTAGTGGTACCTACTACTGAATGCGGATAGATACTTTGATTACTTTGCTTTCGGGTAGTGGGTATCTACTACTGAATGCTTTGGATACTTTGATTACATTTTACATTTGACTACTTTCGGTTCCGGATACCGACAGATACTTTTATAATAGAGACAAATCGTTACTCGTCACATTTTGACGTTTGTTTATTTTGTTAGCGTGGACTAGGTACTTCGATAATGAATTATATAGGAATCTACGTATAATATTGGTTAGATATTTAGACTTACTTCCAATGTTTTAAAGAATTTGGATTATGTTTACATGAAAAATAACGGACGATTATTTATTACTTATTACATTCTCATTGAACTTTATAAAAACAAATAACAGTGCAAGAGGAGATGTATTGTAGGGATCATACTTACTTAATGAAATAGTTTACTACACATTACTTTAAATAAGTAGATATATATTAACGACCACATACGGCACAGACATAATGCTTTATCCACAGTTTAAATGAACATACACATTTAACATATTATTACTAAAATAATGTCAAAAGTTGTAAAACAACTAACGTAAATTCTTAAACAACGAATTATTAACGTTAGCCGTCGACAATTATATATTACCGTTTAATCAACGAACAAAACAATTTTCTTTTCAGTCTTTAATTTGGGTCCCGTCCCGAATATAAGTATGAAAGGCATTACCATAAAAAATATTACTATAATAATATAAATAATTTTAAAGGAAACTGTTCCCCGGTGTTAAAACAAGATCCCAGTTTTTTTTGTTTATGTTATTTTGATCGTATTTTATTTTAGTTTAGTCGGAAATAACATATTTCTTGATTAACGTCTAATTTTCCTATAAATACGAAATATAATTTTATATGCTAGTTTTAATTTTTTTGTTTTTTAGCTTTGGGATAAAAGTATTGTTTTTTTTGTTGTTGATAAAACCACCAATTTTTTTAAATATTATAATGATGTGTGAAGTAGAAATGTTAAAATTATTATCACAAAACTTGAACTTTTTGCTGTCGTAATAAAAATAATTATATTTTATACCATTATAAAATTGCAGTAGATACCTATCTATATTGTAAAAAAACTTGTATACTAATTAGTATTAATTAAAATTATACAATATTATTATGTTCGTTCTAACGAGGTAATTCGCTTCAAGGGTTTTTTTACCGATGCAAGCACCGGAGTATTTTTTGTCTCTGGCAATAAATATTGTTCCTTGCATAGTAGTTCATGTTGCGAACAGCTGGTTCTCGCGCAGAGCGCCTCCAGCGGCAAAAATAGTAACCAAAGTAGTCGGTACAAGTACATACAAAAGTATCAATATCAAAAGTAACCATATCAAAAGTAATCAAATCAAGAGTACCGACTACTTTTCGTTTTGAATAGTCGGTACTTTGATTACTAGGTGAGTACCGGATACTTCAGTACCGAATGATTACTTTTCATTCATCTTTAATATAGAGACATACAAACTGATTATATTTCTATGTAGCCAATGAATTCCCCCATCTTTTGTCTGTTATCACATATTTGTTGGATTTATAAAAAAAATATAATTAATTCTTAAACCTTAAAACATTTTAAAGAATCTAGAGAATATATATTATAGTACAATATATTATATAGTCGTTATAACAATTTTTTTTTTAATTTGCCAAATTTTGGCAACAAAGCAATCCGAGGTTTTGTAAATAGTGCCATAATGAGGCAAAAAGCTCTCTAAATATACATTATTACGGAAGTTATAGGCCAACATATTAAATAACTAAACTTTTTATGAAAATTAGTAAACAATCGTGCGGATCCTCCTTTAATTTTAGAAAAACTTGGAGCTTTTGATGTTCACTAGTGATGTGATAAGTAAGAAAAGAATTTGAAAGTAAAGATAAGAAGAAATAAAAACTTCATCGGGAAATTCGTACGAATCGGATTTGCTTAAAAGCCTTTTTCAACTTTCTGTTTCTTAATTTGTTCCCTTTATTTCATGGATTAAAAATGTATTCACCTGGGATTTTTTGACGAAATTCACTCGCGTAGTTGTGGTAAGAAAAAAGTACTTATATAAGAGTAGAAAGTTTGAAAATAAATACAATAAAGTTTACTTTAGAGAGGTAATTCTGCCGGTTTCTTTTGTATGTGTGTCAAGTATGACAAAAAAATAAACATCTCATTTTATATTGAGACCGTTAGTTTTTTACGAAAATTGTATTTCGAAACAAAATGACAAAGAAGTTAATATTACGTAATAAGCTTTCTAAAATTGATAACTTTTATTGTCATTTATCCCAAAGGACGTCCAATTACGTCGCTGCCAGGCAACAATACTTCAAAATAGTCCATCAAAGATCCATCTTGTAAACCCAAAATCACTTCCTGCCCATCTCTGTTCCCCTCGAGGTCATTACGAACTTATATCCACATAATATTATTAATTGTCAATTATGAATGGCTGAATCAATTGAGATACGATTAACTAGATTACCTCCTTTCTAGGTGATTTGAACAGAAACTTAACGTTTAAAGCCAAATAACGGAAATAATATTACATAATAAGAGAATACAAGTGTTATTACGTTGTGTTAGGTTGACATTAGTTCCTAGCTAGGCAGAATGCCTGTTCTAAGGAACCAAATGTTTGTAATGTGCCAAACGCAATTAAAATTATTATTATTTTTTAAAGTTACTACCTATATACTAACTTTTTACTAAATGTGCCATTCATAGGTAACCATGTATAGTTTTAAGTCACATTATATAATAGTTTTTCAGACGCATCCCTACCCAAGCCAAAACAACCATTTAGTTTTAATATTTAAGTCTAGGGGGATTTTATTGTATAATTTTGGTCCCAGATACGTATACGTCTTTTGATACTTGACGTATTGCTCCCTGGGACCAAGAGATCCTTTCTATTGTGACGTCTTGTATGTAGTGTTTTGATTACCAGCTTTCCCTGTGATAATACTGGGTAAAAGGGGACTAGGTTAGTATCTACAGATGGGAGCAAAGGCATTTGGTAAGTATCTGGTGGTCAATGTGTGCAGGAGTGACGGACATATGAATCCATCTCTTCCACTGCGGTGCAAGGCAATTGATCGAGAGAGTCCAGCTGGAGAGGTTAAAAGGTCTCCCTCACCCAGTTTCTCCCGACTTTACTCGCAACCTAGTAGACAGGCAAACGCATCCACCGCCAAACTTTACCAAACCTCACCCCATAAATCACCAAAAGTAGCAAAAAATTTGGTGTGATCAATCGCAGGTTATTTGTTATCCAATAAATGGTTCATGAGGCGACATTACGAAAGTGTTTCATAAATTATATAGTCGTATCTACGTATGACCTTAAAATATTTATACAGTATACAGACACATTATAATATTATTGTATTAATACAAGTATTGTAAAAATCAGTAATCAGTTAGCATGCCCTCTGTGAAATAAAAACTGAATACATTTGGTTCTGTACTTAGCTAAAAACCTAGCGTCGTTTTTGTTAACTGATCATCATATGGTCGAACAGATTTCTCCTTGGCCAAATGGTTTGGCCCAAACCTAGAATATCATTTTGAAATGACAGTTGCATGTTAGGCGCTCCGCTGACGAGGCAACTGAAACCAAGCTAAAACTGGCTGGTTTCTATGTCTTGATTGGTCAAAAAGCTTGTTTAACTATAGACGAAGAACAATCGGCTGACAGCTGGCAACTAGCAACGGCCGACCATGGCAAACAACAGTGCAAGTCGCGAGTCACTGCTTACGTTACCATTGACAACGGTTTTTGAGTGATTGTGTAGTGTGCGGTCCATCACATTGTCATACAAAGACACTTGGCAGTTGAGAGTTTTCACTTGCCTCAGTGGGCGGATCGCCTTATTGGTTTATTTATGAGTTGCATGTTTTGTTTTCCTTGTCTTAGTTTTACCATTTTTATAAATATGGGATTCTTTATTCTCTCTATTTCCCTAATCTAACCAGTGGCGGTTTTCTCTAAAGTGCGTTTGTGCGGCGAACCCCCATCAAAAAGATGAGAAAATAAAACAAACTTGTTTTGTAATAATTGATAATATAAGCACATCATAGATTGCGCGCATTGACCAAGTATAAGATTGCGCGCCACTAAAATTCCGTCTTAAAACCCGCGCCACCGTAAAATACGGTAGGTATCTATCCCATTTTGTGCGTCTTGAAATCCGCACAAAACTCCCCATACTAAAGAATCCTATTCGGTATAATCCCTCTGGCGGTGATATGTACAAAACTAGGAATTTCTTACCAAAATAAGGACAAAGGTGTGCGCCGCGTCGCCGCGTGTGATCGCGATTCATGATGTCACGTGACCTGCGAATGCCATACATACAGCGAACATAGACGAGTCTCACCGATGATGCCCGAGCCCGAGATGTCCGCAGACTGACCGGCTAACGTTGACCTTTGCATCATAGGGATGCAAGTTAGATGTTATTTTTTTTACGTTATATTACGGTATTTATCTTTTAGTCATATCAATCTTGTAGTCATTTTTGTACATTTTTATTTTCTTGTTTCTGGATTTCTCCAACCGTTTGTCAATGGCATTTGTGAATCTACTATTGAAGTAGACTGATTTTGACTTTTGTTTTCGTATATATATATTTTTTTTAGATAAGTCGTTATATCCCTTGGTTATATTTACGAATGCTTCGGCAAACGCCGCATGTCGTCGCTAGTTATGCAATTTTGTGTTTTGCATTCTCCAGTAGGTATTGTTTCGAATTTCTAATTGAAAGCGTTTGAGTTTGTTGATTGTCGCGAATATTCTGTCATAATTTTTTTTACACAATGGCGGAATACCGATTTGTGTATATAAAAAATAATGCTAATACTTATGAAAAAAGTTGGAAATTAAAAATAAAGGACCTCCTTATATCTTCTATTGAATTTATTTTTTATAGGTATTAATTGAAAATAATTTCCCTCAGGGCCTCAGGGTCAGATGCTGGGTGGAGGGTCTTTTTGAGGAGAGGAAGGAGTGAACATGGGTCTTAAGGTGACCCATGTTGTAGGAAGGAGGAAACACAGAGGCCGGCAAATCATTCCACAGCCGAGCTCTTGAACTAAAGAACTAGTCGTAGAACCGACCCGTTCTCATGTGACAAATGTCAACCATGTACATAATATGTTGAGCGCGCGTTTGGCGTGTTTCCCGACTATGCACCTAGTTACTAGGAGCATCTTACATTGAAATACCGGTAGAATAAGGATAGCATTCCCACCCGACGCCTTTGCTCCAAAGATTACAATCTGTTTGTTAAGACGGGAGAATCTATCAAACGGACCGCCCGTTTTTGCACAGAGTCGAGGGTGTTTTTCAGGTACTTTGGGGCTCCAGACCAGAGGTAGCTACCAAATTCAATCATGGGGCGCATTTGCGATTTGTACAGGGTTAGCAGTTGTGCTATTAAAGTATCTGCGGCCCTGTACAGTAGGCCCAGTTTCTGAGAGGCCAACTTAACTCTGGCCTCGATGGAGCCCCCTTATCCGAGCTGGTCACTTAGAGTTACACCGAGCATACCAATGGAATGACTGTTCGGAAGAATGCTACCGTTGAAGGAGACTAGGTTGTCATTTCGATCCTTTTTAGACGTAATCAGACATGATTGGACCTTTGAAACATTAAATTCGACGAGATTATAATTACCCCAAGAAAAAACACTCTCGAGGTAACTGTCCATTCTTTGGAACTTTGGAGTCGTTGGAATTTCTGAACCCCCTGTTGGAAAGACCACGAACCGCCACTGAATCTAACAATGACCTAAGCAGCACTTCCGAAATGCAGGAGATCGAGGGGTGTCGATTGTTAGCAGAGTAGATTTAAAAAAAGGTGCGAAGTCATGTCAAACGGAATTTTGCAAAAATAAACCACAAATCTTACTTTGTACGGAGTTTTTTTTTTAAATGAATGTGACCTTAAGAATTAAAAAAATATTTGGACTTCAAATTGTTAATTTACAATATTTAATTTGTCATCTGTGCCTCGGACGCCGGCACGTTCCGGAAGTCCAGGACAATATATATAATATATATATATATATTTAAATTTTGTAAATGCGATTGTAACCCTTATGTATTATGAAACCGTACAAGGACAATGTCAGAATCGCTTGCGCCAATATCATTCTAGACGTTGCATTTAATTTCAGAAATGTAGCTTCTCGGAATGCTTTGAAATTAATTTTCTAAGGAGAACGACTATCATGTGGCCCAATGTCATCCCACATTCAAGAGGTTAAAATATTTGTTGAATGTAACCTAGTCAATTCCACAACACTGCTTAAATTTGAAAAGCACTCCAGTCCGCCCCGTTTGTTCACCAATGGCGCGTCGAAGAGCTTTCGAAGATAATTTCCATTATATATAAAGTTTTTCCATTATATTGAAAAAGTTGCTCGGCTGCTTATTTAGTTCTAGTTCCTGCCGAGTTGCCGACGGCGCTGATCGTAATCGCCTTTACATCGTCAGTGCCCAAATATAGCCGTGTCAATTGCGGCAAAATTTTTGTTGTTTTTTTTTTTTTTTACTTTATTTCCGCACAGGAAGCCCGGTAGAAAATAATTCCCCTCAGGGCCTATGTCACTTTTTGGGATGCTGTGTGGAGAGTCTTTTTAGGAAAGGAAGGAGAGGATGTTTTGGGAAGGAAAATGTATAAGGGGTTGGTAGGAATCTGGGGGTTAGTTTGTCCAGGAGTGACGGACGTATGAATACATCCTTCCCTCTACGATGCATGGAAGAGGCCTAATGCTGCTCAACCAGTCTCTCCCGATCCGGCCTTCCACGCAGTTGCAGGAAAGACGAATCTTCTGCCAAAATCCGGACAAACAAAGTCCCCAAACGTATCACTCAAAGTGACCCATGGCAGAGGTGTTGGTTATCCAATAAATGGATCCCAAGGCGGCGGTACTTATACCCGCCTCCCAAATTGAATAAGTCCAGTCAATATAGCCCAAAAATGGCAATTCATTGCAAAAGGTCGAGAAGTTTTAAATTTTAGACTATTTGAGTTACCACTATGACGTTAAACCAAGTTTTACGACCTCAGTGAAGCCCCGCGCCCTGCAAAAACAACAAAATTTGGGCACTAAGACATCGCTGTATTCTAAAAAAAATTTTTTTGGAAATTATTACACCCAAGTAGCTCAACTTGTGCTCAAATTGCATCAACTTAAATCTACTTTTTAAAAGGTATATATGATATTTTCGACAAATTTTTATCCGGTAATTTTGGTTTTTCAATAATTTTTGACAGGCAAAAACAGTAATAAGGGCCTAAATGTTGCAATTAAAAGCTGTTAAAAATTTAAAGATATTATTAGACAAATAATTTTTCTCGTATTATTTAGGATTGCTAAAAAAATATTTTTTTGTCTTGTAAGGAATATAAAGGAACATTTCCTTGCACAGTAGCTATATCCCACAATAGAGATTAGTCTCTGTTCCAAACCAGACAGCTGTTGGATTCGGTGCTGAAGCATTTTATCTTCGCAATATTTCATCCCCAGCACAAACTCTACAAAACGAATGGCGTAGAATTTATATTATCTTCACATCATGTCGAAATAAAGAGCGCTTTGAGAATAAAATAATGGTACATCCGTTTGCAGAAACGCTTAGTGTCAAAACATCATATTTACAATAACTTCGCTTCCATTCTTCGACTCTCTCATGGACAAGACAAGTTCTTAACTTTATATTGTTTAGTAAGTCTTTTAAAGGATTTTAGTTTTATCAGATATTAGTGGTGTTCTGCATTTGAAGGGTTTCGGTTTTTAACTGATTGGTACCTACTTTAAGATCTGCGAGATGTGGAAAACAATTCAACATTGTTGGAAAAAGTAGGAATTAAAAAAAACTACAATAACACTGTTGCAGTTATGACGGTCGGCGTGGTCAAGGGGTAAGACTGTCGACTCCCAATCGGTCGCGGGTTCTAGAAGCGTAGTATTTCATATATCGTGTGTGTCGACCGTGTCAGTATCTTTAATCGTATGATTTTGTGAATTATTCATGTTGCACTGACGTGAATTTTTGTATCAAAAAATGAAAATTGAAAATCGAAAGATTCGGTTTACGTCAATTGCCGTAGTTTACGCCATTGCCGTCGATATATATGAACCGTCCGTGGTTGAGGGGCAAGGATCTCGATTCCCAATGCGAAGGTTGCGGGTTCGAACCAGGCTGTGTCTTATTTTATTTAATTATGTTATTTTAGCTAAAAATCATATATAGTATGTTTGCGGCACGTTCCAGAATGGAAGATACTCTCATTATGGTCTTGGTCTAAGTCCACCATTCAGAATTGAAATTTTTTTTGAAATGGATTTAGCCGCTTTTGGTGACCAGGTTTGAATAGTCAGGTACATCCCCAACGTCTTCATTCCCATTTATTCCCCTCCCCACTATCTTCAGCCTCACAACATTCACCAATTGGGGATGCCATTGTCTCACTTGACTCTTGTGCTGTATTTATATAAAAAATATATATGAAAACGGTGCTACACGATCTATTTACACGACAAAACTCAAAATGTTCTAGAAAATGTTGGTTTTCGGTATAAATACAAAAAAAAAATAGAAACGTAATTTTTTGGACGCGATATCTACCGATCACAGAATATCAGTTATTTTTGTGCACAACTTTGATCAAAATACATTAAGTATTTTTTCATATCTTTTACATGAAAATTTCAGAATCTATGAATAAAATCATATATATTCTTGACCTCTTAGACCATTTTTTGATCAGGAAGAAGAAAACGTGAAAAATAGAAAAATACATGTAAAATTGAAATCTAATCCATTCAGCATCGGTCCTTCCTTTCCAAACAGAAGTTCGCATGTAGGAATAAAATAGCCTGATGTTTTCCGACAAGATTACTTGGAACCTTTTTACGGGTGGTAGGTTTCAACCTTGTCACAGGCCAAGCTTATTCAAAAGCATCCTTCCGAGAAAGCTGCCTAACAATTTGACAGAAAAATAATATCAATTCAGTGTGGCTATCAAACCACCATAAGGGAGGAAATCATTCAGGGGTTGTCCATATTATTATGATTTTCTATAGAAATATTTTGTGGATTTTCCATTACGGTCTGGGGAATTGATCTTACGCCTATTTTGACGAGGGGACAAATTTGAATAGGTGATATCAAACATAAAAACTACACGTTTTCAACGAACTGGCAAAACTTGTTTTAAAGGTATATTCGGTTCTGTTTGTTATTCAACCAGGACAATTTTGAGAAGCCTCGTAAGATGATCCTTGTTCTTAACAGGGATGCTCGATTTCAACACCTAAGAAAAATATTTTTAGGTAAACACTTTTTTAAGCTAATCTCTGGTATCATACTCAATCCGCCTATGTTAAAAGAGGTTAATTTTTATGTCCCTAACAAGTATTCTCGTGGGAGATCCCATGCACTTTTTTATGCTCCGAAAGTGAGGACTTCTGCCTATCAGAACGCGCCAATAAACAGAGCAACTCTGCATTAACCATGAGAAAAAAAAAAAATAAATAATAAATAAATATCTGGTACCTTTTTAGATTCTCACGGCCAAAAGCATTTTCGTTGTTTGTTTTTGGGGTGTTATGCCGTGTTGTGTTACCTCCTTCTTTAGCCGACGTTTCGGACAGCGTTGCAGTGTCCATCATCAGGGCAGATCCGGCAGATCCATCGATGTGAAATTGTTGTGTTAAGTGTGTGCTTATTTACTTGGAAGCGATACCGTGTCGTCAGCTTCAATCCACTACGAGCTGGTAGGTATTTCAGAGAAAGGGGACTACTAAAAAAAAAAATAATAATAAATATCTGTTCGAAATATATATCGGATCTATTGTTGTGACGTTTTTCTTCTTTTTTTTCCTTTTAAGGCGCTTTTACTATGGGAGGTTGGTTATCATCAAGGCAATCTTAGAAATACTGCGCTCAAACCAGCTACGTGCATTTCTTGTTGTTCATTGAACATCTATTTATCTAGGTATATCTATATTCTGTACAACGATTACTGTGCCAAGTATATTTATCGAAAAGCATTTATTTTTTTTTTTACAAAAACTTATATAAAGAGAAAAAAAACTTATATATGGGCTAAGCTTTGTTTTTTATAAAAAAATTCAGATTTTTTAAAAGGTTGGTGAAATTTTGCACACTTGATTTTTATTTTAATAAATGAATACCGCACAAGAGTCTCAAGTGCTTCCGTCTGGAGCCAGTAAGACCATGGCATCCCCAATTGAGGTATGTTATGAAGCTGAGGGTAAGTGGGGAAGGGATGGAGAAGGGGAGGAGGAAGGTGGGGATGTACCTGGCTATTCAGATCTAGTCACTAAACACGGCTAAAAGCCATTTCAAGCAACGTTTCAATTATAGTTTCTTATCATTCGTGAAGATTATATTGTTTTTTACGATCACGTAAGGCTCTGGACTCCAACTCTGAAGGTCACGGGTTCGAACCCGGCGTGCGCAAATTAAGTGGTTAATATGTGTTATTTCAGAATTAATTCAAACTAAAAAAATATATACTATATTTGCGGCACGTTCCAGAGTGGAAGATATTCTTAGTATCGCACTGGTGTAAGACCACCATTCAGAAATGAAATGTTGCTTTAAATGGCTTTAGTCGTGTTTAGTGACTAGATATAAATAGCCAGGTTCTTCCCCACCTTCCTCTTCCTTATCTCCTTCTCCTCCCCACTTACCTACAGCCTCACAACATACCAATATCTGAATATTCACTAAAAAAAAAAAATACAGATTAAAATCTTCAAAATTGAAGAAAAAGACACAAAGTATTCTTTTGAAATAACTTCGACTTATATCTTTTAAACTATTTATTAAGTATTTACGAACTATTTTTAATCATCGAAATACAAGAAAATCGTAAATTAATTTGGGAAAGTTTTGAAAATTACGCGAAAAGACACAAAGTGAATCCCTTTGAAATAATTTCGTATTAAATTGACCTTTTCAACTGTTTAAAGCTGTTCAAATTCGAAGTAGATTCAAATCCTTTGACTTTTACTTCAACCCTTACCGAAGTATTCTAATAAACGTTTCAATATTATTTGTGAACCATTCAAAGTGCCCAAATTGTCATTTTCAAGTGCACTTTCGTTTGATTTACACTCGATTCCATCCAATTCCACGGGAATAATGGATAATGATTAGTACTCGGTGTTTCTAGAAGGTTCTGCGGACTTTTACAAAATGTCTTTTTGTCCAACAGGGTAAATTCAATTTGCCGGTATAATCTAGAAATTCCCTCGAGAAAGCGACCGAATATTTGGTTCCAGTTTCGGTCAGTTTTGGAAAGCTTTCGTTAAATTAATAAACCGTTTTTACGACGGAGATGTTAAACTTTAGTTTAAAGTTTTGTAGATCAACCGAACTTTAAAAAAATAACTTCAAAACGTAAAAAAATGTTTTAGCGACATATTTAAGCGGAATAGATAGTAAAGGAACACAATTCAGAATCAAAACCTTGAGTTGGGTTTATCAGCATTTTGTCAAAAGCAATGAATAGCCAGGTACTTCCCAAACTTCCTAATTTATTTATTTTTTTACAGAGAAACCTAACAAGAGTCCTGTTCCCCTCTGGAGCCAGTGAGACTATGACATTCCCAATTGGAGTATGTTGTGAGGCTGAAGGTAAGTGGGGAAGGGAAGGAGATGGGGAAGAGGAAGAGGAAGGTGGGAAAGTACCTGGCTATTCAGATCTTGTCACTAAACACGGCTAAAGCCGTTATTAAGCAACGTTTCAATTCTGAATGGTGGTCTTACACCAGGGCGATACTGAGAGTATCTTCCACTCTGGAACGTGCCGCAAATATAACATATATTATTTTTTTGTGTAAATTTATTTGTGCACGCCGGGTTCAAACCCACGACCTTCCGAATGGGAGTCAAGTGTAGTCACTCGACCACGGACGAAATCTGCACATCATTTTCTCCCCACTCCCTCCAGCCATTAGGAATGCCGTAGACTGACTCAGGAAAGTTAGGATTGTTTCCACGCTTAAAAACCAAAAAAAGTTGGGTTTTAGAATTGAATTTTCAGACATTACTCAAATTTTACGATTTTGGAGGCACTTAGGCCCGGGAACAATTTACTGGGTAATAAACACCTCTGCCATTGGTGACCCTAAGTGGTTAGTTACGTTTGCTGACTCAGCAGGAGTGCCCGGGTTCTCGGGGTTAGGTTTGACTGGGTCTTGTGTTCAGACCTTGCCCCTGCCTACCAGCTGCAGGGCCGGTTTAGGAAGACCTTTTGATCTGGCAGTGTTCATAGTCCGTCCCTCCTGGACACACTGCCCCCTAGATTACACCCACATACCTTTTCCAATCCAGAACTTCCTCTCCTTCGTTTCATTAACACGGTAATCGAAGAGTTCATCGAAATTCAATTCATCGAAAGCCAATTCATCGACAACGAGAGGTTAGGTTAGGTTAGGTTAGGTTAGGTTAGGTTAGGTTTGGTTAGATTATGTTAGGTTAGGTTAGGTTGAACTCGTTTTCGATTAACTCGTTTTTGATGAACTCGCCGTGAACCCATTTACACAGCATCTGCAAAGATGACATTGATGAAATCATTTTCCTCTGGATCTCATGTGTGGGGTCATTGTAAAAAAAATGCAAAAAATAAATTACGATTTCATAAAGTCCGGGCTGAAAATAATTTTAATGTTTCGGTCGGCGTCTATCACCCTGTTCAATCTGCCCAAAAGTTGGAAGAGCAAAGTTATCAACCTTCAGAAACAGACTGGGTTCTCGTAATTGCCAAGTTTTCAGACGAAACTCAGAAACGGAGATAACCTGAGGGCACTTATCACGAGTAATGAATCAAGTACTAAACGTGTGCTGTTTGATTACGCAGTATTAAAAAAAAAACAACCTGTAAAAAACAAAGTTTAAAGTCAAGAATAACAAAACGTCAAATCGAACTCAAACGTCAGATATGATTTAAGATTTTCACGGCCAAAAGTATTTTTGTTGTTTATTTTTGGGATTTTATGCAGTGATCTGCCCTGATAATGGATACTGTAACGTTGTCTGAAACATCGCCTAAAGAAGGAGTTAGAGTAACACGGCATAACATCCCAAAAATAAATAACAATAATCAAACGACAAATCGATTCAAAAATAATCGAAGCCCTCTCTCTCACTTGTTTCAATCCTGGGATTGGTTTGCAGCAATTTCCTCTATTCTTCTCTTCCATTCTTCCCTGTCTTTTGAAGTCTGCATATGATAAGCAGCGCATGTCCACCAGCAGGTCCTCCAGGTACTCTCGGCGTGGGCGTCTCCTAGAGTTTGTCCCCTCGGTCATACCCTCTATTATGGCATGCAAGAGGCATTGTCGTATTATATGGCAGATCCATCCTGCACGTCTTCCTCCTTCGATTCTTTAGAGAACCTCCTCATTTGCAATTTGGTCACTCCAGGAAATTCCTAATAGTCTTCTATAGGACCACATCTTAGCCATAAAGGGGCGTTTTTAAAAAGTTGTTCTTATATAACTTCACTTTATCTAATGAAAAAATAATTATTTAGTACTCTGCGCTTACATTATTTTTAACGTTAATTCCATTAAATTGAAAAGGGAGGAAAAGCTTCAATGTAACCATAACATATTTTTTCATATTCATAACGTAAACCGATTCGTAGTAAAGATAAATCTAAATAGTGATTTGGCGTATAATTTCATCTTACTAATTATCTACAATCGATGAACTTCGTCAAGAATCGAATGATCTCAGTTCCCAGCGCGGCGCACGAAAATAGGTAAATTTTACGAAGATTCGACCGGATCCACGCGCTTTCAATGTTTATGAAGTAACATACAAAAACATAATTTGGTCTTATTGCTTTGACTTGCACACGGCCAAGGGGCCAAGCGTCCCGTCTTCGTGCGGCATTAACTTATTGATAAATCCCTCTCCCTGATAATGTTCGTCTGTCATCATACTCGAAAGTCTTACTTTTTTATCGAGTTTTATAGATTTTATAGACTTTAGGTAGGATATTATTTTAGCCCATCTCCGACACAGGAACATGCATAAAAAACAACAGTTAACGACAACAATAAAAACAAGAATAAAAACAATAATAAAAAATAAATAAGAATAATAAAAAAAGTAAAAAAAAAAAAAAAAACAATATTGAAAAAAAAAATATATATATTTAATAAAAAACAATAAAAAAAACATAAAAAAAAAAAAATTATAATAAAAATTAAAAAAACAAAAAAAAAAACAAAACAAAAAATAAATAAAAATAACGATAAAACCAAAACTCATCTTCCAACCCGGCTGGTCACCGTGGAAGATCAAGACCAAAACCCTCTGAAGAAGAAATTCTAAGCTTGCTGAAAAATACAAGAAGTGACACAAACACAAAAAAAATACAAACACAAACACCTACGAACAAAACAAGAGACAAATGATTTTTTTGGAGGAGGCCTTCACCTTCGGCTGAGAGAAGGGTTCTTGCTTATGAAAAACTTTAGATATCTATATTACATTTATATAAATAGCATTAATTACACTTTTTCTTACTTTTCACAACTCTGTAACATACTTGATTGCAAGAATTAAAAGGCTTTTTATTATTATTTATTATTATTTAAGCCATTATAATTTTCCAGTGCTGCACACGACAACACTGTTCAACCAGCCGTCCTTGACACTAAGTAGCAATTGCTTAATAATGGCATACTGTCGTGCTACCAACGAGCATGTCTGTCCGTAGATTCAGAGCTTTTCAGTATATTGTGTTCAATTTCTGTGAGCCATGTTCTTTTTTACGTTCATCAATCGAGCTAAGTCTTATCATTCTTCTTGGCTTTTACAGTATTAAGTTATGCTGTCTGACAGTCCAGCCCCCCATCAGACAAGAGGTCCTTGAACCCATAAGAAGAAGAATATACACATATCTTACTAATATTATAAACGCGAAAGTTTGTATGGATGTATGTGTGTCTTTTTCTCTTTCACGCAAAATTTACTGAATGGATTTTAATGAAACTTTACAATAATATAGCTCATACATCAGAATAACATATAGGTTATAATTTATAAAGCTAGCTATTTATTTTAAATGTATTGAAAATAATAATTATTGTTTAATAGAAAATGTCAAAATTTGATAATAACATTTTGCAAAACAATGATTGTTAAATCAAAATTCTATGTAGAAAATATATAAATTAGTGAATTTATTTGAAGTACTCGTATAATATGTTGAATCGAATCAAGAATTATAGATATTTTAAATAAATAGGTTAAGAATTTTGGATAAACGTAGATGGGACCTAGGAAAAGAAAATAGATTACCTACTCGAAGTACTAATCCTACGCATACGAAGTTGCTATCAGAAGATAGTATATATATATTCCTATATTTCAATAGCTTACCGAGTAATGGAATATAATACAAACGTTCTCAAGAAGCCGGGTTTCACAAGTTTTAAGTCAAATTCAAAAGTTATATCCCTGCAGCTCAAAGAGATTTTACGAGTAGAGGGGCTTACTTGGCAAACATAATTATTTTAAAAATTATTTTGATAATATTCGTATTATAAATGTGATAATATAAATAACATGGCATGTGATAAATAAAGCTTAAATATATTTTTTTATTACTATACAAATCTGATTATTAACTACTTATGTAGTTTGTCAGCAAGTAATGACTAGGTTTTACGACAACGCTGGTTTACACAGGTTGTTTGTTAAAGTTTTAAGAGGAACGGCCGCGGTTTGAGGCCAAAATACCCAACCGATCGGATTTTTTTTTGTAATAAAAAGGTATGTCAAATATCTATCTCGGACAGGAGCTACTTTTTTTGCTTTTAAAGGATGACGTATAGGTAATTAAATAAATCAGTTTTGGTTCATTTTGGAAGCAACTTTGGAATTTTTTATGAATTTTTTTAAATACATATAAAAAAAAATCTGCCTAATCCTTGGTTTTAATTTAATGAAAAATAAAATAAAAATGTTAAAAGTGCGTTTTTTAGGTAGTAATTTTAATATATAAACGACAAGTTTTTGTTTCGATGTAAATCGATAATTTGTAATTTAAATTTACACCCTTCAAAATAATTTCTAAAAATAATAATATTTAAAATTTTATATTTCATCATATTAAAAAAAAATTTTTTTTTTTAAATTTTTCGCAAATAATTGTTCAAGTTGCCTCTAAAATCATAAATATTTTATATTTTATAATTTAAAGCGGAAATAAATAAACTAGCTCCTTTCCAAAATAGAAATTTAATGTACCTTTTGATTAAAAAAATAATTTTTCACTTTGGTTAAGTATTTTGGACTCAAATACAAAATTACGTTTTATATCAAACTGGCCGTGCAGCCAATAAATAGCCTTAAGAGAGTATTACCAGAGAATACCGGAAATTATTCCTTTTTAAATCAAATTCTAGACGTATTGCCTCTTTTTTACAACAAAACATAAATTGATTTTGAAAGATTGTTATTTTATCTGGCAAACGCACGTATTAAATTTTGAAAAACTATGTTAATTTTTAAAATACTAAGGTTATGCCGTCGGTCGTCGGCAGATTTGTTCAATTTTCAAAAGAAATATTGTATTATACGACGCAAATTTCAAATCATATAATCGTACAACAAAATAAATCAATATATAATCTACTAAAGACAGTTTTCAGAATTTTAATTTTAATTAAATTAAAATCATAAAAAAATAAATCCGAGGCGTGTTTTGTGACGAAAATACCTTAGTTTTTTATTTATTTAAGGTGTTAAAAACTAAAATATATCAGATTAAAAAAAAAAACTTATTTAGTTTCGACAATATTGGAAAATCATAAAAACTTATGATCAAAAAATACTTACAAGAAGTATATCATATTTAATAATTTATCATCGTGCGTTTTGAGCATTTTTATTGCCTACTTGAATGTAGGTATATATTAAAGCATCTTTTGAATGAAATAAATCGATACGGGGAATCATCGATCTTTCTCATTGGAACTCCCTGTATAGTTGAATGCATTTTTAAACTTTTATTCTCAGCCGCTGGTCAATGGCTCTTGAGGAACGTACTTGACTTACTTTAACCAGTGATTTCTGACATTATTTGGAGTATTATGTGGAGTCCCCGGTGACTTTTTATATGTCTTTCCTTTTTTTTTTTTCAAAAATTTTGTCTTAGAAGATCCTCCCAGCATTATTTATTATTAGTTTTTCAAATATGTTTTTGACCTTTATAAAACACCCTGTTAAAAGTGTCATTACTAGATTTATGTTGATTTATTTTGCTGTATGATTTATATGATTTGAAAAACAAATCTGCCAACGACCAACGGTATATTAAAAATAAACATAGTTTTTCAAAATTTAAAAAGTACCTTTACCAGATAAAATAACAATCTTTCAAAGTCAATTTAGGTTTTTATGTAAAAAAAAATAGTCAATACGTCTAGAATTTGATTAAAAAAGGAGAAATTCCCGGTATTGTCTAGTTATACCCTCTTTACGTTCACAATCACTTGCGAATGTTGTCGATTTACCACGAAAAGTAAAATCAAATTAGATTTTTGTTTTCACTAAAATACTCTGTTAACTACCTTGAGGTAGGCCCGATTAAACACGGTCCGTTCAGATTTAACAAGTGGCTTCCGCTGGTATCAAACAGAATGGGGGATTACTGGATGTTAACTGGAACGGACCCCTGGGTTCAGGTCGTTACATTTTATATCTTTACCAGACCCTGGGGGGCAGTTTGGTAATAATACTATTGGTATGATACTTATTACCTAGTAGCGTATAGTCGGCTGAATTTCAGGCAAACTGAAAGGACAATTCTTTCAGGGATAACTTGAAATGGTTAGTGCAGGATGCGGAAAATTGGTGTATAAAAATGATAAGATTTTGGATGTTTTTTAAATTGGCAAATAATCTTTTTATCTATGTCGTTCATTTATCCACGGGATATGTTGTGAGGCTGAAGGTATTACGGAGTGGAAGGAGATGGAGAAGAGGAAGGTGGGGAAGTATCTGGCTATTCAGATCTGGTCACCAACACGGCTAAAGCCATTTCAAGCAACATTTCAATTCTGAATGGTGGTCTTACACCAGAGCGATACTCAGAGTATCTTCCTCTCTGGAACCTGCCGCAAATTTACTATATATTATTTTTTAATTAATTAATTGTGAAATCGCAAATTACTCAAATAATATATATATAAATGGTAAAAACTAACACACAAAAACCAACCATTGACAAAATACTTAAGAGTAGTTTATTGGGAATTTTTCTCTGTTTTTTGCATTATGTTTTATTTGACATGTATGTATTATTATTTGTTTTAAATGTTTCTTTAAATAAAAATTAAAAAAAAAAAAAACCACTACACAACCGGTATTTGACCGATAAATTTAATAAAAAAAATAAAATTAATTCAGTCCTCTACTTCTTGATCCCCTGTAGATAGTATAACTTTGGGGTGAGAATTATTGAGAATGAAGTAACAAAAATTAAATTAAAATAGTAAAAAAATTCACACGTGAAAGATAAAAAAATCTAAAAACAAAATTTAAAAAAATTAAATACGGTCAGGTTTACAACGTACAATAATAGGGTTAGAGTAGGTTTTTAATACAAATTTGATCCACAAAATTCACCAAGTTAACATTAAACATTCCACAATCGTCTGAGCATTTTTTCAAATATTGCGAACTGCTGTTCCGAAGAATCAGCAATCTATTTTTTTTTATATTTAACTAGCTGACCCGGCAAACTTCGTACCGCCTCAGAATCAATAAATGTTGTGTTTAATTTATTAGCTGAAATAAATGAAGTTAAAATAAATATTCTTAAGTTCAAAAAATGAAATTAAGCTGGTGACTAAGCACGAAATGCTCGGCACACTACATGCCATTGACAGTTCGAATTGATTCAAACTAGGTCGACCATCGCACATTATTTGAAAAGCCGTTCCATACAAAATATATGAAAAAAATAATTTTCTTCATAATTAATTTTCCCGTGATTTTTTCCGATGTTTTAATAGTTATTCTGTTAATCGGGATGGAGACAAATCCAACAAATCAAAGATCATAAAAATCGGTTCAGCCGTTCTTGAGTTATAAATGGTGTAACTAACCCGACTTTGTTTTATATTTTTATATATTAAGATTTATATAAGAGACCCATAGACGAAGGGGTAAAATTATCCAGCAATTCACCCATTTGAATTCTAAACAACACTATTAATTTTTACTTCAATAGCTAGAATTCACAAGAATCACAGAGAAAGAAGGGTAAAACATTATGTGACTTTTAACAATCTTCAAACTTGATTTTCAGGGTTATTATTAAAATTCTTGATGCAGAAGAATTGAATTGCCCGTTCTTATATAATGGTAAACAATATTCATCAGGATTTCGCACTTGTCTTTTCTGAAAATCGGGCACCAATCTCCCCCTTTCATTGTAAAAAATAAGATATACCAATATGTTCATCGAAAATCTTTAGTTAAATCATATATTAATCAACAAACATAACAAAAAGCTGTTGAACTTACCTAATACATTAGTAAAAAAAATAAACGGAATTTACCTAATACATTAGTAAAAAAAATAAACGGATGACGTCTGAAGTTTGTGTTTGCTTTGACGTTTTGTAATTTGCTGACAGGTGTTGCACTCATTGTTGCCACACCTACGACGTTAGTATGATGAATTATAAATCTACTATCATTTCCGATTCAAAATGTTACTTCCGTCCAAAAAAGATACGGAGAAACTGAAACAAAACTAACACTGGCTGGTTGCTAAGTTTTCCATCCAAACTTCTATCACGGAACTCGCTACTCCATTTTACGATTTCAGTAATTATCTCAGCTTGTTTAACCATATACGAAGAACAATCAGCTGTCATCGTAGCAACTAGCACGGCGGGTTTCGAGTCACTGCTTGCGTTGCCATTGACAACGGGTTTTTGAGAAGTTATGTAGTTACATACACAGAATAGCGAGTTTATACTCGTCTTAAACCACCCAAAGAAGTTTTACTTAAGAGTGATTGACCAGCGGCTGAGAATAAAAGTTTTAAAATGCTTGCAACTGTACACGGAGGTTCCTATGAGAAAGATCGATTATTCCCTGTACCAATTTTTAAAAATTTAAAATTTAATATCGATTTATTTCATTAAAAACTTGCTTTAATATATACCTACATTCAAGTAAGCAATAAAAATGCTCAAAACGCACGATTACAAATGATTAAATATCGTGTACTTCTTGTAAGTATTTTTTGATTAGAAGTATTTACAATTTTTCAATAATATCAAAAAAAAATACGTGTGTAAAAGAATTTTTAATATTTTAGTTTTTAAGACTTCAAATAAATAGAAAATCTGAGGTATTTTTGTCACAAAACAAGTTCTCGGATTTATTTTTTATGATTTTAATTTAACTAAAATAAAATTTCTGAAAACTGTGTTTACTAGATAATATATTGATTTATTTTTTTGTATGATTATATGATTTGAAATTTGTGTTGTTTAATAGAATCTATCGTTTGAAAATTGAACAAATCTTCCAACGACCAACGGTATAACCTTAGTATCTAAACAATACATTTAGTTATTCAAATTTTTAAAACTGCGTGTACTAGATAAAGTAACAATCTTTCAAAATCAGTTTAGGTTTTTTTGTAAAAAAGAGTCAATACGTCTAGAATTTGATTTAAAAAGGACAGATTTTCGGTATTCTTCTTGAAAAAAAAGGTAATGCAGTTAGCGAAGTTCCTACGTTGTATGAAGCAAATTGCCAGAAGTTTCCATTTTCATTTCTAATAAACCCTCAAACCAAACAAACAAAAAACAAATTCCCCGAGCTCGTGTCTGAAGTTTTTAAATCGCGGTCATTTCGATATAATAATAAATACCCTCTCAACGGGCGATAAAATGAAACTTGAGCAAACTCCGAGATATTCAATAATCTTATTGGAAAAACTCCAGCTTCAGCGGAAGCTGCAATGGCAGTTTGCAATCTGTCGTCCAATCAATGTACAGTTTGTCGTTCAGGACTGCAGCAGAAGTTTTAACTCCTTAGAAAATCCATTTTCCACGGCTCTCAAAGGACTTCCACGTCGAACATTCAAGGCTTTATCTATGGGGCTAAGTGCCTCCCTTGCCTCCGACAGGAGAAGTTTTTTATTACATATTACGTAGTTTTATAAGAAAATTTTGCTACCTTTTCTTAGTACTGCCCAACTCTTTGTTTTTATTTTGTTTAATTTGTAGAACTTCATTTTGAATGTAATTTTTTCTTCTGTATATCGTCGTTGCATATAGAATATGAACCATGTGAGACTGAGTACATTACCTAAAAACTGTTAAAAAAAAACCAAAACGGAAAATAACAATTATATTTGTGGACAAAGTAGGAAAAATATATTTCGTTCATTATAAGAATATATTTATGGCAAACATTAATTATTTTATGCCAGTAAATTGAATTTTAATGCGCTTTTCTCACATGCTTCATATTATATGCACAGTTCTTCTCAAATGATCATATTCTATATTTCTTCCATTTCATTTCTTTCAACCAATATTACAATTCTTAAGTTCAGAGAATACCGGAAATTAGTCCCTTTTAAATCAAATTCCAGACGTATTGACACATTTTTACAAAAAAAAATGATTTTGAAAGATTGTTATTTTTTCTGGTACATGCAGTTTTAAGATTAAAAAAAAACTAAGTTTATTTTTAATATACTAATGTTCCATTAATCGTTGGCAGATTTGTTCAATTTTCAAACGATAGATTCTATTAAACAACACAAAATTCAAATCATATAATCATACAAAAAATAAATCAATATACAATCTAGTAAATACAGTTTTTAGAATTTAAATTTAAATTTAATTAAAATCATTAAAAAATAAATCGGAAAACGTTTTTGTGACAAAAATTCCAATATTTTTCCAATTTTTTAAGGTTTTACAAACTAAAATATTTTAAATTCTTTTTACACACTTATTTTGTTTAGACATTATCAAAAAATTATACATACCTTTAATGAAAAAATACTTAGAAGAAGTACACGACACACGTACAAGTTAACAACTTATCATCGTGCGTTTTGAACATTTTTATTGATTACTTGAATGTAGGTATATATTAAAGCAAGTTTTGAATGAAATAATCAAGTGAATCAGATACTTGAGTAGGGCCATGTCAAGAGTCAGAATAATAGAAGAGCATGTATGATAAAATATATGAAAGTGAATGAGGCGAGGAGTGTATGCCAAGACTACTCTATTGTTTGGCGGTCCGTCCTCTCTGCCTACTCCTGCGGGGAAAAAACGTGATGGTTAGTTTGTTAGTTAGTTAGTTAAATGGATATTAAATTATTTATTAAATAAATTTGATACGGGGAATAATCGATCGTTCTCATTAGAACCTCCCTGAACAGTTGCAAGCATTTTTAAACTTTTATTCTCAGCCGCTGATCAAACGCTCTTAATGTATTGATTTATTTTACTTTATGATTTTGTGTTGCTTAGTCAATTTTTTTGTTTGAAAATTTTACAAATCTGCCAACGTCCAACGGTATAACCTTATTATGTTAAAAAATTAATTATTTTCAAAGTTTAAAACATAACTTTACAATGTAATTTTTTTTAGTGAAAAAGACTCAATATGCCTAAAATTTGATTTAAAAGGACAATTTTCCGGTATTGTCTGGTTAAAATGAAATTTAAATTACACTAGAAAAAAACTCCATAATATTAATTTTTAAATTTCTTTAGATTTTATTACCCAGAATTGGTTTAATTTTGGTAATGCTACACTAATAAAATCTGATAAAAAATATACTGTCGATTTCCCGTAAATGGAAAAATCCATTTATAATTATTAATCGGAATTGCAGGGAAGATACTTGTCAATATTCCTCTTCCCCGTCTCATTTCCTTTCCCTGTTCCATTTATATTCACTCCTCAATTGGGAATTCCCACTGGCTCCAGATAGTCAGGAGCAGTAGCGATATTTTTCTTAGTAAAATCCCATTGTTCGGAGTCAATGCTACTTTACTAGGGTGAGACATACATTTGTGCAGTTTTAGTATACTCAAAGCATTATCGTATCTAACCAGACCATTCTATCGAGCGAAGGACCCCGGAGAGCTAGTCTGCTGAGTAGAATAACATTAATTTAATACGTTCTCTCGAATGAAGCGATGCGGAATTAGTGATCCTGCACCAGTATCTTGGTGTAAAATATTTGAAAGACAAAAATTTGTTTAAAATTGTTAAGTTCGTAGTAAAGCGCAGAAAACTACAATAATTTTGTGGAATGAAGAAGAATTTTCAAATCATCCAATTAATATTTTTGTGAACAGGATTAGCGTTTAATTTGGATTATCAATAAGTATTATGTGTTTTTTGTGAGAATATCAAACGGGAAAACATTAATTTGTGGAACCACTTTAAAAGAAAATGTTATTTACTGAAAATATTCAAAGGCTTTAATCGCTTTAGTTGATTTAAAAAGACATTTCTTTACATATCTTCTCTTTCTGCTAATCAATTATACAATACGGCATAATAGGATGGGGCGGTACATATATTCAAATCAAACACAAACAATTTACATATCACAAAAATGAATATTAAAAACAACTTAAAATTCTTCAGAACTCTTATTCAAACAATTTAAGGTCAGTAAAATTGAGTGCATTATACTTCTACCATGCAACATTACACATTTATAAAGAAAATATTCAAAATAAAGGTGCACCCTTTGAAAATAACAAATCTGAGACAAACGTCATTACTTCCTACTCCAAAATGTAAAAAGAAAACAAAATGGCAGTGAAATCATAAATATCTCTGAGTAACTTTTTTTTAATTCATTATGAGAAAAAAATAGAAACATGAATACTAATATAAAAGAATTTGAAACTCACCTTAAAATTATACTGAAAACTTGAACTGAATTATTTTGAATAAAACCAATAATAATAACACTCCCCCATACAGACAAGATTTGTGGGGGTAGACCAAATATATAAAATTTATTTGTAATTTATTTATCTTTTTGTGTCGAAGAAAAAAAAAATTTTATTAAAAAAAAAAATTATTACTATTATCTAAAACCACAGAATGTACATGAAAGTTGATCTCCGGCATATAATATGCAGACTGTTTAGGAAAAATAGGTATACATACTATATAACTAAGTCTCCTCGAGCAAGTTGTACTGGCGAATAACAAAATTTAAAACATATTTAAATTTAAACATAATCCCACGAATATGTGATAATAGACAAAATATGGGTGGATTCATTGGCTATATAGAACTATAATCAGTTTGTATGTCTCCATATTCAAATTCGGAGGTATGATTTTTTTAACGTGGGCGGAAAAATTTCCTTTAGCAATCCTAGAAAAAAAACATCAATTCCTCTGTCACTCCAGTGGTTATAATACATATCATTTAAGGGGCTAACAATCTGAATGATTCGCCATTTATATTAATCAGTTATCAGTTCCTAACTATTCAACAAAGAAAATTGTCAAAAAATACGCTACTTTCTTAAAAATATAACAACAATTTCTTGATGACACAATATTAATAATGTTAAATATTGTGTTCATGGTGGCTTTTTGAAAACGGTGAATTGAAAAATAAAAAGTAAGCATGCTAGTAATGAGCAAATGCTACCTAGCGGCAAGTGTGTCAGTGACGTTGTTAGCATTGAACCAAATGCTGGTTGACTTATGAGCATACTACTGGATTGACGGGTGGAAGAAGAGTTGCCCTAAGGACGTGTGAACAGGCTTGCTTACGAGCATGTTCATTTCGATCCGGTCTCAGTCAGTACCCAAATCGATCTTTTCCTTTCGTCAAAGTTTCTTACTGCTTACAGCAACATTCCGGTTGACTTATGAGCTTGCTACTGGATCACGGGTGGAAGAGCTTCCCCAAGCATATGTGAACAAGCTTGCTTACGAGCATGCTCATTTCGATTCGGTCTCAGTCAGTACCCAAATCGATCTATTATTTTTCTTTTTTCCTTTCGCCAAAGTTTCTTAAGTAATTGCGTTGCAAGTAATAGTATTATTTTGTTTACTTTTTTGTGATGAAACTGTGAAGCAATGCGATCATTTTGTTAAATGGAACTGACTCTATTGGTTGTCATTCATTTGACAAGAGCATGCTCATAAAGATAATGTGAGTTTAATATTGGCTTTAAAGACCGGTAGTAAACGCTCAAAAAAGAAGAAGAAGGGGAGATTTGTAAATACGAGTGTTAGAGGTAGCGCGATAATATAAAAAAACTATAATTAGAAAAGCGCAAATGTGAAAATATTTAATAAAACACGACTCATTCTTAAATACAATGCTGTGAATTTTTTCATGTAACTTGTAAAATGACAAAAAACGTGTTTATAATAATTTTCGGAGCAAATTTAGAGATTTTTTTCTATCGATGAAATTTTATATCATTACCGTTTCAGCGTGCCAAATGTATAGATATTATCTTCAAAAACAACTTATTTTCTTTAGAAGCTTAACTAAATATGATATAAAACGGTAGAAATTCGTAATGCCGCGGCTTAAGCACGCTCATTCACGAGTATGTTCAAACCAAGCATGCTCATTTATGAGCAAAGTGGTTTATTTGTTTATTTTATTTTGTTTTAGGTTTATCACCTCCATTATAAATTTTTGTAAAGGTTGCCACAGTATAAAAAAAAAACTTGCTCACTACTAAATGAAAGCATTTTATGTCCACAACTAGAAAATGGTGAATCCCAGAGCTCCCATTCTGATTAAAGTGTCAACCTTAAACTGCTCATTAGATCCCGATGGTAATTGTCTCGGGTAGGATTGCTCCCACAAACAGTATGAGTTTTGTGATGGTAAAGACAAACATTACCCCTTTCTGTGCTTTTATTTTATTGTTAACCGCGATTATACTGGTAAACATCTCTAATATTATACTTGGGGTTAGCGGTGTGAAAACACATTTTAAAATGCTGTATGTATTAATAATAATATAATTATTAAAATTTAAAGTTGTAAAAATTTTTTTTTTCTTTTTCTTTATTTGATCATTGAAGAAGATGCAATAGAAGGAACATGAAAGACAAAAAAAAACACATAAAGTAAAAAAGGTGATAGTCTTAAATGGCAATCGAACCCATGATCTCTGTCTTACCGGGACAAGGCCTCTAACCACTCGGCTAACGTGATCTGATTTTTACGTAATTTTTGTCGATTTTTCAATCTCAGTTTAGTTTAGTTGAGGATAGTATTGTTGTGTCTGTTAATATCAACGATTAATACAACTATAAATGTGTTTTGGATACTTACAAGTAATTTGAGATGCGTTGTGTGATTAATAGTAGATTTATGAATTTTAAAATGGACTAAACGGCCTTACGGTAGGCTCAAAACATTTCTGCCCTAGTATCAGATGTCTTCGGCAATCGCCGAAACCGTTCATACACAAGACACGGACGGCGATAGATGGTACCTACTCTTCTGGTATCATACTTCACTGCCATCTGTTGAGATATAGGCAAACTTTGTTTAACTAACTATGCAAATGACATATAACAATAATCATAATAACATTTCACTTCAAATGCGCTAACTATAACAAAATTTTAAATAATGAAGGATGCTGAAACTATGCTTTACTCTGTACACAATTTACTACTTTTCTGAGAAGATTAGGCAATTATTACATAGATGTGATAAAAAACTTTTAATATTTAATCACACAGACTTGTGTTATCGAAAAAAGTTGTCAGAAGTTTAAAAAATAGTCAGCGCGCCGGGGAGAGATAAAACTAGAATATCTGATAATAAAAAAAAACATTTTGATATTTTGGACCTACTTTAAATCTCTTAATTAAAATGATTTTAAAGGTGACCATTATACCAGAAGATCTCAAATGTAGCATCATCCGACCCATCTAGAAAGGTGGTGAACACAGTGAGATTGAAAACTATAGACCAACCAGTATTTTATCTGCAATCGAAAAGATCCTAGAAAAATATATGGTTGGGCGATTACATAATACACCTCTACACTTATCTACACACATACATCTTTGCATCACGAACCGCTGCACTTGTAGTTAGTATTGTTACATTTACTAATCTACCCTCTTTCTATAGACCTGTCTTTTCTTACTACCCACATCCAGTCATCACTCGATCCCCACCGCATAAACATCTCACTTCAATATTTCGTAATCCGCTATTTCGCTCTTCGCCGCCGCTGAAGAAAAGTACACCTACAGAACAATACAAAAATATTTCCTCTATAAATGTAGTGCATGAACCAGCTCGACAGAAGAAAGTGTTCCGCATTAAGTCATTTTTATCCTTTCCTTTCCTTTTTGTGCATATTTTCTCAAGGTACGGTTGTTTCATTAAATTACACACATTTCATACAAAAGTCCTTCGATACACAAAAATTCACCCCAATATATATCAATAAAAACTAAAAAGGTACGTTGATTTTTTTCCTATTATTGATATCCATCAATTAGGTTTCCAGAAAAAAAATGCAGAGATCTACTACTTCAAGGATTTTCAAATAAAATTATTTATTGTCTTAATAGGAAACATGTAAATGCCGGGGCCTACCCATACCTAACCACCCCCTTACCTTTTCCTTCTTTATTATTTTTCTACTTTTCCTTAAAAAGACCCTCCACACAGCATTCCAAATGTGATATAGTACAAAGTCTCCCTGGTGTCGCGTCGCCCAAAGCGCTCTGTATAATATACCTTTTGATGGACGCAACTGTTGCCTGCAACCAAAGTCGCTCCTGTGTGCATAATTATGAATATATCATATTTAAAAAAATATTTTTTTAATAGTGGAATAATAACGGCAAGCAGTGTATTGCCTCCTCTCTACAGCTCAGTGATAAGAAAAGCCGAGCTCAACATCAAGACAAAGATGGCAGTGTTTAAAACGGTATACCGCCCGACGCTCACTTACGGCCATCAGATATGATTGCTAAACGAACAAACTCGCTCTAGAGTTCAAGCTGTCGAAATGAGGTACTTGAGAGGAGTGGCAGGGGTTACGAAATGGGATCATATAAGAAACTCTACGATCCAAGATGATCTAAACATTGAACCACTGCTACTCTTCATAGAAAAATCGCAACTGAGGTGGCATGGGCATGTTCTAAGAATGTCTGATGACCGAATTCCGAGGAAAATACTGAGTGCCATCCCAGAGGGTAGACGTCCAGTGGGCCGCCCCAGACACAGTTAGGCGAGGCAACTCCAGAAACTGTGCGAGGAGAGGATGGATCTGCCATGGACGGAGGCCGAACAATCAGCGCAAGACAGGGACGTATGGAGAAGCCTTGTCGATGCAGTGGGTCTCCGACCAGAACAGGACAAGGGGAAGAAGAAGAAGAAGAAGATTTTTTAAATAAATAATCATATATTTTAATTTTTACATTTTTATATGATACATTTTAAGGTTATATAAAATAGATGTTCGTTATATTCGTAGTCCTCCTCACTTCGAGATATACGTTTTCAGCTACTTCTATAGTTCATCTTGATGGTTTGGATAAGGTTTACCGAAAACTTCTACGTTTTAAATCTACTAGTTAGTTCCTTTTTTAAGCCAAAATTTTAGGTAGTTATATTTTGTTTGATACTAAATGGGAGTTTGTTATATACCTTTACTGCTAAAAATTCAGAGATTCTTTGTCCAAAGGCAGAGTTACAGTTTTGTATATTTCGTATGCCTTTTTATTTGGCTCTGGTTTTACGAGTATGTGAGGTGATAGCCTCTGTATCATTTTTAAGGAGATGTGCCAGGATTATTTTGGCATAGATTTTCTTATACTAAGAACTGTTTAAAAATGTCTGTTCTTTTCATAATATGTAAAATGCACATTTTTTTCTAATCTTCGAAGTCGTTAGTATAATTTAATTTAGCTTTGAAATAGGTAAACGTTAACGATGTTCATGTTATGAAATGCAAGCTATCCTTTGGTAAAGTAAAAAATTACCATGCAAAGTATCCGGCAAGGAAAATATTAATAACGAGGGAGAATTTAATTGGTTGCAGCATGAAAACGGACACTTTTCACAATAAAAAGAAAAATCTTTCTTACATCGTCTGATATGAAAAATTCCGTCTCACTCAATTTATTATATAGGTAAATAAAATTTAACGACGACCAACGTTTTTGGGGAGAAATTTTAATAACAAAATTTTTATTTTTTTTCACGCTTGTTTATTATGGTTGTAACTGTAAATATTAAACTCACTTTACAAAAAATGGCATTTTGGATTAAACG
Organism: Limnephilus auricula; assembly: GCA_951813805.1. Lineage (NCBI taxonomy): Eukaryota > Metazoa > Arthropoda > Insecta > Trichoptera > Limnephilidae > Limnephilus > Limnephilus auricula. The sequence continues at coordinate 5,070,706 of OX638409.1, read as the reverse complement.
TTGATTTCTAAGACTTTTTAACATTTAAAAAAAAATATGATTACCGCACAAGTGTCGTAACTGGGCGTTTTTCAAAAAAAGTGTACATAGATAAAAGTCAGTGTCCCTTCACTTTCAGGACCAGTAACTTATGTTGTGTCGGTTTTAATGACCACCCCATATATTTTACCAATATAATAACAAATAAATACCTTTATGGACTAAAAATTATGAATAAATCTTTTAAATTTAGATATTATTTCACAATAAGTAAGTCTACAGGTCACTGTTTCTGGTATGTCCTACACCTACCACTACCAGTTAGAGTTCAAAAATTAATGTTATTTTATGTTATCCCAGTATTTATTTCTAATTCTACTAATACTATATGATAGTATTTTCGATTTGCAACCGTAATATAGATTAATTATCGTGCAATATAATATAAATGCCAGATATTGAGTTGTCCTACGAAATAACGTATGGTGGAATTTCCGACTACGCTACCACATTATTGACGTCTTCTAAAACAAATATTACCAAATCGATGAATATTTTCGAAAATAGCGACCCTATTTAGTCTATGAGGGGCGGCCATGCTTGGTTTTTGTCAGCCAATTTGCCAAGAAATCGTAAGAAGTCGTTCTCAGCTGTACTAAAAAAGTGTTCCACCAACGATACCGTATTTCTCCAGGTAAATTAACAGCATGTATTAGACTCTACTTTGTATTAAATTGATTCATTTATTGTTTTATGAAATGTTTAGTTAGAACAAACAGAAGTTTCATAATTTATTGATAAATACATTTTGAAAAAATATTGACGCGATTACGCTACTTCTCTTACGCTACGGTCGCGTGAATAGAACTTAAAAGTGACGTAATGGAATTCTAAAGGTCGGTTCACTCTGTCCATCTTTTAGTGTATTTGAGTGCGTTACAATTTTGTAATTAAATTTATACTTTGCATGTATCTTCAAAATGTAACGTATTACCTGTAGATATGTGGGTTGAGTGATACATGAGGCATTGAACAAAAAAGCACAACATACATAAAAAGAAAAAGAAAATGTATTTCATGTGTGAATAATTTTTTTTCTTTTTATTTTTTTATTAATTAAGATTAATTCTGAAAGAGTCGAAATGGTGAAGTACTAATATTGACGGCAATATGAATAACTATTACTATAGAAGCAACTCCGACATTGAGTATAAAATCAGCTGGTTCATTAAATTTTGATTAAGTAAGTATAAAGTGTAGCATGATTTATATTCCTGTGTGTTTTAGTGGATCCTGTGATTAAAGATGTGTATATTAACAAGTACTTTAATACCATTTCAACTTAGTTCCCCATTTCAGGCTATATACGGTATGCACGTGTAGCCCATTATTACCTATCTAATTATTTGTCCATTTTTCTAAATAATTTATTTTAATTTTATGTTCAAATACGCCGTTGAAACTTGCAGAAAAAACAAAAAGGTACAGAGACAAAATTAAAAACGATCCTAAAATATTAAAAACGATGCAGAAAAATCAAAAAGGTACGGAGACAAAATTAAAAACGATCCTGAAAAATTAAAAACGATGCAGAAAAATCTAAAAGGTACAGGGATAAAATTTAAAACGACCCTAAAAAATATGAAGCCTTTAAGAAAAAAGAGTTACAAAGACAAAAAAAACAACAAAATAAAATCAAAGAGCTAATCAAAGAATAATAGAAAAAAGAAAACGTTGGAGAGAACAGAAACGAGAATAAAAATAAAAGAAAAAAGAACAAGTGGAAGAAAAAGTACTTGCGCGGCAGGCCTTGCACGGTGGCGGTAGTACGTAAAATCGCCCTCTTTTTATAGAGAATACCTTACAAGAGTCTTAACCGCTCCCGTCTGGAGCCAGTGAGACGATGGCATCCCCAATTGGGGTATGTTGTGAGGCTGAAGTAAGTGGGGAAGGGAAGGAGATGGGGAAGAGGAAGGTGGGGAAGTACCTGGCTATTTAGATCTAGTCACTAAACACGGTTAAAGCCATTATTAAACAACGTTTCAATTCTGAATGGTGGTCTTACACCAGGGCGATACTGAGAGTATCTTCCACTCTTCCCATACCAGTGCAGTGTAGCCACAACGGGCGTATACATACGACTGATATTTCGCGCCCGCTGTCGCTACCGCGCAAGCCTCTCAGTCTGGCCGAGGCCTTAGAATTCCTAAACGTTACCAAATTTTTTTCTTTACGTCACTGTCCTGTTATTGCTGTGATTTATTTTCTAAGATAAATTATTATATCTCAAAGAAATTTGTTCTATTTTTTATCGATATAGTTGATGATTAATTTTAAATTTGTTATAATTAAACATTCGTAAAACAAAAACTTATATTCGTATTTCTAGAACGAAAAATATACAGTACAAAGTATCCAAAAGTAGTGTAAATGAATATTTTTATTTAAAAACTTAATATTTATTTCAATAAGCTTGATTATTCATATTTTTTAGGAGACAGATTGTGTTTTCAATGCGTAAATAAAAATCTGAAATAATGAATTTCTTTTAATTTTCTTTATAAACTTTATGATAAAAGTGACGTAAAAGAATTTCTTACCAATAGTATTAAACTTAAATTGCAATTATTTTCGAAGTTTATTGATATTTTCTATTTAAATACTTTTTGTCATGAAGTTCATACTTTCTTTAATAAATTTACGTATATTTTTAATCGAAATGCAGCATCTCACTTAAGTGGAATTCTTATTACGTCACCGACATCTTTTTTGGAAAACGCCCAACTGCTCCCGTCTGGAGTCAGTGAGACTATGGCATTCCCAATTGGGGTATGTTGTGAGGCTGAAGGTAGAAGGGAAGGAGATGGGTAAAAGGAAGGGGGGAAGTACTCGGCTGTTTAGATTTGTTCACCAAATACGGCTAAAGCCATTTCAAGCAAAGTTTCAATTCTGAATGGTGGTCTTATACCAGGGCGATAAAGTGCAGCATTCAAATAAAAAAGTACAATTATTTCATTTAATTATAATGGATAACCAGAAAGTTATAGCTACGTTCAAAAGTGTATAGGATTTAGATTTATATTATCAAAAAACGCCACTTTCAGAGAATTCTTATTAAACCAACGCGGTAACAGTCAATTAAAAAATAATATATTCGAAATAACCTCACTTTTTTAAGAAGCGAATTTCATGTGCCAGTCTGAGAAAATGCAACGTTGCCAGATCTTTTGGAGCACAATTATAGTTAGAAGACATTTTTTCAGTACCAAATCGAATCTGTGCTTGCACAGCTATTATTCAATGTGTAACTAAAACACTGTTTAACGGTTGGCAAGTGTTTTTATTAGTAAGGCTGTAAGAAACTTGACTTACACAATCAAATCGAAAGTATGACTTTTTGGACAAGACGATATAAATCGTATGATTTATTTATTATTATTATTAACGCCCTTTTTAGGGGCTTATTATGGATAGTAAAATACACAGTACTTATTGTACATAACATAACTACTTTGGTAAAAAACAACATTTTGTATTTGTTTAGTGACAAATTGAAGATATCCACTGAATTGGTATAATTATTTCCCTCCAATAATTCTTGGCAAAGAAGAATACATAATACGGTAGTTAGTCCCAGAATTGCTACGCAATTACAATGCAAGCAATTCTGGACTATCAAATACATCATTTAATATTTTATATAAAAAATATTAAGTCAGCGAAACTCCTTCTGTCTGTCAATTTAGGCATATTCATATTATATAAAAGATTGTTGTAGTTTGGCTCATTAACCAGCGGCTGAGAATACAAAATTCAACTTGCGATCCTGCGCTTGTAACTGTACAGAGAAAGATTGATTATTCTCCGTACAATTTTTTTTAACTTATAACTCAATATCCACTTTATTTCATTCAAAATGTGCTTTAATATATACCTGCATTCAAGTAAGCATTAAAAATGCTCAAACGCGTGATGATTAGTTTCTTAATATCGTATATTTTTTGTAGATAAGTATTTAAGATTTTTCAATAATGTCTAAACAAAATAAGTGTGTAAAAAAATCTGAAATATTTTAGTTTTTAAGACTGCCCATAAATAGACAAACGAAGGTATTTTCGTCACAAAAAAAATACTCGGATCTTTATAACGATTTTATCCGACTAAAATTAAATTTCGGAAAAGTCGCTTTACTAGATAATGAATTGATTTATTTTACTACGTGAATGTATGATTTGAAATGTGTATTGTGTAATACAATATTTCGTTTGAAAATTTAACAAATCTGCCAACGACCAACGATAACCTTACTATATTAAAAATGAACTCGGTTTTTCAAAATTAAAAAAAAAAAATGTTTCGAAAATTTTTTTATGTTTTAGGTAATAAAGAGTCACTACGTCCAGATATGATTTAAAAATAACTAATTTCCGGTATTCTCTGGTTAAACCCTCTTAACATATTTGCTGGAATTCCCATTTTAAAGTTGATAAAAAAAAGATTTTATATTGTATTCTAACTGATTGTAAATGAATATTATAATGTGGGTTCCAGACGGCAGAATTGTAATCAAGTTGATTTCTAACAAAGGCAACACTTAAAAGTTGAATACATTTAATATTCTTGAAATCTGTAGTAAATTCCAACATTTTTAAACCCTTATTTGAGATGCATAATAATGATATTTTTAGTTCTAGAATATTAAATCCCAAATAAAATTTTATGTAATTACCGTTGTGTTTTATACCTAGATAATAAAACACCCCTTGAATCAGAAAGTTAAGTAAACGGTTATTTTTTCTTATTGACTTTTATCTCCCCGTAGGGTGACATAAAATTTATTCAAATGATAAAATTTCTTCGGGAATTATGGCTGTTGGAACCCGAATTGTGATTTGTAATCAAGGCACGTCGTACTTAAAGTACCAAGGCACTTAAAATAACAATATTCTTTGATGATGGGAGGTCTGACGAGAGAACATTAAATAAAACCCTTGAAGATAACAAAACCAATTAAAAAATAGTTGTTAAACCATTGTGTTGTGTGAAAGTAAGACACCTAATTCAGTTTTTTGAAAGGGAATCGTTTTAGCCACTGGAGCGACGGAGCAATTTAACCCTTCAGATTTTGGGCATATTCACTCAGAAGATTCGAAAATTTCCGCTTTGTAATAAAATCCAAATAAATAGAATATATATGAATGTATCCGAACACTAAAAACTGTTTAAAAGGTAATAAATATTTTCCATATGAAACGTTAAACTTTTTTAAATGGCTCACCTTACGTTTTTTCTATATAAATTACTGATAATGAAAAAAATAAATAAAAACACGTACATATTTTATTATAGAATTGTATTATTAACGTTATTATCACCTAACGTTTTGTTGTTTCATAAAAAAGAAATTAAAAAAAATCTCGTAATTTTATATATTTTTCTCAAATTGCTATCGAATACTTTGGTTTCGTTGGCACATTAAAATGTTTATCTGGTTAAATTTTAGATTTGAATATAGAGGGTAAATTTTTATCTTTCTAACACCTTTTAGATCGTATTTCTAAGTATGATAGTGAGGGAGAGACAAAAATTTATATGAGACTTATGTGAGCTGGGACAAATTTGGTCCCCTGTGATTAAACGGGTTAAAATATTTTTTCGGATCACTAACATAAAAAAATCATACCTCTGAATTTGAATATGGAGACATACAAACTGATTATAGTTCTATATAGCCAATAAATTCACCTATCTTGTGATTATTATCACATATTTTTAGGATTCATAAAAAAATTTATTATAAAATCGTTAACTTTAAACCATTTTAAAGAATTTAGGGAATATTTGCCACATTGTGGCAGCAAAGCAATCCGAGGCTTTGCAAAAAGTGCCATAATGTGGCAAAAAGCGTTAGAGAAGCATTTGTTAAAAAATAAATTATTTTGTGATATCTAACAACTTTTTATGCATACTTTTTGAATTAACCCCTCACAGCAGGTCCGAGGAAAATAATTTTCCTATAATAAATATTGGAAAGGACCCCGCCACTTTTCCAACGGCATTATAAAGAAACATATGATTTTTTCCTTCACCGCACACGTCAAGACTCTAATTGTATAATAAATGGTAATAAAAATATAGAGAACGTAGGTCTTAACGAGACCCATTTTGTAAGGAATAGGAAACCCAAAGGCTGGCAAATCGTTCTACAGCCAAGTCATTCAACATATAAGCGAAAACATCTGAAAAAAACATTTTTTTAATAGAAATGCATGAACGCATTATTTAAGACCCATTGACCAGCGGCTGAGAATTAAAGTTTTAATTAAAAATAAAACAATAACTTTGTATACACCATTTTTATTTTATTTATACTTTATGCCGACCGGGTTTCGCTAGCACCGTAACTTCTTCAGGGCAGTACAATCTCTACTAAAATTTAATATGTATTGTAATTTAATCAGGGGATTGACAAAATAGGCTGGGTTCCGCCGGTGCAGGACGTAATTGGAATAAGGGACTGAGGATTGCGAAGTGAATGTTCTTTGTCAATGGGGAACAAGTTTTAAAGTGCTTGCAACTGTACAGGGAGGTTCCGATAAGAAAGATCGATTATTCCCCGTATCAAATTAATATCAATTTATTTCATTCAAAATTTGCTTTAATATATACCTACATTCAAGTAAGCAATAAAAAAGCTCAAAACGCAAGATGATAAATTATTAAATACAGTGTACTTATTGTAAGTATTTTTTGATTTTTCATTTATGATTTTTCAATATTGTCTATTTAAAATAAGAATGTAAAAAAAAATCTGAAATATTTGAGTTTGTAAGACCCTAAAACGAGACAAACTGAGATATTTTCGTCACAAAACACTTTCTCGGATTTATTTTTTAATGATTTTAATTGAACTAAAATTAAAATTCTGAAAACTGTGTTGACTGGATTGTGTATTGATTTATTTTGGTGTATGATTATATGATTTGAAATTTGTGTTAAATAATACAATCTTTCGTTTGAAAATTTAAAAAATCTGTCAACGACCACCGATATAATCTTATTATATAAAAAATAAACTTGTTTTTTCAAAAAAAAAAAAAAAAATGACTTTACCACATAAAATAACAATCATTCAAATTAATTTATGTTTTTTTTGTAAAAAAACATAAATTAATTTGAATGAATGAAAGAATTATTATAAGCTCACACTTCTAAACTCGTAACCTAACATAACTTCATATTTTTATGTTGTAAAATTTTTATAATTCCTACATCCTGTTATCACTTACCTGGTTTATACTTTTCAATACTACCAACTTACCTACTTATCTCATACTCTGTAAATCTGAATATATTATATGTTACCTGGTTAATTCGGTAAATCCGAATAGAATATGATATGCTACCAGATTAATTTTTCTACATCACAAAAAAAATGTATGTACATATATATATATCTATCTATTTCTTCATTACATAACTTAGTTTCAGAGAAAAATGATTTTTTTTTGTTCTTTAGTTTTTATTTTGAAATTATGTACATTTCTTAAAGAATAATACGAACTAAACCTGTCAATTTGTCTGTCCTGGAACGGGAAACTTTCCTAGTTGGACAGGCAAAGCTTCCTAATATGTAATCTGTACTTTCTTTTGTCTATATCTATAATAAATAAATAAATAAATTTGATTTAAAAAGGACAAATTTCCGGTATTGTCTGGTTATATATACCCTCTTAAGAAAAACTTAAAACAATAAAATTTTATGTCAGATTATTCTGACAGTATCCCTTGATTAGATTTTATGCTTATAAAATTATTCACAAAATAAGTACAAACCACGTTTGTCCTAAAATCTTTCATTTCCAGATTTCGTTAGCCAACCAATTTTTATGTCTATTACCTACGTATATTCGTGACGTTACAAGGCACACCAACAATACCCAGTTATAGCTTGTGTATTTCTGTTGACTCTAATCTCTCAGGAAATTAGGATCGGTTTACAATTATTTTTGTTTGAGTACCTACGTGTTTTGTGAAAAAAAAAATCAGCGCTAATTTCATAACTCTTCGAGAATACTTGCTGCTTAAGACTCGGTAGCTCAAAAAGAAGAAGAGAGAGGTATACGAACATTAGAGGAAGCGAGCTAATATTAAAACGATATTATTCAATCGAAAATTGGAAAAATGTTTACTAAAAAGCGGCTCACTTAAAAATAGAGCAAAAATCACTACACAATACCTTAACCACACTGTGATTTGTTTCAAACCTATGATGTGCGTATAGGTTACAACGACGAGCTCTACACTCTGTTTAAGGAACCAAAAGTGACGCAATTTATAAAGTTGGGTGGCTGGGTCATGTGGAAAGAATGACAGAGCATCAAGCACCAAAGTCCTTGCTAAAATCTAGACCTGTAGGGCGAAGGAGCCTGGGAAAACCAAAATTAAGATGAAACGACAGCGTCCTCAAAGACCTTGGTACCTTGGAGCTTCCAAACTGGAGAGAACTAGCACAAAGCAAAGATGAGTAGAGGAAGACTCTCGAGGAGGCCAAGACCCAACAAGGGTTATAGAGCCAATTAGGATGATGATGATGATGATGTGCGTATATGTTTTTTTTTTTAATTTTCGGAGTATACTTTGCGATTTTTTCTACCTCGGGAATTTTATATGATAACGGTTTCGGCTAGACAGAATCCAGAGATAATCTTAAAAAATAACTTTTTTTTTTGAACTGAGATACTCAAAGTGTTCAGAGAGCATAATATATCGATAGGAAATTCGAACGGCGAGCCTTATTAGACTTCTTGCTTAATTTTTAATAAAAGATAAAAAAAATATTTCCAACCGTAAAATCTCAAAATTCTGTCTCGTCATTCAAAATAATGCCATGTTTCAGATAAATATGTCACATCCAATTATTTTTAATTGCAGGCAATATCGTTTTCCAGGTTCAATTAACCCATAACGCGCCACACTGCCACCTGCCAATAACATTGATTACGTTTGACGTGGAACTAATGCGATCACCGTGATTATCACTGTTCGTGTTCACGACGGAAAATAATATGACGAAGGACTTTTGGCAAATTGATTACGATGATGCAGGAATACGGTGGTTTGAGATTAATTGAATTATTTTATTTTATGGGGATGAAAGGCAATATAATACAAATTATATTAATATGGTAAACAGGTATTCAGAGCAAAACAGCCCGTACCCGAATGATTTAAACCAGCGATTCCTGAGCAAAGGAGTTTAAGTTGATGTCATTTTGCTGTCCCGTGATATTTTTTCCAATCTGAAACAGATAAATCAGAAAAAGATAGGGTCATATCTGGGACTCGAACCCTGGACCTTCGGCTTTCCGGGTCGTAACTCTACCAACTGAGCTAATGCGTCCCTATCCGATTCTGTCATATTTAACTGTATCACTACGCTTTTTATTTGCCGCTATTTTCATGTATGATTGCAAGATTCAACTCGAACTAAATGCTACCTAGATAGTGTCGTGGATAAATTTATTCATATTTATTTTTAGTATGCGACATCCATTTCGTATGCCACAGTTCGACCCAAGTTGTTTCGGTTTGGTTCGCTACGTTTGGTGACTTACCAGGGGTGCCCGGGTTCATGGGGTTAGGTTTGTCAGGGACTTGGGGCAGATGCGTCTGCCGACTATCTACGTTGCAGGCCGGATTATGAGAGACTGGTTGAGACCTTTTGATCTTTCCAGCCGGACCGTCTCGACCCATTGCCTTGCACCCCAGTGAGAGGGATGGCTTCAGACGCCCATCACTCCTGGACATCTTTATCCCCAGATTCCTACCCACCTCTCAAACCTTTTTCCTTCCCAGGACTTCCTCTCTTTCCTTTCCCTTAAAATACCATCCATACAGCATCTTCTGGCCCTGAAGGAATTTTTCCTTCAGGGCCTCCTGTGTGGAGCTAATGTAAAAAAAAAAAAAAATATATTGACTTTTCCCAGATGTGACCGTTTCTTTTTCTGATATTTCTGTTTCAAATTCTCAATTTAGTTTCGCTAAAATTGTCTTCAGTAATTAAAATATTACAATTTGAGTTTAAACTTATTGAGTAAAAAAAAAATTTAGGCTTATTAGATTTGTCAAAGAATTTGTATAAAAAATGCAAAAATCAGTCATTTTAAATACACGTAGGATTACGAAAGATTTTTTTAAATATTTATATTGAGGGATCAGTACGATTTATCGGTCAAATTAGGATTTGCACCGAGCCGAACCCTCTGATATGAAAATATCTGGAGTCGGTGAATTATTTTCCAATTTAATAGTTAACATGTTGTTCTTGTATTGTTTTGTATTAATTATACTTATATAATATACATGCATAGCGTGGATTTACTAGATAATCATTTATATCGAAAAGTGTGTGAAAGGGTTAAGTTTTTCCTATGGGAATAAAATAAATAAATTTTTTGTATTTCTTTAATCACTAAAAAGTCTCGACTTAAACAAAAACAATAAATAATATCGTTTGATTAGTTCCAAACCATTTATATGTTAAAGCATTATGTTCTTTCTTAATTTTCAATAATATGTTTTATTCGACTTTTTTTTTTTTTTAAACTACTATGTTAGTAAAATTTACTCACAATACCATTCACGTATCTATAAGAGAGTGATACCCTTCTAGGGTTAAACATATGAATAATACTTTGTGGTTTGATATTAAATGGCCTAAAGATGTCACTTTGTACGAACCCAGAATATACCAGTAAATTGTTGGTTCATACAAAATGATTGTTTGATATCATAATATTTTATTATGAGGTTATCTGCAAAACCATTAAAACATCCTTTCACAGTTTTTCAGAACTCTCTTCATTTCATTTTTATGTCGTATCAAGATAACATTGTTCAATTCATTAAAGTTATCTTCCCCCCTTACGCTTCGTTGAGCCCAAGATGCTGGCTTTTGAGACTAAAACGACAATGATATTATCTTATTGGTAGCTTTGTGCTAGCGCAAAGACCCACCATATTTGTTTGCACACGGTTCGTGGAAATCTGTACAAAATAAGTCAAGTATTATTTAACATTTTTAGTGATGTTTTCTGCCATGCACGATATATATTTTACTGTTATGTTCTGCTTACTGTGTCGTGGCTCACTAGCCCACGATGTCTTCTAAATAATAACAACGTAAGTTCGTTTAACAGTTTATTGTGAAGATCGTAAAGATAATGTTATTGTACGTAACGTCTGATCACAGGTATGTTCTATTTATCTCTGCGCGGCCGCGACGCTCTTCGAACGCGACTGCCTTCCAATGTGCTCATTCGGGAATCTTCGGCTGTTCCCGAATGAACGTGATTTATTAAGGTACACGCTAAGGGCTATACACTACATTTACTTATACCTATATATTTCTTGGCCAGTTTCTTCTTGCAAATGTTATTCAGCCATCAACCATAATAGTTGTGCTGCAGCGTCAAATGTTAAATAGAATAGAGGCTGAATCTCTTCAAATAAGATAATAATGTTCAGCAATGTGCTCCGTCAAAATCTTCGCAGTTAGAATATTCCAGGTCAAAGTGCTTGAAAAATCATAAAAATTTATGATCAATACATAATCTACTAAATACAGTATTCATAATTTTAACTTTAGTTAAATTAAAATCATTAAAAAATAAATCCGAGCTCGTGTTTTGTGACAAAAATACCTCAGTTTTTCTATTTATTTAAGGACTTACAAACTAAATTATAAAAAAAAATTTTACACACATATTTTGTTTAGACATTATTGAAAAATCATAAATATTTATGATCAAAAAATACTTCCAAGAAGTACACGATATTTAATAATTTATCATCGTGCGTTTCGAGCATCTTTATTGCCTACTTAAATGTAGGTATATATTAAAGCAAGTTTTGAATGAAATAAATCGATATTAAATTTTTTATAAAAAAAATTGATACGGGGAATAATCGATCTTTCTCATCGGAACCTCCCTGCACAGTTACAAGCATTTTTAAATTTTATTCTCAGCCGCTGGTCAATCGCTTTTAACCCTGCGGTGGTCGCACTTTAAAAAGTAACGTGAGTGTAGGCCATTTTTAAACTAAAAAAACTAACTGAAATCATTATGATTTATTAAGTATTATTTTTTTAATCTTATAATCTAAGTATTGTTTATTAGAAATAAGCAACAGATGATAAATATATCATCCGTGTTTTTAATAATTAACCGAAACAGAAATTACCTCCTATTTGGTAATAAAAATCACGTCTCTCACTTTTATTGAGATAAAAAAAATTAAATCAAACCCATTAATCTAATAGCTGATTTCTGAGCAGGACCAATATATAATACTAGAATGATTGTGGCAAATGATTTTTTTAACTCGTTACATAGTTTTCGAGAGCTTGTCCTCATCCGCAGGCAGCCATCAACATATAGAAAAATAAGACGACTATTTTGTATGTTTAGACATTAAAAATGATTATTATTGAATAAAATTATTTTATTTTAAACGATCAAAGTAAAAAACCGCAAAAAGAAAAAATATGTTTGTCAAAAATATTTACGCAATCGGTCGCGCGGATTGCAGGCGTATACCACGGACTTTGCCGAGCTCCTGTAACACAACCATGCACACACGATACTTGTAAAAGTGTCAACACGTCCGTGAGTCACCCAACTTAAAGTACACCAAACATGAAATTGGCGCCACGCGTTTTTAGGATATCTTTAATTTGTATGAAAATACTTAAGTATGAAAATACTTAAGTATGAAAATACTTAAGTATGAAAATACTTAAGTATGAAAATACTTAAGTATGAAAATACTTAAGTATGAAAATACTTAAATTTGTAATTATGGGTTTTTAATTTTTCAGTTTTAAGCAGAGAAATGTCAAAATTCAATCGTGGGAAAGCACAATTACATGTGAAATTGTTCTTCCTTTTGTTCAAAGAAATTGAAATTTCTTTAAACAAAAAAAGTATTTTAAAGTTATTCAAACATTTTATTTTAAAAATAATATTTAATATTGTGTATGTTATTTATATTGTCTATGATCGCGCCTTTTTCCTAGTTTCCTCTATCCTCGTCGGTGGTGTGTGACGTAAAAGAACAGTACAAAAAAAAATCGTGTAATATTGGCATATCCATTAGGGTGGATCACTTTTTTATGAAAAATTTTTTTTTTTCGAAATTCGAATTGGAATACCAGGGAAAAGTTGCTTTATGTAATTGTTAATAAAACTCCTCAATTTGGAAGTTCTAGCTCGACAGCTTGAGTTCCCGCCATAGACTTGAAATTTTATTTTTTAAGTTTTTATAGACGTTTTGTATTATACACCCTATAAACAAAATAATTAGTAAATATAATGTGTTATGTATTAAATAATGATATTAAATGATAAAGTAGATTTTAATTAAAAACATCATTTATTTCAAAAGAAAATACAGGTTCAGAACGTTATGTTAGTATGAATGACATCATTTTTTATAACAAAAATCCTTTTTCGTCTCAAACTTTGGCATGAGCTTTCGAGATGCTAATTTAGATTTTATGTCTCCCTCTCATCTTTTTTGTCGCATACACTTAGAGCTGCTTCTGTCACAACTTTTAAAGATCTTTCCACAGCCTGGGTGTGGCAAGGCAGTCTCATTAACTCCAACACTGAATCTTCTTCATTTTCAATAAGATCTTGTAACTGCTCATCGGAAATATTCATCAGTATTTTGTTGCCAGTCAATCATGTCTATGTAAGAATATGCATTTACGTCCACTTTTGGTACATCAAACATGCGCAAAACAGAATTTTTATTACGAGCCTTTAAAATGCGTCTCGCAGCGAGTTCTCTAATGTGCTTACGTGAATCTGTTATCATACTCAACAACAAGTTTTCTGGATGAACAAAGTAACTGTTTCGAATTATAACAGGGTCCACTACCGCTAACAACTCGTTGGGCAAATATCTAGTGCTGTTAATGAGCTTCCATAAATGATTTGAACCATATTTGCAGGATGAATGTGTTTTGATAGCAAACCAGACAGGGGCGTATGATTTTACGACAAACGTTGCATAAGTCACAAGATTTTGTTGTGGATTTTCCGTAGAAATGTACAAACACAGTATGCGATTAGCGCTTGTCAACCTGGTACATATAGTTTACCTGGGCTTCTCTATAATAAATCAGGAGAACAGGATCCATTTATGACAGCAGAAATAATTTCTTGTAAATATTTCTGGTCTGTACTGAGATCTGTGGATACTTGTGGAGATAGTTCACCTTCTATCTTCTCAAAGTTGGCCAACGGCAGCGTCTCGCATATCTCTAATGCTTTACCAATTTGACCTGCAAATGATTTAGGTCCTGCAGAAGGGCCATCCAAATAGGTAAACAAATTCCTCAATGGTAACTCATTGGCGTGTAAGAGACAAATTATCCATTGCAATGGTCGAGATAGTCTGTTTTCCAAAAGACGAATTACGCTTCCCACTTTCCCTGTATTTGTGTTTGTTCCATCACAGCCAACAGCCATTAAACCCTCTAGTGATATCTTTTCGGTCGTTAAAAAGTTGTGGATAGCTTTTTCAATATTTCTTGCACTGCCCGATGTTGGAACCACATACCCAACATAAACAGAACCTGGTTCTTTTATAATCGAAATATGTTCCTCTTGTACAATTACTCTAAACCTCTTCGATCCTTTTAAAACTGTTTTAGCTATCTTGTCTTTCCTTCCATCGAAATATAATGCAGGAATTTCTGTCATTCTTTCTTCGGTTAAAATTTGGTCGCTTACTTTCTGTCTTATTCTTCTTAGTTTCATCCTATCTACGACGTTAGTCGACTGTGCCCCAGACCAAGACCAACGTCTTCTAAAAACATTTGTTCCTCTTTTGGCACTTTTTTTTCTCTCAAACAAGTACAGCTTACAAATTCCTTACATTTACATGCAGCTATGTCAAAAAGCTTTCTACTTTGTACTCTTCTAACGTTTCTTCCTTAAGTTTCTTCAAAGACTTTTTCAAATTATTACACTTTGAGTGATAAATTTTTAGTAACTGTAAGACTCGTTTGTGTGTGACAATTGGTACAAAATATTTTATCCACAATTCTTCAATTTTCGTTCTAACTGTTTAGGCAACTTCCAAAAATGTAGGTTATTTTGTTGTGTTATTCCTTACTTTCAAGTCTTGTCGAACCCATTCATAGAATTTGATCACATTTTCATACGTAGGTAGAATATTCTCTTTCAACTCTGCACTTTCACCAAATATCGGACATTTTAACTTTTGTCTTGTAGAAGTCATGTTAAATCACTTAAAGAACATTTATCAATAAGTACTCGTGAATATAATTGTAGCGCCACCTTTCACCTTGAGACAATTATCGACACTAGTTTAAACAAAACACTGCATTTTGTAGATTGTAACGTGCCGCCCCCCGCTTTGTCCGGCACTTTGCTCCTTTGTCACAGCGCCAAAGTAAATTAAAATAATGAAATATTTGATTGCAACAGCTAGTTAACTATATTTGAATATGTTGTTAAATAAAATAATTCTTTTTTAATAAATTATGTACTACTTTGCAGGCCGCGCAAATAGCCCCAAAATTGTTGTTTTTGTAAATGTTCGATGTCTTGGCGGGGGCTTTTACCGTTGTCTAATAATTTTTATATTTTTTATTGGGATAGTTGATGGCAATTGGCAACTTAATACAACTATTCCAAATCAAAATTCGAAAAAAAAAATTTTCGTTCCGCCCTAATATCCATGATTAAATAGCGGACAAACTTTTTCCATACAAAAAGCACAAAAATAAACATAGTGAGTGGTTTATTTATGGGCTATTTTTTGCACAGATGCCCAGAGCTGAGGGCATTCTATAGGACTCTAGGCCACTGTTTATCAACCCGTGGGTCGCGATCAGTTATAGGGGGGTCGTGATCTGTGAAAAAAATTTGTCACGTACACGAAAAATCCTTTTATTAAATAATTAATTTAAAGATATAATCATGTGTTATTTATGTATATCCATTTCCTGATAAAATTTTAAATAATTAAAGACATGATAATTAATAAACATAAATTATTTTTAAATAATAATTTAAATTTATTCCGTATTTACTTTTCAAAGCAATCGCAAAGGAGACACAATACCGTAATTCAACTTCCGTAATCACATCTTCATGCAAGCCATAACTAATATAAATCTTTAGGCAAAAAATCTGGTTGTAGAGATTTGTCAGCCGATATTAACGATTAGTTTTTGTGGTTTAATTCGTAGAACCCCATTTAATTTATTTTAAAATTTAATTAAAATTAGATTTTATAACGACTGTCATCATTAAGTTTTTTTTTTCATACATAGGAAGATCTGGGAAGGAAAAATGTTTGATGAGTGGGTAGATATCTGGGGATCAGTGTGTTAAGATCAAAAGACATAGACAAACCTCATGAACCCGGGGACCCCTGCTAAGTCATAAAACGTAGCGAAGGGAAGAAAAAATCTATGAGGGGTGGGTAGAAATCTGGGGTTCGGTGTGTTAAGATCAAAAGACGTAGACAAACCCCATGAGCCCGGGCACCCCTGCTAAGTCATAAAACGTAGCGAACTACTTGGGGTGACCTATGGCAGAGGTGTTGGTTTGGTGGTAGTTTTGCAAGTATTTTAGTTTTTAATTATTCTGACAGCTGACTCAATAATAAAAAAAGTGAAAGATTGATTAAAAATTACATTTACGTGTATCCGAAAAGAAATCAAGAGAAACTAGAGAGAAACCAAGCTCTACAGTTATTAAGCAAATATTATTTGGTTTGCATTAGAAAACGATCGTTTTTTTTGCTCTACAGGACTTTCAAGCAATTAATTTTACACCAATCATATGGTAAATAAGACAGCCATGTTATTTTTTTTATTTCTTTAAGGATCTTATTATTGTCCGCAAAAAACAAAAGTGCGCGTGAGAAAATAAACTCAACAATAAGGTTTTTAACTTTTTTCCAATCTTTTTTGGACGGAAGTAACATTAACGGAAATGACTTTCGATTTATATTTCATCATATTAACGTCATAGGTATGGCAACAATGAGTCCGAAGTCTAGCAACAAGTAACGAATAACAAAAAACGTCAAAGCAAACTCAAACGTCAGACGTCACTCGTTTATTTTTGTTTATTTATAAGGTAAGTTAAGTTACTATAGGGTAAGTTCAACAGGTTTTTGTGATGTTTTGTTGATTATTATATGATTAAACTCAGATCTGGGGCATACGTCATTCCTATGTCTACCTACTTTAAATTATGGTGAAAACAAGCTTATGTGCCCAAGCGGTTAACTAAAGATTTTAGTTGAAACTATTGATTTGTATTATTTTTTACGAAGAATATCAACTTCCCTTTCTCTCTGATTCTTGTGAATTCTAGCTACTGAAGTAAAAAGTGGCAGTAATGTGACAATAAAAATAGTAATGTTTAAAATTCAAATGGCTGAATTACAGAAAAAATTTACCCCTTTGTCTATAAATAATTATAAATGAAAAAATCAACAACCTAATCATGTTCCACCACCTAAAAAATGTAAGTTTTAGTTTTTTCAAAGAAGTTTTAATTCAACCGTACGTAAAGGTTAGACGCACTCAATTTTTTGTCTTAAGGGGGTCGTGACACTAAAAAGGTTGAGAAACGACCCTCTAGGCCCTAGGCTGACGGTCGACGAATCCACTCGCCATTATTTCAACGTGAAGTTTGATCCTTGGAGATTTGAAATCGGAGGACATCTGTCCAACCTGCTTCCGTACAGTATATTTTACATGAAGTTACTGATGATAAGGCCCCCAGTTCTCTCGGCGAGTGATTATGTAGAACATTCTTGCCTAAGTCGCAGTTTTTTGCTATATCCTGACCTCGCACAATAATAATATTAATAACAAATTATAACTAAATGCACTATTTTCCATTTCTGGTTTCGTAATAAGTGTTACTCATTGTTGTCTAACTGATTCAAAGTGTTTTAAAAACAATATATGCTTAAATTGTTTCACGATTATCTGTATATATATATTTATGGTAGTTTTATTCGGATTTAAGATTTTCACGGCCAAACGTCATAAATTGGTTTATTTTTTAGCAAAATGTTAAACATGGAACAAAAATCTCTCGACAAATGCTTAAGTTGCATTTAATGTTACACTGTTAATTTTTTACATAGCTATAACAAGTTAAATAACAGAACAAACATGTGTTTTTAATAATTTTTAGAAGATACTTCGCGATTTTTTTTCTATCGAACGATTTTTATATCTTCAAATCTTCAAATAATGCAGTGGTTTAGGTCGATGTTTTAGACAGACTTACAGTGTCCTTCATCAGGGCAGACACGTAACCGAAGATTGTGATGAAGTGTGTGCTTATCTGCTTATGTGTGTGGATGCGATACCGTGTTGCCATCTCCAATCTTCTAATTGCTAGTATTACAGTATAATTTTAAAAAAATTTCTGCGTTTAGTTTTAGTGTAGCCGTCAATTATCGGAATCCAAAAACTATTGAGCTGAGCGCTGTTGTCCCTCTTCATATTAACTCTTTAGTTCCCAGTGTTACCTGTAGGTGACAGAAGCTTAAAATATTTTTTCTACCATATCGAAATTTTATTTTTAAATTCTACTACTACTATAGCAAAGGCAAGTAGCAACTCTATTTGTTATTTTTTTCTGGCATACTAGTCACACGCCATTTGTCAAATTCATTCTCGTGATCTGTTTTTATATATAAATATATAATTATTATAAAACTTTATGTAAATAAATATTATTATAAAACTGATATTTTATTCCTATCGTAATAATAAAAATCTTGTGTCTCTTCATAGTCTTAACTGCACCTTGCCCAGTGTCACCTGTAGGTGACACACTCATAACAAAAGAGGGGGGTAGTTTATTTATGTTTTATGTATATTTTTGTCTTATTAAAAGAGAAAAGAAAAATCTTTATTAACTTTGACATGGGAATTGAAGAGTTAATGGGATTTTTGTAAAATTCAATTGCCTCTATAGTTAGGCGTGATCTATGCATTTTGGACCTTCTCAGAACTTCAGGGACAAACCAAAGTGATGCTTGGTTTGATGCTGTCACAGCTTTATTCCAACTTGTTTCACATCACTGAAATTGAATGTGACCATAAACATAATCGTCTTGTAGATTATATCTACCACAATTTAACCTGCGTTCAAAACAATATAATATATAATTTTATTTGTTTTATAATCTTAATGTTTATTATTTTTAATTTCTATTTCTTTCTTTAAAATATTTATCTCTCTTTATTTTTCAGCTCACTATTATTTTAATATTTGTATTTACTTTTATTTATCTTTAAATATCTTTTTTTTTCTTTTCTGCATTCTTATTTCTCATTATTTATTACCTAGTTTTTATTATCTGCTTCTGTAAAAAAGTATTTTTAGTTCATATATTCATTATGTATGACTACCACAACACGGGCAGTAGCCTAGTATGGTAGTTAAAAAAATGTCAAAAACTGTAACTTGTAAAAATTTATTAAATAATAAAAAAAAAAAAAAAAAAATAATAATAATTAATTGCCCGGAAATTGCAGATTTTTCAGGATGGCCGAGTCTACATGCTCGAAAGTGTTCTGATATCATTTTGGAGACGTTCTGTCTGGCCTTCACAAACCTTGTCACATCCGGCACTACAGCTGAGTGTATAAAGTCCAGCTGTCTCAAGAGAAAACTTAGTTTTTGCAGGACTCAAGTCTTAACTCGACTACAAGTCTTGTATTTTTTGTCGTGGTTGTGAAAACAGTCTTGATGCTTTCTTTCTTCAATATCCTGGCAACTATGTCCGTCACATTGTGAACATAATGCTGTGCATTCCTGCCTTACGTTCACAACGTGATTTTTTTTGTTAGTTTAGTTTTTGT
Organism: Limnephilus auricula; assembly: GCA_951813805.1. Lineage (NCBI taxonomy): Eukaryota > Metazoa > Arthropoda > Insecta > Trichoptera > Limnephilidae > Limnephilus > Limnephilus auricula. Next base: position 5,050,782 of record OX638409.1, on the reverse strand, counting down.
TGTAATACCATCTTTCGTTTAAAAAAGAAACCTGCATTTACGGAATACAGCCGCCTTTTAGAGGTCCTAAGCCACACAATTAGAATTTATATCGCTTTATAATATATTTCCCTCGAAAACGTTAAGTTTTTAAGCTCTAAAAAAAACTTTTGTCATTTTTTAAGATAATCTCTTTACATTTGCCAAGTTAAAAAGGTAATTTGATGAATTTCTTTCGACAGTTATTAAATCGCAACGCATACTTCGCAAATCACGAAAAACACATTTTATTCTGATTTTTGACATGTTACAGTTATGAAAAAAAATCACAGAGTTTCTTTAAATGCTACTATTCTAAATAACTCATGCTTCGGAAAATATTTTTGCTTAAGCCAATAAATTGCATTTTTTTTAAATAAAAAAATAACCATAAAAAAAAACCCTATACATATTCGTCAGAACTCTTATTCAAAAAATTTAAGGTCAGAAAATTAAGCGCATTATACTTCTACCATGCAAAATTACAAATTTATAAAGATAATATTTAAAATAAAGCTGCACCATTTAAAAATAACAGAAATCTTAGACAAACTTTAATACTTCCTACTCCAAAATGTAAAAAACAATATGACAGTTAAATCATAAATATCTCCGGGTAAATATTTTTAATTCATTACAAGAAAAAATTAGAAAGATGAATACTAACAAAAAATAATTTAAAAGTCACCTAAAAAATTATACTGAAAACTTGAACTGAATCATGTCAGATAAAAGCAATGTAATAAACCCCCCCCCCCCACCATACACACAAGGCCTGCTTATTTATGGAGGTACATCAAATACATATATATTATTTATTTATTTATTTATTTATTTACACATATACGGCACAACATGTGCCATTAACATAATTGACATAACATATAAATAGTATAACAACATGAAGAATGACTAACAGTATAATTGTAAGTTAAATATAAGGAAAAAAATGTAAAAAGTAAGTAGTAAGGTTATAAGTAGTAGGTAAATGGTAAGGGTATAAATTTATGTAAAAAAATAATATATATATATATGTTTATATACCACGCATTTTCTTTATAATTTGTATTTGCATAGTTTCAAACCATCTACTTCCTTTTTTTAACGTTTACTACGGTGCGTTAAAACTCTTTGAAGCACTGGCACTGTGGTATTGATAAGAGGCCACTTTTTTAATATGAATATATCTATACCGCACAAGAGTCCCAAATGCTCCCATCTGGAACCAGTGAGACTATGGCATCCTAAAAATGGGGTACGTTGTGAGGCTGAAGGTAGTAGGGAGGGGAAGGAGATGGGGAGGTGGGGAGGCACCTGGCTATTCGCTAAAAGTACACAACTGCTAACCCTGTATAAATCGCAAGTGCACCCCACGGGTGAGATTGGCAGCCACCTCTGGTCAGGAGCCCCAAAGTAACCGAAAAAAACCCTCGACTCTGTACAGAAAGGCACCTCTGATAGATTCTCCGAACTTAACAAACGGATTGCACAGGCGGATCTTTAGAGCACAGGCGTCGGGTTAGTATGCTATCCTTGTTCTACCGATATTTTAATGGAAGATGCTCCGAGGAACTAGCGTCATTGATTCCGGGGGCACCGGTGCATAGTCGGGAAACACGCCAAATGCGCGTCCAACATTAGTACACGGTTGACATTTGAGAACGGGTCGCTTCTACGACTCAAGTTCAACAGCTCGGCTGTGGAACGGTTTGCCGGCCTCTGTGTTTCTTCCATCCTACAATATAGGTCTCTCCAAGACCCATGTTCACTCCCTCCTCTCCCCCAAAAGACCCTCCACACAGCATCTTCAAAGATGACAAAGGCCTTGAGAGAAATTATTTTCTTCAAGGCCTCCTGTGTGGAGCTAATGTAAAAAATTCAAGCAATGTTTCAATACAGAATGGTGGTTTTACATCAGGGCGATACTGAGAGTATCTTCCAATATGGAACTTGCAGCAAATATACTATATATTATTTTTAATAAATTAATTGTGAAATCACACAAGTTAATCAAATAAAATTTATTTGCGCACGCCGGGTTTGAACCCGCAATCTTCAGATTGGGAGTCTAAAGCCTTGCCCCTAGACCACGACAGCCGTGAAAGAATTAGAACCTTAGAATCTTAGAACGTAAACAGTTATGTGAAAGTCACGATATATTAATATTTTCTGTAACTTAAATGAAAACCAATAACTTTGTATACACTACTTACGCAATTACAATTATCTAAAAATTGTATATCAAAAAAGTCTTAACCTGCATAGAGAGCACGTCTCCCTACAATAGAAAGGCTCCAGTTACTCATTTTTTATCACAAAAAAGGCATCTTTCCCGATGACATCAAAGTGGTATTCCTCAATTTGGGAGGCGGGAATGGGTACCGCCGCCCCGGAAACCATTTATTGGATAACGAACACCTCTGCCATAGGTCACCCCAAGTGGTTCGCTAGGTTTGGTGACTTAGCAGGGGTGCCCGGGTTCATGGGGTTCATTGTCTAGGTCTTGGCGGCGGATGATCTAGACACACTGAACCCCAGATTCCTACCCAACCCTCATACCTTTTTCCTTCCCAGAACTTCCTCTCCTTCCTTTCATTAAGAATACCCTCCACACAGCATCCCCAAAGATGACATAGGCCTTGAGGGAAATTATTTTCCTCAGCTCTCTTTATTTTCTTTATTTTCTTCCTTTCTCAACCTAATGTAAAAAAAAAAATTCCAAGTCGACCTGAAGAAAGCAAAATTCACAATGAATTCACAGGTTGTTACAATTCGTGTGACAATAAAATAATTGAATTTTAAATTTCTGTTGAAAACTGACCGAATAATGCCATCTTTGATTTATTTATTGTTTTTGTGTTTAATTCGCAGAACTCCATTTATTTTTTTTTAAATTTAGTTTAAATTAAATTTAATAATGTTTATTATTAAGTTTTGCAAGTGTTATAGTTTTTATTATTGTGACAGCTGTTTCGGCTTACAAGGCCATTTTCAAACTGAGGTGTTTCATAATTAGACGACAATATTTATAAGATTTAAAATGTCAATTTGAAAGTGAGCAAATTGATTTATTGTCGGTTAAACCGGATTCTTAGGAAAGTAATAGTATCTTCAAATACGTAATTAGAGGAAAACCATCTTTGAGATATGAAAAAAATTGTAATAAATTCGAGATAAAACTCAAAAACAATTACATATTACGGTGCTAAATCACCTGATATTTTAATAATTGCAACGTTGGTGCGTCTTAAAATTATATTTTTACATCTATATATACATTACTTACCTGCCTACCTGCATGAATATGTCACGGTGATATTTCAAATTAAAAATTAAACCAAAATCAATCAAAATTAATGAACGATTTTTGATTAAATTGCAAGATTATATACTCTCCCAGTATAGCGTGTTATAGGGGAAAGACCTAGAGATTTTTTGTCATAACTTGCATTAGACGGGTAACGAATCGGTCATATTGATACCTATTATTTTTCTCATTTTTAAACATGACAATCTTCAAAACACTATGGTAGTCACGTTTATAGTCTTTGGTTTTATTCCATAGATACTAAGGTACACAATGCAGTGTTTGGAAAATGACCCGAAATTTATCAGGCGAAGCTCCTAAGCTCAAGATAAGAAGATTGTTTGGAGTTGGGGGGTGATTTTAACCCCTTTGACGTTAGGAGCTTTCATAGCATCGGGCACCTTTACAATATACAACATAAACTTCGTAACAAAAAAGTTCTTTCATGTATAAATTTTCTGGTGTAAGAGTTGAGTCGTTGTAAGAAAGTCATGTTAGAATTCGACAAAACGCGAGATGAAGAATGTATTAGATTTTGATTTCTGAACAAAATTAATGTTTGATCTCTGATGTTATGTTGTGTCGTTAATATTATTTGAATGATGTATCTATTTCCGCGGACAAAACTTAAACAAATTACAAAAATGTCAATCTGGTACAATCTCAATGGAAAAAAAGAAAACACCAACCTTGTATATCGATCTCTGCAGCATAGGAGGCCTCTAAGTAATTCCAATTCACGTTCAGAACAAGAGTACAATTTCTGATATAATTGAGATCCGCAATTTTTGTTTTTATATGAATACCTCACAAGAGTCCCAACTGTTCCCGTCTGGAGCCAGTGAGACGCCAGAGCATCCCCAATTGGGGTATGTTATGTGGATGAGGGTAAGTGGGGAGGGGAAGGAGATTGGGAAAGAGGATGGTGGGGAAGTACCTGGCTATTCAGATATAGTCACTAACTACGGCTAAAGCCATTTCATGCAACGTTTCCAATCTGAATGGTGTTCTTTCACCAGGGCGATACAGAAGTATCTTCCACTTCCACTGGAACGTGCCGCTAATATTCCTTATATTATTTTAAATGAATAATTTCTGGAAACACAAATCTATCGAATAAAATTTATCTGCGCACGCCGGGATTTGTCCCGCGATCTCCGAATCTCTAGTCAGAAGCCTTGCCCCTGGACCACAGCAGCCGTCCTGGACAAGTTACGTAGTCAAGTTCACACAACGGCAATAGAATTTACAAATGAAAAAATGCAAGCTTTGTTCAAAACCACAAAATAATAAAGTGAAAGTTTTTCCATAATGACACTTCCTATGAAACAGTTTCCATGACGACTGTTTTCCAAGATACAGTTTCCATGACGACTGTTTTCCAAGATACAGTTTCCATGACGACTGTTTTCCAAGAGACAGTTTCTATGACTACTGTTTTCCAAGATACAGTTTCCATGACGACTGTTTTCCAAGAGACAGTTTCTATGACTACTGTTTTCCAAGATACAGTTTCCATGACGACTGTTTTCCAAGAGACAGTTTCTATGACTACTGTTTTCCAAGATACAGTTTCCATAACGACTGTTTTCCAAGATACAGTTTCCATGACTACTGTTTTCGAAGATACAGTTTCCATGACGACTGTTTTCCAAGAGACAGTTTCTATGACTACTGTTTTCCAAGATACAGTTTCCACGACGACTGTTTTCCAAGAGACAGTTTCTATGACTACTTTTTTCCAAGATACAGTTTCCATAACGACTGTTTTCCAAGATACAGTTTCCATGACAACTGTTTTCCAAGATACAGTTTCCACGACGACTGTTTTCCAAGAGACAGTTTCTATGACGACTGTTTTCCTAGAGACAGTTTCCATGACGACTGTTTTCCAAGAGACAGTTTCCATGATGTCTGTTTTCCAAGAGACATTTTCCAATACTTCAATTCTAACGAATTCAACGTAACTATATAATTCTAAGAATAAATGTCAGAAATGAAAAGGAACACGTCAAAATGAAAAGGAACACGTGAGGGGAAGGGGACGAGGGTGGGAAACAGGTGGCGGAAGGGGAACGGGGACGAATGGGAAAGGACACGCAGGGACAAACAATTTCTTTATTTAAGTGGCATTGCAACGCTTGCCGGGAATCAGCTAGTATATTATAAAATATAATCATTTCTATAGCTTTTAAATATTTATTTATTTTATTTATTTATTTATTTACATTTGATACATTTAAAGCCAAAATTACAAATAATATTACATAATAAGAGAATATATTTATTTATTTATTTATTTATTTATTATTAATTTTCAACGCCCTGATGGGCGTTTACATAATAAGTATATTATACAGTGATATATATGTATATTTAAATAAGAAATATAAACTTATAGCAATTAACATTATAAAAATGGTAGGTATAAAAGTAAGTAAGAAATATTATATTATAATAAAAGAGAAAAAGTAAAAATAAATTAAACTGAAACCAGTTTTTAAATTGCAGATGGCATAAAAATAATAAAATATAGTGTAAGTTAATATTAGAAATTTACAGATGTGTAATACAAGAAAAAGTTTACAATACAGAAAAACAAAAGAGAGTAACAAGTTTTTACATTATAGATAAATAGAAATAATACAAAAATATGTGCAACAGCTCCTACATTATAAGAATATGCTACATCAAAATATTATGGAATCTTATAACAGTAACTAATATTAAACACGTCTGATTTCACATTCTGACATGAATGATTTAATAATTTCATGTTTGTATTGTATCAGCGACACATTCCATACATCTAATTTAAAATGAATACAAGTGTTATTACGTTGTTTTAGGTCGATATTAGTTCCTAGCTAGGCAGATTGCCTGTTCTAAGGAACCAAAGTGTGTAAAGTGCCAAATGCAATTTAAATTATTATTATTTTTTTTAATTAATACCTATGTACTAAGTTTTTACTAAATGTGCCATTCATAGGTAGCCATGTATCGTTTTAAGTCACATTATATAATAGTTTTTCAGACTCCTCCCTACCCAAGCCAATCAACCATTTAGTTATTATTGAACCAATGCAGGACATTTTGCAATTTTTAATATTTAAGTCTGGGGGGATTTTATTGTATAATTTCGGTCCCAGATACGCATACGTCTTTTGATACTTTGCCGTATTGCTCCCTGGGACGAAGAGATCCTTTCTGTTGTGACTTCTTGTATTGTATTTGTGATCAATTTTATTGAAATTTTCTATATTTTTATGTACATGGATAATAATCTTTTTTATGAAGTTTTGACGAACATCAAGAACGTTAAATTTTTTGTAGAGTTTGTCGCTTGAGAACCTGTAGGGTTTACGCATAAATAAAATATGTACATACTGTTTATATAATCCTTTCAATGTAGCTTTCAATGTTTTGTTAATATAAATTAATCAATATTTCTGTGTTAGAAAAGGCAAATCTGAGGAAGGAACGAAATCTCCGACGTTATCTAATTCTTCTTAAAATAAAAGTCTACAAGAAATTATCTCTAACCAAGTGGTAAAACGTAGATAAACTTTAGACGTTTAACATTGCTTGAATTGCCTTTATTCTTGTTTAGTGACCGGATCTGGATTGCCAGCTACATCTCTACCAGCTTTCTCTCTCTTATCTGCTTCCTCCTCTTACTTCCACCAGCTTCATAATAAACCTCTTAATCAAGGATGACATAATCCCACTGCCGCGTCGTCCCCACTGCTCTCTCATTGTCAACCGCAAACGGCGCTCGGTTGCTTCTTTCTTTTCCTATAATCTGTGTCTCATCTAACGTCTAGGTTTGCAGATGTATACGCAGCATAATATCGGGTTTGTTATTTTGATAGTTGATTGCTTCGAATTCTATCTCAAAAAACCTTGTACAAATAATAACAACACACCATCATTTCTATCTCTTTATTGTCTGGGGAAGATATTTTCTACATTTTGGTTGCGAAGTAAAAAGTCTGGGAAAAATTGGAAAGTGTAAAACATCCAGCTGGAATTTCGTGCGCGGAAATAAAATACTCAGTTTCGTTAGAAGACTCATTTAGTTTCGCAGGATTTTTACCCCTTTTCTCTGTCAAAACGGCCTGTAATCATGATGTCTCCTATCTGCAGAGAATGGTTCAACAGAGCTCTGGTTCAACAAAGGGACGGGATAAATGTTCCCCTGTAATTTTATCTTTTTCTGATTTAAAAAAAAACCTATTCGATTTTGACCTGTTAATAAAGGGGTTAATGTTATGTTTTAATTTAATTTAAATCGTTTAAGATGAATGTCAAAAGAATTCATATTCTACGCTTTCATAGATGGCACGCGTGTAGCATTTTAATTTATAAAAGCTTTTTACATCGGTGATTCAATCCAATATTGTATTTATTAGCCTTTCTTGAAAGATTAGAGTTAATTTTTTTTTTTAATTGACAAAACTATTTATTAATATTCATATTGCTTGTGTAATTGGGCGAACAATAAATCTTTCTTAATATTTCAAAACATAACTTGTAAATAGCGTTTATAAGTAAAAAAATACTATACGCGCGTCATCTACGAATTAGTAGAATATGAATTCTTTTGACATTCATCTTAAAGGTTTTATTAAATATAGGAAAGTTGTGCTATTACGGTACTAATTTTAAGAATCAATGATAAAAAATACAATTTATTAATTTATTTATTTAAATACGCCACAAATACCTTTAAATTCAGAATAAACATTTTTTTACATTCAAGTGGCAAACATGTTGTTATATGTTAAGATCGTCCAGTAAAGAAGTGGTCGATAAATTGGCAGTAAATGTAATAAACAAGGCACTGAATAACAAAAATTAAAAAAAAGTTTAAAATTTAATGAAAAAATCACTTTATATACACCACTTAGTTTTAATCAAAATTGTCAACATGTTTCTAAAACGATTATAAGGTTTTATCATGATAAATTTTTGTCAGGATAACAAAGAATTTTCAAGTATTATTTTCAAAATATGTATAAATTTTATTTAACATTTTTTTTATGCTATAGGTACTTGTTAAATACATTTTCTTTAAACCATGTCTTTAATTAATTAATAACCACTCTTTCTAATGTTTAGGTACTTATTTGTCTATACTTGTTCGTCTTCTGTTAGTTTTGTTAATTTTCAATTTATTGAATGTTTGATTAAATGATTGGTGTATACAAAGTAATTTGTTTTCATTTATTAAAATGGCTACGATAGGTACTGATTAAGAGCGATTAACCAGTGGCTGAGAATAAAAGGTTAAAAATGCTTGCAACTGTGAGAGGTTTCAACGAGAAAAATCGATTATTCCGCGTATCTAATTTTTTTATATTAAAAATTTAATATCGATTTATTTCATTCAAAACTTGCTTTAAAAATTTACCTATATTCAAGTAAGCAATAAAAATGATCAAAACGCACGATGATAAATTATTAAATATAGTGTACTTCTTGTACGTATTTTTTGATCACAAGTAATTATGATTTTTCAATAATGCCTAAACAAAATAAGTGTGTAAAAAAATTTGAAATACTTTAGTTTGTATGATCTTACAAAAACTGAGTTAATATTGTCACAAAACACGTTATCAGATTTATTTTTTAATGGTTTTAATTTAACTAAAATAAAAATTCTGAAAACTGTGTTTACTAGAATGTGTATTGATTTATTTTTTTGTATGATTATATGATTTTAAATGTGTGTTGTTTAATAGAATCTATCGTTTGAAAATTGAACAAATCTGCCAACGACTAACGGTATAACCTTAGTATATTAAAAATAAACTTAGTTTTTCAAAATTATCAGATAAAACAACAATCTCTCAAAATGAATTATTTTTTTTTGTAAAAAAGAGTCAACACGTCTAGAATTTGATTAAAAAAGGAATAATTTCCGGTATTCTCTGGTAATACCCTCTTGATAGAAATTTAAAAAATGGCTTAATGTATAACGGAGGATAACTTTAAATCTGAACCCAAATTTTCCATTTTTAAGGAGACTTTAAAGGTACAAGAAGCGATGCATAGATACTAGATACATATCGCAGGCAAGTCTTTGTTTAAAAGAAGTACTTTTTTTACCATTTTCCATCTGATAGACTCTTGTTAATCTTAAAAACATTGCATTACTTCACCTAAAGTCAAAGAAGACCATCAAATTGCCTTATTAAGCAATGTTTTACGGCCCTTTTTGTCATATTTTTAATATCATCTTCTCCTAATTTAATTTATGATTTACGACCCTATGGGTTTATTGCCCATTTAGATACAACCCTTCGTCTAATAAACATCGAGCACTAAACCGGGCATAATGAATCCTAACTCAGATAAAAGGAGTTATCCCACAATTTCTTGCAAATGTGTTTGGAGTGAAATAACATGCGCACATAATGTTGTAAAATTAAATATTACAGGGGTCTGGGACGGTTTCTGTGGTTGAGGGGTAAGGTTCTCGACTAGCAAACCGGAAGACATAAATCAAAGCTTCTTAAATAATACTTCAACACGTTGGGAAGTAATAATGAATGTGACTCACAATATATAGAAATTTTATAACCAGAAAAAGGAAAAATGAACTCTGTTTACGAAATAATAACAATTCCGAGTTTGCCAATCATTTATTATATACAGGCCATAGCAAAAGGAAAAAAAATTAAGTTTAAACATTCAAATATTTTAATTTGTGTGACTAAGAAAACTTGGTAATAAACTCACATATAAAAAAATGTAACCCATATGTTTTATAATACAATAGGTAAAAAAAACACGATAAATGCGGATTATAGATGCGGAGATGTTCACGCATTGAGGTTCGATTAATTTTGCTGTTTTTTTTTTACATTAACCCCACACAGGGGGCCTTGAGGTAAACAATTTCCCTCAGCGTCAATGTTATCTTTGAAATTAAACAATTATATCCATTTTTTTAAAGAAAGATAAACATTCCTGGGTTACAAATAACTTGACAATATTTGAAAATCTCCTACTACCAATACAGACGGCCGGCGTAGTCCAGCGGTAGGGCTTTGGACTGTCATTCCGAAGGTCGCGGGTTCGAACCCGGCGTGCGCAAATAAATTTTATTTGATTGGTTTGTGTTATGTCACTATTAATTATTAAAAATAATATATAGTATATTTGCGGCATGTTCCAGAGTGGAAGATACTCTTAGTATTGCCCTGGTGTAAGACCACCATTCAGAATTGAAACGTTGCTTAAAAGTTGCCGTGTTTAGTGACTAGATCTGAATAGCCAGGCACTTCCCCACCTACCTCTTTCTCGTCTCCTTCCCTTTCCCACTTACTTTCAGACTCATAACATACCCCAATTTGGGGATGCCGTAGTCTCACTGGCTCCAGACGGGAGTAGTTGGGACTCTTGTGAGGTATTCACTATAAAAAAAACATTAAGCGGAAAATGTTGTATGCGTCGTGATGGGGGACTTAGCCAGTTGAGGAATTGAATACGGGACGCCTGGGCGGTATAGAAACGCGATGCCATTCAGCCACCAATCGGGTCCTATATTGTGCCGTTAATTTAGAAAGGACAAGAATAATAAAAAAAAATGTTTTCATTCCTCGGATAACACAAATAGTCAAACTTTTTAAAAGTGCACACGGTGTTAGATGACTCAATACGTTCCGAAAGGCTTTTAAAAATAAATGGAGCCTGATACTAATAATTTCTTTTGTCAAAAGTAAATTTAGTTTGATTTAATTAGGGATTTGTTGTTTGTTGCCTTTTACCCTTTGTGCCTGTATTTAATTAAGACCTTTGCTCATAGATTCAAAGGTGTAACGTGATTAGATATTGTTGTAGAACCGTAATTATAATATATTGTAGTTCCTCCAAATCTCAGTATTCTCGGCGACCCGACACGTTAATGAATTTTCACTGAAATATAATCATTATTCAAATTAATGTACGCCGCGAGGGGTTGAAATTTAAGGGTGAAACAATTTAGGTTATTTGTCCTTCTGATATACTGAACTATTAAAATCATAACCTATACATAAGCAAATCAAAAATAATACACCATATTTTGATCGAGAAGATAAATTTGTTACAACGATGAAACATAATTCTCTCTTTAAATTATTGTAAGCATAGAATTGTCAAAGACTTGAATCACAAAACCCACCAAAATCGCATTTCTTGAATTCTTTTTTATTTTATATCTAAAACAATCAGTTATCAAATCAATTTGAATAAAAAACATAATGTTTTCATTGTTATATTATTGTGGAAAGCAATCACTTTGTGGTTTGACATCTATAATATAAAAAAAATAATGTTTGTTTGTTTGTGTATTCGTACCTTACGCGCGGCCATACCGTTCATCCGATTGCGATGAAACTTTGGGAATATGATGTGCGCATACCCGGGATGGTTATGTGATAGTGAGCTCTGGCGTTATGAAATTATTTACTATACTATTCATAGAATTGCGATTAAAATTTCATCCGATTGCTATCAATTTTTTCTTTTTAATGTTTCTTTATTCATTGTATAGTTTGTTACAATTGAGAATTTTCGACCACTATGCTAGGCATATGCCCGTGTTATGGTGGTTGATTTTCTATACAGTACATTAACATAATAAGCAATTTAAAGAATGTGAGTGAATATAAATATGTAAAATAATAAAGTATTAAAGAAATTTAAAGAATATTAAAGATATTTAAAGAATATAAAATTAGAGTAATATAAAAAAATATGGAAGAATATAGTAGAATTGTTGTGCCCGTGAATACTTCCATATATTGATCTATATACTGGTCAGCTCTGGCATTATGAAATTTGCATAAAAAATTTAAATAGTTCACGCGAGTTGTTGGAAAAAATGGGTGTATTTTATGGAGTTAGGTGGCAGGGAAAAAAAGGCTAGGGGGAGGGGTATGCGGGAGGGTCGGTTGGGGAATTAAGGAGGTGGGCTTCGCGGGAGGGGGATGAGGGAGAGGGGAAGGCGAATAAGGTAGAAGTAAAATGCGTGAGGGGGGGGGGGGGAGAGAGGACGGGGAAAGCGGGAAAGTAAAAAGGGAACGCGGGAGGGGAAGAGGTAGAGGATTCGGAAGGGGAACGGGATGAATGGGAAATGACACGAAGAGAGAAACAATTTATTTATTTAATTGGCATTTTAACGCATGTCGGGTATCAGCTAGTATTATATAAGAATGCTCAACTGTCATGGAATTCAAATAAATAGTTTAGGGTCTCCTGGTCTCTAATATTAATCGTACAAAGTAATCCAAAATCAACAGATATGATACGTTTACTACTATGTACTATTTATTTATTATATTAGAACATTAGAAGTGATCTTATTAACCGTTTACTGATATAATTGAGCAGATACTATCGATATTTACAATGTATCCATTCGTACCAAAGTCAACAAATTCCCAAAGTAAAGTCTCGACTTGTTTGTCAAACCCCGGCCCGAAGCAATCAATTTATTTTTCTTTGTTATCTTATTAGCCAGAACACTTAATTTTGTCTAACGAAGTCGCTAAGCTGACGTTATTTGAATGAAGTTAATGTTGTACTCATCCCCTTTGGGACCTTCTCAGGGTTTTAATTAGATTGAGACATAAGTTAACACGAAAGTAACGCTGGGGTGCAAAACATCAAAGAACTGACGTAGAAATATAATTGTAGGCTTGCCAAAATGATCCAACCTGATGACTTTAGAAATGTGATCTAATATATAAAAAATCTCAAGTCACGGTGTTTGTGGCCACACCCCTCCGAAACGGCTCAATCCATTTTTATGTATATTTGGTAGGTATGAGAATAGGTTGTAAAGTATATTTCATACCTCTAGGTGGTTAGGGTGTCACTGATCCAGATTTTTTTTTCTATTTTTTTGACAATTTAAAAAAAATATTTTTATTTTTATTTGGACTTAAAAAATACCTATAACCCCAAACTTTTACCCTCCTACCCCCACTCTCTCATTTTTTAATCGTGACCCTCGAATTTGTTAATCACGATTTTAGTATTTACGTACCTATGAAAAAATTTAACCGTCATTCATATTTTAAATATAACGAAATTATTTATGTTCATTTCATTTGGAATTTGTTATGTATCACAACTCACTGCATGCAAAATTTTGTATGATTTATTTTAATTTATCTATTTGTGTGCGGGTATTAAAGTGAACAATGCCAGCAAGACGCAAGAGGGCCATTTGGGCCGTCGAACGAATAAAGCAAAAAACATGCGAAATAGTAGAGCAGAAAGAACAGACGAACAAATCCAAAAACAGCGGCTATTCGGTGCTCTGTTACTCCTTTCGGTTGTTGTTTTTTTTTTGTTTTTATCGGCGGTCCTCTTTCGATCTCATCCCCACACACTTAAAATTAATTAATTATTTTTTATTCAAAATTCAAAATATTAATTACAAATAGTTTATATGGCAGATCAACGTTGGCCGGGCCAGCTAGTTATAACTATACTATTGCAAACATTTTATGTATTCCGGATGTATTACATAGATTTTTAAATTTTAATAACATAGATTTTTAAACATTTAATAAATCTTCCGGAATATTTGTATTACATAGAAATGGGATAGGTCTACGACTTAATAATCTTGAAGCCCTTGAAATAAAAAAGTCATTAAAAATAAATAAAACAAATTTACTTAATAAACAATTAGACTTATCGAATAGCCCCATTTTTAAAATATTCCCGTTACCCCCGCCCACTTTCACCCCTCCCTCTTAGCTACCTCCCCCATCGTCCCCACCTAAGTTGATGTTATCTCTCCCTCTTATAATTTTCTTTTAAATGCCATGTATATCTGTATTATTTTTTAGTATATTTTTATTCATCCCTGAGGAAGGTTCAGGTTGAACCGAAACTAGTTGGATTAAAAATTAATAAAGTGGAATTAAAACAAAATATTATTGTGTTTATTATAAATAATATTATCTGTAAACTCCACCCGCCATAACACAGGGACATCCCTAGCATGGTGGATGAAATAACACAATATCTATACAGTGTATAAAATTCATTTAATAAATAAATACATGTACCCGTCTACCGAATTGCAAAATCAATTTGAAAAGAAAAATCTCTAAATTTTATTTATTTACCCCTTTCTTATCCAAAAATATCTCAGTGATTTTGGGTTAAGAATACAGTAAGAACGTGAGCGACGTATGATTCATAATAAAGTTAAATGGGAGGCACGGCACAGTAAACCGAAAAGGGATGCTAAACAAAAGACCAAAAAAAAAAGCGACGGTCGTATTGTCTATAGTCTAGACACTGATTTATCCGTGATTTCATCTCATTTGTCTGATTCGGGGAGATTTATTGTCTCCTAAAGCAAAATATTTTTTTTTTATTGATGAGTGTTTTTTGTTTGTTTATCAATAGTGACGCTAAGTGCTTTCCTCTCATTATGTTGGTAAATAAATTATAGGTATATGAAAAAGTGTTTATTATTTTGTGTACTTTGACGTTATTACGCTATTTTTATCACCATATCTAGATAGAGCTAAGAACTCATAATATATTGTACAGCGCCCTTGAAATGATTTTTTACAAAAAACGGCGCTCTACAGATGACCCATTTATTATTATTATTATTGAAAATACTCATTTCAGCTGTGTCCCGCGTAACTCTTGTCAAAAAAATTCAGGAACTTGTGTACAGAAAAAAATTGTGTTAAAAATTTAGACAAGCGATAAGTACAAGCTGGAAACTGGTGACGACTTGGAGTCATCACTCATCAATCACACTTGGAGTCGATTTTGTGGCATAAGTCCGAAGATGGAATTATTAAGGTCAAATTTCTAAAAATCTGTGGTTCGTCTGTTAATGTCAACTGATTACTATATTTTAAAATATTTTGAAGCGTAGACCCGGCCCAATTGTGTAAAATTTAAAACACGTTTATAAGTAAGACCCTTCGCTGTTCGCTTTTCATAAAGGTCTCGTAAAAATCGTCGTGTCTCCCTTGTTAGCATAGTTAGAAATACGATCTAAACAGTATTACAAAGATCAACACGATTTATATTTACATACAAAATAGTTAAAATATACTTCTTTATGAAACCAAAGTTACCAACTGCAACTTGAAAATAATTTATGAAACTTGTGAATTTATTATTAAATATTTTTACATGAAACGACAAAAAGTGAGGTAACGAAAACGTTTAAAATACATTTGCCTAATAAAATATGTGTGTGCTTTTATTTGCTTTTTTTACCAGTAACTTTATTTAAAAAAAAACATAAGGTGAGCCATTTTTTTACGCCGTTTACTAGCTGATCGGGGCATGCGTTGCAATGCAACTAAAATAAACATTTTTTTCTCCTTACGTGTCCTTTCATCTCATTAATTTACCTCCCACCTCCTGGATTCTCCACTCCCTCCCGCCTTTTTGCTGCCGCGAACTCCCTAAAATAACCCAATTTTTAAACAATAACTTGTGACCTAATGACTTTTATTTTTGAAAATTTCATAGCGCCAGAGTTCACAAATATAGAAACCCGCTATATAGAAACCTTCGCAAGCATGTTTACAACAACTCAAAATCAAATTTTCATGGCAATCGGATGAATAGTATAGAAAATAATTTCATCACGCCAGAGCTCTAGCCTACATGTTATTCTGATGTATGAGCTATATTATTGTAATGTTTCATTAAAATCCATTCAGTAGTTTTTGCGTAAAAGAGTAACAATCATACATCCATACCATTTTTCGCGTTTAAAGTATTAGTAAGAAGTTTCATAACGCCTGAGCTTAATAGCCTATATGCTATTCTGATTTATGAGCTATATTATTGTGAGGTTTCATAAAATCCATTCATTATAGATATATTCTATATTTATAGTTATTGTTTTTATATTTCAGCATGAGTTATTCAAGAATTGAGCGCGGTGTATACTAGTATTGTCGTATAATATATTTGGTACTGAAAACATGTTTTAAATTAGTGAAAATAATCATGCTTATATCTATATGTATTATAAGTTCACACTTCTCAACACATTTCCATATCTTTATATTGTAAATCTTATTGTTATTCCTCTATCTTGTTATCAGATACCTTGTTTACACTTTTCAACACTCCCAACTTACCTACTTTTTTTTTATTTTTTTTTTTTATTATTTATTTTATTTTATTTTATTTATTTGCGTTATAAACAGTCTATACATTTATATATGACAGTGAATAATATATTTATGTCATTGACCAATAAAATAACGACATTTAAATATAGGACCATAATTAAAAAAAAAATATGCAACAATATACCTAATACAAACAATTCTGATTAAGCGCATCTTCAATTTACAAAGTGATACATAAAATATATACACATTTCTAAGGTTTACACTTAAATTTTAAAGGATATCAATAATATCTATTTATTATTTGAAATACATATACATAAGATTTAGAAATATAAATACAGTTGGTTCTTAAAAGCTGTTTACAAATAGATTTTTTTTTAACAAACTACTCAACTCAACGGAGAAAAAATTTCTCGTGTTTGAGTTGAGGAGTAAAGCCTCTTAGTTAAAAAAAGTTAGAAATTATAATGTTTTAATTATTGTTTACAATAATTGACTTACAATCTACATGAGTGAAAAATAAAAATTACAAATTGAATTTAATGTAGAAATAAATATATATTAATAAACTAATTAATAGGTACATATAGTTGGTTCTAAACATTGAAATTGGCCTCAGCCGCTGATAAATATTTTATTTGAAGGTACATAATAATGAAATGCAACAATTATCGTTTACCAATACGACAGTACATAAGTATAGTACTGGTAAGGTAAGGCACTGTGTCAAAAGATTGATATAATATTTTTAGAGGATATGTTAAAAAAAGGAAAAATATGAATATTTTTAAATATAAATTAGTAATTATGTTAAGTGATTAATTACATACTAATAGTTACATATTATAGTTAAAACTTAATCAGTTATCACTAATAAGTGTACATACAATAAAAAATATGTAGACTTTTTTCTATGAAATTAAAATTTGTAATTAGTGTTCGGTTTATCTAATAGTTGTTTGATTTGAGATTTGTAAACTTTATACTTTTTTTCTGTTTTGATTTTATCTGGAAGGGCGTTGAAAAACTTTATACCTTGGTAAGTGTAATGGTGATGAGAAGCAGTAGTTTTATATTTAGGAATTTCTAAGTTACCTCGGGATCTAGGTCGATTACTTGTTTTTGCGGAAATTGTTGTATTAAAATGGTCTTTGTGAATTTGTAGCAATGCATTCTTTTGGAAGATCTTGTTTAAACTCAGAACCTTAAAAGTATCAAATAGTTGTGTAGTTGGAAATGTTGATGGTTTTCGCAGGATGACTTTTAGAATCAACCTCTGCACCTTTTCTACAGGTGAGAGGCTAGTTTTAAAAGTTCCTCCCCAACCGATTATACCATATTGTAAGATAGATTGGGCAAGGGCAAAATATATTATTTTAATCATACCATGTGACAGGATGTTTCTTAATTTAATGAATATGTAAATTAGTTTTCTTACTCTAGTTATCATATTTTTTACTTGTTCGTTCCTTCATTTTTTACTTATCTCATACTCTGTAATTCTGAATTTATTATTTGTTACCAGGTTAATTCGGTAAATCCGAATAGCACATATGCTAACAGATTACTTTTTTGCATAGTCAAAAAAATAATAATAATGTATGTATGTTTTTTATATATTTCTTCATAACACAACTCAATTTCAGAGAAAAATGTATATTCTTCTTTTTTTTGTTTTTGTTTACAATTATGTACTTACGGAATAATATGAACTAAACCTGTCAATTTGTCTGTCCTGGAACGGGAAACTTTCCTAGTTGGACAGGCAAAGCTTCCTAATCTGTAACTTGTATTTTCTTTTGTATCTATCTATAAATAAATAAAAAATAAATATTTTTTTACAATATCTCCATACAGGAGGCCCTGAAGAAAATAATTCCCCTCAAAGCTTATGTCATCTTTGTGGATGCTGTGCGGAGGCTTATTTTTAGGAAAGGAAGGAAATAATGTCTGGGGAAGGAAAAAGGTATGTCGGGGGGACGGTACCCATAGCCGCCTACCAAATTGCAGTATTAGTTTTTGCGGGAAAGAGTAACAAACATACATCCATACAAACATTCGCGTTTATAATATTAAAAAATTTCGAATTATAAGATTTTAAAGCCTTTTTCTTCATCTTTCAAAAACAGTTTATAGTTTTCGGATGTGTTCAGAAGAATTCAATTTCGTTGTGTATATTATGTAGTGTGGTGTTAATTTGTACTGATAGTTAAATTATAAACAAGATAGAGTTTTTCTTGATAGAACTTCCATTTACCATATATCATTTAATATTCAATTGAAGCATCCTTGTCCTAAAACTAACCGAATATGTTTTGATTGACGGTTCACCTCATTATCGTCGAATAGATTGAAAGCTTTTCGTACACACTCCACGGAAACTATTTCCGGAAGGAAGTGATGCTGCGGATGGGGTACTTCCGGCCGATGAAGCTAGAGATCAATTCAGGAGAACCCCCTGAAACTTTCAAGTGGGAGTCGAGAGTTTTCTGGGTATTTTGGGGATCCAATTATCTTGAGATCCTTTTGTGAAGACGTATTCAAAATTCCAGATAAATCTTGAGAGTCTTGCTGTAAGTATTAAGTTTGTGACGTGAAACATGTTTTTAAGTTCATGAAGGCGAAACAAAATACAAATATATATATATATTTTAAAAAAAATGTAAGGTCCACACAGGAGGCCCAACTGATCCCAAATCACCTGGAGACAAAGATACTATGGCACCCTAAATGTGAAGGAAGAGGTTGTGTTGTGAGGCAGATTGTAATGAGGTCGGGGGGAAGATGGGTAGGGGAAGGTTAGAAAGTGCCTGGATAATATAGTGGCATATACCTAAAATAATGTACATAACATGTATTTTTTGGTTAATAAATAATTTAAAAAAAAAAAAATATTATGATGTGGTCACCAAACATGGCAAAAGCGATTTTAGGCAACGTTTCGATTCTAAAGGAAGGTCATTTATGGGAGACCTAAGAGTATGGATATTAGAGAGACGGCATGTGAAGTGTGCCCGCGCGCTCCAAGTGTGCCTTTTCGAGAATTTTACTTAAATGGCTGACATTGGCTGCTGGTTTTTGGACGTTTAATACGTTCCGACACTTTTACGATAGCAGCCATCTTCCATGGTATCAGCCATTTAAGTAAAATTCTCGAAAAGGCACACTTGGAGCGCGCGGGCACACTTCACATGCCGTCTCTCTAATATCCATACTCTTAGTGGGAGACCGTACTGAAACTATCTATTGCTCTGAAACGTGCCGCAAATACACCACAATGTATTATTTAAAATTAATAAAATGTTAAATAATACATGCTAAAAAAAAAAAAAAATATATATATATATATATATAAACTAAATTAATAAACTAAAAACATATTTGTGCTTGCCTGGATTTGAACCCACGACCTTTGGATTTACAGCCAAAAATCATAAGCACGTAACCACGGATATTGATTTTATTGCTATCTCTGTAGTGTCCTTGCATTAAAGTACTGTTTATTATTGACGTCTACATTTACCTTTGGGGTGAAGCCCCCAAATCCAAAAAAATCTGTTAATTGTGCAATGGTGCAACGGGCATTTGATAAACCCCTTGTCTGTGGGACGAATTAAAAATACAATTTAATGCCATTTTAACCCTTATGTATAAAAAAAACTGTACAAGGACAAGGTCAGAATTAGTTGCGCCAATATCATTCCAGACGTTTCTTTTTATTTCAGTAACTAGCTTCTCCCGCGACATCGTCTGCGTAGGATTAGTACTTCGATTAGCCTATTTTCTTTTCGTAGGCCCCATCTATGTTTATACTAAAATTCTTAACCTATTTCTTTAAAATATCTATAATTCTTGATTCGATTCAAGGGTGAGTACTTCTAATGAATTCACTAATTTAAATATTTTCTAAAATAGAATTTTGATTTAACAATCATTGTTTTTCAAAATGTCATTCTCAAATTTTGACATTTTCTATTAAACAATAATTATTATTTGAAATACATGAAAAATAGCAAGTTTTAGGTATAAATTATAGCCTATATATTGTTCTGATGTATGAGATATATTATTATAAAGTTTCATTAAAGTCCATTCAGTGGTTTTTGCGTGAATGAGTAACAAACATACATACATCCATACAAACATTCGCGTTTATAATATTAGTAAGATATAGCTTCTCGGAATGTTTTGAAATTAAATTTCTGGGAACGGCCATCATGTGGCTAAATGTCATCCAACATACGAGAAGTTAATAGTTGAATCGAGTGGTATGAAGAAGTTACAGAAATCGCCCCTGTGAAAGTCCACCAGTCTTGCAAATTGGGTACATGTTGGTGAAGACCAGACATTGTGAGAAAATTAAAAAGCCATTGGAAAATTGTAAAAAAGTGGATAATTTTCACTTGTAAATTTTCACAACTACACGACTTTAACGTTTTCCCAAATGAATTACATCATATAGTTTATTTTTACTGATTTTATTTAAGAAAACGTTGATTTATTTGAATCCTCGGCTAGTTAGCTCTCGTTATGCCTTATTGTAAAAATATATGAAATACGAATAATAAAACATAATTCTAAAAAATTTTCACATATTCCCAAAATCATTCGTAATTTGTCTCCACATTTTACGTGAAAGTTGATTTCACAATGGAAATTAATTCTCTTGGGCGTGGTAAAGCGGGGAGAATGAAGTCACGCGGTAAACTAATAATACTAAATGTTTCACTCAACAAAACGACGCAAGCCGATTATTCAAATTACTGAAATTCGCAATAGTAAAATGAGGAAAATTTGAATTTGGTTAGTATTTTTTGTTGTATTCTTTTTTATTAAGAACAAAGTAATTTTTATTAAAACAACTCTCTTTTATAACTTTTGAAGGTTATTCCCATCAGTGTAAAATATCATTAAAGAAGAAGATAAAACTAACAATTTAAACGAAAATATGAAAAAGAACAAGACACAGAAAAATATATAACCCCCTTTTTCGTCCCAAATGACTGGACCATAACGATATCCTGCGCATCTTTGTAAGTTTTCATTTTTTTTTATAAGAAAAACTCTCTTTTTAACTTTTGAAGGTTATTCCCATCAATGTAATACATCATTAAAGAAGAAGATAACAATAGTAATCTAATTTTTTTAAATATGAAAATGAACAAGACACAGAAAAATAATAAAAGTAATAAAAAAAATTATAAAGTAAAAATAATATAAGTCCCAGTTGCAGCCATTATATTTTATTAGTTTTCTGTGTGTTGTTCATTTTCATATTTAAAAAAATTAGATTATTATTGTTATCTTCTTCTTCAATGATACATCTTTTGAAGGTTTATTTTTATGATTAGGTTTATGTGTTGATAAGCTTACATGTATTTTTTTTTAAAAAACATAATTCTGAAGCTGCACAGCTCGTTACAGGAATGCCCTAGTGAGTAGTGAGATGTGTAGCTTATTTTTTACGTAAAACATTATTTTTTATAAATAAATGTTTAAAAATGTAATAAGTAATTCAAAAAAGAATGTATGAGATAAACAAAATTAACTTTTTTTTACAAAAGCTCCACACAGGAGGCCCTGAGGAAAACAATTGCCATCAGGGCCTATATCATCTTTGGGGATGCTGTGTGGAGGGCCTTTTTAGGGAAAGGAAGGAGAGGAAGTTCTGGGAAGGAAAGGTGTGTGAATAGTGGGTAGGAATCTAAAGGGAAGTGTGTCCAGGAGTGACGGACGTATGAATCCATTCCTTTTACTACGATGTAAGGCGATGGGTTGAGAAGGTCCGGTTGGATAGGTCAAAAGTTCTCCAACAACCAGTCTCTTTCGATCCAACTTGCCACGCAGCAGGTGGGAAAACACATCCATGGCCACACCCCATGCATCTGGGAACCCAGCACCCCTGCTAAGTAACCAAACGTAGCCAAGCAATTAGGGAATGCAATTAGATGGAAATAGCTTAGTAAGTAGAGTACCAGTCCTTGCAAGACTAGAGGGCCCGGGTTCGAGTCTCAGTTGGGACCTCCTTCTTTATTTTTTTTTTGTGTCAATCTGTTTCATATTATCATTGAGAGTCGATATTATCTTCGACAATGATTAAAATTTATGATGAACAAAAAATATTTAATTATAAACAAAAACAAGCCTTTGGTGTCGGTTCACACCATTTTACAATGAACTGATCGTTATAATAATTTTTCGCATGAAATAAATATTGTATTATTGAAGTAAATTTGTCAAATCAAACTCATTGAATTTTCTCCATATTTTGAAATAGCGTGACTGACAAATGGATGGAGTTTTTAACAAAACAATAAAAAAGTTTTTTTTGCTTTACATTTGGTACCTCAGCACGACAAGGTTCTAACTGATTTTGTTTTCAAAAATGGCCATTGATTGCAAAATCATTTATTTTGCCCATTTCTACAACCAAAATATTTTTTAGAGATATCTTTTAATTTGGGAGGCGGGTATGGGTACCGCTGCCCCGGGAACCATTTATTGGATGACTAACACCTCTGCCACAGGTCACCCCAAGTGGTTTGCTACGTTAGGTGATTTAGCAGGGGTGCCCGGGTTCATGGGGTTAGGTTTGTCCGGGACTTGGGGGCGGATGCGTTTGCCGACCAGGATCGGGAAAGACTGGTTGAGGGAGACCTTTTGATCTCTCCAGCCGGACCCTCTCGACCCATCACCTTGCACCGCAGTACGAGGGATGGCTTCACACGACTATCACTCTTGGACATATTTATCCCCAGATTTCTTACCCACCCGTCAAACTTTTTTCCTTCCCAGGTATTCCTCTCCTTCCTTTTCCCTTAGAAAATTCTCCACACAGCATCTTCAAAGATGACATAGGACCTTAGGCAATTTTTCCCTCAGGGCCTCCTGTGTGGAGCTAATGTAAAAAAAAAAATGTAGTTCTATAGATACTTATACAATAAAGTTCTAACATCCCTTTGAACCTTTTGCAATTAACATTTTGTTTGTTTCTCACAGTTTGTCGGTTTTACGAGGCGTAGTGTTCGTCACTTTAGTTGGATAGTGTTCTGTTAAATGTCCTGAAGAATCAATGTTTGAAAAAACGAATTCTTAAAGGTAGCATTCGGATCTTGGCAGTGGCGTTCCGGCAGCCGCGGCCCTGCTGCCGCATACGTGGTCGCGCCGTACCGCTTTGTAGGGATTTGTATGCAATAGTTTCCGACACAAGCGACCGTGCAGCGCGGCCGGGGGGCGTGGCCTGCACGCCGAGCCGCTCCGGTAGCAGAATGGTCGCGCTGCCCACTCATGCAAGTTGACAAATTGGCGACATTTACCGATGAAAATGACGAGTTTCTAGTAGAGTTAATTGCCAAAAATCAACCTCTTTACGATTCTCGATTCAAAACCTATAAGGATAACGTTGTTTGAGATATTATATAGGAGCATATTGCAAGTAAACTCAATAAAACTAGTAAGTACCTTGTATTTTTATTTTTACAGAATCAAAACAAATAAACATTCAACCCACAAATCTAGCTTGCTGTGCGTGGTAGTTCATACCTACTTTAGTTCATTCTATTTATCCACTGTTCTTGCCATGAGACTTTTCCAGCTTCTGAGGTAAATTAATCTTTAAGAATATATCTGATTTGAAATCCATCTATGTTCAGAAACCCACCCCTACGTGCCAGTAGAATCATGTTCTCTGTTGATTTCGTTTTCGTTATAACTATAATATGGTATTCAATTTGTTTCTAAATAAGCATCCCGTAGTAAATTATGGATAAAACATAGTATAATGATATAATCATAGTTCACTGACTTCTGCTTAACTACTGCGGTTGGCAGTCGCTGCCCGGGCCGTGGACGATGCTATCCGAAAGCTTCTGGCAGCGCCGCACAGCAGTGATAATGGGTCGCGGCAGCCGGTCGCAACTGCCAAGTCGCGACTGCCGAGATCCGAATGCTACCTTTTCGATCCATTTAATAATGTGACAATATTTTAGTTTATTGGTATTTCAAGCTAGACCCACGTTCTAAATAATTGTTTTCCTTTAAAATCTGTTAAACTAAAAAACTGAACCTAACATTCAATCTCAAAATCAGAAATCGGTAAATAGATAAAGAGTCTTCGCAAACTTCGACACCTCATATCTCAGAACAAGGTAAAGTAAAGTTAGAACCCCCTCCAACCAAAGTGGCGAGTTGTTTTTTTTGTGGTTAATCGAAAACGATTCGTGGATCGACATGATTTATTTATTTTAAAAATCGTTTTGATTTTGATTTAAATTCGATTGTTTCCTAACATAAAACATTAAATTCCGGTTTAGTTTTTATCAGTTCTAAATCAAAACTTTAACACAATCGCTCAATAGAGGCAGTTTGATGCTTTTAAAAACTTATGTAATAAAGGAAAATGATGAAGGGGGAAAATAAAAAAAAGGAACCGGTAAATAAGCTGTCGACTTTAGTTCTGCTAGCATGTTTGATGCTGCTAAATATATCGATAATTTTAAGTGAACTGTTTAACTTATAACAGTTGACTTATAAAGGACTGAATTGGTTAAACAGTTGTCTTAAAAAGGACTGAATAGGTTAACAGCGTCTTATAAAGGGCTGAATAGGTTAACAGTGACTTAAAAAGCAATGAATATTTTATTTTATTTTTACATTATAAATAGGTTACATAGTGATCTAAAAAGGGCTGATAGGTTAAACAGTTGATTTAAAAAAATACGAGTGTGCTTTAGACCACATGACTGAAGTAAGACTTCTTTAGCTATATCTATATGTATTAAATATTGATGAATACACGATTTCATCATTTATTATTAAATTATTATTTTTTTAATTTATAAAAACAGATAATTTATTAACAAGTTCTGCTGTCTAACTATTATTATGCATGATAGCTGTTTCGCCCTATGAAGATATTAAAAAGCCGGACAAACTGACAGTTTGAAAAATGAATTAAATGTGGATCAAACGGCGAAATTTCCACTAAGTTTTAAGCTTCCGCGTGAATTTGTCGACGTATAGTCAAACTTATCAAGGGAGCAAACGGACTCGAAAAACATACAAAGTTTTGGTCGATGTCGACGGTTAAATAATGTCATAAGTGACTTGCGGTTGTGTCTACATGTATTTTGGACTAATTAACAATATTATTAATAAAAACCTTTACCGTGTTATGGTTATAATATTTTCTTCGTCTCTTTGTTTGTTGAAATTACACGTTATAATATTTGGTAGACTAAACAATGTTTCAAGACAAAATACTTCTTATTCTCTAACAGGAATTGTCTTTCAATAAGATAATACCTAAGTTAGAAATTTATGCAGGAACGTATCAGAAGATGTGAATTATTTAATCGCGGGAGTGTTTGTTTTCAATTCAAATCCCAGGGGTCTTCAAAAATTCTTGTTTCGTCTTTTAGAAAGTATCAAACTCTTCTAAGGTGAACTTTAACAAAAGCCCTAGGGACCTTATCAAAATTGGAGTGTCTTCAGTAAAGTAGATAGTATAATAGTATGTATATATAATATATAATAGTACAGCGGATCTAAAAGCCCGTTCGGACTAGGCTAGTAGCATAAATTTAGTAGAGTAGTTTAGTCAGCGGTTTAGAAGAGTCAATCCAGTAGTTCTATTTATTCGGGTGAGTAGCGCCCCCATAATGTGGCTCCACCACTAAACTAGAGAGTAATTCCCCTCAGGGCCTATGTCATATTTGGGGATGCTGTTTGGAGGGTTCTTTTTAGGAAAGGATTGTCTGGGAATGATAAATGTATGAGGTGGGTAAGAATCTGGAGTCAGTGTGTCCAGGAGTGACGGACGAATGATTCCATCCCTCCCGTTGAGGTGCCAGGTGATGTTCCGAGAGGGCTCTGCTGGAGAAGCCAAAAGGTCTCCCTCAATTAGTCTTTCCCGTTCCTGCCTGCCACGCAATTGGTGGGCGGACGCGTCCACTGCCAAGACCCGGACAAACCTCACCCCATGAACCCAAGCACCCCTGCTAAGTCACCAAACGTAGCCAACAACTTGGGGTGACCTATGGCAGAGCTGTCGGTTATAGAATAAATGGTTCCCGGGGCGGAGGTACTTATACCCGCCTATCAAATTGAAAAATGAATGTATGAATAATAATAATAATAAGGATAAAAATAAAAATAATAGATAAAACTGTGTGGAGAGAAAAGATAAATTTTCAAATCAAGAATATTATACGCTCACGAATGGTAAACAATTTTACACACTAAAAAATAATAAATTAGTTTTGTAAATTAGC
This sequence comes from Limnephilus auricula, assembly GCA_951813805.1. Taxonomy (NCBI): domain Eukaryota; kingdom Metazoa; phylum Arthropoda; class Insecta; order Trichoptera; family Limnephilidae; genus Limnephilus; species Limnephilus auricula. The sequence goes on along the minus strand of OX638409.1, from coordinate 5,024,053 downwards.
AAGGAATCATGAAAAATGTCATGAAAAGTAGCATGAAATCATAAAAATCATGAAAAGTGGATGAACATTGGTGAGTTATTTCATATATTAGTATTGTTGGCTTCTATGTGAAAAAGCCATGCCAAGTATTCAACGCAATCATAAAAAAGACCGCAGGTAAAAAATATGTATCATAAAAATAACAAAAAAATTCTTTAGTTTTAGTTTTATTTACATACGACTATGTATAAAATTATAAAATACTTGTCTGTAAAGAAAGCTTTCAAACTAAGCGGCCAAAAGAAAAGCAATTGACAAATATTTTTCCTAAGCAAACACAGGCACACGCTGGTAAGGGTAAATAAGGCTCCATGCATATTGAATTTAAGGTTTACCCATGCCATAAAACGTCAATACACCCACCTTTCACAAAGTGTAAAGGGTATTTATTTATTTTATCAATTTTCTAATCCCACATATAAGGAACAATTTTATTAACGATCATTTAGCTTGTCAATCAGTTTCAGTGCCGGCAACCTGGGCGTTTATTTTAATTTTATTTAGTTACATGGATTTCTTTTACCTGCCTCACTAGACAAAGTCTGTTCCAAGGCGGGTAAATAACATATTATATTTATTAGAAAAAGATACGCGTTAAAAAATATATGTTTATCAAAAGAACTGCATAAAAAAAACATGTGTAAGAATATAAAAAAATATGTATCTACATAAAAAAATTAAAAAGTTGTGTTTAATGTGGTTGTATTAAATATTTACATTTATATTTTGTTTTTATTATTTTGTTATGAAAATAACTTAAGAAAGTTAGTTACCTTTAAATTAAGTACTTTAATAATTATGAAATTAATTGTCTATGGCCTTTTGTGGGTCTGGCAACACATGGACTTTTGGGAAGGACAGGAACAATGTTGGAGGTTCCACTTCCGTCTGGGATCCCGAGTGGAGGGGACACTTGGGTTTCCAAGACGGTCGTCGCAGTTGTTCTGATCGACATGTTGGATTGATTTTAAAAAGGAGTTTTAATTTTATTTCTTGACCAAAGGGTCACGGAGATGTGTTTCGAGTGATCGATTTAATGATCAAATAATCCGGAGTTTTTGGATTAAATGTGCGGGTTGCCGACTTTAACAAGCCTCGAGTGTTGGTTATCCACGCGGTGGGAGGAAACATCCAACTTTATCCTGGCCATCCATCACCATCACTCACCGGGGAGGTACTCCTTTGCTGCTGAAGCCAGGCCGGAAGCCTTGGGCCGCTTACCGTGCCGAGATTACTCCTTTGCTGCTGAAGCCAGGCCGGAAGCCTTGGGCCGCTTACCGTGCCGAGATTACTCCTTTGCTGCTGAAGCCAGGCCGGAAGCCTTGGGCCGCTTACCGTGCCGAGATTACTCCTTTGCTGCTGAAGCCAGGCCGGAAGCCTTGGGCCGCTTACCGTGCCGAGATTACTCCTTTGCTGCTGAAGCCAGGCCGGAAGCCTTGGGCCGCTTACCGTGCCGAGATTACTCCTTTGCTGCTGAAGCCAGGCCGGAAGCCTTGGGTCGCTTACCGTGCCGAGACTACTCCACAGTCTCCTACCATCCACCATCTCATCTTCGGTTCGCGTCATCATACGGATCTTAGTTAGTTATAGTTAGACGTACGTGTATCAGGTCTGCTGGGTGAGTTGTTCCAATTTACTTATGTTCTTATTGTTCTGAAATATATAATTTAAATGTGGCTCGACCACTTGCATAAGATTTCTCTCTTTTATTTCTTACTAACCCCCTACACAAACAGAAAGAGGTTATAACCATTGCCTATGCCCTGACAAGAGTGTCTTGCTCTACTGACGTCCAGCTGGCCGGATCAGCATTTTCCTTAGTCAGGAAATTGGCGCGCCTTAGGCAAAGCTGATCCCGGACCACCAGGGCTACACTTAACTACCCATACTTAACTACTTATTTTGGCTTCCCCTGGCCAACCACTAAACTTAACAATTTGTTATATTTCCTTAAAAAGATTGCATACGTAGAAAAGAATTTACTCTTGGAAATAAGATAATATAGATACAGTAGGTACAGATAATTAATAAAGCAAAGAAGCAGTACCTTATGTTTTTTGTAATATTTTAACATTATATAATTTCGGCAGAAATTGTTTGAAGTGTGTATTTATATAATGTATATTCGTGTTAATTATTTTGAATATTTCGAATGTCTGTTCTTTCCTTTTCATTCAACCATATTACAAATCATTTGAACAGCCAATTCAAATTATTTAGGGTGACGTTAGTTTTTGTTTGTGTTAGTAAGATATTCAAAATATATGGTGCCAAGTAAGATTCATATTTTTTTGCGAAAGTTGATTTGATATAGGGAAGTATTTAATTAAATTTTGGTTTTGTGTTTTGCGAGAGAGGTATGTATGCTGTGATGTGATGTTTTGATATATATATACCAATCTCCGACAAAATACTTTTATATTCAGTGCCTGTAATATATTTAATAAGAAATTTAATGATATGGACATATTTTCGTGTAATTATAGAAACTTTAAAAAAATTGTCATGCTAACATTAAATAATTTTAAAAATTCCTTTTGCAAGTTATCATGTTGTTGCTGTGAATCCTTTCCAGTTACTTGTCATCCAATTTATACATATTTGACCACTTTAGGTGTAGGTAAAATGTATATTTTATACATTTATTATTATTTATGTATTGTTATTATTGCTATTGTGTAGTGAAGATAAAGTTTATAATACATTATGTTTTGAAATTTAGCTGGTTATTAGTATATTAGTTACATTTAAAATTTTATTTATTTGTATTCTTACATCTTCTATTATTTTTTATCTAATATTTACGATATTGTTTTTTTTTGTAAATATGTCAGCCCATGGGTACAGGACCCTTAGTTTTTTTTTAAACTTTTATTATTATTATTATTACATTTTTAAGTTATGTGAAAATCTGTAATTGGATTTTATTTATATTATTAAGTTATTTGTAATAGATGTAAATAATCTGTTGATTTTCCTAAATAAATAAATATAGTTTTTATAGATGATCATCCTTATGAATAGTTTAATTACGTCTAGTTATTTGTTTTTGATAATTACCTGTTCTGTCTATAATTCTAATTACTGTTTTGTGGATTATTTAAAAAAAATTGAGGTGAATATCTGCTGCTCCTCCCCACACTGATATTCCATAGGTTAGAATAGTTTGACAAAGTGCGTAATATATATATTTTTGTTGTTTTATGATGACATGATGTTTAAATCAATCAATATCATATATCTGTCATTAGCCAGAAAATACAAGATGATACATTCATGAACCGTCTATGATTCTTACAAGTAAACCTTCTTTTTACATTAACCCCTCACAAAAGACCCTGAGGAAAATAATTTCCCTAAGGGCCTACGCGAATTTTGAAGATGCTGTTTGGAGGGTCTTTTTAAGGAACGGAAGGAGTAAAAATTCTGGGAAAGAAAAAGGTATAAGAGATGGGTAGGAATCTAGGGGTCACGGTCGTATGAATCCATCACTTCGGCTACTAAAAACCAGCCTCTACCGATTTGTTCCATCACGCAGCTAGCGCCTAGCAGGTAGGCGCGTCCATCTCCAAGTCTTGGACACACCTCACCCGATGAACCCAGGCACCCCTGTTAAGTCACCAAACGTAGCGAACCACTTGGGGTGACCTATGGCAGAGGTGTTGGTTATATAATACATGGTTCGGGGGCTGCGGTACCCATACACAACAAAAAAATAAACTACAAACGAGTACACTACAAACGAGTACACTACATACGAGTACACTACAAACGAGTACACTACAAACGAGTACACTACATACGAGTATACTACAAACGAGTACACTATAAATGAGTACACTACAAACGAGTACACTACAGACGAGTAGACAACAAACAAGTAAACTACAAACGAGTACACTACAAACGTGTACATTACAAACTAGTACACTACAGACGACTACACAACAAACAAGTAAACTACAAACTAGTACACTACAAACGAGTACACTACGAACGAGTTCACTACAAACGAGTACACTACAGAGGAGTACACAACAAACGAGTAAACTACTAACGAGTACACTACAAACGAGTGCATTACAAACTAGTACACTACAGACGACTATACAACAAACAAGTAAACTACAAACTAGTACACTACAAACGAGTACACTACGAACGAGTTCACTACAAACGAGTACACTACAGACGAGTACATAAAAAACAAGTAAACTACAAACGAGTACACTACAAACGAGTACACTACAAACCGGTCAAATTCCATGAAAACTGAAGTGTAACTTTTAGTGGAAAATAATGAGTGCAAATTCGATAGTATACGGCTTAGAAGTATAATCGGAAAATTCGTGAAACTACGTCATTCTTCGAGTCAACTTTGTGGTACACCTTTTTCATTTTGAGCTTTTATTTTCGAGTAAACCAAGTCCAAAGTTCTGATAAAATATGAAAGAAAATCAGTCATTAGTTATATCAGTTGTTTAATGTCATATAAAATGATTCCCGGCGTAAACTTGGCTCTGAAATAAATAAGGCCAAAATACCAGCAATTTATTACATTCCAGTGTTTGACGTAAGAAAGCTTCCCATTAAAAATAGCAATTAAACCGCTTAACTTCAATACCCTTTCTTTGCAAAAATAAGAATGTTTTAAACGAATACCATCATCCCTAAGCTGCAGCCTTTGGAAATATTTGCTACCAGAATTTTAGTCATCGTGGTGACTGAAACATCACAAAAACGACACTGAAAGCTGAAAGCACCCTGCGCTCAGAATACCGTACTATGCTTCAGAGGTACAAAACCAAGAAATTCTCTTAAACAAGATTGAAAAAACCAACTACATACTCGTACATTAGTTAATCTTATATACCTATCGATTTATAGTACAGTTCAAATCTGTAAGTTATTCACGGTTAAAATATGTAATTATGTAATTAAAAGCTTAATCTACATAATTATTATTTTTTGGTATTTTTGTTACCTTGAATATTTTTTTTAACCTCAACACTAGTTTGTCCTAGTGAGGTCGAAAATTGGATTGTAAACTTTAATTTAACAAGTGAAGAAACAATAAATCAATTAGTAAATTATGTTTCTTCGATCTTTGCAAAATTATATATATTTTTAATATTTATTTTCATATAATTACTTATATTTATTTTAATTTATTCTTGTTGTTTTTGTTGTTTCAACAAAATGATTTTATATGTTCGTAATAAGCATTAACTTTGTAACTCGCCATAATTTGCAATAAAAATATATACATTTGTTTTAGACCACTTTAAATTATAATTAAACTCTACCGGTTTCGGAAGAACCCTTCCTTCGTCAGGAGAATATTAACACTAACCTATGATATGAAATATTGATAGATATATACCAAACATTTTTTTTTTGTGATTTTTATTTTACTAAAATAACAGAAAAAAACGTGTTAATAATAATTTTTGGAGCATACTTTGCGATTTATTTCTATCGAGGGTATTTAAAATAATTACCATTTCGGCGTGGGAAATGTATAGATACTATCTTAAATAATAACATATATTTTTTTTATGAGGTTAAAAACTTCAAATGTTTAAGGAAAACGTGTCAGAAATCGGTAGAAATTGGCAGAGCGGCATTTTACTAAAATTAAAATTCTTAAAACTGTGTTGAATAGATTATGTGTTAAATTATTTTGATGTATGATTATATGATTTGAAATATGTGTTGTTTAATAAAATCTATCGTTAGAAAATTGAAAAAACCTGCCAACGACTAACAGTGTAACCTTAGTATATTAAAAATAAACTTAGTTTTTCAAAATTTTAAAACTGCGTGTACCAGATAAAATAACAATCTTTCAAAATAAATTTATGTTTTATGTAAAAAAAAAGAGTCAATACGTCTAGAATTTGATTTAAAAAGGAACTAATTTCCGAACTTAGCATTATCCAACAAGATTGGGTAATGCTAAGTTAAGATATGATGCAATATATGGTTGCAAATATTCACAGGTAAGAAAATTGGCCCCACACTGTCAGATATGGAATAAGTACATGGAGAGTAGGTTGTGACAAGGAAGGAAGATACATATCGGTGCGTCAACAGTATCCAACAATTTAATATAAACTGATTATATGTATTGGTAGCAAATATTCACACGTAGGAAAATTGGCCGAACACTGTCAGATATGGAATAAGTACATGGAGAGAAAGTTGCGACAAGGAAGGAAGATATATATCGGTGCGTCAACAGTATCCAACAATTTAAACCAAACTAGATGCTTATTCAATTATTCAAACTAAACAATAACATCCATTGTTCCCTAAAAATAATTACCGCACCGACAAAGTTGGCCAACCCCTGCCATATCTGAAACAGTAACTGCTGTGAATGCTTTTGTGCTTTCAGGAAAATGATTAATGACCAACTTATGTAATTATAAACTAAATTTCGCCTTCGCATGATGACGCCGTGATTCTGATTTTTTTCCAAAGAGCCTAGTTTTGTTCATGTGGGAGAAACGGATATAAATTTTAAGTCATTTTAGGCTTAAACGGTTTTTCATGTTTTTAAAGGAGCTTTTGATAAAGCTCTGTTTTCTTTTAATTTATTTTGACGGGATGTTTGTGATTTTATAACGTTTATAGTTGGGTCTTTGTATTTGTATTTTTAAAAACATTTTTGTAATTTTTTAACATTATAAAACTAGTCTTGCTTTATTCAGAAAAATTAATGCAAAATTTGTGTTAGCGAAATGAGACTTTTCGGATACAACTTTTGTTTTGACATTAACTCCACACAGGAGGAAAAAAAATCTAGTCAAACCTCACCCCATGAACCAGGGCACCCCTGCTAAGTCACCAAACGTAGCGAACCACTTGGGGTGACCTATGGCCGAGGTATTGTTTACCCAATAAATGGTCCCCGGGGAGGCGGTACCCATTCCCGCCTCCCAAATTGAAAACTCAAGTAATTAAAAACTGTAATATATTAGTCCCGGAGAGAGGTATGTTCTCTCTTTTACGTTTTCAAACAAGATGCGTGAGAAGGAAGAGGACGAACGTCGATGACACGAGTGCGAGCTCGCTCTCGTTGGGAGTATCGGATTCCTCTTTCAGAAACCTCAGTTGGGAGCGATGAGGTTATGTTTATTTATGAGGTACAAACCCTTTTCTGATAGCTGTCCTGATTATCTCCAAGTGCCTTATGATATATATGTAATGTAGTACCAATGTACATCCTTATGATATATATATGTAATGTAGTACCAATGTACATCCTTATGATATATATGTAATGTAGTACCAATGTACATCCTTATGATATATATTCCTTTGTACATCCATATATGATGGGCGCAGTTTATATCTTTTTAAAATCTTATTATATATTGTAAATATTGTATGTAAACATATTGTATTAAGTCTGTATATTTTTGAGCCCGTACCTTTTATTGTATTTTCCTGATTTTGTTTTTTTTATGCATTTCCATCATGGAAGATACTCTATTTTAACTTTTTGATACAAAACAGTGCATACATCAAATGATTGGTTATAATGTTATAATTCATTAAATCTTATCGGACATGTTTCTGTGAAATATCTGTAAAGTGATTCTTCATATGTTGTGTCTGTATGTTGCTTCTGTGAAATGTTTTGTAATTTTTTTCTTATATTTGTGTCTGCATATTGGGTTGGATAGGGTTTAACTTATCAAAAGTAACAATTGGCGATCCCTTAATGAGTTTTGATAACTCATGGGAATGCAACTTCGTTGTATGTTTTATTTAGTAATAAAATAATAATAATTATTGATTTTTTTTTATTCAACGCCCAGAGGACTTTTACATGTTAGTACCGTACACTTGTTACATTTTTTTTGAAGTAAAAAAAATATATTCTTTTGGTTGGTAGTAAAAATTACACACAAGTCATAAAAATACGAGAACATAAACTGAAAAATACAGCGATTAGATAGATTTACAAAAAACAGGAATAGTGTTTATACACTTTAGGAGTATGAATACAGTTTAGGAGTGTGAATTCAGTTAAGGTTAGGTTAGGTAAAGTTTTTTTAGGAGTGTGAATACATTTTGTAGGAGTCAAAAAAGTATATACATATATATATTTTTTTAATATTAATTTGATAATATGTTCTATGTATAAAATGGAGCTCGTGGGATTGCACCACCCTCCCTGAGATCTAGAATAAACTATAAAAAAAAAAATTAAAAAAAAAAAATTTGTCTGATGATAGTTTTTTTACTTTAAAAAATCAACGTATATCATACGTCGTCCCTGATCGTACTCCTGTACGAAATGCGCGAGCTGTTTCGAGTGTTATCGTGCTGCTTGAATGCGACGCAATACTTATCAAATGCCCCACTAGGCTATACAAGCGCTACTCTCACAGTTGCGACGTGTGATGGAAAAATATTTTTTAAGTTTTTGATTTTTTTAAATCGGACAGATAAATGAAATAAACATTTTTTAGTCAATATAAACATGCTCAAGAATCGCAGGTTAAAATCCTCCGGGAACGTGCTGCTACACCCTTTATACACAAGTCGTTTGTTTCCTTGATGCATTTGAATGAAAATATCTTTTATACTTTTGCTATTCGGCGATACATCCTTTCTTCACACCCCTTTGGGACACTTAGATATATTTTGTCTAGGTAAGGCATACCGTATTTTCCAACTAGCTTGTGCGTGTGCAACTGAATCGACGCACCCGTTTGGAGAGGCTCGGCTCGTCGAGCGGTTTCAGTTCCGATGTAGGCCCCGATTACCCGCTCAAAAAGAAGAAGAAGGGGAGATACGACAATGTGAATGTTGGAGGGAGCGCACTAATATTAAAAACGTTAAAATTCAGGCGAAAATTGTGAAAATGTTTAATGAAACATGACTCGTTTAAAAAAGAGCAAAAATCTCGTGGGGGTTGTGTTAAGTATCATTTAAGAAACATTGTAATTTTTTTCATTCATATAACTTGTAAAATAACAGAAACAAACATGTAAATAATATACTTTTGAAATTAGCTATCACTTTGTGGTTATCCATTTTATAATTAAATGAAACAATATAACTTAGTTACAACCACTGATTTATTTAGTTAAACGCCGACCGGTTTCGGAACAACCGTAAATTTAAATATTAATTTCGGTGTCTGTAAATTTAAAAAAAAATATTCATTTTTATTTACAAAAAACAATGTAGTGAAAATGAATAATATTGAAAGTGAATGAATAGTATTGTAATATATTGTATGATAATATGTTGTATGATAATATAATGTTATGCAAATTCTAGTTAAGTAAGTGAAAATGTTATTTTCTTTTTTTCTGGAATAAAAAAAACTTAAACTTAAACAGGGCATGTTTGCCCTGAAGAAGGAACGGTTGTTCCGAAACCGGTCGGCGTTTAACTAAATAAATCAGTGGTTGTAACTAAGTCATATTGTTTCATTTAATGTAAATAATAATTTTCGGAGCATACTTTGCGATTTTTTTCTATCGAGGGAATATCAAATAATTACCGTTTCGGCGTGGGGAGTGTATAAAAGAATAACATACATTGTTTTAAAAGCTTAAAAACTTAACGAAAATATGATGTAAGAAATCGTTAGAAATTTGGGCAGCCGCCGTTTAAACGGGAACTAAGCCTGTAAATATTAATAAAAATGAAAAAAAACACCGATTTAAAAAAAAAATTGATTTCTGGAGAATCCAAGTGAAGAAAACATTATTATAAGCAATAATTATTAAATAAAACATATTACTTTGTGTAAACCACTAATCACAATTAATGGTTTACACAAAGTAATTTGTTTTATTTAATTAAAATGATGCCACAAAGTAATTTTGCAAATATTGAAGAAATAATTATTATCCTGAAACACTCATCCACATCACAAAAATCTCCCGAAAAAGGTACCTCGATCCCGTGTACTTCTGATTTCCGGTCAACTGCTCTATCCACTTAGCTACTTAGACTTATCTATACCAATTCAACAATTACTGTTTATTACAATTTTTCACCTGCAAATAACAAACAATTTTTTTTTGCAGGTGAAAAAATGTAATAAGCAGATATTGTCGAACCGGAAATCAGAAGAACACGGGTTCAAGTCCCGTCGGCGGCATTTATCTTTTCTGGGGAGATTTTTTCAATGTGGATGAGTGTTTTAGGCTGATAATTATTACTTATAATAATTTTTACCCTTTGTGCTATGCATTAAAATCTTGCCTTAAACATTAGTTTATCAATTAAAAAATAATTAAGAAAAAATATAAAGATGGTCACGACTTAAAACTTTTAATAAAGAAAGTAACAAGAGCAAACCTAAAATATATATTTTTAACATGAGGCAAATTTTAATGTTCCCATAAGGTTTTTACATGTTTCAACGGCAGAAGTTTTCTCAGAATTTTTCAACCGAATTTTAATGTGTCGTCATGCGTAAAAAGTAAAAGTAAAATACTCTAAACCACCTCTGTTAAATAATTTCTTGACTCGGAGGCTTAATTCACACAAGGGTAAAAATAATGTTCGGCCACAACATTTTTTAACATGTGAACCGACATTAATAATTCTCAATATATACATATAACTATATTTGCAGCACGTTCCAGAGTGGAAGGTACTCTCAGTATCGCCCTGGCATAAGACCACCATTCAGAATTGAAATGTTGCTTGAAATGGCTTAAGCTGTGTTTGGTAACCAGATCTGAATACTTCCCCACCTTCCTCTTCATATGTATACATCGCATTATTTTTTACCGGTAACAATAATGTCTCTGTCGACCAGTGGTTCTTAAACTTTAACTAACCACGGACCACTTCCAGAATTTCAAAATAACTATTAACCCATGTCAACGAAATTTGTAGGCAAAGAAAACAACGCTTTTTAAAAATCAGTTTGATTATTTCTTCAATCTTTGCGAATTCTATTTTTGGCATCATTTTTATAACACAATTACATCCACCAGTTATATAATACACGATTTGAAATCAAAGATTTCTTCGCCAGGATGTTATTAATTTAATTGGTTAGTTTACAATACAGTAACCTACTAATTAGTAGGTTATTTTGAATTATTACCTAACTAAATTATATCATAACCAGATTATTAAAAAGGATGTTGTTGTTTAGATTAAGTAAGCAGGTTAAAAATTGAGGTATCAATTTCGAACAGTCAAGGCACATGTCATCTTTGACGTCAAATAGACTACGAATTTTAATTATAATTGACACCAGAACCCAGAACCCAGAACCCGGGATCAAACAGATACGTAGTTGCAAAAGGTATCAGAATAGACATGGCTCGTTTGACAAGAAGAAGGTATGCTTGTCCCAAAGAACACCAAAACTTGCCAAAACTCTTTGTACGAAAATCAGCTCGCAATATTTCGTTGATTTTCATATCAACGAGGTCGTCTCAAGTTCTTCATCGCTGATGTCATCAATATGAATTGAAGATGGACTTCGTACTGATGTTTCTGTATCGATGTGTTTGTTCTGGGCTAAAGTAATTCTCAAATTCTGCAATGTTCCTGAAATGCTTAGCAAGTGGCTAAACAAACGATTCACCAATTTTTTTTTTTAGATTTTCACGGCCAAAAGCATTTTCGTTGTTTGTTTTTGGGGTGTTATGCCGTGTTGTGCTACCTCCTTCTTTAGCCGACGTTTCGGACAGCGTTGCAGTGTCCATCATCAGGGCAGATCCGGCAGATCCGTCGATGTGATCGGATCTGCCGGATCTGCCCTGATGATGGACACTGCAACGCTGTCCGAAACGTCGGCTAAAGAAGGAGGTAGCACAACACGGCATAACACCCCAAAAACAAACAACGAAAAAGATTAACCAATTAGTTATTACTGCATTATATCTTACGTTATATTATAAACGCGAAAGTTTTTTATGGATGTATGTATGTTTGTTACTCTTTCACGCAAAAACTACTGAATGGATTTTAATGAAACTTTACAATAATATAGCTCATACATCAGAATAACATATAGGCTATAATTGATAAAGCTAGCTATTTATTATAAAAATATTGAAAATAATAATTACTGTTTAACAGAAAATGTCAAAATTTGAGAATGACATTTTGCAAAACAATGATTGTTAAATCAAAATTCTATTTTAGAAAATATTTAAATTAGTGAATTTATTTGAAGTTCTGGCCTAAGAATTATAAATATTTTAAATAAATATTTCTATTTTTGAAACTGATAATTCTTGGTGGAATTCCATTATAATAGTATAATAAAACAAATTTAAAACTTTTTCCACTTTTAATTTATTGACCGTAACCGGTTTCAGCTTGTCAAAGCCATCTTCAGACTGGTCACCAGCATCCCCAAAGCTCACAACCAGACTGGTCATCAGTCTGAAGATGGCTTTGACAAGCTGAAACCGGTTACGGTCAATAAATTAAAAGTGGAAAAAGTTTTAAATTTGTTTTATTATACTATTTAAATAAATAGGTTAAGAATTTTGGTACAAACGTAGATGGGACCTAGGAAAATAAAATAGATTACTCGAAGTACTAATCCTACGCAGACGAAATCGCGGGCAGAAGCTAGTTTCTAAAAAATATTAAAGAATGAACTGAACTGACATTTACGTAATGGACCCGAAAGGGTTCACGGACTTCACTTTAAGGAAACCTGGTATAGACTTTAGACGTTTATGTACCTAACACTGTATTTTTTTAATTGTCGATTGGTAGTATTGCCGGTTTTCTAACAAAACTAGCAATAATTCATTTTATTTATTTAATTTCTACAGTAAAATAAACCATAAACAGTAGTTACATGACAAAATATTAGCAATCATTTTAAATAAAGAATAACAAATTAACTGTGGCATTTGATTGTGAAATGACATCAGAGATATGAGCAAGAGATAGGTACAAATATATCCAAATTCTATAGTTTAATTTGGATATAAAATTACTATAGTATAAATAAGGTAAACTAAGATTGAATTAATATTGATCGAAAATATAAGATAGCATAGCCCTCTTGTATCTACTTTCCGTGCAGTTAAATATATCCGCTACATCAGCCTATCTATTACTAACTGCATGCAACCTAGGTACAAGTGAGTTTTTGGAATACGCAGTCCTGGTGTTGTTGCATTTAAACAGGACTTTAGAATGAGTAGCTCTCGTAGGTATATGAAATTCAATGAGGTTAGTTAAATCGGGACTGTCTATACTACCTTTTACAATTTTGAACATAAATATTAAGTCGAATATAATTCTTCGGTCTGAGATTTTAAATTGATGAATTCTTTCATCAAGTAATTATAGTTTATGTTTTCAATGGGAATACCGAGTTTAAAATTAATGTGTCTTAGGAATTTATGTTGAATTTTTTCGATTGAGTCTGAATGTAATTTATAATAAGGGGACCAGATCGAGGAGTTATATTCGACTTGACTACGAACTAGGGATGTATACAAAATTTTTAATGTTGAAATATTCCTGAAACCTCTGGAATTTCGAAGAATGAAGCCAAGCATTTTCATCTCTTTATTTTATATAAACAGTTGGTTGATTCTTGCTAGGATAAGATTATCACAGAACTAATATTGTGTTGATAACTTTTGGAATGTAGGACAGTTAAGCATTTTGCATGGACGGGACAGGTGGAGAAATATGCCAATGGAAAATTAATTAAAACGATTGTTCCTACTAACAGCTGATCTATTCAAAAAATATATCTGAGGCCTTAGCACGCTTGCTTTATAACGATCGGTAGGATAACTATCGGTAACTTCTCATTGTTCCCTAGCATGACTACAGATCGCCAACGAATAAGTCACAGTTCACAATGACTAAGCGTGCTTAACATATTCGACATCAACTGTTGTTTGTACTTTAGCGATGTGCAGTTGTCCTAGGGAACGATGAGAAGTTACCGATAGTTATCCTACCGATCGTTATAAAGCAAGCGTGCTAGGGCCTCTGGAATAGATGGGATACTAGGCTTACAAACTACAAACCCATCGCTTTAAAATACTATTTATGCGAATAAGTCTTCAAAAATGTACAGCACCAAGACATTTTTAAAGTAAGTCATATTTAGTACAATATTTTATATTCTTTTACAAAATAATTTTTGTTGTCATCGAACAAATATTTATTTTAAAGTCACCGAGTTTAATGTTAGGCTTTGACATTTACCTGGCACAGGTACGTTCTTTTCATTGAAATGTTTCTAAGGGCTGGATCAAGGGATTGAATCTTTCTTCTGTCTGTTGCGTACTTTGTACGATAAAAAGGTTCATTTTTATCTGGAGTAATAATATAAGTGATCTGGAAATGGTATTGAGTGAATCGCTTCTTATTTCTCTCCGGATCCAGTGAAACCAAGCCATCCTCATTTTTATGAATGTACAAGCTTCTGCCCGCGACTTCGTCTGCGTAGGATTAGTACTTCGAGTAATCTATTTTCTTTTCCTAGGTCTTATCTACGTTTATACAAAAATTCTTAACCTATTTATTTAAAATATGAATAATTCTTGATTCCATTCAAAGTATTAGGCGAATACTTTGAATAAATTCAGTAATTTAAATATTTTTCAAAATAGAATTTTGATTTAACAATCATTGTTTTGAAAATAAATAGCTAGCTTCATAAATTATAGCCTATATGTTACTCTGGTGTATGAGCTATATTATTGTAAAGTTTCATTAAAATCCATTCATTAAATTTGGATTTAAAGAGGAACAAACATACATACATCCATACTTTCACGTTTATAATATTAATTCGGTGGTAAATCAATATTGATACAGATTTGTAAAAAACATTAAATTTCGTTGTAGGAGACGACATAATTCTTGAAAAATCAAATCCAATTTTGAAAATGACAAAAAATATATATGATTTTCATTGGTGGCCACCGGTGGGCCAACGGCGAATGAAAGGTTTTAATGAAGACAATATTAGCGAAACACAATCGAAAATCTGAAACAGAAAAATCAGAATAAGATGCTGCTCTGAACAATGAGCTAATGTGTCCCTATCCGGTTCGGTCGTATTTAACTGTTTCATACTTCGACCGAGAACTACCAACATTATCTTCATTTTCTTAACACATATTTTATTGGCTGCTATCTTTTTTTTTCATTAGCTCCACACAAGAGGCTCTGAGGAAAAAAAAATCCCAGGGTCTATGTCATCTTTGAGAATGCTTTGTGGAGGGTATTTTTAAGGAAAGGAAGGAGAGGAAGTTCTGGGAAGGAAAAAAGGTATGAGGGTTGGGTAGGAATCTGGGGTTCAGTGTGTCTAGATCAACCGAAGCCAAGGCAAACCTCACACCATGAACCCGAGAACCCCTGCTAAGTCACCAAACGAGCCACTTAGGGTGACCTATGGCAGAGGTGTTGGTTATCCAATAATTGGTACCCGGGGCGGCAGTACCCATTCCCGCCTCCTAAATTCAATATGATTGCAAGATTCAACTGGAACTAAATGCCATCTAGATAGTGTCTTGGATAAATATATCCATTTTATATAAATATGCAACATTTATTGACTTTTTTGCAATTCTAGGATAAATATTTTTTTATTTTATTTTTAACTTGATGAGTTAAAACTCAATTTGTAATAAATTCATTATTGCAGACACAATAAGTGAAACTCAATCGAAAATCTGAAACACAAAATAAAAAAAAAATCGTGTCTCATCTGGGACTCGAGACCAGGACCTTCGGATTTCCGGGCAAATGCTCTAACCAGTGACCCTGATGTAACCCTATCTTTTTCTGTTTTAGATTTTGGAGTTCATCGAACCAGAGTTACATACAGACAGACTACTGAAATTATTATTTTTGGTGATATGTATATTTGTAATATATATTAATTGTAATATTATTCAGTAGGGTGACTATTTTACAAAATTCTTTACAAATTGAAAATTGTTGTACCTATTCCTAATTCGTCCTGTGCCCAGGTAAGTGCTTTCTTGGGACATAGCGGAAATTCTCGCAGACACTGTTTACTGGGTGGGGATGGTTATAAAGGGTGGGGATAGGAAGGGGGAGGGGGAAGTCGACTTTACTTTAATGGTGGGTAGCAAAAAAACACGCTTCATTTCATAACTGCTGTTAGACGACCACTAAACTGTCATGGATTCAACTTTTTATATTATAAATATTACCAAAACGCACGAAATAAATAACAACAATTCGTACACTCGTGAAACACTCCTCTTAAAAGCAGAGGCAGCCCGTGACTGAATATAAAACAAATTAAAAATTAAAGAAATTTTGTATTTATTTATTTACGCCTAGTAAGGCTTTTACATATATAACAATATTTACGAAATTATACCCGTGCACAGTGCACCCGTGGTTTAAAACATTTGCACAAAAATAAATATAAAGTAAAAATATATTGAATTTGATCCACACAGTATGTAGGAACAAAATATATAAAAACATAAAAAATCTAAAATATTTTTTTAACTGCTAAGCTAACAAAATACATATATTTTATGACATTTTTAAACAATTGAAGATAGAGACAATAGGCCTTTTAATGTTTTTTTAAAAATATATAAGTAAAAAAATTAGTAAGGTCGTATGTAGGTTACCAAATTTTTTTTAAGTAAATCTTCTTTAGTCGCGATATGACGAGTAATTCAGATGTTTTTCGGACTGAAATAAGGCGTTCAAACGGAAATGACGTTCGGATATCGGTACAATTACTGCCACCTGTGTTTGTTTTTATTTCTAAAGGATTCTAGCTTTCGCTAGAATATTTTTATTATTCCTCAAGAACGAGTTGTAGAAGCGACCCGTTCTCATGTGACAAATGTCAACCGTGTCATATGATGGGCGCGGATTTGGTTTGTTTCCCGACTATGCATCGATGCCGAGGGGATCAATGACGCTAGTTCCTCGGAGCATCTTCCATTGAAATACCGGTTGAACAAGGATAGCATTCCCACCCGACGCCTGCAATTTTCTAAAGATTGAAATCCGTTTTTTTAAGACGTGAGAATCTATCAAGCTAACCGCCCGCGAGAGAGTCGAGGGTGTTTTTCAGATACTTTGGGGCTCCAGACCAGAGGTGTCTGCTATATTCAACCGTGGGGCGCACTTGCGATTTGTGCAGGGTTTAGCAGTTGTGTACTATTAAAGAATCTGCGGACCCTGTACAGTACGCCCCGTTTCTGAGAGGCTAACTTAACTCTGGCCCCGATGGAGCCCCGATATCAGAGCTGGTCACTTAGAGTTACACCGTGCATATCAATGGAGGACCTGTTCGGAAGAATGCTACCGTTGAAGGAAACTAGATCGTCATTTCGATCCCTTTTAGATGTAATCAGACATTTTTATTTATTTTATTTTATTTTATTTGTGTACAAAAAATTTACAACATTACAGATATTTTATCTAATTAATTGTAATAGTACCATTTTCACAGTGAGAATGTAGCGCCAAAAACCTTACAAACTCATTGAATTTTTCGAAGAATATATACATCGAGAAAACAGATTATTGTTAAATACTTTCATTTTCGAGTTCAACCCCCTCACGTTCTGATAGTAAACGGATGGAGTAGACTTTCCGTTCCTTTCTTGTGCGTGAAGGGCTATGGTTTGTTGGTATGGTTTGATCTGCGAAACAACCACTCGTTGAACGAAATATGGTTTAGCCATAAGTTTGGATCCATGATTAGGTCTTTGAAACATTAGTATTAGCAGGAGCACAACTTATGCCGCTGGTAGGCGCTAGTGTAACATGCTGCCATCAGATTGTATGGAAATTGTCAGTTGTTTGATATTAATATTTATAATGCTGCGATTGATGAATAAAATTTAATAATTGCAAGAACTTGTGAAACTTTAATTTACCTGTAATAAAGTTTAAAAACTAGTTTATATGGGGATACTATTTTCCTTTACATCAATGCTGGGCCCTCAATCCAACGTGTCAAACAGCGTGGTACAAAGCCAAACAGTGATTGGTCGTTTACTCGAGTAAAATAATGGCACTAAGCCAACCTATGGATTTTCAAAGCTCATCGTAATCCACGGCACCGCACCATTTGGCATCACGCCATTGGACCATGCGTGTGTGCAAAAAGGCTCCACGACAGTTGATCCTTAGCAGTTGTTCCCCCGGCATACTTATTCACAATATGCAGTCGGTTTAGGGAAGATACCCACTTACGCAAAATATTAGTAAGTGTCTCCGAAGAGGTGTGCAGAGAGAATGTACCGCCGAATATCAAAAGTATAAAACATATTTTTAATCAAATAATGCATTAAGGAACTACTTGTATATATACTATAAATACCAGCGTTAAATAGAAAAAATCGACACTGCAAAAAAATTCGTTTGATACCTGTGAAATCTCTCTGAAATCTATTCTGATTTGAAAGATCACGCAGTGAATGTTTATTGCTATTTCGTTTCAACTTTTCAATATTGCGCCCCGTGGTCTTGTTCTGGACGGCAGTCGTTTGTTTTATGGATAAACAACACGAAGAAAAAAAAAACTGGGCTTCCGCGAACAGCAAGTTCATCAATGCATTGACACGGCAAAGGTAAAGCTTTCTGTTTTGCAATCCCCTCAGCGCTCTGCTGATATTGGACTGTCTGCTCATTCTGAAACAATCGACTAAGGGCCAGAACACGACCACGGGGCGCAATATTGAAACATTGTGTGGCTACGAGAACGCGCACTCCGCCTTCGTCCACTCGATGATGCTAACTAAACCAAGCGGAGCTAAAACTTCAAGCCCCGCCCTCTCGAATGTGTCTATCCCCACCCTCTTCGAAAAAACAATCGCTTCAGGGTGCCAAATTCAAATAAGCAAGTTGCTCTGCCCCGTCTTGTAGTTTCACCAATCGCTTCATTCAACGAATTACCGTGCGTGATTTAATAAAAAAATTTCAACCATTTTTGGACCATTTTGATTTTGTCTTTCTGGTGATTATGTGGCACCAAAGCTGAATTAAAATTGAACTTTGTTTGGTTATAGCAGACATGTTATTAAAGTGATATTTGTCAAATTTGTTGTCAATTGTTTAGGAATTGTGTACGGAAAATTACAATAGAAGGTTACAGTGTTAAAAAACGTGTGCAAATCATCGAATTTGAGATTTTATCAAATACCACGTGGAAACCTCGCTCGGCGGCGACGTGAACTTAACACGACGCGAACGACGGCGGCCACCGAGATCGTGCGATTTAACGCCTTTAGTCTTCTTCCTTTAGGGCTATTTTAAATCGCTGGTCTATGCAAATAAATCACAAACAATTGACGCCTTCAAAGTCAACATAAAAACGCCATCCACCAAATTCAGACAGATTTATGTGACAAAGTGTTTGGAAATTTGACCTGAATGTATTGATAGGTACGACGATAAGAACACTTCGATCAACCGAAAGTACATAAAATCTTAAACTTTTTTTGGGCCTCTAAGAAAAGTTAGTCTTAACAAAGTAACTATTTTATTAAAATTAAAAAAAAAACAGTAGGTACATAAATAAAATTAGGGATAAATAGTTTACAAATATTTACAAGGATCTGTACCGATGACATGTCTCTATGAAATAAATATCTTGTAAGTAATTAATTATATGTGTTTTACCGGGCGGGGTTAGTACACGTCATGTTAAATAATTATTTGAGGTAAAGATAAAGAAACGATTTATACAGATTGATAAGGGAAGTCACATGACTTACTTTAACCAGTGATTCCTGAAATTATTTTTAGTAAAAAATGTAAATGAAATTTTTGTCTCCGAGGACAAAAACATAAAAAGAAGTAGGTATTGGATAGTTGAGTGCAAGGTAAGAGGTTAGTCGGTTACTCGGCTAGGTGACCAGTGAACCTGCAAAAGAATTTCTCTTATCTTAGATTTTGAAGAAAAAAAATTGAAAAAAAAAGTCATCGAAAAAGAAACCGGAGAAAAAATTTCACTTACATTTTTGAAGTAAATACTTCTTTACGCACGCTTGACTGGAGTGGTAAACTGGTAATGCGTTACGGAAATTACAGCGTTACGAAAAGTGAAATGCGTTGCGAGGCGAACGGGCTGTATCACATTGTAGAAGCAAGAGAGAGCAGTGCGCACGCACAATTTCTTTCTCTCTTCCTCTCATAGCCAGTGCAAGAAATATTTCAGTCAGTATTTTGAAATACCAGTGATGCGCCAAACGCGGGGGAGTCCTGTTGGAGATATTAAAAAGTCTCCCTTAACCAGGCTCTGCCACGCACTTGGTGGGCAGACGCATCAGCCGCCAAGACGCGAACAAACCTTACCCCTATGAACACGGGCACCCCTGCTAAGTCAACTAACGTAGTAAACCACTTGGGGTGACCGGTGGCAGAGGTGTTGGTAATCCAATAAATGAAGCGGGGTGGCGGTACAAATACACCACTCCCAAATTCCCAATGTTTGTATATTTGTATCCGTCTGTTAAATGGTGGAGAAATATGAGAGTACATTGATTATGGATAATGTTTTTCTTAAGTGATCGCAAGGAGTAAAATTCCACATATTTCAGTTGTTCAATTAGAGGATTTCTAACAATATAGTTTAACTTGATTTTTCTTCGTCGTAAATGAATACTTGAAAAATAAATAAATAAACATTGTAAATAAATGAAAACTTCTCGTCGTAAATAAATTAACAAGTTTGTAAAAAAAAATAAAATCATTTCCGTTTTCACCTATCCGTCACATCCTTAAAGGCTCTTTCATTAAAAAGCCTTTTCCGGTGAAACGGGCTTGGAGGTCCCAGTGCTCTAACGCAGTTACCTTTCCCTCTCTCTTTCTCCTCCCTATTCATCCCCAACTTCCTCCCCTTAAAAAAAACATTACGAGATCTCCCGGATTTACGGCCCGAATGATCCGAGAGCATAAAATGAAAGATTAATGGCTCAACCCTTCCGTGCTGCAATTTAGACATGAGATTTTATTGAAATAGTAAAGAAAATGAATTTTATTTTATTGAAGAAGAAGATAACAATCATAATTGATTTTTTTTTAAATATGAAAATGAACAAGGCACAATAAAAATAATAAAAGATAATGGTTGCAACTGGGACTCGAACCCAGGACCCAGGTCTTACCGGGACATACCCTCTACCAATTGGGCCACTGCGATCTATTATGAGACTGTCGTAATTGTCAATTTCATATTTCAAATTAACAATATTATCTTACACTAATGTTTTTTTCCATATTATTAACAGCTACCTTTATTATTGAAATAACCTTCAAAAGTTAAAAAGAGAGTTTTTCTTATAAAAAAGAAATGTATTTTATTTATTTATTTATCCAAAAAATAATGTATTACAAAAAAACATGAACTCCACATCTCACTACTAACTAGAGCATTCCTGTATCGAGATGTGCAGCTTTATAATTATGGAATTAAAAAAAAACATTATAAACTTAATAACACATAATCTTACAAAAAAGCTCTCTTATGAGCCATTGACCAGCGGCTGAAAATAAAAGTTAAAAAATAATTGCAACTGTACAGGGAGGTTCCGATGAGGAAGGTCGATTATTCCCCGTATTAAATTTTTTAAATAAAAAATTTACTATCGATTTATTTCATTCAAAACTTGCTTTAATATATACCTACATTCAAGTAAGCAATAAAAATGCTCAAAACGCACGATGATAAATTATTAAATATAGCATACTTCTTGTAAATATTTTTTGATCATTAGTATTTATGATTTTTCAATAATGTCTAAATAAAAAAAGTGTGTAAAAAAAATCTGGAATATTTTATTTTGTAAGACCTTAAATAAATAGAAAAAATGGGGTTTCTCGTCACAAAACACATTCTCAAATTTTTTTTTATTGATTTTAATTTAACTAAAATTAAAATTCTGAAAAATGTCTTTAGTAGATCATATATTGATTTATTTTGCTGCATAATTGTTTTATTTGAAATTTGTGTTGTATAATACAATATTTCGTTTGAAAATTGAACAAATCTGTCAACGACCAACCGTATAACTTTAGTATATTAAAAATAAAATAAGTTTTTCAAAATTAAAAAAATGCGTTTACCAGATAAAATAATAATATTACAAAATCAAAAGGGTCAATACGTCAAGAATTTGATTTAAAAATGACTAATTTCCGGAATTCTCACCCTCTTAAGGAGCGTCGTTCGTGCTATCGAGAAATATGTATTGAGCACATATTTTGTTGTATCGATTCTGCTTAGTTATCGATGTATTGTGCTAGCCACCCAAAAGAGATGCAGCAAAAAATTAATTATAGAATTAAAGATTAGTTGGACAATTTATAATAAATGAGAACGAATATTGTTTGAAGGGTTAAAACACATTAAAAGTGATCGTAAAACATACTGTTATAGAAAACCTCTCAAAACGAAACATAAAATTATACTTTGTTGTTTTAAGATAACATTTTGATTAAGCATATTTCTCCTTCGAAATCCTACATGTTCACGATGCGTGATATTTTATAATGATTAAATGCCTACAAGATGCTATAAAATTCGCAAATTTTCCAGATTATCGTAATTTACGTGTTTTTGGAATTTATGAGAAATATGTCAACGTCTAAATTTTTATACAAAACCTTATCATATTAGTCAAGAATGAAATAGGGGAAATTTGTTAAAAGAAATGTATCTGATGAAAGTGTTATTAAAAGATAAATTTGATTCTAAATAACATTATTTTTTAGAAATTGAAAAAACATATCAGGTAAATCAAAATTTTAAAATAAAGTAAAAATCGAGATTTGGATATGAAACAAATTCCAGTCTTAGATATTAAGAGCGATTGACCAGCAGCTGAGAATAAATGTTTAAAAGTGCTTGTAAGTTTACAGGAAGGTTCCAAGGAGAAAGTTCGATTATTCCCCGTATCAAATTTTTTAAATTAAAAATTTGATATCGATTTTTTTCATTCAAAACTTGCTTTAATATATACCTACCGACATTCAAGTAAGCAATAAAAATGTTCAAAACGCACATGATAAGATATTAAATATCGTGTACTTCTTGTAAGTATTTTTTGATCATAAGTATTTATAATTTTTCAATAATGTCTAAACAAAATAAGTGTGTAAAAAAAAATTGAAATATTTTAGTTTGTTGGACCTTAAATAAATAGAAAATCTGAGGTATTTTTATCACC
This sequence comes from Limnephilus auricula, assembly GCA_951813805.1. NCBI lineage: Eukaryota > Metazoa > Arthropoda > Insecta > Trichoptera > Limnephilidae > Limnephilus > Limnephilus auricula. Next base: position 5,000,843 of record OX638409.1, on the reverse strand, counting down.
GATTAATTCTTTAATGATTTTAATTTAAATAAAATTAAAATTTTTAAAACTGTGTTGATTAGATTATGTATCCATTTATTTTTTTGATTATATGATTTGTAACTTGTGTTGTTTAATAGAATTTATCGTTTGAAAATCGAACAAATCTGCCAACGATTAACGGTATAACCTTAGGACCAGTTGTTTCGGAAAATTTCACGTTTGAATTTCCTTCAAATCGACATTCACCGAAAAATTGGGTTGTTTCAACCTCCGTCAGAAGAAATTTCATCGAAAATTCCATAGGACCAGTTGTTTCGGAATTCCCTTCAAATTTGAATTTCCTTCAAATTTGAATTTCTTTCAAATCGTCATTCACCGAAAAATTGGGTTGTTTCAACTTCCGTCAGCAGTAAATAGCAACAAATAACGTTCGATAAATTTGAAAATTTTATTCAAGTATTCCCCGCCGAATCACAATTTTGACGTCTGCGCATGCGCCTCCCATTATTTCGCTAACCGTCCGGACTCGGCTGATCACATTCACATCACATTTCTATAGTATTTTCACTGCTGACGGAAGTTGAAACAACCCAATTTTTCGGTGAATGACGATTTGAAGGAAATTCAAATTTGAAGGAAATTCAGATTTGAAGGGAATTTCAAAACAACTGGTCCTATGGAATTTTCTTTGAAATTTCTTCTGACGGAGGTTGAAACAACCCAATTTTTCGGTGAATGTCGATTTGAGGGAAATTCAAACGAGAAATTTTCCGAAACAACTGGTCCTTAGTATATTAAAAATACACGTAGTTTTTCAAAATTTAAAAACTGCGTCTACCAGATAAAATAACAATCTTTCAAAATCAATTTATGTTTTTTTTTTGTAATAAAGTAATACGTCTAGATTTTGATTTAAAAGGGACTAATTTCCGGTATTCTCTGGTAATACCCTCTTAAGGGCTCCTGCTTTTAAGTGTATAGGTCAAAAGTTACGAAAATTGCTTTAGGTTCTGACCAAGCAGACCAAGTAATAAAACCCGACGCTCAACTGGCATTCGTACCAATCGTGTTAAAATCATAACTGGTACCTAACGTCTAACTTTGTTTCCACGAAGTCACTTAGTTGAAAGTTTTGCATTAATTTGACCTTATACCGTAAGGTTTTCAAATACAGGTTGGCGCAAAAGTTGTCATCTGATGTTCTTTGGCTGCAATTTTTTTATGAACAAATTTTTTTAATTTTACTTTTGGATTGAATTTACTTGATGTCTTAATTTTTTTACATTGAGTCAAAAAAATGATATCTGCCAAGTGGCCGCATTTAAGGCATTTTCCATCACCCTTCCGGCAATAGGTTCTCGCATTCTTGACGGATATTCTCTTTGAGGGCTTCAGGAGTCTGAAGCTTGTTAACATAGCTTCGTAATTTTAAGAGGCCCAACAAAAGGAAGTCTGGAACGGTTATATCGAGTGATCCTGACCCTAGTGCAACTCACCACAAGAAAGTTTTAATGATTTTCAACAATCAATACAAAAAAAATTCTGCGTTCTTGATTAGTATAGCGATTTATATCTTATTGACGTGTATTTTGTATCTGTTTACTTCACAAATGTCAAAGCAAAACTGACATTTGCCGCCATTTGCAAAAATTATGGCATAATTTGATAAGGTGATGAATTTTACGCCACTCTGTACATAACAATGTTTTCAGTATTGAATTTACTTACTCATTTGACTTCGCCTGGAGTTCAGCTTTACAGTTTTATGTATGTATTCACCTCTGAGGCAATGCACTACGAAGTGATGAAAAATTAATTGAAAATTTGATATCTTTGAAAATTTTTAGATGGTTTTATTTAATGCTGCACATAATAATACATCTAAATGGAAATAATAAAAACGTGGCAGTAATATACTCTCGTAGGTTGCATATTAAAGAGAATGAAAATGTATCGATAAACGAGAGGAAGACAAAGTCTACTAGCGAAGCTTTCCAGTCACATCTGTGCAACAAGTGCAAAGAAAAGGTTGTTAAAATATATTAAACGAGCTCCGACAAATTTTCCCATGTGATGTGTTGCAAGGACAACATAAAATGAAATAAAATGGACACAGATTTTGTAAAATTAATAAATTTGATTTTTTTGTTTTTTACATTAGCTCCAAACAGAAGGCCCTGAGGAAAATAATTTCTCTCAGGGCTAATGTCATGTATGAAGCTGCTGTATGTAGGGTCTTTTTGAGGAGAGGAAGGAGTGAACATGGGTCTTGAAGAGACACACCGCCGGAATACGTATTGCCGGTCGTTAATAATCATGTTCTTCTCGAGGCATGTAAGCAGTTTGTCGTTGATCACACGTTCCATCAACTTGGACACAACTGATGTGATCGCTATGGGGTGGTAGTTGGCTGGGTTGGAGCGGTCACCTTTCTTTGGAGTAGGGTGGATGACCACTTTTTTCAACCAGAGGACACAGAGCCACACTTCAGACTTCTTCCGAATCAATTCTTCCAACTTCAAATTATACTAAAAAACAAAAGGGCGATTCAATTTTAAATATCTTGGAATAAAGTTCTTTATTACACTACCAAAAAGTATCAGAAATAACAATTTTTAAATTGTCATCAAACATTTACTGAAAATCTATAACATAAAAATTAATGTTTGTTTGTTTGTTCATACCTTATGCGCCGCCATACCGTTCATCCGATTGCGATGAAACTTTGAGAATATGATGTGCGTATACCCGGGATAGTTATAAGATAATGAGCTCTGGCGTTATGAAATAATTTCCTGTACTATTCATACGATAACGATTAAAATTTCATCCGATTGCTATTAATTTTTTTTTAATTGTTGTGAACATGCTCGTGAATACTTCTAAATCTATACTGGTGAGCTCTGGCATTATGAAATTTGCATAAAAAATTAAATAGGTCAGATTAGTGCATAAAAAATTAAAATGGTAACGCGAGTTGTTGGAAAAATGGGTGTGTTTTACGGAGTTAGGCGGCAGGTAAAAAAGGCTGGGGGAGGGGTATGCGGGAGGGTCGATTGGGGAATCAAGGAGTGGCACTTCGCGGGAGGGGTGACGAGGGAGAGGGGAAGGCGAAGAAGGTGGAAGCAGAATGCGTGAGGGGCAGGGGGTGGTCGCGAGAAAGGGGAGAGCGGGAGAGGGGAGGGGGAACGTGGGATGGGGAAAATGAAGAGAAGTCGGAAGGGGAACGGGGACGAATCAAATACAATTTATTTGCGTACGCCATGTTCGAACCCCCGACCTTCGGATCGAGTTGAGAGCCTTACCCCTCTAACACAGACTGCCGTCAGCCGTCCATTGTCAAGGTATGTACATAGTAATATATTATGAATATAATATTTAACATTTTTTCTGTATATATTCTGTACAATCGGGAATGCCATAGTCTCACTGGCTCCAGACGGGAGCAGCTGGGACTCTTGTGAGGTATTCACTGTAAAAAAAAAAAATATATATATATATATCAATGGAAGAAAACTCTACCATTTCCCAAATTGCAAGAAAGCAATAGAAGAAGCTGGGATAAATTTTGTTTGGCAAAATACTAAAATGAAAAGTGCATAATACAACATCAAACTGAGTTTGAAAAACGGTTTGCTGGTTTCAAAAAGTTCTCATGTCTGATGGAGATTTTCCAAAACCGATAATGTACTTAACTATTTGAAAATTAACGTGATAGATTTGCAAAGTGATAACACACTTAAACTGGCTTTTAAGGAAAAAAAACTAACTCGGTGGATTTCTAAGGGAGTTTGCCTACTGAAAACTACAAGGAGTTAAAAAGGTTTGCTCAGCAAATAATTACTATATTTGGTAGTAGGTACATATATTTGTTGTCAAACCTTTTCAATTCTGAATTATTGAAAAAACAAACGCTGTTCTTAGTTATCCAATTCACATTTAGACGCTATACTGCGCGTCTCTACTTCAAAATTGCAAGCTTTAAAACTAAAATATTTATGCACATATATTGTAATGTACTGTAATGAAATGTGACGGATGCGGCCCGCACTAATCCCCACGTCTAATATTTGGCCCTTTTACAACAAAAGGTTGCCGACCCATGAATTACATGCTTGAGAAATGCTGTCTCCTCAAGCCATTAGTAGTAATTTCTCAATAAATATGATTAATTTATGAATTAAAAATGTAATCGAAGGATTAAACAGTAGATAATGTTTCAATGTTATTCAAACAAAACTGTCAAAAATAAATCAAGAAAACAAGTGTAAAAAACAATCAACCCGATTTGTATTAAAGTAATATGCTAATCTGGGCCTTATTCCCACACGTCTTAAAGTCGTTTTTTGTTTACTGGATGCTCCCGTCAAACACGAGTCTACGTTCAAAGAAATATATTCCGAAATATTAGTGCTTATTTGGATACTGGGTGAAATATAGCGAGTCTCTGAAGCTGAAGACGCTTTTGCTGGTATGTGTGTGTTTACGCATTGTACGTTTTACTAGCATTGTGAATGTGTATGTATTTAGACTCGCATCGTGCGTCGCGTTGTTTTTCAGCATGTATAAAACTATTATAAAAAAAGTATACAAATATTGTACGTATACTGTAATGATATGTGATCCAAGTGCGGCCCGCACTAATCCCACGTCTAACATTTGGCCCTTTTACAACAAAAGGTTGCCGACCTATGATCTACATTATTCAATAAAACCATACCAGAAAAAGGAGTTTTACAAAAACTTCACCTTAATTTTTTTTCTTAAAAACATTTAAAAAAAGGAATCCACGCTGAACCACAGGTTTCTATTGATAAGCGTTATTTGCTTTAAATAAGAAGTCTAATATTAAATAAATATGGAAGCCGTACTCTTGAATACCAAATACCAGTGATTTTCAATAAAATAAATAAAAACTTAAAATTTGAAAACAATGACAGATTATGCCCTAAAATGATAAAAATGTGGTTAATTAACGAAAACTCCATGTATCTTTAAATATGTTGAATTGATTATCTTAATGTAGCTGCCTATATATCTTATTATTAGGCATGTACATTGAAATATCTTATAGATGTAATTCAAATAATCTAATATTATTATGTGATCTATCCTAATGTGTCCTTAAAACTATATAATATGTATTAACAAATATTTCCTTATGTATAATATTAAGAGTGATAAATTGTAGAACCTACAGACAAGCTGCCATTTGACAGCTTTGTGGGACTACCCTTATTTTGTAAAAAAAAGTATTTTTTGATAAATATAAAAAAAAAAAAAAAAAAAACTATCTTGGATTCGTACACTTCCCTACCTGTTTGCCGCTAAAAGCATATATAGCTATAGCCTACAGTCATATCCCCACCAGTCACCAGTAGACGGAGGCCTTAGGGGAACAGGGCGCTGCCGTACATCGTACTCTAAGTCTACGTGATCGATTCACTGCCGGGCCAATGGGATTAGAGCGCTCGGTTCTCGGTTCTCAATGCAAGTAGCGCAGGAACGGTGGTACATGTTTGGAAACGGGACGTGTAGACACTACGTAATGGATGGGGCCGGAAATAACACAAAAGCGGCACACACATACATTTGCACTTAAATCAATTTAGATGTAATTGATTTAAAGGTATATTTTTTACATTAAACAAAATAAAAATGTTTAAGAGGGTGTAACCAGAGAATAGGCAATTTCTCCCTTTTAAATCAAATTCTTCTTAATTCAAATTGAAAATAGTTATTTTATCTGGTAAAGTCATTTGTCAAATTTTGAGAAAAACCATGTTTATTTTGCCATAATTAAAAAAATTGTAAAAACTAGCATATATAAACAAAGAAACAACTTAAAATTACTGTATGGGTCTGAGGGCATACTTCCAATTAAAGGGCTTCTCTGGTACATTATAATTATGGACAATTCAGGAGAAAGCGAGTATAAAAAGTTATTGGTGCATAGTCACACAACAAGATTTACCGAAAACGAAGGCTTAAAAATACCACGAATATCAAATAAGTATGGTAGCAGAACGCTCGAATATATGATACCTTTAATATACAACATATTTCATAAAAACATTAAATTTAAAAAAAATGAGAAACCCTGCCCTAAACTGACAAAAAAGTGGCTAATAAATGAAGAACAAATTTATCTATCCTAAATCGTATATTAGGTATAAATATTGTCACAAGCTAAATTGTATTGTGTAATAATATTGAATGGTAGAACCTACAGACAAGCTGGTCTTTCACAGCTTTGTGGGAACCCATATTTTATACTGTATTACATGTAATTATATGCAAATTTAATAAATAAATATTAAAAAAAAAAAAAAAAGGTTATACCGTTGGTCATTGGCAGATTTGTTAAATTTTCAAACGAAGTAGTATTTACACAACACAAATTTCAAATCATATAATCATACAGTGAAACAAATTAATACATAATCTAGTAAAAACACTTTTCAGAAATTTAATTTTAGTTCAATTAAAATCAATAAAAAATAAATCCTAGAACGTGTTTTGTGAAGAAAATACCTTAGTTTTTCTATTTATTTAAGGGCCCACAGACTAAAATATTTCTAATTTTTTTAAGTCGATATTAGTTAAACTTTTGGGTACGGAGAATAAACAATCACGATCGCAAATTGAAATTTCTATTCTCGGCCTCTGGTTAATGGGTAAAAAAAATCATCTTTTAAACACCGCTTATTTAATCTGTTTTAAAACCAAAAGTTTCTTCGTCAGGATAAGATTAAGGCCCTTCGCTCATGGAGAAACTGAAACCAAACTAAAACTGCGGGCTGCCATTGTTGCCAGCCAAACTTCTGTTACGGCACAAGTCAATTTTACGATTTTAGTAATTATCTTAGCTTGTTTAACCATAGACGAAGAACACTTCAGCTATCATCTCAGTCATCTATCGTTGTCATATTGGCGCTGGCGACTAAAAAACAAACAAAAAAAAATCAAAAACTGACAACAAAACTGGCGCAACCATGGCAACCGGGTAACTCGGCAACGGCAACTAGCACGTCGAGTTGCGAGTGACTGTTTGCCTTGCCGTTGACAACGAGTTTTTGAGAAGTTGTACAGTGTGCGGATCATCACATTGACATACACAGGATAGATAGTTGAGTTGAAAACTGTTTTTTTTTTCAGTTGCCCGTGAACGATTGCACTAAGATTAATAAATATTACCAAACCTTCACAAGTATAGACAATTAAGAACTACAGACAAAATATTATAGAGTGTGATGATTAGTAAAAGCATAAACAGTGGTGATTAATAAATATCTGAACGTATCATAAAAAAACAATCGTATAAAATAAATTATAAAAAATGATTTAAAATATTTAAACATTGCGTTATATATTTTAAAAAATATATAAAATAAGAAAAAAAAATATTAAGATGTCTAAATATAAAAAATAAATTATTATAAATGTAAGTATATGAAAATAAATTTATGAAATCGCTATTTTAAAAAAAAAAATTTGGTTATTAATAATATTTAATTTTCTAATTTCTAAGATTTCTAAGTTATCTAATTGTAAGCCCGTTGTGTTTGTGTATACATTTTTTAACTCTTTATTTATTTAAAACTTTTTAAGCTTCTCCAGGTAACAAGCTGGGGACAGAAGGAGTTGGAGGCGAATGTTACGGGAGGCCAAAGCTCGATATGGGCTGTAGCGCCATCGCAGAGAGAGGGAGAGAAAGACAAGTATAATATTTTAATTAATAAAAAAAATTATTAGCGAAAATCAACCGAAAATCTGAAACTGAAAGATCAGAAAAAGTTACAGTCACATCTGGGACTCGAACCCAAGAGTTCAACTAGAGCTGCGCCCCACCAGGCGTTCTTATTATTCAAATTATAATTAAAATATTATGATTTGAGGTTTTTGCTATTAAGTTAAAAATAAAAGTAAATAAATAAGTATAACACGGGCATGTGCCTAGCATGGGGGTCGAAAAATCCTCAATTGTAACAAACTATGCAATGAATAAAGAAACATAAAGAAAAAAAAAATGTATATATATATACTCGTATAAATCCACTACTTTATAAGAACAAGTTTCTTTTTAAGGGTATTCCCATCAATGTAAGAATTTAATTGAAAAAGAAGATAACAATAAAAATCTAAATCAACACTCAAAAAAGGTAAAAAGAGAGTTTTTATTTAAAAAAAAATTGAATACTCATTTAGACTTTTATAAAAAGTCAATAGTTGTTCCATATAAATAAAATCGGACATATTTATCCGAGACACTATATACACAAGTAACAAATACGTTCTTTGAACACTTGTTTCCAATGAAAAAGGTAGCTGCCGATAATGTGGAAAAAAAAACATTAATCGAAGATAATATTGTTAATGCTGAAATTTGAAATATGGTTTTAGAATAGGTTGCAATGGCTGAATTGGTAGTACGCACTTCCCGATAAGACGAGCGATCTGGGTTCGAATCGCAGTTGCGAACATTATCTTTTAATATTTTTCTGTGTCTTGTTCATTTTCACATTTTAATTTAGATTTTTATTGTTATCTTCTTCTTCAATGATACAAGTATAATATCTTAAAACATTTCACCTCACTAAGAGCGTAAAAAATTCATTTCAAAACGATGCGTCGTCGCAAAGATTTTTAATATTTGTATAAATAAAAATCAAGCAAGAAATGTTGAAGTTATCAATGTTTGAAGAACCTTTATAATATATTACTTCAGCTATAGGCCTGAGGCTTTGTAGAATAGATTGTTCCGTGAACCCAGAAAACCGCTTTCTGATTTAAGATTTCATATTACCCACATTGTGTCTCTGATACCATTCACTTAATATTCAAATTTCATATGGTTTTATTTTCATATATTATTATGTTTACCATCAAATACGAACGTTGACATGATTGAAAAGCAAAAAATGAACAGAAAAAGGTTATTGTTTTATGTCAAGCGAGGTTAATGAATGAATTATAATTCAATAGCTTTTGCCCGCGAAGATTAATTAGTACTTCGAGTAGCCTATTTTCTTTTCCTAGGTCCTTTCTATGTTTATACCAAAATTCTTAACTTATTTATTTAAAATATCTATAATTATTGATTCGATTCAAAGTATTAAACGAGTACTTCAAACAAATTCACTAATTAATTTTTTTTCTAAAATAGAATTTTGATTTCACAATCATTGTTTCGCCAAATGTCATTCTCAAAATTGAAAAAAATTTTGACATTTTATTAATTTTTATTTTCAATATATTTAAAATAAATAGCTAGCTTTATAAATTGTACCCTATACGTTATTCTGATGTATGAGCTATATTTTTGTAAAGTTTCATTAAAATCCATTCGGTAAATTTTGCGTGAAAGAGTAACAAACATACACACATCCATATAAACTTTCGCGTTTATAATATTAGTTTAATTTAATTTAATTTTATATGTATAATTGTAAAATGTAACTATTACATCGCTATAATAAGATTTTTAATGTAAAGCACCCGTTAGACAAACTACTAAAAAGTAGTTTATCGGGACTTTTTGTCTTATATTTGTAAAGTGTATAAAATAAATATTAAAAAAAAAAAAATTATAATAATAAAGATAAGAATATTTTTCCCATAGGAAAAACTAAACCCGTATTATTATTATTATTATTATTATTATAATAATAATAATAAAAACTATAGAAACTATAGAACACATTATATCAGGATGTTCTATATTAGCGCCGTCTGAGAATACATTTAGGCACAATCAGGTTTTAAAAATAATTCACCAAAGTTTGGTAATTAAACATAACTTGATTGACTGTCATAATATAGTACCATATTATGAATACGAACCAAAATCATTTTTAGAAAATAATTTCTTTAAAATTTACTATGATAAAACTATACTAACAGACAGACCAATTGGTCATAATAGACCTGATATAGTTTTACATGACAAAATTAAAAAAATAACTTATATTATTGATGTAGCTATTCCAAATTCCTGTAATATTCAAAAATCTGTTTCTGAAAAAATAAGAAAGTATACAGATTTAGGAAATGAAATTAAAAGAATTTGGCATTCTCAGACTATAAAAATATTACCTTTTGTTATTTCGGCTACTGGCATTATACCTAGCTCTCTTATTAAAAATTTAGGCATATTAGATTTGTCAAAGAATTTGTATATAAAAATGCAAAAATCAGTCATTTTAAATACATGTAGAATTACGAAAGATTTTTTAAATATTTATATTGAGGGATCAGTAGGATTTATCGGTCAAATTAGGAATTCCACAGAGCCGAACCCTCTGATATGAAAATATCTGGAGACGGTGAATTATATTCCCATTTAATAGTTTGGTAGATTAACGTGTTGTTCTTGTATTGTTTTGTATTAATTATACTTATATAATGCACTTGCATAACGTGGATTTACTAGATGATCATTTATATGGAAAAGTGTATGAAAGGGTTTAGTTTTTCCTATGGGAAAAACTAAACCCGTTCCTGTAAATCTGGTGAATAAAAATAATACGGGTTTAGTTTTTCCTATGGGAAAAACTAAACCCGTTCCTGTAAATCTGGTGAATAAAAAAAAATGCGTTTATTACTTTTTTATCATTAACCTACATTAGCGCAAACTTATTTATTGGAGTGCTTGTACATTGTACTGTACACTGCTGAAATATATGCTTTACGGAATCATCACCACAATAGTTTAAACTAGGTATATCATCTTAAAAAATAAGTAATAATAGTTGTGACAAGTAACTTACACCTCTCACAAAGTAGTCCCTTTCATTAAACTCTATGGGAACGTATAATAAAATGACTCAGTTGCAATGAACTTATCGGCCCTTTGTGTACATTAATCGAATATCGGGCACGGGCAAAGAGAGGGCCTCGAATATCAAGCATTGGATAGAAGGATTAATGTATGTGCCGCGTTGATATAGGATAGACTAGATCAGCGTTTTCTAACCTTTTTAGACCTGCGGACCGGCTAAAATTATTGTATTTCGGCAGCCGCCTAAGACTTACACCGTTCTTCCATGTCTGTACCTTCCATACGTTTATTAGTGTTTGTAAACGCCGCTGGGCGCTGCACAAGCAAAATAGCATGACAGGTAGCGGGTTGCCTCGATTTAGTCGCTTGTAGGTAGCTGCGTAAACGAAGGGCGTTTAGCGTATCTTTTGTAGATGATTCAGCTATTTAACCTATGTTTCCTTGGACCATTCTCATGTGCTGACTACAATTTTAAATTACACAAAATAAGAATTAAAACGGCCTTCTATGATATATTATCACAGCGCATATATTTCACCATTCTCGTGTTCTGAGTGGAGTATTTGTGTTCGTAGAAATTTATTTAAAGAACACGCACTCATATGTTTATTCAGTTTTTTAATTATACAATATTTACTTTAATATTACTAAACTAATAAATTTGATTGTAAGAAATCTGTCATTTTTCCTATTTATAAGCTTACAATAAAATAATTTAATAAATTAAAATTTTTTAACAATGGTAATAGATTAAAATATTTGTCAAAATATTATTGCTTTTCAATAATAATTGTTTTTCACAGATCTGGGTATTTGTCAACGATATTATTTGTTTTCATGTTTTGCGGAGGTATAATGATCTAACTTGTGTTTTAATTTTTGAATAGGCCGTCTCATTTTTAATGTCTTCAGGTAATGCGTTAAATATTTTCGGAATTTTTTCCCTTTTTGATATATTACTGTACACATTTTGAGATTTATTTATAACTAGCTGACCCGGCAAACTTCATACCGCCTCAGAATCAATAAATGTTGTGTTTAATTTTTAGCTGTTCGAATTGATTCAAATTATGTCAACCAACGCATATTATTTGAAAAGCCGTTCCATATAAAATATATGACAAAAATTATTTTCTTCATAATTATTTTCCCCGTGATTTTTTCCGATGTTTTAATAGTTATTCTGTTAATCGGGACGGAGACAAATCCAACAAATCAAACATCACGAAAATCAGTTCAGCCGTTCTTGAGTCATAAAAGGCGAAACTAACCCGACATTGTTTTATATATTAAGATAAACATCTCTGCTTCTCTATGCCTAGAAGCGTAGTTGTGGTTTACAGGTTTTTTGAATTCTGTGTTCCAAAATTCATCTAGCGTTAATTAGTAATCTGCCCTACTATGTATAGAGAGCACGTTACATAAAGAGAACATTTTTTTATAATCAACTTCACGTAATTGCACTTTTTTTGCCTGATATCAATTTTATCAAACGGATTTGTGGTTGTTCTATTTTATTTAAGTACTTTTTGTACCTTAATCCATAACTATTTACTCCGTGTACTACAATCGATTCCGCTAATGCGTTATATATAATATATAAGTATAATATATTTTTATTAACAAAGTTTTTTAGGTGGTAAAATTTCCCTAATATGGATCTTAATCTATTACATACATTATTAATATAATTAACCAGTTAAAATTGATATCTATTGTAAGACCAAGGTATGTATATTGGGACAATTTTTCTATGATTGGGCATTTCAACTGTAGAGATTGGTTTTTTGTGTGCAAAAAATCATATGAATCGCTTTTTATATGCAATTCCTTATACTGACAACTTCCATATGGCGAGTGTATAAGCATATATTTTGTTTTTTTTTTGCGTTAATAATAATGCCATTATCGTGGGACCATTTAATTATGTTATTTAGGTCTGTTTGTAATTTTCCTAATTTTTTTGTGGATTTCTGTCAGCACATATAATGCAAGTACCGTGTAACATTTACAACGTTTTATTATATAATAATAATCTTAATACAAAATTACTGTTAACATGTCAACTCCTAGAATCTAACGAATGCAAATAAAACTATATATGTATGAATAGATATGCATAATGTTATTTTTTGAGATATATTTCGATATTATTTAAGAGTACGTGTTTTGTTCATAATCTGTTTTATCCTGTGTATCACTGTAAACATATATATCACTTAATTGTAAACGCCTTTATAATAAATTACGTTTGGTAAACTGTTTTCTTGCATTATAAAACATGTAGGTCCCGAAATCGATTATGTTGCTACTCCAGTGTTTGTTAACATTTCATCACTTAAAATTCTGTCAATTTTAACGTCAATGCATTATAGTGTTGTGACTGCATCTATTCTTGTTTTAAAAAGCTGAATTTTCAGACATTTTTATTTAAACTTTTTTTTGAAAATCCTACCAGCTGTACGAAAAATCTTGCAAGCCTACATCCATTAAATTGTGCAATTTCAACTCCCTCCAAATTTTTGAAAAAATCCTATTGTTTAAAATCCCAAATAATGATCAGGACTCACCATGATTTTCCAATTTAATACATTTTCTTATTCCGTCAAGATCAACCCGACAATCCGCTTTATTTAATTTACCATCGTATAGAACAAATATTAGAAAACATTTCCGAATTCCTCTTGTATGTGCACAATATAATAAAATTTTTCTCAGCATTGACATTTTTAGTAATAACCCGATATGAAGTAACGCGTACGATCGATTTTATTAATATGAGAGTATGGAATGTATCGGGAGCATCTTCTATCCTTTTCCTATATTCCTCTTCCCCTCCCCTTCCTTAACCCAAAACTAATTTTAAGATATTAAAACTTCATTTCCAATGAACTTTAGCATAATAAACGTCTGTGGCCTGACTTCAGTTCACTTGCATATTTATCACTGCATATTATGTAAAAGCTGTTTATTTCTTATAAATAAATAAGTTGTTTAAAAAAAAAACAAAAAACTAGGTATATTCGAGTAATTTTGAGCTTCCATGACCAATCTCATCATCTTTTAAACTCGATTGTTCGAAGCCTTCGGGCTTTTAGAGCACGCTTTCGGAAGCCGGCGTAGGTTTTAGCATTATCCATCGGATGTGCAAAAAAAACGGACATCAAAGGCTAGCCTGTCGGGACACCTGATAGGATTACCTTCACTCCACCGGGACCTCTAATTATTGCTGTGGGATATTGATTGGGTTTGTGTGTTTATGGCAGATCTTTACTCGAATGTCATTTAAAACAAATGCATTTGTGTTTTTTTCTTAGGAGACACCTCACTAAAGCACCCCATCTGTACAGTGTAAAGACAAGAGAACCATATGGTCTTTAAATAAGGTAATCGATTTAAAAATGTTAATAAAACAAGTTGTGTGAGAGATATTATCGAAATCTTAAACAGAAAAATCAGAAAAAGATACGGATGCATCTGGGAAACGAACCCAGGACCCTCGGCTTAGCCCGTTAAGAAAATGAAAATAATGTTGGTGGTTCTCATTCGAAGTATGATAAATATGCCGATTTGGATAGGGATACGTTAGCGCAGTTGTAGCGCGTTGGCCCGAAAAGCCGAAGGTCCTCGGTTCGTGGCCCAGATGTATCCATATCTTTTTCTGATTTTTCTTTTTCAGATTTTCGATTGAGTTTCACTAATATTATATTCTTAAAATTAAAATATTATAATTTGAGGTTTAACTTCTTATTAAGTTAAAAATAAAAATATATTTGAATTTTATTTATTTATTAAATATATATTTATGGCAATAAGTAGGCACGGATTAAAACGTCTTTCAAATTTTCCGCCGATAATATATGCACGACAAATAATATTTATTTTATATTGTGGATAATATATATCAGTAAGGTCAGATTTGGTCTTTACTAATGGTTGTATGCAAACTTTGGCTATTTTGTCGCATTTGTCATCGCCTTCTTCCAGAAAAGAAGTATTTGGAGAACTGGCAAGCAACTGAAAAAGTATTTAAAGAAAACAAGTTGGATGCCCGCAGCCCCACCGAACCAAAATAATTGGAACACCTCCCCCTTATACAATATCAAATAAACATTTTTTATAAATAAATTTATTGTATTTTGTGATTAATTGTTTTATAATGAGACCAAAAAAAAAAACATTAATAATTTTACAGGGTTGTCTGGGTTAATGAACTAAAATGTTATGAAATACTTCTATATTTTTTTATTAGTTTAAATGATGCCAGTCAGTGACACAGACGTGTAATCTAGATACAGTACGAATTACGTACCTGTCATCCTTCATTATTATTTTAGGAGGACTGCTTTAATTTGCATTACAAATATTTTTTATCCTTTGCAAAATTATATATCACTGGCATCACTGTGAGAGCTACCGCGCGCCGCTCACCGTGACTAGCATAATTTCATCCTGAATCCCAGCCCCGCGCTTGATCTCTCTCCTCCACCGTTATTCCGCAAATTCCATGTGAATCCTCTGTAAAAATTGTTCTAGCAATAAAATTAACCTTAGTAAATTCGAGAGTTTTAATCATCGTCTTCCACAGCCATAACTGAACACCGATTTACAAATTGTTCTGTAAATCGCAAAGTTATATTCCAACGTCTCTGATAACTTATATTACACGATTATTGCAAATCCCACAGAGCCACGTTGTAATAAACTTAAATATTATTTAATCATATTTATTTTATTTATATATTTTATTTATTTATTTTATTTTATTTATTTATTTTATAGAAACAAACAGTACATTGATTACAGTGTGATGACAGAGTTTACAGATATTAAGTAATATTTCATGGTGGGTACCTTTGATATGTTTCTTTGTAATGTCTTGAGTGGAATGTATAATTAGTAACTACCGGGTGATGTGCGTAGTGTGTGAGTGTGTGTGTATGTGTGAGAAGTGGTGATATTCAGAATTACAGATATTGTTGCTTCCAGTGCAAACGAAACCTTGTGAAAATTTTAAAAAAAAGCAAACGAAAATCCCTCGAACCAGGAAATTAACACCGGAATTCCGGAATACCGGCCGATTTCGTGCATTTTTTCAAAGCGGAATTCAACGACCGTTATACCGGAATAAGAGAATAATTTTTGTTTTTTAAATTCCCTTTTTTTTCAACTGCAATGTGAAGCCAAAGATATTCAGAGTATTTTATGAAACATAGACAGATTATAATTCATTATTGGTACAAGTACCTATTAGAATGTGTTTGGTAAAATGATCATTTATTTTATTTGTCTTTAATCAAATCATATTACTCTTTGAAACATTTAAATTAAAAATAAATACATTAGTTTATTTCCACTTAGTAGGTAACCATTATTTGTAGGTAAAAATATCGTTCGCTAAATATTTTATTTTGTGTTAATTTTATAATGTTATAAAATTATCAACCTCAACACGAGTCCTGTCCTAGTGAGGTTAAAACATCAAATGTATAAAAAATAACACCATGTAAAGAAACTGTTCACGCAATACGTATGGGATTGGTAGGTATGCATTTACAAATACTTAGTGGATAGGAAATATCAAAATAATATTCTGAAATAGTCCCACCTACCCACTGTACCCTTCATTACCGGTATAATTATAGCAAGAAAAAGTAACTAAATTAAAAAAAAGTAACAGTATGCTCATGCTCATTGAAGCTGAGTGAAACACATTATCTGAAACATGGCGGACTATTTATACCATGACAACGACTGTGGAAGAAATATTGTATATTTTATATTATTTTAAAGATTCATATTGTGAAGTGAAGCATCCAAAACCTGGAGACGACTGGCACCAACTACGACGGGTGAGTCCTTGTTTCCTATACTCCAATCTGGGTTTATCTTATGTTCCCGAAGGTCACACGGATAAAAATGTTATTCTAAAATACGATCATTTTATTCGAAAAAACGGTTAAAAACGGGACTGTAGTTCTAACGAACAAATTAACAGTGTTTCAATGTTTATTGGCGGGAAAATGTAAGAATGATTTGTTGGTATACCTACGAAATTACGTATCCCAAAAAAATATTCTTACATTGAAACATTGAAACCCTGTGAATTTGTTCGTAAGAACTTCAGTTCCGTTTTTAATCGTTTTTACGAATAAAATGATCGTATTTTAGAATAAAAAATTTCTCCATGCAGGTTTGAACCATTGATTAATACTGTCCATCGGGTTTGGCGAATGCATACAAACTAAATCCTCTCATACAAGGTGGCGCAAAAGTTATCACCCTATCGAAAAATGCCATAATTTTTGCAAATAGCGGCAAATATCAATTCTGCTTTGACATTTGTAAAGTAAATAAATACAAAATACACGTCAATAAGAAATACATCACTTATACCCCCGAAAAACGCGGAAAAAATGTTTTTTTGATTGACACCGGCCAGTGTATATCACAAAATTTCTCGTTTGGTGAATTGCACTAGCCGGCAAGATCGCCCAGTTTAAAAGTTCCAGACTTATTTTCGTGGGGTTTCTTGAAATCACGAGTCTATGTCAACAAGCTTCAGACTCTTGAAGCCTAAAAGAGAATATCGGCCAAAAATGCGAGAACCTATCGCCGGAAGGGTGATGGAAAATATTACAAATCGGGCCCGTGTGGTCACAATTCTCCCGGCGGCCACTTGGCTGACATTTTTGGCTTGGCATTTTTTCGACTTAATGAAAAAAATGAAGACACCAAATAAATACAATTCAAAAGCAAAACAAAAAAATTTCATTCGTAAAAAAAAAATTACATTCAAAGAACATCGGATTACAACTTTTGCGCCTTCTTGTATTAACATAGCAGTTGAGCTCAAGAATTATAATGACTCAGACCATCTACTTTCGGCACATCTCGGAAAAAAGACCATGTTATTAACTGTTCATAGACTAGGCCCTGCGGGCGGCTTTTCGTTCTACTTCGCCCAGTTTAAGTATTGGTGACTATTTATAAGGCATCACCCTTTTGCAAAACTAACTACTATTAATATTAAACTACAGAATACTTATATTTAATAGGTAGATAACAATAGTAGACATTCTTACATTATGACCGTGAATAATGAGAGGAACAATCTTCACCCCAACATAAATCTTCTCATTATTTAATGAAAGCAAAAAATGTTTAAACTTTTTCATACTTTTTCCTTAAATATAGTATTATAGATGGCGCCACTTTCGTTTGCAAATCGCATGTGAGCGAGTGATAAGGGTGCATATTACGGCAACAGTTCCGTGAAAAAAGGCACGTTCATGGACGGGTCAGAACGTTTCCATACAGTGTGGCGTTGGAGATTTACTCGGAGTCGGGTTTCTTAATTTGAACCGTACGGGCATTATCGTATTAATATACTTCGATTACTATACATTACAGTATTAACACAAAAAAGCCCGGTGTCTAACCTGTAACCCGTGCCTGTGACTCCAAATCTCCGGTCATTACCGCACTGGCTTGGTAGTAATCAATTTGAACTATAACCTTTCATTCCAGTCTAACATCCGATTGTCACTCATCAATCAATGCCTCACTTCCGCTTCCTGACTGCTCCGACGGTCCTAATTTTCCGATTACTTCCGGTAATAGTGTTCGATTATTTGATTGCCTAGCTGAAACAAAGGTTTTACATCGACAATTTTGCTTATTTATAATTTTTATCATGTTAATACAGCACAACTGCTCCCAACCATTTAAACCAAATGAGACTACTGCATCCCTAATTGGGGTGCGTTGTGTGACTGAAAATAGTAGGGAAAAAGAGAGGCTTTAAAGTACCTGGCTATTCAAATGTGATCACGAAACATGGCTAATACCATTTCAAGCAATGTTTCAATTTCGAAGGTGATCTATCACCAGGGCGATATTGAGAATATCGTCCGCTAGGAGCGTGACGCAAATATACTAACTGCATATAACTTTAAATGGGTAAATTCTGAAATAACACAAGTAATTTTTCTATCGCACGCACAGTGGTCCCAAATCCCAATCTAGCTAGACAAAAATATTTTTCCGTAGTATATGGTGCAAAAGGGTCACAATATAATTAAAAAAATACTTTAAAAAATTAACATTTATTTTAACCGTTGTTACAGAATTTTCAAATAAAATAAAATATTAATAAAAAGTTTATGGTACAATGGTTCAAAAAAGTTACGACAATGTGCTTATTTTAAGCAATAACTTAAAAAACATTTTATAACCTGCATAAGATTACTTTTTTATGAACTACTCGAGTCACTATCATCAGTATCGTCACTATTGTCACTACTATTAAATGATAATTCACCTATAGTGGCACTGTTGACAGACGTCTGAAGTTCGTTCGCTGGCACTGTATATAATAATAATTGGATAATTTGTATAGCGCCGTTTTTGTGAGAAATCACCTCAAGGGCGCCTATATAGATATCGATAATAATTTTAATACATCACTCGGTAAGACATCGGGATGTTTCTTTGGTATTGTAGATATTCTAGATATTATAGGATCTTAACTTATAATTAGCGTATGAAACAAATATTCATTCGTGTGAGCTTGCGATGATTTTCGAGTATGAAACTCCCTGATTTTTTAAGTCTTTATTTCATCATTCTTGAGCTTCTTCTGACATTTGTCCAATCGGAAAAATACAGGAACTAATATGGTCTCCCCCGTGGACCAAAATTTTATGGACACTTGCTGACACTACTTAAAATATTGCTGCTTGGTGAATTTATTGTTAATTATGAAAGCTAAATCTTCCTGGGGTGAATACGGGATTGGTTTTAAATTGTTATTCTTCATAATGTGTTTAATCTTTGTAGCTCATTTGGGTGAAAAGTTTGTTGCTTGATGAATAATTTTGGCAGCATCCCGCTTTCCATGTAACCTCAAGCTGATTTGAGCAGCATGAGAGAGCTCTTGTGGACTATCGAGAATTCGGAAGATATTTAATTTTTCTGGTTTTACTTTTCGAAGAACATAAATTAAATTATTTTTCTGGTCTACCGCGTGGCCTCTCGTCACACATCAACACAGGAAGAACAAAAGCTGCCTTAAGCCATTTTGTGTTTTTTTAATTGAATTTTAGCGTACTTCTTCCGACATCAATCCATTTTTTGCGAAATATTAACGGAAATGAAGCGATTTTTTTCTTTAATTTTTTATCTTCGAAACGAGTGAAATTTTTTTTCTTTAGTAAAATTTTTATGTCTTCATAAATACACTCTCTTGTTGCAACACAATTCATCTTTGAAGTGCTTCGCTCTTCTGACAGGTCCAAAATATCTGAGCGATAGATCGTTGGAACAGGCTCTGTAAAAGACAAAAGTGCAAGTATGTGCAGACAAATTATATAAGAAAATATAGATAAAGAATGGTTTTATATGAAAATAATTTCGTTCGGAGGCACAATTTGGTACAATTAATTGAAAGTTTAATCAAAGTTAGGCAAATAATTGTAAATATTCTGACTAGTTTCATCATTTTTCAATTAATAATAAAAGTAATGTTTAATAAGCCAATTATTAAATGCTTAAATACATTTGAAAGAACATACTGTATTCTTTAATTTTTATATGTAGATAATTTCTCTCCGATTTCAAATAACACCACTAGGGACCGAGCAAGGTGAGCACCCGAAAGCGACTGGCCGCTGGGCGGCCGACTGGCACAGCCAAAGTGTCGTGTTTACGACGTTGCCACGTATAGTGCGTATTGTTTTAATTTTTTTATCAATGAGAACATAATACTATGGACTGTTTTCAATGCTGTGAGTATAAATTTGAACCTAAATAAAATCATCGTTAAAATCTTTTTGTCTAGCTAGTTTCCTTTAAGGGAACTACCGTGGCACGGTGGGATTTGATCCCGCGATCTACGGATGCGTGAAGAGAAAATGCGAATACTACAAGTACCTAGGAACATTAGGGTGTGTCAATTATTTCAACTTTTGAATTCAGAAAAGTCCGGAATCTCAAAAGTTGCGTCTCACGAAGAAAATGAAAACTGAATATATACATATTTTTAAATGGTTATTGGCTCGCTAAAAGGCATTAAAAATCATAAAAACGTTAAACATGTATTTTCAAATTATGGTAATTAATATTTTTTCACAATAATTACCGCTGTCATTACATGTCATCATTCAATTTGGAGCATCCATTATTTTTTAATCGTTGTATTTTGTTCAAAATTCTTGGTGTAGTTATTGTTTAGTATGTTGATTTTATCCAGAAAAACTGTTATTTTCCCATTTTATATTTTTAACAAACACATCACAATCGTTTCAAGAAATTATATTTTTTGCCTTCTTTCTACTACAGTTGTGGAATAAAAATGAATTTTTGGTACAAAATATAAAATATTAACCTTTTGTTTTATTTTTTTCCCTAATCACAAAATCTATTTTTTTTTCAAAACTTCCGGCCATTTTAGCGAGCTAATAGCGAACGCCAAATTCATTTATTTTTGCGTTTTCGAATAGCTACAGATCATACGCAACTTTTGAGACCCCGGGGGTTTAAAAATAAGGCAATGTTTTTCTCTCTATGGAGAGCGACACACGCTAATGTAAATACTAAAATATACTTACAATATATATTATGGCACAAGACGTGATTATGTACATTTATAATACAAGCATTTATATATAGGTCAATAACTAATGAAAAATTAAAAACAATTAATGAATATTATTAGTCAACAAGAAAAAAAGTAATTACGTACAAATCTTGTACTACCTGTAATATCTGTATCTATGTATTCCTTTACAGAGGTAGTCTTTACTTTACTATTAGTACTGGGCCCTTTTGCAGTAGGTACTATCAAGTTTCATTACAAGACTTTGGTTCTTTAAAATCACAGTGACTGTTTATTGTTTTAAATTCAATAGATATATAGTCTAGCTAGATTCTGTCTGTCGAGCTCTTGCAAACGGAATAACTTGGCCCTTTTAGATCGGCTACGCTCGGGACTCGCCGTCACCGACACCACGTGACCCTAGCGTAGGATAAACAATAGAATCCATTTAAAACTAATATTATAATATTACAATAACCTTTAGATTTTAAATAAGATCAATTTATTTCAGTGATACATATTTTTATCCAATTTTATATCAGTGGCCCCTATGGCCCAATCTCATTGAAAATGTGTCAAAATACGTGTTTTAGTTATAGCTTCATAATTTCATTACGAAAATTCATTTTGTATTGTTGCAACAGTGGTAAAAATGACAAAGTTTGCAAGTGAATTCAAAGTGAACACAAAGGATTTGACGAAGGCGTCATCACATTGATGAGAGATACTCACAAGCAAGATAAGAACCACTTCACATTTATTTATATTTTAGTTGATGGGGAAGAGGTTTATGTTTTCATAATATTTTAAAGCACTGAACTCGGATAGCCATCTCACAACATGAATAATGCGTATTCCACTTGTCAACTTAATAAATGTTTATTTCTTTCAGCATTTTGTTTACAAAACCAACACATCATAATAATATGGTGTTCGACAGCCATTAGCGATGGTAGAAATATTATTGCATTCACGGAGGCGGGCTCTGGTTGATTGATTTCTACTATTTCAGAAAAGGTTGTGGATCACTGAGGTCTGTTAAACTTTAGGAATTCTTAAGAGACATAGCTTAGTCTACTTGGTCAAGTACCCTATAATCTCACTATTACATTTTACGTTTCAACTTCACTCTAGGATAGTTTTTTTTTTACATATATTCAGGTAGGTAATTCACGAAAGCACTATGGTGGTTGACCGGACACTGGAAGAAGAAGCCTTGGAATCTGGTACAGAAATCACTTACCAGCAATAGAAAATGGTTACACATAAAACCGCCTCAACAAATAAAATTAATAAATAAAAAAAAAACCAAATGAACAAATAAGAAGATCGAATGCTGTTGACATTTAGCGCAGCAGAAAGTAGTCGAAGTAGACTGAAACTTTTCTCGCGGTGATAAGACGGGATACGAATACCGAAAAGCAAGCGGGAGCGGAAAGCAAGAAGCATCGAGAAACGTGGAAGTCAGTAATGGTAGCGGGTAACGCTAAAAGGAAACCAGGTTGCAATAAGCAGGAAGTAAGAGACAGCGTGAAGCAAAAAAGAAACTAAGAAGCAGGATATCGTAAGCAAGAAGCAGGAAGCAAGAATCGATAGCACGAAGCAACGGTAAACGGGAAGGAAGAAGCAGAGGGAAGCTGGCAGCGCAAAGCATAAAATAAACAAATGAGCAGCAAGAAGCATCGGGAGGCAACAACAACAAAAAAGCGGGAAGATGGAAGGATGAAGCGAGAAGAAAGGAGAAGCGAAAATAAGCGAACTTGAGAAACGAAAACAAAAGCTCAACCAATTCCTTTATTCCTGCCCATCCTACATTCCAATATTGGCTTATTAGGTTGCCATGTATACCGGTCGATTAAACTTCAACCTCCTTCCCATCCTTAGAGCACGTGTTCCAGTCCCAACAAATCAGTGCCCCCTGGTGTACCGGTCTCACTGGGACAGGATTGCTCCTGGCTGGGGTGGTACAATCGTATCGTATCGTATCGTACATTTAAAACAGAAACTGTATACGAAGCAGCTTTTAAAGAGAACGTGAGAAAAATACTTAAATCCCTTTTCCCGGTATATACGTCACTTTGTGTAGAACCATTTTACATGACGCACATTGTATTAAGAGAATGTCGTGTACATTAATTTTTACATATATTACGCGTGAGGCACCCTAAGGCCTTAATTTGAACGAGAAAGTGATAATTAGGATATCGTTATGTTCTTCCTTCTGAAATAAACATGTTTTGAAGAAAGTGCTTTTCACTTTGCTCCAATTAGGAAAATTATCTTAAGAGGATATTACCAGAGAATACCGGAAATTAGTCATTTTTAAATCAAATTCCAGACGTATTGACTCTTTTTTCCAAAAAAACATAAATGGTTTTTTTATCTGGTACACGCAGTTTTAAAATTCTGAAGTGTATTTTTAATATACTAAGGTTATACCGTTGGTCGTTGGCAGATTTGTTCAATTTTCAAACGATAGATTCTATTAAACAACACAAATTTCAAATCATATAATCACACAACAAAATAAATCAATACATAATCTAGTCAACACAGTATTCGAAATGTAAATTTAAGTTAAATTTAAATAATTCAAAAATAAATCTGAGAACGTGTTTTGTGACAAAAGTACCTCAGTTTTTCTATTTATTTAAGGTCGTACAAACTAAAATATTTCTTTTTTTTACACACTTATTTTGTTTATTGAAAAATCATAAATACTTGTGATCAAAAAATATTTACAAGCAGTACACAATATTTAATAATTTATCATCGTGCGTTTTGAGCATTTTTATTGTTTACTTGAATGTAGGTATATATTAAAGCAAGTTATGAATGAAATAAATCGAATAATCGATCTTTCTAATTAAAACCTCCCTGTACAGTTGCAAGCATTTGTATCATAGTTTTGTGGAATTTCAAAACAATTTTGGAAACTTTTGGGAACTTCAATAACAGTTGTCATCAAAGTAGTAGAAAAAAAGTAAATGTAGGTAGGTTTATTTGATTATATAGACATTTATTTATATAATCAAAGGTAGGTTTAGAGAAAATATTAGTAATCTATAAATGGGACTTAGGAATCATTTCCCTCAGGGTCTATCTATGTCATCTTTGGGGATGATGAATGTTGGGAAACGAGAACAACAAAATACAGAGAAACAATTGGAAATTTAAGTTCAAGACACATAATAATATTATGTTATGTCTGTATGTTATCACATAACATTAGGTCCAAATGAAATTGGCGTTTTGCCGTATTGGCCACTTTGATCTCAAATATCTTCTCTTTGAAGCGAAAATTGACTCCAAAAAAGTTACTTGTGAGTGTTTGGTGAACTAGTGCTGGTGTCGTTCACTACAGCTTTCTTAAATCTGGCCAGACGATTACGGCAGATGTCTATTGTCAGCAACTGCAAACCATGATGGAAAAACTAACTGCTAAACAACCGAGGCTGGTTAATCACTCTAGGCCACTGCTGTTTCGTGATAACGCTAGACCACACACTGCACAACAGACGGCTACCAAATTAGAGGAGCTTCAATTGGAATGTCTAAGACATCCACCGTACTCTCCGGACCTTGCCCCAACAGATTACCATTTTTTTTCGAAATTTGGATAACTTCTCGCAAGGGAAAAAATTCAACTCCGATGGGGCAGTCTAAACCGCCTTTTAAGATTTTATTGATTCCCGTCCGAATGGTTTTTTTAGTAAAGGAATCGATGAACTACCTATGAGATGGCAAAAGTGCATAGATAGTAATGGTACATACTTTGATTAAACAAATATATTATATTAAAAAAAATCGACTTTATGTTCCTCCCATATAAAACGCCAATTTCATAATATTATAAGGATTGCATTTCATTTTACTTCAATAATCACGCAAAAAATAAATCAAAAGTAAACAATGAAGTCAAATTTAGCGAAAAAGATACGGTGACATCTGGGAACCCAGGACCTTCACCTTGCCGGGGCACAGCTCTACCAACTGAGCTATTTTTAAAAAAAAATTTTTTAAAAGAAAGACAAACATTCCCGGGTTACGAATAACCCAACAACATTTGAAAATCCCCTACTACCACCACACTAAGCGGAAGATGTTGCTTGTGTTGTGACGGAGGACTTAGCCAGCTGAGGAATCGAACACGGAACGTCTGGGTGGAACCCAAACGCTATGCCCACTCAACCACTGACCGGTCTATACTATCCCTATTTTAGTAGTGGTAGAGATGCGCCCTGGCGCAAGGCGAAGGTCCTGGGTTCGAGTCCCAGATGTGACTGAATCTTTTTCGATTTTGAATTGAGTTTCACTCATTAAGTTTAAAAACTAATAATTTATCTTTAATCTATTCATAACTTCACAACTTTAACTAACGCCTCTCGCAAAAGCGATGGTAATCAAGCATAGTAAGAAAGGTTCCGCGAGTCAAAGAGACCTGCAGTAAAAGTTATTGGGGAAAAGTTTCATAATAAATCCTTAGACTCCCTACAGGAAAGAAACCTAATTGCCGGCGGCAAATTATGCAGCAATGTGCAATACTGTTTTCAAGTTGTAATTACGTCTTGTTGAATATTTAACGTGGAAATGCTACGGAACGGCGGAATTATTGTAGAACTTTCTACCTTCAAACGGAATTGTTTTAATCTTGGATCTACGTTGGGATTTCAGACGATGAATATTTATTACACGACTTTGTAATAAGCGGGTGAAATGAAAATAGGTTAAAACAATCAACAAGGAAGTTAAATATGTATTTTCAATTTTATTCTTGTGCTAGAGAACTTGAAAACATTCATTTAAATTGTTTCTAGGTGAGGAAATCTATGTTAGATACGCTTGTGTATAGAACAATTAGAAAAAGATTCGGTCACATCTGGGACTTGAACCCAGGGCCATCTCCTTATCGGGGCACAGCTCTACCAACTGAGCCAATGTGTCATATTTTTATATTTTTTTATAGTAAATACCTCACAAGAGTCCCACCTGCTCCCGTCTGGAGCCAGTGACACTATGGCATCCCCAATTGGGCTATGTTATGAGGCTGAAGGTAAGTGGGGAAGGGAAGGAGACAAGGAAGAGGAAGGTGGGGAAGTACCTAACTATTCAGATCTAGTCACTAAACACGGCTAAGGCCATTTCAAGCAACGTTTAAATTCTGAATGGTGGTCTTACACCAGAACGATACTAAGAGTATCTTCCACTCTGGAACATGCCACAAATATACTATATATTATTTTAAATAATTAATTGTGAAATAACAAAAATCAATTAAATAAAATTTATTTTCGCTTGCCGGGTTCGAACCCGCGGCCTTCAGAATGGGAGTCTAACGCCCTACCGCTGGAGTATGCCGGCCCTCAATTGGCAAGGCAAAGCTCCTGGGTTCGAGTCCCAGATGTGACCGAATCTTTTTCTGATATTGATTTTCGATTGAGTTTTGATAATATAGTTTTCATTATTTAAAATATTTCAATTTGAAGATTAACCTGCTAAGGTAGGTTTTTTGAAAATCTATTTAGTCAAATTACAGGTGAACAAATTTTTTTCAGTTTTTTTTTTAAAATAAATAAATGGATCCTACACCGTGTGCTTTTAGCAAGTCTAAAGAGGTTTGGTTACGAGCATGCTAGTACTGATTCGAAAAATACTTTGTTTTAAATAGTCGCTTATCAAATTTCTCCAGAAGCATGCGCGAATAATTTTTACAAGCGTTAACATCCTCTTACCGAATATCTGCTAACAATTTGCTTGAATTTTTGTGCAATGCAACGATTGCTTGCATTTTATGTTTGCGGTAAAGGTCGGTAATACCTAGGTTTGCTAGTTATTAAAATTGACCTAATTATTTTCCCTTTTTAATTCGCCTTAAAGTTTAATAATATTATCTTGTTTTGTTTTGTGCGGATAGAACTGACACCATTTTATCGTTGTAACTGTAGGGAACGAATGCTGTTTTTATTACTTATGTTTTCTAGCTTCCATTTTTGCCGATAGCATGCTTACAATTAGCAAGTGTATTGAGCACCTTATTCGCGAGCATGCATAAAACAAGCATGCCATGCATAATCAAATGTAAACAGATGATGAACATGCTCGTTTTAAGCATGCTAGCAAGCATTCTTATTTATTAGCATGTGTCTCTGTACCTTAATGGGAGGTTGCAGGTTCAAATCCAGGCTACGTAAGTAAATTTTATTTGACTAATTTGAGATATATAACAATAATTTATTCATTAAAAATAATATAGAGTACGTTTTCGGTACCCATAGTGGAAGATCGCCTTTGTGTAAACCCACTATTCGGAATTGAAATATTCCTTGAAATGGCTTTAGCCGTGTTTGGTGATACTTCAATCTCACTGGCTCTAGCTGGGAGAAACTAGGACTCTTGTGTGGTATTCACATAAAAAAATAACTAAAAATCGTTTCTGAAGTAGCAACCACTATCAAACAAGGAGCTCCGGAATCATAAGAACAAATATGTGTAAGGACTTAAATGTCCAGTCACGTCGATATTCCTACTTTGAAGTGGGTTACATTAAAAATTCACCCTTAAAATACATATTTTTAACAATAAAACAACTATTTACAAATGTTCTTTTTTTGCGTTGACTGAGGTTTCAATTTTTCTTCCCTGTGATCGGTAACTAACGCGCTACCAACTTTACCAATTTCTGATTTAGAAAACCGAAATTTATTTTGCAAAGTGCATAATTTATTTAACTTTAAGTAAAACGCATGTGAATCTGTGTGTTTATGCGTGAATGCCACCATTGTTAAAATGCTCTATCACGGCCAACGAGGGTATTTGCCGAGTTTCAGCTTGATCAGATTTCGCGAAGTGGAGTAATTCCCACTTCCAAGATTTCGCGTCAAGTAAATAAAAGTGAAATTCACATAAATGTATTTAAAAATGATAAGCTTTTAGTACAATTTTCGGAGCGCGCTCTACTCCACTATCAATTATTCTTAATGTCCCAGCCAGAAACACAAGGTCAGTACTACCATTTTATTGTAGTAATACTACGACCAGGGCCCAATTTAATATACTACTACAGAGAATACAAAACTTGGGAAATATGTATTCGCACATTATGGAATATGTCGCTGATACAATACAAACATGAAATTATTAAATCATTCATGTCAGAATGTGAAATCAGACATGTTTAATATGAGTTACTGTTATTTAAAAGATTCCATAATATTTTGATGTAGCATATTTTTATAATGTAGGAACTGTTGCACATATTTTTGGATTATTTCTATTTATCTATAATGCAAAAACTTGTTACTCTCTTTTGTTGATCTGTATTGTAAACTTTTTCTTGTATTACTTACTCATCAGTAAATTTCTAATATTAACTTACACTTTATATTACTATTTTTATGCCATCTGCAATTTAAAAACTGGTTTCAGTATAATTTATTTTTACTTTTTCTCTTTTATTATAATATAATATTTTTTACTTACTTTTATACCTACCATTTTTATAATGTTCATTGCTATAAGTTTATATTTATTATTTAAACATTGTATTTTTTTTTTTTTACAATAACTCCACACAGGAGGCCCTGAGGAAAATAATTTCCCTCAGGGCCTATGTCATCTTTGAAGATGCTGTGAGGAGGGTCTTTTTGAGGAGAGGAAGTAGTGAACATGGGTTTTGAAGAGACCCATGTTATAGGAAGGAGGAAACACAGAGGCCGGCAAATCGTTCCACAGCCGAGCTGTTGAACCCAAGAACGAGTCGTAGAAGCGTCCCGTTCTCATGTGACAAATGTCAACCGTGTACATATGTTGGGCGAGCGTTTGGCGTGTTTCCCGACTATGCACCGGTGCCGAGGGGATCAATGATGCTAGTTCCTCGGAGCATCTTCCATTGAAATACCGGTAGAACAAGGATAGCATTCCTACCCGACGCCTGTGCTCTAAAGATTGCAATCCGTTTGTTAAGACGGGAGAATTTATCAAACGGACCTCCCGTTTCTGCACAGAGTCGAGGGTGTTTTTCAGGTACTTTGGGGCTCCAGACCAGAGGTGGCTGCCAAATTCAACCGTGGGGCGCACTTGCGATTTGTACAGGGTTAGCAGTTGTGTCCTATTAAAGTATCTGCGGGCCCTGTACAGTACGCCCAGTTTCTGAGAGGCTAACTTAACTCTGGCCTCGATGGAGCCCCCATATCTGAGCTGGTCACTTAGAGTTACACCGAGCATATGTATATGTATAAATAAATAAATAAATATTGAAATGAAAATTAATAATTAATAAATAAATAAATATTTTTTTGAGTAAAAACTAATATTTTAATTAGTGAAGACAATATGAAACTCAACCGATAATTTAAATATACGGTAACACCTAGGATACGAACTAGAACTAAAATTGTCTTCATTTTAAAATATAAGATATAATTAGAGATTTTACTCATTAAGTTAAAAAGAATATAAAATAAATAAATAATAATCCTAGTCTTGAAAAAGAGTCAACGGATGTCGCATAATAGGTATGGATAAATTTATCCAAGACACTTTCTAGATAGCATTTAGTTTGGGTTTCCATCTTGCTAACAAATATAAAGATAGCAGGCAATAAAAATTTGCGTTAAGAAAATGAAGTTTATGTCGGTAGTTTTCAGTCGAAGGATACAGTTATGTTATGACCAAATCGGAAATGGACACATTAGCTCAGATTGTAAAGTTTAGTGGGTCCTATATTCGGGCCCAGATGTGACCGTACCTTTCCTCTATCAGATTTACAATTGATTTTGCTAACATTGTATTCATCAATTAAAATATATTTTTTAAAAGGACGATTACTCAAAATTTACATCCGCGTTGATAACGGATAAAAGATTGGTTGGCCCAGAATGAATGAGAAAGTTAAACAAAATGTATAAAATTCTCGGATTATTTTTGAAACCATCTCATAATAGTATACATCAAAAAATAAATCGATGTTCTGTAAACATGGAAATAATTTTCGTTCACAAATAAAAGACATTAATATTTCACTCAACTGTCTTTCGATTTCCATCAATATAGTAAACAAACATTATTATTATATTTTGTAAACACGCCAAAGAAATATACGGAAACCCCAAACATACCTTTTTCTTCCAAACTCGAAATCTTTTTTATATTTGGAGAGGGTTCCCTAACTAAACAAAAACCCGAACAGAAAAAATAATTTACTTTTGTTTTCTCATTTTTCGGATTGGTGATATAGTTTCAAAGACAATAGGAAACTATTTGCTTTGCTTATTTACACAACGGAATATTTTTCAGAAGTTAAGAGGGTGTTATCAGAGAATACCGTAAATTCGTCCTTTTTAAATCAAATTCTAGACGAATTGACTCTTTTTTACAAAAAAAACATAAATCAATTTTGAAAGATTGTTATTTTATCTTTATACATGCAGTCTTAAAATTTTGAAAAACTACGTGTATTTTTAATATACTAAGGTTATACCGTTGGTCGTTGACAGATTTGTTCAATTTTTAAACGATTGATTCTATTAAACAACACAAATTTCAAATCATACAACAAATAAAATCAATACATAATAGTCAACACAGTTTAAATTTTTTTAATTGTAGGTAAATTAAAATCATTCAAAAATATATCCCAGAACGTGTTTTGTGACCAAAATACCTCAGTTTTTCTATTTATTTAATGTCTAACAAACTAAAATATTTCATAATTTTTTTACACACTTATTTTGCTTAAATATTATTGAAAAATCATAAATACTTATGATCAAAGAATACTTACAAGAAGTACACGATATTTAATAATTTATCATCGTGCGTTTTGAATTTTTTTTTGCTTACTTTAATGTAGGTACATATTAAAGCAAGTTTTGAATGAAATAAAAAGATTTTGAATAAAAAAAAAATTGGTATAGGGAATAATCGATCTTTTTCATTGTAACCTCCCTGAACAGTTGCAAGCATTTTTATATTTTTATTCTCAGCCGTCAATCACTCTTAAGAAACCAAATTTTATCGAAATATTATGCTCTTTGGGTTTTAAAAAAAT
Source organism: Limnephilus auricula (assembly GCA_951813805.1). NCBI lineage: Eukaryota > Metazoa > Arthropoda > Insecta > Trichoptera > Limnephilidae > Limnephilus > Limnephilus auricula. The sequence goes on along the minus strand of OX638409.1, from coordinate 4,969,436 downwards.
TCCCCCTTTTCGTTACCTTATTTAAACAAGGTTCTAACTGACATTTTTTAAAAATTGAAATTTGAATGCCAAACCATTTCTTTTGCTCATTTATACAACCAACATATTTTTATTTTTAACTTACCTCAAATTATAATATTGTCTTCATTAATTCAAACATATTTTTCAGAATAATCTGTGTCGTATTAACGTAGATACTTGTATGATAATCCATTTATTTTACACTTTGAACCTTTAGCAAATAATGCCACTTGTTTGTATCTGACAGTTAATCGTTTTTACGAAGCGCAGTTGTAGTTCGTCGGTTTTGTTGGATAGAGTTCTAACTTCGCCTTACCCATTTCTGAGTTTTAAAGTTTGCAAAGATGAATTCTCATAATCTACTTACCAATTTCTGATCTTGTGTAAAGTATTTGAGTGATGCTTTTTTAAAGAAAAATATTTAATTAGAACGTGGCCCTATCTTGGAATGAAAATAGAGTAATATAGTAAGAACCTTATGCTTGCCCCAGCTGGATGGTTCTGCAAATTTAGATATGTTCTCAAATGGTAAGTATTCAACCTATTTTAGTATTTTTCTTTAAATATGTTTATTTAAAATACTTTAAACAAGATTATACCTCAAAATCACACGGAGAAAAATGTTATTCTAAAATACGATCATTTTATTCGTAAAATCGGTTAAAAACGGGACTGAAGTTCTTACGAACAAATTAACAGGGTTTCAATGTTTATTGGCACATGTAAGAATAATTTGTTGGTATACGTAATTTCGTACGTATACCAACCAATTATTCTTACATTTTCCCGCCATACTTAACTGTAAATTTATGTATATAAAATATAAATAAATAAAATAGATAATGAATTTGTAACACACATTTCTAGAGTTGATGTTTTATTTTTTATTTATAAAATACATGATATACATTAAAACATTTACATATAAATGACATATTAAATCACCATACTAGGCGGCTGCCTGTTTTATGGTGACCAATTATATATAAGTTTAATTGGTTACTTTATGAAGTCTAGTGTAAACATATATGGATTTAGTATATAAACATGCTTGAAAATTGGAAAAGTTGTAGAAGAAAAAATTATAATGAAGTTGAAAAAACTATAACAGACAGTGTAAAATACAAAAGAGAGAAGATAAAGAGTATAAAAAGTATAAAAGAGAAAATATGAGGAATATAGATTTAACACATATTTTAATTCTTGTTTTATATGTATTCATGCATGCGTGTGTGATTATATGCACACATACATATATGAATACATATAACTATATATTTGTACGTATTCACATGCACATATGTGTATGCACACACATATACACATACACAAGTTCATATGTGTATCGATGGGCATAACATAAGAGGGAGAATTAGGCAATGCATGAATGTAAACGACGCAATATGTGCTGACAAAACACATCCTCACTTTTCACCTCTACGGGAAGATTTCTTTGTGGTAAGATAATTTTTTCAGCTTTATTTGCTGTCAAGTAAGTCCAAAAAGTCAATAGAGAGAGATTTCTTACCTGTCGATATTATGATATCGTATCAGGTATTATTCTTCTAACGAGGTAATGGTGATATTTGCAAACGAGCGCCACGTAAAAAAAGTTGAGTGATTGGAATGACAGATAAGATGGATTGTGTTTATAAAAGTGTGCGATGATAAAAGGTAAAATGTAAGCGTTAACATAAGAAAAAAGGCAGAATCTGATATTAGAAAATAACTCTTAATAAAATGCATGAAGAGTTGCTTAACTACTTCTACTTCTGGCTCCCTAGCACACTCGATCGATAAGGATTGACAGGATAACTTTCGGTAACTTCTCATCATTAAGCCAACGAATAAGTGACAATTCACAATGACTAAGTGTCTTTAATATATTCGATATCAACTGTTGTTTGTACGTTATCCTATCAATCCTTTCAACGAAAAGTTACTGAAAGTTATCCTATCAATCCTTATCGATCGAATGTGCTAGGGGGCCTGAGACCCTAGCACACTCGCTCGATAATGATCGATAGGATAACTATCAGTAACTTCTCATCGTTCCCTAGGACAACTGCAGATGGCCTTCGTACAAACAACAGTTGATGTCGAATATGTTAAAGACACTTAGTCATTGTGAACTGCCACGTATTCGTTGGCGATCTGTAGTCATACTAGGGAACGATGATAAGTTACTGATAGTTATCCTATGGAGCGAGTGTGCTAGGACCTCTGGTACCCCGTAGGCGGCAGCTCGAAAAACTGCAGATTTTTTCAGAGTTATTTATTTATTTATTTTCTTATGTTCTCCATAAAACGGTTATACACCAATATATCATGGAGAAGATTATAAATTACAAAGATAGATATATTATATATTTTATATATATATTTTATAGACTCTCCTTGGTGAAATACCTGTAAAGGCTATATATTATAACGTTACTTTTGAATCATTTTTAAGTTATTTTTAAATTGTTACCTAAATTTTTTTTTTTTGGATAAATGTCGTATAGTCTTTCACGAGCTATCTATATTTTCCTTGACCAAAATTAGTATGCAACTAATTTAGTCAGTTAGTTACATACTAATTTTGCATGATATATAAAATTAGAATTAGCAGTAGTTCTTTTGAACTTACGTAAATAATAAACCCAATATCTGACCCGTCCACGCGTTCTGTGGCTAACGAAACACATCGCTTTCTGCTGGATGGTTACCTAACCTAGATAACCAAGTGTCGTGTCAATAAATTAACTCACAACGTTATGTCAGAAACTTATGGAACTTACAAATAATTTCAAATCATTGTCCCGTAACAAACATTTAATAATCTAGATAAAAACTATCATAACTTTTAAGTTGGACCAAATTACCCACAGTAAATCAAATTTCAGAAGTTTCGGAGTTTACCTTGGACTAACATCGTGACGCGAGATTTTTATACAGGTACAAAAATGTACACAACTGGTTGGGCATTTACACAACTACACTTACATATATACATCTATACAAACCTATACACATACATGAACTGCTGTACTTATAGCTAGTATTGTCACATTTCCTTCCTACCTTTCCCTACATACCTGTCACTTTTTCCCATTACCCACAATCAGTCAATAATCGAACCTCTTACCGCAAACATCTCTGCATTTAATTTTCGCATCCGCATCCGCTCTTTAGCTACCCACCGCTCCAAGAAGAAATATTATTGAAATATTAACACAGTGCAAAGTTAAAACCGGCCAAACGAAGAAGGTGCTACAAGTCCCGCAGTGAGTAATTCTCTCCTTTCCTTATGTGCTTACTTCTACTTGTGCAGTGGTCAAAACATACACATTTCAAGGTCCTTCGAAATACAAAATAACACAAACACGCATCAACAACACACTTGCAAATTTCTTTCAATAAAGATTTTTTTTTATTATTATTATTAATAATGACTAGTAGAAAGTTTGTTTTATTATACAATATTATGAACTATTATCAAAGGATGAAAAAAAAAACGCACGAGCAAAAATATCACTCTCCTAAATTGCTAATTTCACGGTTGACAAAACAGTAGAATTTTTGTATAACGTTGGCATGTCGAAAAAAAATGAAAATTGCTTGAATATTCAAAGTTTAATTTGTTCTCTAAGACAAACAGATTAAGAATCGGACTTTGACATTGATGGATTATCGTAATATCTCCGCGATTTCATAACTTTCAGAATAGCTAAGTATACGATAGTAATTTCTCTAGTATTCGTGATGAGTCCAGATAACCCATTATTGCGACGAGCAGTGAAATAGATTCTAATAATATTTTGTCTTTGACTATCTAAGTACAGTGATGTATTTGTTGAAAAATTAAATTATGAAAAATAATGGTTATTTTGCTGAAACGATGCTTAACGATGAGGTATTCTTCTTTTATCCAGTCATTTACTGCTCCATATCTCATTCAATCATTTTATCTCCTATTCTCCTTTCCTCTTAAACTGCTTTTCTCCACTATCTTTACTTTCTCCTATCATTCTTTCCCTTTAATCCACTCTTCCCATTGTCGTCACTCCTTCTTTCTTGATATTCTTCTTACCTCCAACGTTTTGTCCTCTCAATGAATTTTCCATCAATATTTCTTTCCCCCAGTCCTTTTTTCCTTCCAACAGCTTTTCAAACCATCTTAATGACCCCTGATCCTCCTTTTCTCGAAATCCTTACTTCATCCCATCCTTTTCTATAAGAATTATTTCCTACTTCCTTCTTTTCCTCAATCCTTTTTTCCTCCCATCCTTCTTTTGTCCTTCCCCTTTCCCCCTCCTTTACCTCAATCATTCTTAGCCCCAGTCCTTCTTTCCTAACAACAGCTTCTTTTTTCTCCCATCCTTCTCTCCCCTAATAAGTCTTTCTCCAATCGTTCTTACCTCCCGTCTTCATTTCCTGCTTCCTTTTTTCCTACTTATTCCTTTCCCCCAGTCTTTCTTTCCTCTCACCCTTCATTCTACAGCAATAATGTATTCCTTCTTTCTTTCCCCCAATCCTTTTTTCCTCCCATCCTTCTTTTGTCCTTCCCTTTTCCTCCCTCCTCCTTTACTTCAATCATTCTTAGCCCCAGTCCTTCTTTCGTCCCAACAGCTTCTTTCCTCTCCCATCCTTCTTTCCCCTAATACGTCTTTCTCCAATCCTTCTTACCTTCCGTCGTCATTTCCTGCTTCCTTTTTCCTACTTATTCCTTTCTCCCAGCTTTTCTTTTCTCTCACCCTTCATTCTACAACCATTATATATTTCTTCCTTCTTTCCTCCAATCCTTTTTTCCTACCATCCTTCTTTCCTCCTTCCTTTTTTCATTTTTCTTTTATTCCCTCAATTCATTTATTCTTCTTCTTCTTTTCTTCTTTCCCCAATCATTATTTCCCCCCGTCCCTATTTCCTGCTATATTTTTTCTTCCTTATTCCTTTCCCACAATCTTTCTGTCCTCCAACCCTTTTTTCTACAGTCATTATTTCTTCCTTCCTTCTTTCCCACTAATCCTTTTCTGTGCCCACCCTTATTTCTTCCGTTGTTGTTTCCTCCCAACACTCTTTCCATTAATAATTTTTCCTCCTCGTTTCTCTCCCCCAATCCTCGTTTCTTCCCGTCCTTCTTTCTTCGTATCATTCTCTTCTCATATATATCTGGGGCTTAATGCTAGATTTGCCTTATTGATCAGGAATAAAGATTATTTGTCGATTCCTGGCATAAAAAATTAATAAATAATAGTTTTACTGCCACTTTAGATAAATCTACATAGAATTTAGAGCATTTAACATTGGCATTCAATGCATTCAAATAAGGATCGTTTTAGAGTACTTTCTGGCGTCTAAATCAAATAAACCCCCAGATATATACCATCATTCTTTTCTCATTTAATAAATAATAATAATAACAAAGCATTTGTATAGCGCAGTTTTGTGATGTTTCATTTCAAGTGCGCTTAACTATAACAAAATTTAAAAATAATCCTACAGTGCTAACAAAGTATTGAATAGTAATTTTAAATAAAGAATACACAGTATACGAGTATACAAGGCAATAACAAGGGAACAAAATTAACAATAAGAGTGCTGTTATAGCGTAGGACAATATTAGTAAAAAGTAGCGCTATTATAGCACAGGACAAAACAAAAACATTATAACTAAAATATAGTATAAAACAGGCGCAAAAATAAGAATCATTCTGAGTGGACATTAAAAATATTTAAAAAAACATAAAAATACAGTAAGGAGGAAACCGAAACCAAACAATTTCCAGAGACTTAAAACATGTCATTACAATACATTGAAAAGAGATTAAGGTTAAGACGAATGGTATGAACTTTTAAATAATTTTGTTTTTAAAGCCCGTTTAAATTCAGTCAAATTCTGAATATTGGTAACAGCCGAGGGAAGTTTATTCCAAATGAGCGGGCCAAATACACGAAAAGAGCGATCATAGTAAACGGCTCGATTTGACCTAGAAAGTTCGATTAAACGATTAGTTACATCTAGATCTGCTGACCTCAGAGTAAGCTGTCTATCGCTTAAGTTTTGTCGGACACATAGTTCCGATATGTAGGCTGGCGCCATTCCTTGCAATGCTTTGTAGGTCATTAAGCAGATCTTGAACTCTATTCTTTCAGGGCATCGAAGCCAATGAAGGCGATCCCTTAGAAGCGGGGTTATATGACAATATTTAGATTGACCAAAAATCATTCTCGCCGCAACATTGAACACGGACTGGATTCTATTGAATTGTTTCTTAGGCAGGCCAGCATACGCACTATTACAATAATCCATTCGTGAGACAACGAACGAGTTTATGAGTGCCTTTGCTCCATCAGAGGGAAGGCATCTCCTGATTGATTTTATCTGCCTTAGATGAAAAAAGCCAGAACTTACAGCTTTTGAAATTTGCGATTCAAGAGAAAGACTATTGTCTATAGTGAAACCAAGAAATTTTATTTCTGTAGAAGGGATTATATCTGTATCCTGAATACGAATTGGGTTGGCGTCGATGAGGGCTTGCCTTCCAGGAGACGCTATCCAAATAAATTCCGTCTTTGTCGGATTTAGTTTGAGTTTATTAACAGACATCCAACTTGAGACTGTGTTAATGAAACTAACCACCTCGTTTTTAAGGGCGTCTTTTTCATCTGGGGAACAAAACTTGAAAATCAAACGATCATCTGCGTAGCCTTGTGATTCAAAGCCAGCCGAGTGAATGAGTTGTTCGAGACGATTCGTATATAGAATGAAGAGAATGGGACCCAGGACAGAACCCTGGGGAACTCCAAATTCAATGGGAGTTTCAGGAGATATGCATTTATTGAAAATTACTGAAGCTACTCGTCCAGACAGGTATGATTTCATCCATTGGAGTACATCACCTCGAACGCCAAATTCGGTTTCAAGCACATTTAATAAAATACTATGATCTACCGTGTCGAAAGCCGCACTCATGTCAAGAACAGATACCAAACCCAACTTACCTGCTTCCATCCCGATGATAAAGTCAGAAATTACCCGCAAAAGAACAGTTTCCGTTCAATGAAACTGTCGATAAGCGGATTGATTTTTGGCAAATAAACCAGCGGAGTTCAAGTACCCCACCAATTGTTTGGCAACGATTTTCTCAAGCAGTTTTGACAAAAATGGTAGATTGGATATTGGCCTGTAATTATCCGCATTCTCAGTATCAAGATTTTGCTTTTTTAGAATCGGAGTTATAATTGATTTTTTAAGTGTTCCCGGTACAAGTGAATTTACTAGTGACTTCTGGATAATTGCGGTAATTACAGGCGCTATATCCGGAAGACATTGTTTTAATAGCCAGGTAGGTATGGGGTCTTGAGAACATTGCTTATTAGGACAAGATTTCACAGCACGCGTGACATCTTCTTCCGTTACAGCTGCAAAAGAAGTGAAGTCACCAGAGAGCGGACTAGGTGCTGCGATAGAAGGCGATCCCTCCACATTGAGGGCACGAATTTTTTCAACCTTACTTCTAAAGTGTGTTGCGAGGCTGTTCGCTTCAAGAGAGGAATCAACCTTGACATTGTTCTCCCCAGAGAGAGTCTTTATATTTTGCCAAAGTTTTCGAGGGTCCTTTTCTGATTCAATTTGTTCACACCAAAAGTTAGATTTTTTCTGTATTACTTCTTCCTTATAACCTTTTTGTTTGGCAATCCAAAGCTGCCGATTGTTGAGAGTCGGGTTCCGTCTGTAAGTTCTCTCCAGTTTCCGCATTTTCCTCTTCTTTTGAAGGCATTCAGCATCGAACCATTTGCTGCAATTCCTAATGCGGCAGACCTTCTCTGTGAAAGGAGCATTCTTATCAAGTAATGCCAGTAGCGTAGAATTATAAAGAGTTACTAGCTCTTCTACCTGGAGTTCGCAATACTTTTCCTTATCACAGAGAGGCGAGGTTTTTAGTTCATTGCAAAATGCCTCAAAGTCGAATTCTCTCCAATTTCTGGAGATAATGGATTTGAATTCCAATTTTGGAGGATCGAAGGCAAACACGGATGTGACGAGGCGGTGATCCGACAGTCCAATGTCAGTAACATCTACACTATTTGGGGGAAAACCAACCCGGGAAATTATTATATCTAGTGTACCTCCTGCATCATGAGTAGCTGAGTTAACCCACTGATCGCAGCCGAAGTCACGCAGAATTTTACTGAATTTTATAGTCATCGGATTAGTTTTCTTTTCCATATGAATATTTATATCTCCTAGAATAATAACGTCACAACTATAGTTGGAGGTGCATTCTAGGAGAGATCTGAATTCATTGCAAAAAATTGCAGTTGGTATGCATGATCCGGGACGGTAGATGGAAATTATCACGAGGGATGCACCATTTGCAGAAGCCTTGCAGCCGACAAACTCAAAAGTGGTATACACCTGACGTATCCCTATACCGTCTAAGCGAAAACCATTTTGCGCTACAATTGCAACTCCCCCGTGATTCGTAAAATTAATATTACTTGTGTCGGTTTTAATCGGCCTCGCAGCTTCATACACCGAGAACCCACTTGACCGAAGAGTTTTGATGGAGTAGGAGTCCGCATTTTCGTGCCAAGTCTCTGATAGCGCCAAGATGTGAATACTTTTGCCACGTATCAGATCCACAATATCTTCCTGTTTATTTGCAATGGATCTCGCATTCCAAGCGGCAACGGTTAAATGCTTAGGCGGTCGTAAATTCCTGTTTTGAGCTAACCGCAAGTTTTTTACTAATTTCACTTTTCTCCCGGCTCTACATCCTCTTTTTCTTCCCTTGTGTTGGGGATATAATATACTATTATTATTGTCATTATCAGTAGTATCACTATCATTATCACTATTTTTGTTTATTATCGGTAAGGGTCGTAATGCATACAGTTCGTCCAAAGTATATCTTATCATAATTTATGACCTACAACCCATTTCGAAAAGTTCACACAAAAAATAAGAGGTAACTTCGGTCATCGCTCCACCCCGGCAGAAAACATGTGGCACGCATCTGTGAAACCATACTGCACTCTAAACTTACTATGTCCGTTAAAAGTTTTTGAATAAAATTCTGACATACAATATTTGAAATTATTATATCTATTAGAATTTACACTATATAACTATTTCAACATAAAAACCACAACAGTTAGGATATTTCCCTTAAAAGGACGCACTTTCAGAACACTGGTATACGAACTACCCCGTTAGGAGAATTTAAATCCGGGAGCTTATAGATACGCTTCTGCAGCTTCTAAGCGCGGACTCATATATCATTTATTTCCTGCCATCAGCTCGAAGGTCAAATAAATAACAAATTATCACAATAAAAAATAATTATTCCAGAGGTGCTACAATTTTTATTAACTGATTCAAAATACACTACCGCTTCGGTAGTTATCCCCGCCATAAAGAGCGATATTTATAAATGTTTTTATTCCCTGGCTTATCCGGAATCCAAGAGAGCAGAGAACGTTCCAGCCGATTTACTCCAGGGAAATTAGCGGAAAATCTCGCCTACAGCACGTTGGTTTAACGCGCTGGTTCGTTCGGGAAAACTCCCCGTTTCCTGGTAATGTTAGCTCAAACAGCGCACTTTACACGTGCATTTTAAATGATCCCTGATTATTTTGCGGTTTAGCGATGAAACTGCTGTACTTGATAGAAAGTTACTACATTATTCAAATTTTTGATGTGAAATTTGTGGTATATCTCTATTTTGTTTAGTGACAATAAAACTGTAACTATTTTTGATGTGAAATTTGTGGTATATCTCTATTTTTTTAGTGACAATAAAACTGTAACTATTTTTGATGTGAAATTTGTGGTATATCTCTATTTTTTTAAGTGACAATAAAACTGTAATACTTTTTGATGTGAAATTTGTGGTATATCTCTATTTTTTTTAGTGACAATAAAACTGTAACTATTTTTGATGTGAAATTTGTGGTACATCTCTATTTTTTTTTGTTGACAATAAAACTGTAACTATTTTTGATGTGAAATTTGTGGTATATCTCTATTTTTTTAGTGACAATAAAACTGTAACTATTTTTGATGTGAAATTTGTGGTATATCTCTATTTTTTTTAGTGACAATAAAACTGTAACTATTTTTGATGTGAAATTTGTGGTATATCTCTATTTTTTTAAGTGACAATAAAACTGTAATACTTTTTGATGTGAAATTTGTGGTATATCTCTATTTTTTTTAGTGACAATAAAACTGTAACTATTTTTGATGTGAAATTTGTGGAATATCTCTATTTTTTTAGTGACAATAAAACTGTAACTATTTTTGATGTGAAATTTGCGGTATATCTCTATTTTTTTTAGTGACAATAAAACTGTAATATTTTTTGATGTGAAATTTTTAGTATATCTCTATTTTTTTTAGTGACAATAAAACTGTAACTATTTTTGATGTGAAATTTGAGGTATATCTCTATTTTTTTTAGTGACAATAAAACTGTAATATTTTTTGATGTGAAATTTGTAGTATATCTCTATTTTTTTTAGTGACAATAAAACTGTAACTATTTTTGATGTGAAATTTGAGGTATATCTCTATTTTTTTTAGTGACAATAAAACTGTAATATTTTTTGATGTGAAATTTGTAGTATATCTCTATTTTTTTTAGTGACAATAAAACTGTAACTATTTTTGATGTGAAATTTGTGGTATATCTTTTTTTTTTTGTGACAATAAAACTGTAACTATTTTTGATGTGAAATTTGTGGTATATCTCTATTTTTTTTAGTGACAATAAAACTGAAACGGTTTTTAGTAATTACATATATAATTTTTGAAAATTGTATTGATTCAATTATTCATACGTCTTTATTATTTATTTATTTAATAACTGATATATTTCTTTAATTTTCGCAAAAACACTTTGTGGCGTCTTTTTAATTAAATTAAACAAATAAATAAAGAAATGTATGTAATCCGTCATTGTATTCAATTCCTAGGAAATGTATGTAGTTTCTAAAATCGCCCGGAAATGTGTGAAATAAATTATATTAGACACATTTCCTATGAAATATATACATTTCCTAAATAGCAATCGGAAATGTAAAATATTTAATATTTCAATGGGTACGCGGGGATAGCGGGGTGAGGGGAGGGTATCGCATCGTCTGATCAGGCGATCGCGCTAGTGTCGCGTAAACAGTCAGGTTAGGTTAGGTTAGGTTAGTTAGGTAAACCCAGGCATTCGCAAAGTCAGGAGAGTGTGGAAAGTGCAAATCAGGATATAGAAAATATGTTGACCACGTGGATGCAAGACAATGATAATTCACATTGGAGTGAGGGTTTGAGGTTTGTGCAACTCATGAAAAATAGAGCTATAAATAAAACGTGTTTTATTACAAAAAGCATCATTTTTATACATTTCCTAATACGACATGCACATTTCCCAGGAAATGTATGTATGAAATTATTTTTAAAACAATATTTTATACATTTCCTAAATAGCTTCGTAATTGTATACATTTCCTAGGAGTTGTATACAATTCCTAGATTTCATACACTTCCGGTAACATGTACAACACTATATAATCAAAATTATCGACATGTTTCGAAACCGAAGGTCTCATCGTCAGGGCATTAGAAAACATGAATAAAAATAACAAAAGAAACAAACAAGTATTGACAAATAAGAACTATTAAAAATTAAAATTAAGATACCCTCGGTTTCGAAACATGTCCATAATTGTGATTATATAGTGATGTAAACAAAGTAATTTGTTTCATTTAACTCAATTATTAAATTATTATTATTCCGATGAATTTAAAACAAAATGAGTTCGTTCTTTTCTTAATGGGTGGTATGTTGTGAAATATTCCCTCGGGGCTTTGTCATCTAAGAGGTTGCTATGTGGAAGGTCTTTTAAGGGAACGGAGGAGAGGAAGTTCTGAGAAAGAAAACGGTATGAGAAGTAGGTGAAATCTGGGGGTCACACAAATATTCCATTTAGCCCATTTACCTAGATCTCTATCTCACTTATACTCGTCTGACATCGTAGAACTCTCTCCCATTTTAATTTCGTAAGCTCTGTTTTGTATTGGAAATTTACCTTCAATTAGGCAAATATATAAATCATGAAACAGGCCCGCACAAGGCATTTCTTGTTTTACTATTTATTCTAAGGGAACGTACCCATACTACGTGACCCGTTCAGGGGAGGGGGGTCTTCAAAATACCACGCTTGGTCACAATAAGGGGTGGGGGGCTTAGGTTTTTATCACGTAGTCAATATCCTCTTTAGAAAACTCGCGTTTTTTTCGAGCTACATTCAAATATGGCGCGCAGTGTTTGGCGCTTTTTAAACTCGCAGGTGGCAACACTGATGTACATATGCCGAGACGTCAGCTGATTGAAAACTAGTTTAAACTGTTTTTAGTGTAGTGTAGTTGTCAACCAAGTGGCATTTTTAAACTTTTTGTTAGCAAGAAATGGTTCAAAACCATATTTATGAATTACTACATGAAAACTGTAGGGGGAGGGGGTGTGGGGGTGTGGGGGTGTGGGGGTATTGAAAAATACTACATGTAATCACCGAGGGGGAAGGGAGGGTTAAAAGTTGCAAAAAGTGGGTCACGTAATATGGGTAAGTTCCCTAAAGGTTTTTACAATATTTTTTTTGCAAATTTTCATTTTCACAAGACGGATATTTTGAACATGCCTTTGAAAGCTACTCATATACAGTTAAATTATACATAGCCAGACAGTGGTTTCAGTATAATATTACAAAGCTATATTGGTTTACTTATACGACTATTTACGTACACAAAATCGTCTCACAATACCACATAACCTATCCACTTTTCGTGGGAAGATCATTTTTTCTTTTATTAAATAGATAGGTACCTTCATTAAAACGCCATTTCCTTTCCAACAATATACTTCACTCACAATACAACCTAAAGAAAATACGCTAAAGAAACAAGATTTTGGTTGAAAGTGAATTGTTAAGAAGGGGTTAACCGATTTTCATACAAAGGAGGATTATTTCTATGAAAAATAATCTCAGAACCGCCCCAAGGGTGAAAGGTGAAATCTATTAACATTCTAAGGAATCTGAGGTCTGAAGGAAATCCAGCATTATGTAATATTAAATATTTACTCTATTTTCTGTCCCTATAATGAGAATTTATATTTCTTCCTTGACTGTGGATGATAATATATAAATTGATGTCGTAAAGATGTAGTGAAGTAAGGTATTTACGGATTACAATCGAGTTCAAATGGCATATGGATTTGAGGCGCTGATATTGACGACACTGAAATGCTGGATACTTTTGAAATAAAAATGTTAAGAATATGAGGACCCGTGAAAGAGGGGGAACAGTGGCGCATCCGGCACAACAAAGAACTGCATGATATACAGGATGTTAAGCATCGTACTTGACTTACTTTAACCAGTGATTCCTGATATTATTTTCAGTTAAAAATTTAAATAAAATTTTTGTCTCCGGTGACATTTTTGAAGTTTTTTTTCCTTTTTTTTCTACAAAAACATAAAAATCAGTAGGTATTGGGAAGCTAGGGGCGGTGTGAAGGGTTGGTTGGTTACTTGGCTTAGAGACCAGTGACGACATGTGGAAGAATTTTTTTTTCGTTGATTTTGAAGAAAAAGTTTTTGAAAAAAAAAATCTCATTAAAAAACTCACCGGACACCAAAATTTCATTTAAATTTTTTACTTCAAATAATGTCAGTAATCACTGGTTAAAGTAACTCAAGTACGATGCTTAACACCCTGTGTATCATGCCACCAACATCTCATCCCATATGAGACTCCTCAGGTCGAGATGGGCTGGGCATGTATAGAGAATGCCGGACACACGCGTTCCAAAAATAATTATAACTGAAAACCCAGGTGGAAGGAGAAAAGTGGGAAGACCCAGACTGAGATGGGAAGACGAGGTAAGATGGGATGCAACACAGCTTCTACAGATAACAAACTGGAAGTCAGCCGACGAAAACAGGAGAAGTTAAAGGCGAATATTGCGGAAGGTCGAAGCTTGATATGGGCTGTAGCTCCAGCGGAAAAGAAGAATGGAGTTCGAATTCTAAATAAGTAATAACTCTAGTGGAATCTATAATATTCTGTGTAAGATTCATTGTAAGAGTAGTTAAACTATTCAGACCACCACATGTTATAAAATTGATTTCTGTCTCATTTGTTCGTTCAAAATTAAAATTTGGATCAGTGATGTTGAATCCGCAATACGGAATAGAAAAAAATCTAAAAAAAGCTTCTGAAACACTAAGATATAACTATAATTTAACAATAACAGCAAAAAATTTCAATAACATTTCATAAGTTATCTTCACCAAAAGATAGAAATACACATTGTATCTTTCCATCAACCAAAATATCTTTTTCATTTTATCATCAACGTTGACAATGACTATCTTCTCAAAAATATTCATTTTCACTATTCCAGTAGTGTACACGCGCTCAAATCAACAATTCCACAGCCCAATAAAAAATAACACAACATCCATTTATCAGAAAAACTTGCCCAAAATACAATAATAATCTCATTCTGACTCTAATATCTTTTATTTACTCTCCAACCAATTTATTTAATGCAAATTAGAAAAAAAAAAACAAAAGGTGAATATTTTTATTAAAGAGGAAAACAATTTCCCTCGGGGCCTATGTCATCTTTAGAGATGCTATGTGGAGGGTGTTTTCAGGGAAAGGAAGGAAACAAAGTTCTGGGAAGGAAAAATGTACTAGGGGTGGGTAGGAATCTGGGGGTCAATGTGTTCAGGATTGACGGACGAATAAATCTATTCTTCCCACTACGATGCAAGGCAATGGTTCGAGAGTGAGGCTGGAGAGGTCAAAAGTAATCCCTCAACCTGTTTCTCTCCCGATCAGGCCCGCCATGCAGTAGGAGGGCAAACGCATCCGCCGCCAAGACCTAGACAAACATCACCCTTGCTTAGTCACCAAACAAAGCGAACCACTTGGGGTGACCTGTGGCAGGGATGTTGGTTGTCCAACAAATAGTTCCCGAGGCGGCGGTACCCATACCTGCCTCCCAAATTAAGTGTTT
The DNA here is from genome assembly GCA_951813805.1 of Limnephilus auricula. Taxonomy (NCBI): domain Eukaryota; kingdom Metazoa; phylum Arthropoda; class Insecta; order Trichoptera; family Limnephilidae; genus Limnephilus; species Limnephilus auricula. The sequence continues at coordinate 4,954,347 of OX638409.1, read as the reverse complement.
CTTAGAAATGAATAAAAACTTTATTTTCTGTTTTTCATTACACTATCAATCAATTTTTTTTCAATCTAAATATACGGTAAAGCTAACGAAAACTGTTTTAATATCTATACACCATCAAATTTTAAGATCAAAAATTCAATATGGCTGAAATCATTAAAACAACATTAAGTTTTTGGTTGAGCACGATCGTGAGTTATAAATAATGACCGTCAATGAATGTTGAATGTAGAATTGGTGACAATAATCTAAACATCATTTATATCAATAATTAGAGTTTTTGACAATGATATCAGCATGACGACGAATAGAGCAGCAAATCACCGTTGACATCGCTGTGCAAAAATAGCCCAACCCACGACTAAAAACAGATAATATTAATTATTTTAAAAAATTAAAAAAGTGCATGTAATCATAATTATGGTGGATGGTTTAATCTGACACCATCTTAGTATTTATTTTATTTCGTGTTTAAATTAGGAGATTGACCCGCCTGACCGGCAATCAGAGGGATGCGGGTTCGAGTCCCGTCGGCGACATGTATCTTTTCTTGGGAGATTTTTTCAATGTGGATGAGTGTTCCAGGCTAATAATTATTGCTTATAGTAATTGTTACCCTTTGTGCTATGCATAAAAAAATCTTGTCGTAAACATTAGTTTATCAATTAAAAAAATAATTTAAATTTTTGCTTACAAAAATTAACATTAAGATTAAAGATTAATTAAAATTAAGATTCTCACGGAAAGAATATATTGAAATTGAAAAATCTATTAAAGAATTTTTCAAGTTATAATGTATTTGATAAAAACCACCCAAGTGAAAAGCAGTTTAGTATTATTAGTTTTTTTTTAAACTTTAGCTCCAAAAATGAGGCCTTGAGGAAAATATCTCCACTCAGGGCCTATATCATCTTTGGAGGATACTGTTTAATATGTTTTTTTGGGAAAAGGAAGGAGATGAAGTTCTGGAAACGAGAAAAGGAATAAGATGTACAAAGGAATCTATGGTTCAGATACTACAAGACGAACGTGTAAACTCATCCCTTCCTTTCAAAGAGAGATCTACTGGAGAGGTCACAGGTTCTTTTTTAACCAGTCTTTCCCAATCTGGCCTGCAACGGAGCTGGTCAGCAGATGTATTCACCGCCAAGATCCGGACAAAAATAACCCCTTGACCCCAGGTACCCCTGCTCAGCCACGAAACGAAACTAACACTTGTGTCCTATGCAGAGATGTTGGATATTCAATAAATGATTTTCGGGCAGCGATACCCATATTGTTAAAAGCACACAATTAAAAAGCATTTTAATGACACTATTAGTTATTTTATTACACTAGTCCCACAAATAAGACACTACAAAACTGATTCTCGATAGCATAATTGTTTTGTTCTTTTATTTTATATTTATAGATACGTTTAAAGGTATAATATATCTTACATAAATACATTTTTAGCATCGAATTTTTGTGTGTGGGTTATATGGTTTTTGCATAACACTGTACGCTCAGTCACGCTCTATTATACGGTTGCTGGATCTAATGAGTAATTGAAGCGATTATTTCAAAACGTCAAAGGTCTCACATTTTGTGTAATAATACACAGAAGGTTTTTTAAAAATTCGTTCTAACTTAACTAAAATAATTTATTTGCGATTTATAGTTTAAGATTCTTATGACCGTACACATCACTTTTTAATCAAATCTTTCACTTGTTAAACACATAACAGAAATCTCTTATGTTGTTCTTTGTAAAAAATGTTGGGATTTATAACTAGGTTTGGCCAGTGCAATTAGCGATTAGCGATCGGAATTATTCCGGTAATCTCAATTTTTATATATGTTATTGTAGAAAGCATTCAGTTTGTGGTTTGACATATTTAATAAAAATAAAACACTTTTTTGTTTTAAAACCACGATATTTATTAATTTACTTTACCGACCGGTTTCGCTTTACTCAAGCATCTTTAGGCTACAAATTAATAGATACTAAACATAACCACAAAATGTGTGCTTATTTATACATATAGAGAGAGACAACAATATATACATATAGAAAGAGACAACAATTTAAAATTATTACAAACAGTGGGGATACATTAATACAAATAAATCGGGAAAAAACCTCCATATAATTATAGACTAAATAATCCGACGATGTGTGATCTGCCGGATCTGCCCTGATGATGGACACTGCGACGCTGTCCGAAACGTCGGCTAAAGAAGGAGGTAGCGCAGCACGGCATAACACCCCGAAAACAAACCACGAAAATGCTTTTGGCCGTGAAAATCTAAAAACGTATAATACATAATCTAGTCAACACAGTTTTCAAAAAATAAATTTTAGTTAACTTCAAATCATTGAAAAATAAATCCGAGAACGTGTTTAGTAACAATTTATTTTTAATTTATTTTTGGACTTACAAACTAAAAAATTTCAATTTTTTTAAAACACTTATTTTGTTTAGACGTTATTAAAAAAACATAAATACTTATGATCAAAAAATACTTTAAGAAAGACAAACATTTCCGGGTTACGAATGACCCAACAACATTTGAAAATCTCCTACTACCACCACTTTGGCATCAATATTAAAATGAATACCAACAGTGGTGGGGGAAGCAAATGTAAAATCATGCAATGTTCAGTGTTTTCAATATAATGTCCTCCGCGCGCAAATTCGTATCATCTCCAAGCATAAACTTTATAATTTAAAGTGTGTTTACCGGAAGTGACCGGCCAGGTAAATATGTTTGTGTATATATTTGTAAATTAAAGACTTAGGTAGAGCCTAAGAATTCATAATAAATTGTACAGCGCCCTTGAAAAAAACAGTCAGTGTTGGGCAGTAATCAGAGCACACCGTATCGTACTAAAACAGATCTGAGTAAACTAACTAACTAACCAAGCATCACGCCGTTTCCCCGCGGGGGTAGGCATAGAGAATGGACCGCCAAACAACTAGGTCTTGGCACACACTAGTAGTGTTCAATATCGGTACTTTTGCTACCCGTCTGAATTCGGTACTCTCACACAAAGTAGTCGGTACTATGTAATCGTTACTGGATACTTTTGATTACTTTGGTTTCGGGTAGTGGGTACCTACTTCTGAATGCGGATAGATACTTTGCTTTCGGGTAGTGGTACCTACTACTGAATGCGGATAGATACTTTGATTACTTTGCTTTCGGGTAGTGGGTATCTACTACTGAATGCTTTGGATACTTTGATTACATTTGACTACTTTCGGTTCCGGATACCGACAGATATTTTTATAATAGATACAAATCGTTACGCGTCACATTTTGACGTTTGTTTATTTCGTTAGCGTGGACTAGGTACTTCGATAATTAATTATATAGGAATCTACGTATAATATTGGTTAGATATTTAGAGTTACTTCCAATGTTTTAAAGAATTTGGATTATGTCTACATGAAAAATAACGGACGATTATTTATTACATTCTCTTTGAACTTTATAAAAACAAATAAGGGTGCCAGAGGAGATGTATTGTGGGGATAATACTTACTTAATGAAATAGTTTACTACACATTACTTTAAATAGGTAGATATATATTAACGACCACATACGGCACAGACATAATGCTTTATCCACAGTTTAAATGAACATACACATAAAACATATTATTACGTAAAAATAACGTCGAAAGTTGTAAAACAACTAATGCAAATTCGTCAACAACGAACTATTGAAGTTAACGTTAGCTATCGGGAATTAAATATTACCGTTTAATCAACGAACAAAACAATTTTCTTTTCAGTTATTAATTTAGGTCCCGTCTTGAATATAAGTATGAAAGGCACCATAAAAAATATTATCATACTAATATAAAGAATTTTAAAGGAAACCGTTCCCCGGCGTTATAACAAGATCCCAGTTTTTGTTTATGTGGGCAATTTTGATCGGAAATAACATATTTCTTGATTAATGTGTAATTTTCCTGTAAATACGATATATAATTTTAGATGCTAGTTTTGATTTTTTATTTTTTAGCTTTGTGATATTAGGTTTTTTTTTTGATAAACTCACAAAAAATGTTTATATTATAATGTGTGAAGTAGAAAAAAGAAATGTTAAAATTATTATCACAAAACTTAAACTATTTACTGTTGTAACAAAATAAGCATGTTTTATACCGTTATAAAATTGCAGTAGATACCTACCTATACTGTAAAAAACTTGGATACTTATTAGTATTAATTACACAAAATTATACAATATTATTATAGTCTAACGGGGTAATTCGCTTCAAGAGTTTTTTTAACCGATGCAAGCACCGGAGTATTTTATGGTCTCTGGCAATACTGTTCCTTGTTCATAGTAGTTCATGCCGTGAACAGCTGGCTCTCGCGCAGAGCGCCTCCAGCGTCACAAATAGTGACCAAAGTAGTCGGTACAAGTACGTACAAAAGTATCAATATAAAAAGTAACCATACCAAAAGTAATCAAATCAAGAGTACCGATTACTTTTCATTTTGAATAGTCGGTACTTTGATTACTAGGTGAGTACCGAATACTTCAGTACCGAATGATTACTTTTCATTCATCTTTAATAGTTAGGTCGATCAACGAGATCTACATTGTAAACCGCAAAGTGTATAATAAACGCAGATAATAACAAAGTATCTATTATTCCTAAAAGTAATCTCCATCCAAAGTATTGGAGAATCTGTATTAGTGTCTGTAGTAAATAACATAATGCTACACTAATCAATAGGGTGTATAAAACAAACTTGAAATTCAATAATTTTAAGTTAATAAAAAGTTATCTCTATGGACCACAGTATAATAATATAAGAAAGACTCAGAGCTGCCCATAAGGGCGAGAGGAACAAACCAAGTTCGGCGGAGCAGGGAGAGTGGCATGGGCATGTCCCTTTCAGTAATTTGTCAATAAATGTATCTGACAGTATACAGGCACTCTGCATTGTGATATCACCATTCAGTGATAAGGGCAATTATTTTTCTCAGTGCCTCCTATTTGTTATTTGCTAATGTAAAAAAATAATTTTGTCCACTTGAACATAAAATTTTTTCAATTGGACATTCGTTTTGTCCATTTGTGGATATTCGTTTTGTCCTTTGGGCCAGCCCTTTTACCCAATAAGACTTTCATTTTGTCAGTAAGGACCATACTTTTGTCCAATTGGACATTCACTTTGTCCGATGTGACATCCCTTTTGTCCAATTGGACACTCATTTTGTCAGTAAGGACCATACTTTTGTCCAATTGGACATTCACTTTGTACGATAGGACACCCCTTTTGTACGATAGGACACCCCTTTTGTCCAATTGGACACTCATTTTGTCCGTTGGGACGGCACTTTTGTCAAATTCAACATTCATTTTGTCCGTTGGGATAGCCCTTTTATCAATTGTACATTCAATTTGTCCATTTGGACATTTACTTGACTCAGACGTTTATTTTACGTATTTCTCTAGCTCCAGCTCGATGAAATCGATAATTTTACAATATCCCATCGATAGGCGTAACTTCCGATAATTTTATAGCACTATTGACAGGAAATAAATAAGGAATCGATATACGCTAGCAACACTGAAGGTATTTTCTATGAATTGACACTACGCAATGTCGATAACAAAGCAATTACATAAATAAAAAATATTAATATAGGCAATACGGGAAGAGATGCCCGAAGCACTGTGAAACTGGTATTTCCAATTCCTTCAGACAATTATTTACCGCCTAAACAAGTTGGGAATTAAAACCAAAAATAATAAATTAATCAATAAGAAAAAACATTTCATAGGACGAATTTGTACACTGTAGCAACATTAGAGGTCAAAAAAGAAGGAAATGAGAAATGAGAAATTAATGTACATACAACATACAAGAAACCAAAACCTAGGGTAATAAAGCTAATCAGATTTTAAATATGTATGTTAAGGAAGGTATCGTAAAATTATCAAGGGTTGTGTACAATGAATTAGAAGACAGGTTCTAGACCACTGCCCACAGATGAAGGGATGAAAACGAAAAATAATAAATTCATGCAGTATATTACCCCTCTAACCTTGAAACCTTGTTGGCGGGAGTGCTGCCTCCGTTGTTGTTGGCGCAGTCGGGGTGGGGAGAGAGGGAAGGGGAAGGGTAGGTTTGGGATCCGTTCATCTTAAACTTCCTATTCTGCATCGTATTAATTACACAAAATTATACAATATTATTATAGTCTAACGGGGTAATTCGCTTCAAGAGTTTTTTTAACCGATGCAAGCACCGGAGTATTTTTTTGTATCTGGCAATACTGTTCCTTGTTCATAGTAGTTCATGCCGTGAACAGCTGGCTCTCGCGCAGAGCGCCTCCAGCGTCACAAATAGTGACCAAAGTAGTCGGTACAAGTACGTACAAAAGTATCAATATCAAAAGTAACCATACCAAAAGTAATCAAATCAAGAGTACCGACTACTTTTCATTTTGAATAGTCGGTACTTTGATTACTAGGTGAGTACCGAATACTTCAGTACCGAATGATTACTTTTCATTCATCTTTAATAGTTAGGTCGATCAACGAGATCTACATTGTAAACCGCAAAGTGTATAATAAACGCAGATAATAACAAAGTATCTATTATTCCTAAAAGTAATCTCCATCCAAAGTATTGGAGAATATATATATATTAATGCTCTAAACGACCATATTTTAAGACAAGCCCTGCAGGCGAAAAACGACCACTCTCCCCCTTAAGTTTAACCGACCCGAAAGCTGATTATCGCGAGACAGGGACCGTGGATGAAATCACATACGATTTTTTCAGACCTGATTTGTATGGGAAAAATTCAGCCAGAAGTTTTACCAATTACAAATTTTCATATAAAAAAACGGATGCAAAAAAAAAACTGCTAATAAAACTGATGTATGAAAACCTAGCGGCGAAAACTAGAAGCGCTCATTATTCGACGAAGAAATTCAAAGTTATATTGCCAGCCGCCAGTTCGCCCCTCAAAAAAGGAAAAATGTATCGTCAGACCTTCACGACAAATTTGTGAAATAGCCTCAGTACTGAAATCGTAAGGTGTATATTTTTTTAAATATAAGGCGTCTCACCTCAAAATTTAACATTTCGACGAGGCTCGAGGTAAATCAAAATTGCGACTTAAAAAAGATACCTGGCTTAGATGTTTTTGTATTATTTCGACTACGACAGGTTTCGGAACATAAATAATATATTATATTTATGACTTTTCATGGAAATTTTGTCAGGATTTCTTTTCAAACGTCGGTAATTTCTGACGTTTACGAAAAAATTTCGAGTTCAAAACTGTTAAAATGTTCGCAGCCAGTAAAGTAAAATGCTTTATTACGAATAAAATAAGTTTCACTTGCCAAATAATTCGAGTTCATTTGTTTTTTCTCGGTTGTGTAATGTCATGTATTGATTTTGTCGACACCCAGCTCGAAAATACGAAATGGCTTTAAAAATATCGATCTGGGCTTTCAAAATTTAGTAAAACCTTTTCGACAAGAGTTTTACGAATGTAAATCGACAGTCATATGGACAATGTTTCTTGAAAAAACATCCGTTATTTTAATTTCCAATCTGACATTTGAAAAAAAAAAAACATCTCAAAGGCGCATTCGGAAAGCGGTATAAAATAATGGTTGACATGATTTACCTGCGCCACTAGCGGCAAGATTTAGTACCTCTTTAATTTACTAAGAAACATTTCAACATCAGTCGAAATTCAAATTATTCCCAAAGAAACTGGAGTGTTGAAAATTTCACTAGATTTTCATCAGAGCTTCAAATATCGTATGTAAAGTGCACGGTGGTAAAAAAAGACCTCTGAAAAAAATATTAATAAATTTTTAAATTGTTATTAACGATTTTTTTTCTTATTTTTTTTTTTCGAAAATAGAGTCCGCCGGTCGTGAGTGACCTCGGCGCGTCACAAAAATATTTCTCAAATTAAAATGTTTGGATTTTTTTTATTTTTCCATACATTTATTGCTTAATTAGCATGCGTGTTCATGAATCCAAAGAGTGGACTCTTGACCGGTGTCATTTCCAGAAAAATATTTTAATAAAAACACAACTTTTGTTTTTTTTCTGAAAATTCACATTTTTTAAATCAATTTATTTATATTATAAATGGGTTAGAAAGATTTGGTGCATCCTGTTCTTTCAGCGAAGTTGAATAGGGATGTTCTATTTTGTTAGTGATGAGAACTGCGTAGGTACCTACCGGCTTACTTGAAATTAATGTCGATGCAATTTTAGCCATAATGAGTAGGTACCTATCAATAATATCGGGCTGATGTAATTATTTTTAATTAGAAAATTTGAAATAAATTGGTATGATAATTATTTAAATTATTAAAGATGGTAGCATATTTTTGCCAACATGCGTAGATAATTGTTGGTTTTTCTAAAGACATTTTTTTATTAACAGGTTTTTGAAACATTTTTTTCGGTAATCTTTTTATTGCAATGAAATTTAGTTTGATATAATATTTTTTGATCAGTAATACGAAAGGATGAAATTATTTCCTATACTATTCATCCGATTGTAATGAAACTTTGGGGATTTGATGTGTGCATGCGCGGGATGCAATTTTAGCCATAATGAGTAGGTACCTATCAATATTATCGGACTGATGTAATTATTTTTAATTAGAAAATTTGAAATAAATAATTGGTATGATATTTGTTTTCAAATTACCAAAGATGGTAGCATATTTTTGCCAACATGCGTAGATTATTGTTGGTTTTTCTATAGACATTTTTTTACAGGTTTTTGAAACATTTTTTTCGGTAATTTTTCTATTGCAATGAAATTTAGATTGATATAATAATTTTTGATCAGTAATATAAAATTGGTAATTTTTTATAAATTTGTAGCAATTTGCCGTTTCTCTTTAAAATCATCATAGTCCTATTAAAAAATTACCGGAAGTGGTTCACGGAGGTAATCTTAACATCTATAAATGAATGTTTTTTTTTGTCCCTTATGACTCCGTAAACCATTCATCCGAATGAGATTAAACTTTAAGGATTTGATGTGTGCCTGTTCGGGATGGTTTCTATATATACCTAATAGAAAGCTCTGGCGTGATGAAATGATTTGATATGTGCATGCCCGGGGTGGTTTCTATTCATAATACTAAGCTCTGGCGTTATGATATTATTTCCTATACTTTCTTTTTTCTTCCGATTACGATGAAACTTCGGGGATATGATGTGTGCATGCCTGAGATGGTTTTTGGCCTTGCGATGAAACTTTGGTGAGTTATTGTGCGCACGCCCGCGAAGTTTTCTTTATATAATATAGAGCTTTGGCGTTATCAAATTTGTACAAATATTTTTAATAGGTGTAACGGGAGTAATTTGAAAAGTGAGTGTATTTCATATAATTTAAAAACAATTTTTTAGTGAGAGATGAAACTTTGGGAATTCGATGTTGGCATGCTCGGGATGGTTTCTATATAAAAGAGTAAGCTCTGGCGTTATGAAATTATTTCCAATACTATACATCTGATTGCGACAAAACTTTTGGGATTTGATGTGTGCATGCCCGGGTTGGTTTCTACGCAAAATAGTAAGCTCTGGCTTTATGAAATTATTTCCTATACTATTCATTGGATTGCGATGAAACTTTTAGGGATTTGATGTGTGCATGCCCGGGATGGTTTCTATGCGTAATACTAAGCTCTGGCGTTATCAAATTATTTCATATACTATTCACCCGATTGAGATGAAACTTTGGAGATTTAATGTGTGCATGCCCAGGATGGTTTTTATGCATAATAGTAAGCTCTGGCGTAATGAAATTATTGCCTTTACTTTTCATCCGATTGAGGTGAAACTTTGCGAATTCGATGTTGGCATGCTCGGGATGGTTTCTATATATAAAAGTAAGCTCTTGCGTTATTAAATTATTTCCAATACTATTCTTCCGATTACGATGAAACTTCGGGGATATGATGTGTGCATGCCTGAGATGGTTTTTAAATATAATAATGAGCTCTAGCGTAATGAAGTTAATTACAATAATATTCATCCGAATTGGATGAAACTTTGATGAGTTATTGTGCGCACGCCCGCGAAGTTTTCTTTGTATAATGGAGAGCTTTGGCGTTATCAAATTTGTACAAAAAAATAGGTGGAAAGGGAGTAATTTGAAAAGTGATTGTATTTCATATAATTTAAATACAATTTATTAGTGAAAAAATTGAGCAGTAAACTTCTAGGCCCCTTTTTGCGAGTAAAGGCCCATACTGAACGCCTTAACCAGGGCGACCGAGGGGGCTAAGTAGCGGGTGTACAAAATTGTGCGATTAACTCACAGGACCCTTTGAGTAGTTCTCGCAATCCTTGCTTCATCCACATTCAAACATCGATTTTTTTTCTTCAAATATATTTTTTTTTTAAATGTTGACACACACTTCTTGCTTCATCCACATTCAAACGTCAAATCGCTTAGTGCTTTAACCAATTAGTTGCCTTGCAACGGGCAAAAGCTAGTTATATATTAATGCTCGTAACCACCAGATTTTAAGACAATCGCAGTCTTGCGAAAAACGTCCACTCTGCCCCTCAAGTTTAACCGACCTCAAAGCTAATTTTTGCGAGACAGCGACCGTGGATGAAAATACATACGATTTTTTCAGACCTGATTTGTATGGGAAAAATTCAGCCAGAATTTTACCAATTGCAAATTTTCATATAAAAAAACTGATGCAAAAAAAATAAACTGCTAAAAAAACTGATGTATTAATACCTAGCGGCGAAAACTAGAAGCGCTCATTATTCGACGAAGAAATTCAAAGTTGTATTTCCAGCCGCCAGGTTCGCCCATCAAAAAAGGAAAAATTTATCGTCAGACCTTCACGACTAATTTGAGTACAAAACACTATCTTGAGGTGTGTTTTTTAAATTTTCTTAGGCGACTCGCTTGAAAATTTTACATATGAGAGGGTTCCACGGCATTCGATATTGGGTCGTAAAATATCATTCTGGTGGCAATGTTTTTGAATAGGATCGTAGACGAGAGGATTAGCCATCTTATTCAGGCAAAACATCTAACCCTCTTCATTATAAATTTGCCGCTAAACTTTGCCAAACTTTTGACATCTAGCGAAATAATTGCGTAAAAAACGTTTCGTCATGAATGAAAATTTTCTGCAGCCAGTAGAAGTGCGAACACACTAGCCACCGGGTAGGTACTTTATTGCTTGCGACTAACTTCACGACTGATCACAGCGAGTATAGTGACCCAGCCTGTATCAAAACCTCCGTAGGTTTTGTATGAAAATGTTTTTAAAAAGATGGCGGAATTCGATTTTCAGGCTTTTATTGAAGGAGGTTATGCTAATTTTTATGGTTCAGTCTTGCCCTTATAAAAAATATGTAGAACATTATAACTGGGTAGGTACTGTATGTATGAACTGAAGATAAAACTTTTTCCACCGTATTTCAAATTAATGATTTGAAATAAAAAAGGCACCAAAGATGGTAGGTACTTTTATCCATCGTATTACAAATTAATGAAATGATTTTTTTTTTAAATTACCAAAGATGGTAGATAATTGTTGGTTTTTCTAGAGACATTTATTTTTTTTAACAGGTTTTTGAAAGATTTTTTTATTGCAATGAAATATAGTTTGATATAATATTTTTTGCTCAGTAATAAAAAAATGTAGAGCGCCGTTTCTGATGCCCGTCATCGATGCTCGGCATGGTTTCTAAATATGATAGTGAGAACTGGTGTTATGAAATTATTTGATATACTATTCATCCGATTGAGATGAAACTTTGGGAATTTGATGTGTGCATACTCAGGATGGGTTCTATATATACCTTATAGAAAGCTCTGGCGTAATGAAATTATTTCCAATACTATTCATCCGATTGCGATAAAACTTTGGGGATTTTATGCATGGCTTTTCTATATAATAATAAGCTCTGGCGTACTGAAATTATTTCCTATACTATTCATCCGATTGCGATGAAACTTTGGGAATTTGATGTGTGCATGCCCGGGGTGGTTTCTACGCATAATAGTAAGCCCTTGGATTATGAAATTATTTCATCTACTATCCATCCGATTGCGATGAAACTTAGGTTTGTCATATCGATTCAGACAAAGCGAGAATGGGGATTTCATATTAGTAAATATTTCGGTCTCCATGTTGTTTCTTCAAGACTTTTCTTAGGTTAGTCATGTGATATATCGACTCTGATAAAGCGAGGATGGGGATTTCATGTTAGTCAAAATTACGGCCGCCATTTTGTATTTTAAGACTTTACTTAGGTTAGTCATGTGACATATCGATTCTGACAAAGCGAGGATGGGGATTTCATATTAGTAAAAATTTCGGTCGCCATGTTGTTTCTTCAAGACTTTTCTTAGGTTAGTCATGTGATATATCGACTCTGACAAAGCGAGGATGGGGATTTCATATTAGTCAAAATTACGGTCGCCATTTTGTATTTTAAGACTTTACTTAGGTTAGTCATGTGACATATCGATTCTGACAAACCGAGGATGGGGATTTCATATTAGTCAAAATTTCGGTGGCCATGTTGTTTTTTAAGACTTTTCTTAGGTTAGTCATGTGACATATCGGTTCTGACAAAGCGAGGAAGGGGATTTCATATTAGTTAAATTTTAGGTCACCATGTAGATTTTGAAAAACCCAAAATTTCTAAATATTCAAATTTCAAAATTCTTTAATTTTAAAAATACTTCATATTTTAAAAATATTCAATTTTCACAAACCCTGTGAAGGCTCTCAAGCCTTGCTTCATCCACATTCATACACACTTTTTATTTCATCCACCTTCAAACGTCAAATCGCTTAGTGCTTTAACCAATTAGTTGCGTTGCAACGGGCAAAAGCTAGTCTGTATTAGTGTCTGTAGTAAATAACATAACGCTACACTAATCAATAGGGTGTATAAAACAAACTTGAAATTCAATAATTTTAAGTTAATAAAAAGTTATCTCTATGGACAACAGTATAATAATATAAGAAAGACTCAGAGCCCATAAGGGCGAGAGGAACAAACCAAGTTCGGCGGAGCAGGGAGAGTGGCATGGGCATGTCCCTTTCAGTGATTTGTCAATAAATGTATCTGACAGTATACAGGCACTCTGCATTGTTATATCACCATTCAGTGAAAAGGGCAATTATTTTTCTCAGTGCCTCCTATTTGTTAGTTGCTAATGTAAAAAAATAATTTTGTCCACTTGAACATAAAATTTTTTCAATTGGACATTCGTTTTGTCCATTTGTGGATATTCGTTTTGTCCTTTGGGCCAGCCCTTTTACCCAATAAGACATTCATTTTGTCAGTAAGGACCATACTTTTGTCCAATTGGACATTCACTTTGTCCGATGTGACATCCCTTTTGTCCAATTGGACAATCATTTTGTCAGTAAGGACCATACTTTTGTCCAATTGGACATTCATTTTGTCCGATGGGACATCCCTTTTGTCCAATTGGACACTCATTTTGTCAGTAAGGACCATACTTTTGTCCAATTGGACATCACTTTGTCCGATGGGACATCCCTTTTGTCCAATTGGACACTCATTTTGTCAGTAAGGACCATACTTTTGTCCAATTGGACATTCACTTTGTCCGATAGGACATCCCTTTTGTCCAATTGGACACTCATTTTGTCAGTAAGGACCATACTTTTGTCCAATTGGACATTCACTTTGTCCGATAGGACACCCCTTTTGTCCAATTGGACACTCATTTTGTCCGTTGGGACGGCACTTTTGTCAAATTGAACATTCATTTCGTCCGTTGGGGTAGCCCTTTTATCAATTGTACATTCAATTTGTCCATTTGGACATTTAATTGACTCAGACGTTTATTTTACGTATTTCTCTAGCTCCAGCGCGATGAAATCGATAATTTTACAATATCCAATCGATAGGCGTAACTTCCGATAATTTTATAGCACTATTGACAGGAAATAAATAAGGAATCGATATACGCTAGCAACACTGAAGGTATTTTCTATGAATTGACACTACGCAATGTCGATAACAAAGCAATTACATAAATAAAAAATATTAATATAGGCAATACGGGAAGAGATGCCCGAAGCACTGTGAAACTGGTCTTTCCAATTCCTTCAGACAATTATTTACCGCCTAAACAAGTTGGGAATTAAAACCAAAAATAATAAATTAATCAATAAGAAAAAACATTTCATAGGACGAATTTGTACACTGTAGCAACATTAGAGGTCAAAATAGAAGGAATGAGAAATGAGAAATTAATGTACATTAAGGTGGGTCATTTTCAAAAAAGTGTTAATTTCAAATTCTAAGAGCGATAAAAGGGTGCCAAATGGGTTAAAAACGACGTGTTTAAAATTTTAAAAATTTCTGATACGATCTTCTTCCTCCGTATTCACTTCAAAGTTTTGAAAATTTCAAATTTTAGAGGTTATTTTTAGTGTGTATAAAAGTTACTTTGAATCTTTTTAACCATATTTTTTGTAATCTTCCATAGCAAATGTAGTATATATTTACGAAATCATTTACAATAAGTCCCGGTTTTGATTATTGGTGGCGGGAGGTGAGGGCGGGGGGAGCACCGATTGCACTAATACCGGAGAAAAAATGGAGGAAATCCGTCGCAAAAGTAAAGTGCTGTTCGATATTTCGTCTTGCAAATGCAATGATTTCAGTAAATGTGACTGTCCTAGTGATCAAAAAATACCTGTAAATAAATAGAGTTTCATTACTGACCAACGTACTACACGAAAAATGATAACAGGAGACGTGGATATGGCTTCAACAAAACAAATGAAAACTGCGTTGAAAGGGAAACTTTTGAAGCAAAAATCCTTCTAAAAAGGAAAGCACAGGTAAGCCAACTACCTCTCTACTCGATATTTCCATGTCTGCATCAAATGAATCCGATTGTAAAGATGTTTTCAAACCTAATGTTGTACCTCAAACGCTTCAGAAGCAACGCTTCAAGGCTGCGGTCAATATTGATCACTTCACACTGTCTTAAACTTGTGATAGATATCGAGTGTCGGACAAGACAGCGGCAGCCATTGCCTTAGCAGTTCTGTATGACATCAAGTCTAATATTCCAGTTATTGACAAGAGTAAACTTCGCATAGAACGAAAGAAAACAAGAGGAAATATTAAGGGTACAACACATAGTTTTATAAAAAACCCCAAAATATATTTTGATGGCCGGAAAGATAAAACAATAATTATCAGGGAAAGGGAGGGGACGCAATTCAGAGAATGATGCATTGAAGAGCATATTTCATTGATAAAAGAGCCAGACTCAATATATATTTAGGTTTTATTACACCAAACTCTGGCACGTCGAAAGTTATAAACCATTGCAATGGATAATTTGCTTGCTTCACATGAACGATTTACTTTTTCGGCATTTGTTCGCACATCTTGAAGGTAAGACATCTGGACCTCAAACATGCGCAGGCACAATAGGACTAGCTTTGGAAAACTGTGAAAAAAAGCCTATGGTTCATTTTCAGAAAATTGATGGAGAGTTGCATGAATTATTTACCAAAGACGAGGATACAGATCAGTTATATTTGTATAAAATAGTATCTGCAGTTACGGTGGGGGAATTACCTGAAGATCTATGCCACAAATTTCCTGAAAAAAAATGTCTCAAGCCAAATAGCTTACGCATGCTAACCGAATTCTTCGTCTTTATGTATCAACGCAAGCTCCTTCAGAGAATCTTATTACTTTAGAAACGTACGTTGTTAAAGTGTATATGCTCCGGCTTGGTTCAGCATTAAAACTCATACCACCTGTAAAGATGGAGCACGTCACCTGTGGTAGTTAATCTCAGCGCCTAGATACTTATCTGCTGAACTAAAAACTATAATTGATCCAGTTATAGAAAGAAACAGTTACTTCACACACCCCGAAAATTTATTGCTCGCAATGTTGACTGACCCTCACAAGCATATCCGAGAATTAGCTGCGCACCGTGTTCTAAAAGCACGCAGTAAGAAACTAAGTAAAACAGGGCTGTTCCAACTTCCAAACATAAACTTCGATACATCATATTATTTGAAAGCAAAATGTAACCGAACCCCCAACACTGAATAATATTTCGGATGAAGATCTTCAATTATTTGTAGCTCAAGGGGGAGAAGATAGATTGCCTCTTCTGCGTCTGCCATGTCATACTCAAGCAGTAGAAAGAGGTGTAACGACTGTTATTGAAGCCTTGACTACTTTACGTACGAAGTCTGCAAGAGAAGGTCTTATTAAGGTGAAGATTGAGTCTCGCAAAATAATGCTGAAATTTGAAAGTAAGAAGGATTTTGCTGGTATTTGAATACACTACCTTGAGATAATTTGAATTATATTCATATATGTTTTTAGTAAACCATTCGAAACATTCCCTCTATTTTGCGTTTTATTGAAAAATAGTTCAATTTTACTTATTTATCTAACATTTTTTAAAGATTTAACAAGGGTGAGTTTTTCTCTAACATTTGAAATTTCAAAGTCAATCCGGAGGAAGAAGATGGTATCCAAATATTATTTAAAAAATTAGGTGATTTTTCATCATCATTTAGCACCCTTTTATCACTATTAGACAAATCAAAACAAGACATTTTTTTTCTCCTTACATTCGTGACCCACCTTAATGTACATTAAGGTGGGTCATTTGAAAAAATGTGTTAATTTCAAATTCTAAGAGCGATAAAAGAGTGCCAAATAGGTTCAAAACGACGTGTTTAAAATTTTAAAATTTTCTGATACCATCTTCTTCCTCCGGATTCACTTCAAAGTTTTGAAAATTTTTAATTTTAGAGGTTATTTCTAGTGTGTATAAAAGTTTCTACGAATCTTTTTAACCATATTTTTTATTATCTTCCATAGCAAATGTAGTATATATTTACAAAAAGTCCCGGTTTTGATTATTGGAGGCGTGAGGTGAGGGCGGGGGGAGCACCAATTGCACTAATACCGGAGAAAAAATGGAGAAATTCCGCCGCAAAAGTACAGTGCTGTTTGATATTTCGTCTTGCAAATGTAATGATTTCAGTAAATGTGACTGTCCTGGAGATCAAAAAATATCTGTAAATGAATAGAGTTTCAATACTGACCAACGTTCTACACGAAAAATGATAAAAGAAAACGTGGATATCGCTTCAACAAAACAAATGAAAACTGCATTGAAAGGGAAACTTTTGAAGCAAAAATCCTTGTACCCGTCTAAAAAGGAAAGCACAGGTAAGCCAACTACCTCTCTACTCGATATTTCCACGTCTTCTGCATCAAATGAATCCGATTGTAAAGATTTTTTCAAACCTAATGTTGTACCTCAAACGCTTCAGAAGCAGGCTGCGGTCAATATTGATCATTGCACACTACTTTCCCACCTTCCTCTTCCCCATCTCCTTCCCTTCCCCACTTACCTTCAGCCTCACTACATACTCCAATTGGGGATGCCATAGTCTCACTGGCTCCAGAAGGGAGCAGTTGGGACTCATGTGAGGTTTCTCTATAAAAAAAAAAAAAAAAAACACTGTCTAAAACTTGTGACAGATATGGAGTGTCGCATAAGCAGTTCTGTCTGTTCCGCCATTGCCCTAGCAGTTTTGTATGACATTAAGTCTATTCCAGTTATTGACAAGAGTAAACTTCGCAGAGAACGAAATAAAACAAGAGGAAATATTAAGGGCACAACACATAGTTTTATAAAAACCCCCAAATATATTTTGATGGCCGAAAAGATAAAACATTAATTATCAGGGAAAGGAAGGGGACGCAATTCTGAGAATGACGCATTGAATAGCATATTTCATTGATAAAAGAGCCAGACTCAATATATATTTAGCTTTTATTGCACCAAACTCTGGCACGTCGAAAGTTATAAACCATTGCAATGGATAATTTGCGTGCTTCACACGAACGAGTTACCATTTCGGCATTTGTTCGCACATCTTGACGATAAGACATCTGGACCTCAAACATGTTCAGGCACAATAGGACTAGCTTTGGAAAACTGTGAAAAAAAGCATATGGCTCATTTTCAGAAATTTGACGGAGAGTTGCATGAATTATTTACTAAAGACGTTGATACAGATCAGACATATTTGTATAAAATAGTATCTGCAGTTACGGTGGGGGAATTACCTGCAGATTTATGCCACAAATCTCCTGGGAAAATGTCTCATGCCAAATAGCTAACCGAATTCTTCGTCTTTATGTTTCAACAGAAGCTCCTTCAGAGAATCTTATTATTTTAGAAACGTACGTTATTAACGTGTATTATGCTCCGGCTTAGTTCAGCATTAAAACTCATACCACCTGTAAAAATGGAGCACATCACCTGTGGTAGTTAATCTCAGCGCCTAGATACTTATCAGCTGAACTAAAAACTATAATTGATCCAGCTATAGAAAGAAACAGTTACTTCGCACACCCCGAAAATGTATTGCTTGCAATGTTGACTGCGCGTCGTCGTTCTAAAAGCACGCAGTAAGAAACCAAGTAAAACAGGGCTGTTCCAACTTCCAAACATAAACCTCGATGCATCATATTATTTGGAAGCAAAATGTAACCGGACCCCCAATGCTGAAGAATATATCGGATGAAGATCTTCAATTATTTGTAGCTCATGGGGGAGAAGGTAGGTTGCCTCTTATGCGTTTGCCATGTCATACTCAAGCAGTTGAAAGAGGTGTAACGACTGTTATTGAAGCCTTGACTACTTTATGTATGAAGTCTGCAAGAGAAGATCTTATTAAGGTGAAGTTTGAGTCTCGCAAAATAATGCCGAAATTTGAGAGTAAGAAGGATTTTGCTGGTATTTGAATACACCACCTTGAGATAATTTGAATTATATTCATATATGTTTTTAGTAAATAATTCGAAACATTCCCTTTATTATTGAGTTTTTATTGAAAAATAGTTGATTTTACTTGTTTATCTAACATTTTTTAAAGATTTAACAAGGGTGGATTTTTCTCTAATATGTGAAATTTCAAAGTCAATCCGGAGGAAGAAGATGATATCCAAATATTATTAAAAAAATTACGTGATTTTTCATCGTCATTTAGCACCCTTTTATCACTATTAGACAAATCAAAACAAGAATTTTATTTTCCCCATACATTCGTGACCCACCTTAATGTACATACAACATACAAGAAACCAAAACCTAGGGTAATAAAGCTAATCAGATTTTAAATAGGTATGTTAAGGAAGGTATCGTAAAATTATCAAGGGTTGTGTACAATGAATTAGAAGACAGGTTCTAGACCACTGCCCACAGATGAAGGGATGAAAACGAAAAATAATAAATTCATGCAGTATATTACCCCTCTAACCTTGAAACCTTGTTGGCGGGAGTGCTGCCTCCGTTGTTGTTGGCGCAGTCGGGGTGGGGAGAGAGGGAAGGGGAAGGGTAGGTTTGGGATCCGTTCATCTTAAACTTCCTATTCTGCATCGTATTAATTACACAAAATTATACAATATTATTATAGTCTAACGGGGTAATTCGCTTCAAGAGTTTTTTTAACCGATGCAAGCACCGGAGTATTTTTTTGTCTCTGGCAATAATGTTCCTTGTTCATAGTAGTTCATGCCGTGAACAGCTGGCTCTCGCGCAGAGCGCCTCCAGCGTCACAAATAGTGACCAAAGTAGTCGGTACAAGTACGTACAAAAGTATCAATATCAAAAGTAACAATACCAAAAGTAATCAAATCAAGAGTACCGACTACTTTTCATTTTGAATAGTCGGTACTTTGATTACTAGGTGAGTACCGAATACTTCAGTACCGAATGATTACTTTTCATTCATCTTTATTGGGCAGTGTTGGGATTGTAACCGAAGCAGTAAGACGCTAGGCATCCGTAATCACCGCGTTCTATCTTTATATCCGAGTATTCACCGCGTAATAATAATATATCATCTCTGATACAGATTCCCGCGATCTCAAGTGGTGTTGCAGCGTATCTCTGAATATGAAGTTGAAGTGATACTCTTCAAGAAGTACACTATATAGATATATAATAATTTATCATCGTGCGTTTTGAGCATGTTTATTGCTTACTTGAATGTAGGTATATAATATATTAAAGCAAGTTTTGAATGAAATAAATCGACATTAAATTTTTAATTAAAAAAATTTGATAAGGGGAATAATCGAACTTTCTCATTGAAACCTCCCTGTACAGTTGCAGGCATTTTTTAATTTTTATTCTCAGCCGCTGGTTAGTCGCTCTTAACTGTTTAGAATAAACACGTTATTGTTGTATTTAGGTTGAGCACTAAAAAATATCCCTAAACATCACCTTAGTCTGTTAACTGAATCAATAAAATAAAAATAATATGTAGAATTTAAAAGGTTAAGGGGTTACCCGGCGGTGATTTTTCCATACAAACGTATTCCCTATTTATCTCTCTGGATTTCAATCCTATGGAAAATATTGTTTTTGACATAAAATAGATATCAACTAATAGCGTGTCGGTACTTTTTTTTTGATAAGTTACTTTTTATAGAAGATAAATACAAAAATCAATAAAATTGAGTGGTTTAAACGCCGTCAAAAGACGTTCAGTTTACAAACTAGAAAATGTTTTTTAAAAAAAAGCAAAACGTACAGACATAGAATAGTTTTTTTTTAAATAGTAAAAATATTACAGTTGGTAAAAAAAAAAAATATTGAGAAAAGTGGGGAATACAAAACCTCGATTTTAGTTAGAAATTAGTAGCCCGAGGTGCATTGTCCCCTTTGCTCTATATCCGGTGGAGTAAGAGCAACAGTGACAGCAACAATTTAGTAAAATCTATCTCTCAAATTTCTCCACCACCGGGTTTCATCTTAAGCAGCTTAAAAGGCCAATTTGCAATCTACAATCATGACATGCCACGAAGAATAGTTTTATTTTAACTCGTATGTGATTTATCGTTATTTACTCTATATATTATTCTCTTTTTCATTCCCATTTTTATCTTTAAATTTATTTTTTCTTTATTATAAGCAATAATTATTAGCCTGAAACACTCATCAATGTTGAAAACTCTCCCGAGAAAAGATATGTGTCGCCGACGGGACTCGAACCCGCACCCCTCTGTTTGCCGGACAGGAGCTCTACCAATAAGCTACGGCGGGATACCTCCTACCCGCCAAATGATTCAATATATACCTAGTGTTTCATTCAACAATTATCGCTTATTATATTTTTATATTATTTTTTCTTATCTATCTTTTTGTTTATTTCTTTTTATTTCTAATTATTATTATCTACAATCTACACAGAGAAAATAAATCTTTTACTGCGCATTCTGCGAACATTTTAAAGTGAATTATTAATATTTACGCTCTTTACATTCTTAATCTTATAACTTTTTCACGTTAATACTCTGAAAATGTTCCAAAACAGTGAATAAATTAAAACTCTAAGAACTTTAATCAACTATCTGTATAGATTTTACTCATAAATTGATGCATTAGCAGTACACAGTGTTTATTTTTGAGTACAGAAATTTAAATAAAATACACCCTTGAGATCTAATCCTATATCAGATGAATGTAGCAATTATTTCCATTGAAACGAAAAATACAAGAAATTCGTTCTCATAATTCGACAAAGAATCTCTGCCAGTTTTGATTTCGGTCTTAAAAGCCTAGTCATTATCCCAGAAAGATGTCACGACAGACAAGTATAACTCAACCTCGGCGTTATACTTGTCTGTCGTGACGTGACGTGACGCGTCATAACGGTATCGGTTTCATACATGTAGTATGGTGATGATTAAATTAGCCTGTTGTGGTGTGTCATGATGCGATCTGTCGTGACCCGACAGAACCGATCTCGATTTTCGACAGAGCCGTGAAGTTGAGGGGCGCGGGGACGGTCGCGTCTTGGCTAGTGTGTACGTACCATGTGCTGTATTGATTTATATGCTGTATTAAATATGGTCATAAGGCGTCAGAACATAACTTATAGATGTGAACGCTAGCCATCACAGCAGAGATCATCACGACACAACACCAAGTACACCAGTATTAAACGAGTGTATAGTTATACCTTACCTGGTACTAGTCTAGTTTACTATTCCATCTTCTTTCGGCTTCACCCTGAGGGGTTTGATGAAGCAACTTTTATTTTCACGTCCATCCCTCGCAAAGCGCATTTATCCGGAGTTAGATGTGCATAAAGTTGGGATCCTTCCGTTAACTTATATGCTCCTGGTATCATTAAATTTTGATGCTCTCATGTAAAGTTTTTAATATCAAACTTCCTTTGATGGATATTGCAGGGTAATGCAAATGGATTCAGAAACGTTTTGGATGCGATCATCAGTTAAAAATACATTATATTTGCATTATATATAAACATTATATAAGTATAGAATATAAGAAAAGTTTTACGGGGTAATCCATCTGCAGGTAGTCGGAAAATGTTTACCTTCTATTTTTAAATTTTTTGTTTTGTTTGGTTGGCACGCCACAAAAATAGCTATAACTCCGAAAGTAATTCGAATTTCGAAAAATCCCTTGAGGAACATATTTTCTAAGATCTAAACATTGAAAAAATGTAAAAAAAATATTTTTTTTGATATTCTAGACATTGCCCAAACGACCATTTTAGTTTTGTATAATCCCCATTTTAAAACTAAAAATAAACCATCAAAAACGACAATTAATAACTGAACTAATTAACATACCTTTCCCTACACGGAAATAGCTTCATCTTATTCCTCTATTAAAATTTTTCATTAAAATAATGAAAGAAAACCTTCTCCTCCTGTAAAATTAAATAAAATAAAAGAACTAAGGTGACGATTATTGAAAAGATATGAGCAATTGTGCATCTTAAAAAATATCCAGGATTGTGTTTTCATCGATAAATTATACAAAAGGTGATTTATTGAAAGTTTTCTTATTTTTTGGAATCTAGATTTTTCTTTGGCTCATCTGTTAGTCATATTAGGTTAGTAGAAATTAAAGCACATCATAAACTTATATAGACACAATGTGGTAACTTCTTCTTCTTCTTTGATGGCGCTACAGCCCATATCGAGCTTTGGCCTCCCGCAACATTCGCCTCCAACTCCTCCTGTCCTCAGCAGTTGACTTCCAGTTTGTTACCAGGAGAAGCTGTGCCGCAATCTAGTAATAGTACAATCAAAATAAGGAATTTAATTTTATTGATTAAAACACTAATTGTTAAAATAATTGTCGCTTGTCTGTCAGTTTCAATTTTGAATAGTTTACGTACATTTGTAATTGATCACAAAGCAAATTGTGTTGTTTAGGTCTTGATATATCTATAAACTGGAGCCCTCCATGGTAAAACATCTCTAACATTGTCGGTAATGTAAACCAAATACATGTTTGTATTAATTATGCAAGTTATAATGATTTTTCTAATGAACCGTGAGGAATTTGATACATTACCTTCATAAGCGGAGTTCTTCAGACAAACTTGCATTTTATTTTATTAAACTTTAAACAGCGCGCCACTCAAATTCCGTTCGTACTGCACATGAGCTAGTCCAACATGAGCCAACATCCCATAGGTGCGCTAAAAATAGCAGTACCTATGGGACCTTCCGTTATATCTCATACAAAATATACCAGTAGTGCCAGAGCAGTACACCTGCAGTCCTTGAGAATTTACTTGCTGCCTAAGGGCGCAGCTCCTATGAAATTTTCATCAAATTTGTAAGAAACAACATATTTTTTTAAATAATGTTAGTAAGTTGTTATTAAAAAAAGAAAATTACTAAAAATATTTTAAATAGGCTATTTTATTATTAAAACCAACAATTTCCTACTTAAATTGTGATTTTGGCACATAAAACTGTTTTCAAATATATGCAATTCTATTTTACGTTTATTTTTTTAACGGAATTAATGCCTTAATGATGCGGAAACTTGGAAGTAGAAAGTAACCCACTTGCCGACATCTGATCGAACTGAAACTCGGCCAATAGACTCGTTGTTGATGACAGTGCATTTGGTGGCAATTACCCATACATGTTCTGCGCCCTTGAGGTGATTTCTCAGTAAAACGGCGTTCTTCAAATTATCCAAATATTATTATTATATCTATATATCTATACATGCACACATATGTAGGTACGCATTTTTCTGAAATTTGAAGAAATTAAAACACTTAATATACTAATTAAATGTCGGCCATGCAAACTCTGTATTTGGATGGGTTTTGTAAGGCGGTTGATTGTAGGAAGTGGAATGTAGGAAGGTTCAAACCTCTATCAAAGCCATTTTAAAAAGACATTTCAAAATACATTTCACGAACATTTTTGGTTCCTTAGAACAGGAAATCTGCCTAGCTAGGAACTAATATCGACCTAACAGAGTGTAATAACATTTGTACAATGTTTAAACATCGAAGTATATTAATGCGGTAATGTATGTACGGTTCAAATTAAGGAACCCGGCACCGAGTAAATCTCCAATGCCATACTGTATGGAAACCGTTCTGACCCGTCCGTGAACGTGCCTTTTTCCACGGAGCTGCTGCCGTAATATGCTCACTTATCACTCGCTCACATGCGATTTGCAAACGGAAGTGGTGCTATCTATAATACTAGATTTAAGGAAAAAGTATGAAGAAGAAGAAAAATTTTGCTTTCATTCAATAATAAGAAGATTTATCTTGGGGTGAAGAGTGTTCCTCTCATTATTCACGGTCTTAACGTAAGAATGTCTACTATTATATATATTTACCTAATAAATATAAGTTTTCTGTAATTTAATGTTAATGGTAGTTAGTTTTTCAAAAGGGTGATGCCTTATAAATAGTCAGCAACACTTAAACTGGGCGAAGCAGAACGAAAAGCCGCCGGCAGGGCCTAGAAGCAAAAACCCGTGGAGCGGGTTTTTCACTGCTAGTATTCTATTATTATGGAATTACTCTTTTTTTTTCTGTTATCTATCCAAAGTAAATAAAAAAAAAATATATATATATATAGAAAAAAATGAGCGTGTCTAACCTTCACGCGTGGTTGAAGTAAAACTTATTCGATTGTTGTGGCAGGAATTACTAAAATTGTACAATTACTGTCATCTGTGTTTGTTTTTATTTTTAAAGGGATCTCGTCTTAGCTAGACAGTCATTCTACATATGAATGCTACACAGCTACACCACCGGCTGTTGCATTTGGTCGCTTGTATTGAGAATTGTAATAAAAAAATATGAATATACAGATTAGGTCTTGATTTTTCATCCAAGTTTCGGAAAATAATAAAAATATTCTAGCGAAGGCGAGAACCCTTTGAAAATAAAAATAAACACAGATGGCAGTAATTGTAGCGATATCCGAACGTCATTCAAAAACCTCTGAATCACGGTATTGAATATTGTTGCTAGGTCGGCCATCTTTAGTGCAGTGTTGTGATGAAATTATCTTGGATTTAGGAAAAAATTTAATTATATAATCTGGAAAAGTCCAACAAATGATTATTTCAAGTATCTGAGAGAAATTTTATCTCCCTTTTTAATTTCCAATTGAAAATTAAAAAGGGAGAACGGTCACGAACCACCACTGGTTAGCTCCATCAACCAGTACTAAGAACAATGGGAACAGGAAGAGAATTATTCACGGAGGTTAAATGGAATTATAGTATCATCGGTTGGAGCCACGAACATAATATGTATGAAATTGAGCGCAACATCGCCAACCCGATCATCCATATCCGACATACACCGCCACTATTTTCCTTTGTTTGTTTTTTGTTTTTGTTTTTTGTTTTTTTTTGTTTTTGTTTTGGTTTTTGTTTTTTTTTTGTTTTTTTTTCGTTTTTGTTTTTTTTTTGTTTTTGTTTTGTTTGTTTGTTTTTTTATTTTTTTATGGGGTATGTTGTGAGGCTAAAAGTAGTGAAAGGAGATGGGGAAGAGGAAGGTGGGGAAGCACCTGGCTATTTAAATCCGGTCACCAAACACGGCTAAAGCCATTTCAATTAACGTTTCAATTCTGAATGGTAGTCTTACACTAGGGTGATACTGAGAGTATCTTGCACTCTGGAACGTGCCGCAAATATATAAATAAATATGTGTGAAACTAATGTAAAAAAAAAAAAATTCACAAGGAAAATTATGTAGCTATTCTTGAAACACATAACTTCCAATACTATGCTATCAATCATAGCATTTTTTGTACCGATGATAATCGACCGGAAGGTTTGAATTTCAGGTTTCCCGTCGTTACTCCCGATAATTCATTCTATAACATCCCCAAAACCTCCCCTGTAATTCCCAAGTTCCACCAACCCATTCATCCCTTGCGAGGAAACAGCGGGTATTATTAATATTTATTCATGAATTACTACACCTCATTCATCACTGTCATACGCAGGTGGAGTAAAGGGAAACTATATTATAATCTATACTCTGTACAAACTAGTACTGTATATTAAAATAACTAGCCGTTGGAAACTGTAGTTATATTCCTTCAACGTCCAACGTTATTGATAAAAATTGTGTCAATAGGTTGAAAAAAAAACGATTCAACTGGCTGGATATTTTTCAACGTCGCCGTTGACGGCTGTGTTAATAAAAAGGGTCAAGAGATTACACTTCTTGAACAATATTATGCCTAATTTAAAATTGTCTTTCGGTTGTGTAACTCCTACTAGATGTTTATTTTTGGATTTCCCAATCCAATACAACCAATACACAGTGACAATGAACAATCAAATCAATCAATTGCAAGTAAAATTTTACGTTTGTTTCTTAGAGATATAATACACCAGTGATCCGGGATATCTTCCGTTAAAGGGGGATCCCTTATACGATTACCATCTATTTTTTGTTTGTTTTTGTCAGTTATGCACGAATCAGACGGTTCACTTATCGTTCATTTCTGTATTTCATTCGGCCTATTTTACTCGGAATGACACGTCTGAACATGAAATGAAACAAAAGTGCCGAATACTATAAAAGAAATCTTCAAGTGAACCGATCCAACAATGTTGGATATTTTCATTCGGCATCCTTCACTCGCGCGCGGAAGAGAGCAAAGTGAAACGTCTGAACACGGAGTGAAATCTCAATCAGTTCGTATCGCACCCTGTACTGGAAGGACGCTATCACGTCGCACGAGAAACGTCAAAATGGTTTTCGTTCGGCTAATTTGTTTGCTTTTGGGAACACGTCTCATAGAAATTTTTATGATCTCCCTTATTAGCACAGCGCCCTTGAGGTGATTTCTCACAAAAACGGCGCTATACAAATTATCCAATTATTATTATTATTATTATCCATGTGTTATATATTATTTTAATATGTGTAAGATTATTAATTTGTAGGTAAATGTTCGTAATAAAAAAAGGAAAATCAAATTGTGTTATTATGTCATAAAAAATAAAAAGGTTTATAAGACGAAACAATACTGTTTTTTTTATTTTTTTTATTTAATTGTGTCAACAAAATTGCATAAAAATCGATGCATCTGACATGTTTTTCCTTAAAATTCGAGGCCGGACCGCGCTGGAAATCAAACGAATTCCAGCGCGCCTGACCTCGCTCGGTGACGCTGTGGTGGGGATGGACGAGTGAACGCTTATTTCTATAACGCCGTCTGAACATAGGGTCGAAACACGTAGAACGCGGGTAAAGCAGTCGGCGCATGGGCAGCCGACGGCCGACAAGAATGTTTGTATGTAAACGTACTAAAGCGCACACAGTGCAGCCAGATTCAGATGTCCGCAACTCGGTACAAAATACCGCCGGCGCGCTCGGGCGCTGTGCGCGGGTAGTCCGAAATACGAAACACGCTTTCTACGTGTTTAGACCCATAGAATGAAACGAAGATGGAACATGAGGCCAAAAAAACATGGCGTAAACCTTCACTCGAATGAACTGTCTGATTCCACCATTAGTGTCGTGTAAATCTTCTATACATTTAGTTTGATTTTATATTGTGCTGGCTTGTCGCGCTCCGTTTTTGTAGTTTAATGGTTTTACTTACGAAGTGAAAATACATTAGTGTATTTAGTAACTAGTAACATACTAAATCGAATACGGAGCACCAAATACTAAAAACAGTCCCAGGAGTTGACAAATCACTAGAAATAATCAATTATACTCGCGTCAACGTCGTTATTTTTAACGGTTATTTTAAACAGTTGAAAATGTTGGACGGAATTATCGTCAATGCCCAGTACTTTTGTTTTTTTTTGTTTTTGTTATGTTTATTTAGATGTATGCACATTTTTTTCATACATCTAGTAAGAAAATACGATAATACAATTTAATAAATACAGTTTAAGAAATACAAATTAAAAAATACAATTTAAGAGATTAATTTAAGAAATACAGTTAATTACAATTTAAGAAATACAGTTTAATATTCGTAATCTAATAAAATATTGTTTTAAAATATATAGCACATGTCCTGCGAAAAGTGCTAAGGTTTGAGGCTTCCTTAACGGCATTCGGTAGGTTATTATACAGTACTAGTACAAACTGCATATTTATTACATTTAACTTAAATAATTTCCGATCAGTATTGTTATATGTTTTACTAGAGACCCAATACTGTACTATAATATCTCAACATACAATGTTTTTGATTATCTTTATCCTTCTGTTGCCAACAGGGTTTCCCAAAATTTCTAGTATTAGTATACCCTAAACAAAGACCTAATAGTTTTGCTATTTTTTGTATTAAACCTATTAACATCTACAAAATAGCTGTGAAAGATGAATACTTGGAGCAGGTGGATGAGTTTGTGTATTTTGGAAGCATGCTTACGAGAGATGGGAAGGCTAGTAGGGATGTTGAACGAAGGGTGAATGCAGGTAACTCCATTAATCTGAACGCCGTTGGTGCCAACAAAAAGCTGTCTGAAGAAGCGAAGCTAGCAGTCCACAATGGAGTTCTAATACCTACCCTGATGTACATATGGTAGTGAAGCATGGAACTGGCAGAGAAAGGATGAAAGTAGACTGAATGCTGTAGAGATGAGATCCCTGAGGCATATGTGTAGTAAAAAAATGTATGATGGTGTGAGAAAAGTGGATATCTGCCACAATACAAAGAATGGAAGAAGAAGTTGTGGACGTCCAAAGAAGACATGACACGATTAAGTGAACCAGATACTTGAGTCGGGCCAAATCAAGAGTCAGAACAATAGAAGATGTATGAGAAGATGTATGAATGTGAAAGAAGCAAGGAGTGTACCGAGTTGTTTAGGCTGTCCCTCCTCTCTACCTACCCCCGCGGAGAAACGGCGTGGTGGTTATTTAGTGAGTTCTTTAACACATAATCGACCATTAAAAATAAAGGTTAGTACTAGAAAACAGTATTTAACAATTTTGTACGTATCATTCCTTGCCGTAAATAATACTGGAACTATACCTACGCCAGAAAACTGCACCATCTCACCCTAGACCAAGATCCTGCTACGACAAACCTACATCATCGGAAAACGGAAAATTCCGAACCCCGTCCGTTCCATATTGTTTTCGTGTACCCAGTTGCATCGACTACACGAAGCACAAGCATGAAACCAACAAATAACCGTAGTCTAAATCATCTTATTGAAGAATTCCTAGGTCTGCCAACCAGTAGCCTTTCAGTTTTTTGTGTATTATATTTAGTAATATTTTTTACATTCATGATATTATTCCACAATGAATTATACATTTTTTTTTAAATTTCGGATGGATGAATGACAAAATAGCAACCGGCCCAAACAGCGACCTTGAGGTACGCCGGCACTGGTCTACATGTATAATAAGATCAACGATGAATCACTAAGACATGTATGATTTTCTTGGGTCGATATAATCATTATTTCACCTGTACTATGCAGTAAGAACTGAAGTAGGCCAAGAGGGTCTTATAATAACCTTCCTCGCATCTTGTACGACCCGAGGCTAGCAGTTCTAATAACTAATTTATCACACTTTAATTAGCTTCCCCCGTCTTCATACATCGCCGCCGCTGCTACCGCTGATGTCTAATCTTGGGCAATTATTGCTTAACTAACTGAGCACATTCTGGAGGAATTAATATGACTTCACTAATCTTCTCGGTGCAATCGCCTGAGTGGCGGTGACTGCGCTTGTAGTTTCAAGAAACAACCTGACTGAACAATTTATTAGATGTAAACCTTGATACTTGAAATTTTCTAAATGAGTATCTGTACAACCTTTAAAGTAGGGATTTCATGCAATTTTGAAGGGTCAGAATTCTCGGCATAGTTTTCTTTGATTTTTTAACAAAATTGTTAAATTTAGAAACACACTAATTGTTATAAATCACTTTTTATTTAATTTAACAAATGTCAGCCAATTAGGTTTCGCTTCTTCTCCACTCTCTGACCTGCCAATCCCGTAAGTATTACAAAGGTTTCAAAATGTTCAATGAACTCCATGAAATTTTTAAGGAAGCTTAAAGTCTTGCAGTTTTTCGTGGATTATGTCTCAATGTTGTGAAGTCCAAATTTTAGTAATTTGGTACCTAGTAAATAATAACATAGTAGTTAGAATAGAATAAATTAGATATAAGATGTAAAATTTTATAACCAAATAATATATACTTCAAAAATATAAAATAATAATTTGTCCCACTTTTTAATTTAATTGAATCTCTTTCTGTCACCAATATCCGTCTTCTTTGCTATTTTGTATTTCTAACACTCACTAGTTTTTTTATCTTGTTTGTATTTATATCGAATTATCTTAGTTAGTTATTGTAATAAGCCCTGGCTTAGCTTGAGAAATCTGGTTGGCTGACGTTTGTTAAATGAAATTAAAAGTGTTGTATTACAAAGTGTGCTTTTTCATTTTGCATATAAAGTACTAGCTTCTGCCCACGACTTCGTCTGCGTAGGATTAGTACTTCGAGTAATATATTTTCTTTTCCTAGGTCCCATCTACGCTTATACCAAAATCCTCAACCTATATATTTAAAATATATATATAATTCTTGATTCGATTCAAATTATTAGGCGAGTACTTATATAATAATAAATGCACTAATTAAAATATTTTCTAAAATAGAATTTTAGAAAATATAATTTTAGAAAATATAGTCATTCGCAAATTTTGACATTTTCTATTAAACAATAATTATTATTTTCAATAAATTGAAAATAAATAAGTAGCTTTATAAATTATAGCCTATATGTTATTCTGATGTATGAGCTATAATATTGTAAAGTTTCATTAAAGTCCATTCATTAAATTTCGATTTAAAGAGTAACAAGCATACATACATCCATACAAACTTTCGCGTTTATAATATTAGTAAGATTTGCTTCCTTCGATTTTTCAATTACTTGTTTAAACATGACAAAAACAAAAATGAATAAAATCACAAAATAAAAATCTAATAAATTTAAATGTCAAAAATTCGGTAGTTTTTGTTCAAACCTTAGGAAAATAAACAATTCTCGACTTCATACAAGAACGTCGTCGTAAATACCGACAGAATCATTAAAAATGTTAGTAAAATTTTTATTAAACGGAAATATTAACATTACCATTGTTAAATAAAGGGCACTATGTTGGTGTGTCAATCACATATTTCAATCGATCCCTTCCTTTTATAACATAACACCTTTGTTCACAAGCGGTTGGTCTACGAGGAACTAAATCTGAAAAGGAAAAATCTTGTATTGAAAAAACAAAGGAAAAATGGTGAAGATGATAAAACAGGAATCTACAGAAATGGCTCCATTGTACTTAAGTAAAATGGTTATAATATTTATACTGGTTATGGAAAAACATGAATCTACTAATATTTATAATTAAATGGAAGCACAGGGACATCTTAAATGTAGGTTACCTAAAAACAATTAGTAACTCTCCTACTGCTATCGTTGTACGCAGATATTTATGATTGTGTAATAAGGTAGGTATTAGTTAGCAGAAAATTACACCCTTTGTTTTTAGCACTCTTATCAGTTTACAATCATATCAAATATTATAAATTCGCAGCACTCCTAATATTGTACAGTTTGGTCACCGCTTCCTACGTTGCCGGGTAAATCGACAGGCTAAATTGGTGGGTTGGTAAGGAGATGACTTAAATAGCGTCGCTAATTGCTTTGTTCCTCCTCTAAATCATCCAAATCATTATGATTATACAAAATAAATTGATAGTTACAATGATGATACTAGAATTAATACTTATTGTTCAAGAAGCCAACGAGTGTATAAAAACAACATTTCGATTTTAAAAAAGTTGAATTACGAGTATTTAAAAAAAAAAATATTTAATAAAATTATTGTTCAATTTATAAGAACAGTTTATTTATAAACAAGGTCAGCTATATTTACGCGTGACAGCAAAAATACTACTGCTTTAATATTATAACATTAAAGAATTTAAAACTCACCTTAAAATTTATACTGAAAACTTGAACTGAATCATGTCAAATAAAACCAATGTTATAACACCCCCCCTCCCATACACACAAGCCCTGCTTATTTATGGAGGTACATCAAATACATATATTATGTAATTAATCACTGTTAAAAATATATATATTTGTAATTTATGTATCCTATTAAAAAAGTATAATTCGCTCGCCACTCTTAGATATGTTCAAGCCAAGTGCAAATACGAGTGCATACAATATTTAATTATACTATTAAAAGAACCCCTGAGACATCATTTGGGAATAACTAACATAACGACTAACGATGACTTTCAGTCAAATTTAAACAATACAGTAATTGGGGAAGCTTTAAAAGGGGTTATAACCATTTTACACCAACATTTTACTTAGAAATCAATATGGGTATAAGTAATACAAATAAAAATTCCTATCATATAATGTAAATGGGATAGCCACAGTTTGAAAATGCCTTTGGAATAATAATTACACAATAGAAGGTGGTTATAAATTTAATAATAGATAATATTATAAAATACATTAAAAAAAATTAAAATGGAATTCTACAAATTAAACTTGATAACAATAAATACGAGTATTATGAATCGAATGGAGAGTTAAATTTACTAGCGAAATATTTTGTGAACACGTGTGCAATCGTGAAATTTAGTAATGCTGGCATTTTGTATAATTATGTGTTTTGTAATTATGTTTGTTTACCAGATTTGAAGAGCGTCCCCAAATTATGATGCCACAAATTATTTATATAGTCAGAATAATATAAAAAATATATATCTTAACCCAATAATGGCCAAACGTAAATTAAAAACACTCTTTCAAATTATTTATTTTTATAATAAGTGAAGTAGTAAGAAATACAATTTCTTTTTTTTTTGTAGGTTTTTAGGGGGTGTACTTGATTGAGTACACTGGCCACTTAAAGGTGACATTTTTCAATGTAAGGCTTTTCGACGCAAAGGGTCTTTAGACATTTGTTGCAAACCCAACGAAATCTTATGTGGCAAACAACACATTGAAGCTGCTTCTCATTTTTTTTATATAGTGTCCCGAGCCATCTTGGGGTAAACTCTCTACCAAAGACGAAGACGGTTGAGACGTTTTCATGTTTCTTGCCGCAAATAGTAGAGAGCAATACTGCGTCGAAACAAAATTTGAACCACGGGATGGTCGTTGCTCACGTAGGATGGAGCGACGTTGTATGGGAATTTTTTTTTTAAAGATGCCAGTACTGTAATAGCAAAAAAAATATGCCTTTATATAACACCTCTTTCGTCTAAAAATATCAACTCGATCAAAACATTCATTTATTCAACAACCAACACATTTATATTTACAAAAAAATTGTATGAAAAAAGTCGCTGAAAACTCTGCCAAGCATTGTAAACAAGCGATATTCATAGCAAAAATACAATTTTATTGTGGGTTTTATAGCTAATAATATGCGTAACACGTGTGAAAATAAAAATAAAATTACCATAGTTTCAAGTCGGGGTCTATTTTTGGTTTTTTGAAGAGGATTATTGATTTTTTTAATTTTTTTTTCGTGTTTTTGAGAAACATAATTTTTTATTAAATAAAATATTTTAACAAAGAGAGATTTTTTTAAACATTATTAAAGCTTTATAATATTTATCGTGTTTTGAAATGAGATTTGGTGTGAAATTCGGGCATTATATGCCTAGATTTTATTGACGCCCGAATGAATCCGTCTCTGGCTTCAGGACCAACTGTAGACAACGATGCCTGGGTAACTAATTTGATGCATCTCTCGACTGCTTGCGTGTGGCAGGGAAATCTGAGAAATTCAATACTGTCCTTTTCTTCACCGAAATTATTTATAATTTTGACTAAGTCGTCATTACTGATTTCGGATAGTATCGGTGAGGGTGTAACTTCGCATTCCTGCCAGTTGATAATATCGTAATATTTACTTGCTGAAAATAAAGTCTCTAACAAAGAGTGAAACATCTATCTCGCGCCTTTAATATTTGTCCGAAACCCAATTCTCTTACAATAAGGTAGTCATCCATTATCACGGATAGTAGCAAATTTTCGGGTGGCAAAAATAGGCGTTTCTTTGAATTACTGGATTAATTATATCTCGTAGATCGGTGCTCAAATATCGGGTTTGTTTTATTATAGTAAAAATATGTAATGCCCCATCTTTACACATATTCATATTCAGCAAGAATTTTTAGGTTCACTGAAGGGTTAGTTGTTCCTATATATAACCGAAGTATTGAATTTGCTGTCGTCAACCATTACATGGATGACGGTTTGCTAAATTTGTTGTAACTGCAATATTTCGTACAAGTATTTTTGTTCGTGCTCAAGTTTTTTAATTCCTCTGCGTTAAGTTTGTGCATCTCAAAGTGAATTGGTGAATAATTTATAACGGTGTTTTTAGAGCTGCTTGAAAGAAGTTTTCCAATAGGTCCTGAAAACCCTTTAGGTCCTGTTGTAGCACCATCTAAGTGTTGAAACAAGTGGCGAAGGGGAAGTTAGTTTGCATGCAGCTGACAGATAAACCATTGTAACGGATGACCTAACTCCAATTCCATGAATCTAATAGTTCCATTTTTTTTGCCTGTATTGACAGCAGTCCCATCACATCAAATCGCTGATAAATCATTCAAATTAAAACCGTTCACTTTTAAATGGTGCAACATGCCATTTGCTATGTTTTTGCCAGTTCCTGATGATGGTGTAACATGTCCACATATTGAGACCCCGGCTCAAATAAAATGGAATAATGTTCTTCTGAAATCGTTCTCCGATGATATCTATCGCCTATTTTTTTCTGAGACAGTGTTTTATCCTTCCTTACATCGAAATATAGAGCTCGAATTTTTGTTGACTCCGATGACATCTGCCATGTTTTTATTAAAGAAGAGCCACACGTTTGTCTAGCTCGTTTGAGTTTGCTCCTATCAGTCACCATTTTAGAGTCGTCTTCGTTTACTATGCCAAAATCGCATAATGTAGCACTTGCAACAGCTGATGCCGACCTGTCTGACAAACCATACTAATCGCAGATTCCGGCCAAAGTGGGGAGTTTTATCATACGGGAATTTTCAGGAATGTGAAGAAAATGGTTGGTTTTCATCAAAAAAGGATTGACGTGGTTTTGTGGCTGATGCTGTAGATGAGCTGACCTTCGAAACAAGTTCAGATAAACGAGCTTGCATATTCATTTTCCGATGTAATTTTTTTGTTGTATTGGTGTTTATTGTTCCCATCCTTTGGTCTTGAAGGAATGCTTGTTCTTTGGTGGGTACCTTGTGCGTCTTTTCGCAGGAACACATATTCAGATTCTTGGATTTTGCATGAAGAAATATCGAAAAGTTTATTCATTTCGATTTTATAAGAACATAATAATGCTCACTTTGCTTTGGCCAATTTTTAAGTTTTAAGTATTCGTTATAATGATCTTGGATCAGTTTCATCACTCGATTGTGTGAAACAATGGGAATAGAAGCGCGCTTCCAAATTCCTTCAACAATTGCAGATATAACACTTTTTATTTCGAATTCGAATACTGACGTTTTTTTGTAGAGTTAATACCTTCATATCCTAGGAACAAATAATGTTTAATCACTTCTGAGACAGTAGGTAACCCTTGAGAGTTCATTTCAGTTGGTGCCCCGAAAATTGGACATAAAATTTTGCTTCTCGTGTAATTTGCATTAATTTTCACAACAAATATATGTGTTAAAAATTAATCGGACAAAGATTCTAACACGTCTGCGGTCAGCGGTAGATGAAATGCCCGAAACGAAACTAGATGCGACGAAACAATAGTAGCGAAATTATCCCCTCCACCTCCACAGCGCTCACAAACTCACTAGTTTGACAGCAATTTATGCAGTGTTTTTTTTTATAAAACACGTAATGTTCAATAAAGTAAATGCAATTGAAAGTAATAGATATTATTTTATATTTTTGAGGCTGTACTCAGATTTCGGGAAAAAACGGCTAAATTTACGTTTTTTACGTTACGAAATCGCTAGGTTGTTGAATAAAGACATAAGTTTAGATTTTTTAAAGTATTTTTACGAGAATATGAATGACGTAAAGCATCTTTTGGCAGCTATTACAATACCGAAATTTGATTTTTGCAATGTCGCTCCATGCTAGCTCAGTACATGCAAGCGCCAAGCATTTGCTACAGCCATATCCACCATGTACGTGAATAAACCCCACCACCATTTTTCGCCATGAATCTCAATCTGGTATAGCGATATAGGATTGATCCATTTCATCAACTCCACTCATACCTTTATTATAATTTTGGAATACCAGTGGAACCTTCACATCAACCTTCTCTTTCTTTATTGGGCACCTTCGCCATACAAGACCCATGGGTTCAATATTGTCATAGTCAGTGTCCATGGTACAAATACTATTATCCTTCCATCTAACCTAACAAATAGCAGTTCATTGGTTTTGTCAAACATATGTTTAAAGGCTGCTCTGTCTTTTTTTTTTAATGTCTTTTGTACTTATCAAAAACACCTTATGGTTGATGGATTGGTGTCTAGTTTTTGAAGTAGTGACTTCACAATCCTAGACCCAAGAGGCTCAGTGGTTGTGTCACGGGATTTTCCACAATATAAATCGAAGCTGTAACAGTACCCAGATGAGCTTGTCGCTACCCAAATTTTATAGCCGAACCGTCCTGTTTTCCCACGGATAAATTGTTTAGCTGAGTGATGTCCATGATATTTGACTCGACAATAGAAATATTTTTGTGAAAAACGCGTGGATGAATTTTCTCATAAGAATTTTGGATAAAAATCTTATTTTAAACATTTTGTCGAAGGTTTCGCTTGATTTCACGGAACTTATTTCTTGGCATTGCACGTGACACCAACTGCACTCTGACGTCTTTATTTAACGACCAATACAAAGATTCATGAAGCAACTTATGATACCCCGATCATATCAATATACCAATTAACTTTTTCAGGTCCGAACACTTCAGTTGAAATGAGTGCCTGTTTTTGAAGGCATATAAATTACTATTGTCAAGTATTAGTAGCGCAACTCCTTCGTCAAATACCTTGTCAAATGCCTGAATAGGAGTGAGAGCTTTGGGTTCTTCCTTTAAAGCATCTTGTTTATCTGTGTAGTCTCTTGAGAGCTGAAAGAGTTAGTTAGTGTATATTCCCTTGTTGTCAACCCTGCAGAGATTAGAAGGTCAGAGGTCTGAGGTATGTAGAGTTAATATTTAAAAAAATGTTTACGAACTAATCAAACTTCTTACAAATCAAAAAATGTTTGATCAAATCATAACTGCCTTAAGTAAGTATTACCTTTACATTAATTCTTCGAAGGATAATATTGAACGCCATAACCTTTGTTTCGGGCCTAAATTCCAAACAAATTTAATCACCGGAGGGTGCTTCCAAAGATCTTAAGCTCATTGGCACAAAATTCACTGGGTGAGCCCTGCGGTGTTAGCAAAATTGCTTAGGAAAATTAAAGGCCTTTATCCTGCCACAAAGCATCAAACACCTTAAGGATCTATTCAATTTCCGAACATCAATAAAAAATTCGCAATCCTTTGTAACATGGATTATAAAGATTTTTTGAAAGTATAAATATTATACTTGTACTCATCCCTTTGTGTGATGTTACGTAATGTTTCTAAATTTATTTTACGATAGGGTTTTATTGATGAAAAAATAATTGGTTTACATAATCACATTTAAAGAAAATCCAGTCAATAAATGTTATTATGTCAATAAAAGTGTATCTGAACTTATCCATGCTTTTTCACGATGGAAAACAAATTATAATACTTGAAATGATTAATCTCTTACTTTTAATAGTCTATTTACGTACGCTGCAAGTGCACGAACACTTTGCAAGGCAATATAATGAATTATACTCTAATACAGTAAATATTGAAAGTGGTTAGAGAAAACGGAAAAAAAGGGAAAACGGATAATCGAATAAATATTTTTTTAATAAACTGTTTTTAATTTCGTTCACTTAAATTTGTTAATTGCGTAGAAATTACAACGTAATTTTATGTGGATTAATTTTAAGATATTAAAACGAAATATATATTTCTTTAATCACACGTGATCCGAAAGGGGGTCACTCGGGTCCCCCAATTTGTTTGCTTATTAAAGGGTATTAATGACATAAATTTTTTTTGTTATAATTAACGAAAAATATATTCACCATATTCCAGCGATCATTATATAAATCGTTTGATAAATAAAGTCATAATTAATATTCTAATGAATGTAGACTTTTTCAGCATCTTTCCTTGTTTTCGAATCTCGACTGGCGATTGGCGATTACAGCGTCCGCGTCCGTGGCTAGTTCGTTGCGCAAACTGATAACGCAAAATGGTAAAAGCGAAAATAAGGAAGCAAGCTTGACTCAATTATAACGACACAGACCTTTCTATAAAAAGTGACTTTTACCGATCGGCTACAAGCGCGGGCTACTTACTTGAAGTCCGGTACGTGGAGGGGATACGAACGGGAAAATTCCAGGCGATCTCACAATAAGAGGAGGCGCGGGGGAATTTGAATATTTCGCTAGAATTCAATCTAATTTATTTAATATCTAAAAAAGTAGTAATGAGATATATGTACATTCAAGATTACCTAAATGATTGGATATGTGGTGTAAAAAATCACTTAGATACAGGATAAAACTCTAGGTAGTGTAGGTGTGTAACCCCGGTTGGGTGTGGAAGTGTTAACTATATATTTACAGTAAATAATATTTAACAAATATATTTATTTTTCTCATTGTTGAAAATGCTGTAAGCACCAACCGAGGGTGTAATGTTTCCGTGTAAGTGATTTTGTCGTTTATTTTTTTTTTTTTTATTTTTTTTTTTTTTTAAAAAGAAAGACAAACATTCCCGGGTTACGAATAACCCAACAACATTTGAAAATCTCCTACTACCACCACACTAAGCGGAAGATGTTGCTTGTGTTGTGGTGGAGGACTTAGCCAGCCGAGGAATCGAACACGGAACGCCTGGGTGGGACCCAAACGCGATGCCCACTGAACCTTGAATTTTGTCTTAACCGCCAAACGTAAAAAAAACACGAATTTGAGGTGTGGTTATGGTTAGCGTTATTTCTTGTTGTAGAGTCACGGGACCCTGATAGATCGACACAGAAAAAAAATCCTTCAAAATTGTATATAAAAAGTATTTTCGTAAAAAGTGGCGGTTACAGCAGTATTGTTTTCCTGTGACGATATTCTCATAGCTTTTAAACATTGAGTTCGTTCACTCGAAAGCATAGATATTTAATCTTTCATCTCGTCACCACTACGTCTCTTAAAACAACATAATTAGTGGGCATCAAGATGTCAACGCCGCCAGGAACTGTCATCTCCCGGTCGGGAATGAGGAAACGTAAAAAAAAAACAATTATCGGCTACAGAGCGCCACCTATCTGGAGCCAGTGGTTATAAACAATATTTGGTACCAATAATTAGTAATTTGTGACCTACTTATCATTGTATTACGCTAGCGCAATCGTGAAATACCACGGTATTTTATAATTACAATTTTGAAAGAGAAAATAACAAAAATCTTATATTTATAAATTAACGTTTGTTTGTTTGTTTGTTCGTATTTTATGCGCTGCCATACCGTTCATCCGATTGCGATGAAACTTTGGGGATTTGATGTGCGCATGTCCGCGATGGTTATAAAAATGTGAGCTCTGGCGTTATGTAATTATTTCCTGTACTATTCATCCGATTGCGATAAAAAATTTGTGAGTTGTTGTGAACATACCCATGAAGGTTTCTAGTTAGCGATATTTTTATATTAGAGAGCTATGGCATTAGATTTGGAAAAAAAATTGCAATATATCACAGTGTTTTGAAAAATTGATGTAGTTTATGCAGTATAGTAGAAGGGAAAAAGTGTGAGAGGGAGGGAAATCCGGGAAGTGCGAAGGGGAATCAAAGAGGGGGGGTTCACGGGAAGGAGGTGAGGGAGGATGGAATGCGGAGAAGATCGAAGGGGAATGCGGTATGGGGGGGAAGGGAGGGAGAGTAAAAGTAAACGCGGGAGGGGAAGGGGTCACGAGAGGGGTATAGGAGGCGGAAGGAGAACGGAAACAAATGGGAAAGGACACGAAGGGAGATTTTTTTTCACCATGACAGGTCCGCGTTGTGGTGATCGATTTTCTATACAGCGCATTAACATATGAAATATAAAATAAAGTGAAATAATATAATAAAATATAAAATAACATAATATTAAAGAACTTAAATCTATAAAGTAATATAAATGAGTATGGAAGAATATAGTAGAATATAAAAGAATATAAAAAGTACGTTAATAAAAAATACATAAAATTAATTTAAGAACTTATAGAGTAAACAAATAAGAAACGATTATTATAATGATGATATTTTGTACGTGCATGTTATGTTACTTTGGTAGGTACATTATTTTTCAGCAATTTTTGTACATATAATTGGCTAAATACTGGAGTGAATTATCATTGTCACAGTAGTTTTTTCAGCTGGTACTATTTTTACATTACATGGAACATATTAGTGGTATCAAACAGTTTTCAGTACATGTAAAATATTTGATCATTGATTTGACATCCACAATCCACATACAATACGTCACATAAGAGCAAATTTTTTTGAAATAATCATTTTTAAATTAATATTTCCAACGCACCTACGTAGTTTTTATATATTTGTATGCATTACGACAACCTCCGTGATCGTGGGATAAGGCTCTCTACTTATCAGCCTGCGGTAGCGGGTTCAAATTGTGGTGTGCTCAATTAAATTTTATTTGAGTAATTTGTGTTGTTTCACAATTTACTAATT
This sequence comes from Limnephilus auricula, assembly GCA_951813805.1. Lineage (NCBI taxonomy): Eukaryota > Metazoa > Arthropoda > Insecta > Trichoptera > Limnephilidae > Limnephilus > Limnephilus auricula. The sequence continues at coordinate 4,913,126 of OX638409.1, read as the reverse complement.
AAAAATAATGTACATTATATAGTATATTATATAATATAAAAATAATATGCAGCACGTTTCAGAGTGCAAGATACTTCCAGTATCACACTGGTGTGGAATCACCACTCAGAAATGAAACTTTGCTTGAAATGGCTTTGATCTATTTTATGAATATATCTTAATAGCCAGGTACTTCCACCTTTCACTTCCCCATCTTCTTCCCCTCCCCGCTACCTTCAGCCTCACAACATACCACAATTGGGGATTCCATAGTCTTTCTCTTTTGCGGTTTCACATAAAAATTAAACAAGCCCTGCATGTATCTTTTGTCGTTATATTTTTAATTTTAAAAATGTACGACAGATCAAATCATCAATTTATAGTACACGATTTCAAATGTTCAAAATCTTAACTTTTTAAGAAAACACTTACCATACAAAAATGTTTGAAGGTTACGAGGGTATTTAAAAATATCTACTTTATTAGTATTTTTATTTAATAGCACTTATTCCTCTTGTAATGCTTTGCTGTGCTAGAACATCTGTTCTGCAGGGAAGTATCGTGAAGAAATCGTGGTGACGAGTGACGACCACGTCTTTTTTATGGTAGATTCAGACTGGACGACGTACGTACGCATCGCTACGCCAAACAATGCTTAGCAAACCACACATTTTCTATGAAAATGGCCACAGACATCGCACGTCGCGATGCGTGTGGCCAATGTGATTCTAAAACATAAATTTTCATTGAAAATCTATGGTTGCTAAGTAGCCCAGATATTGTTAGGCGTAGCGATGCATACGTACGTCGACCCAGTCTGAATCTACCATTAGCGCCTCCGCCCACTCAGGCAACTGAAAACTCTCAACTGCCAACTGTCTTTGTATGACAATGTGATGGCCCGCGCACTACACAATCACACAAAACCCCGTTGTCAATGGTAACGCAAGCGGTGACTTGCGACTGTCACTGCTGATTTCCCTGGGCGGCCATTGATAGTTGCCAACTGTCAGCTGATTGTTCGTTATCTATGGTTAACCAAGCTTTTTGACCAATCAAGACAGAGAAAACAGCCGGTTTTAGTTGGTTTTCAGTTGCCTCAGTGGGCGGAGCGCCTTACTGTTGCAGTAGAAAACTTATGTTCGATGTTTAAAGGCCTGTTATAGTCCTTGAAAAATTCTAATTCGGCGACCCCGCCTACTTTTTGGTAGGGATTTAAAAATCTTTTATGGAAAGTTTGGAGAAGGTATTTGGGAATTGTTTTTTAAGGGTTCAATAAAACTTTATCCGAAAAGGGGTTTATTGGAAGAAAATTTTGCTCTTGAAAGTATTTTGAAAGTATTTTTTTCAGACAGAAAAATTTGTGATTATTCCCAAGGCCAAGATGTTTTTACTCGCAGATATAATTAAATTATTAAATTATTACCATTTCTAAGCGATCAAATTTTCAAATCCAAAACATATGATTTTGTATGATTTTGCATTACTTCAAATGGCCACTCACAGATGATATTATATTCTGGTATTCCTGCTAGACTTATCACTTGTCGACAAATTGCTGCGATATTTTCCAATCTCATATTTGCAGTACCAACGGTCTCTGTTAAATTGCGGGCCGCAGTCCTAATCCACCAAACTTTTTCATTTTATATTGGAAAAGTTTCTAATACCACGCTAATACTCACCCCATAGTGGGGTAGTTCCTACTGCTATTTGCAATGGAACCACTCTCAGCTTCGATCCGGAACGCTTGCAGGGAGTTGCCTTAAAAGCTCTGGTTTTATGATGTTTTGCGGGTAAATTTTTAAGCTTTTTTATGACATACAGGAAAAGTTGCGATGGGAACGGAAACTGATATTTTAATATTTTGTTAATTTTTTACTTAGTTTTAGAGTTTATATAATTTTGTGCAAAGAGGTTTAAAAAAAATAACAATGAGTAAAACACGTGGTATGTACAGGTGGTTATATACATCATACAGGTGATTATATTATACTTTTTTTTTTTAATAGTCTTCTAATATAAATATGAAGGTTTCTTGCGGCAACTAAAGAATTCACCCGATTGCGATTAAACTTTGGTCAGTTGTTATGTGCACACCCGCGAATGTTTCAATATATAAAAGTGAGCCCTGGCGTTATGAAATTTGAGTTTTGAAAAATGTATGAATAATAGGGAGCAAAAGAGGGAGGGGGTGAGGAATTTCAGGAGGGGATGGGGAACGAAGGAAGGGTGGTTCGCGGGAGTAGGGAAGACAGGCAGAGTAGAAGGGGGTACGCAAGAGGGGAAGGGGACGCTGGAGGGGAATGAGGGCGCGTGAGAAAGGACATGCAGCATGCAGACATAGCAGCGGTAGGGGTAGCAAGGTTAAATTTGGGAAATCCATGCATCGCACAGACAGCTGTGAGAAGTATGTGTATTATAAACGAGGAAAGAGGAGGCGGAGAAGGTATAAGGGGAACGCGGGAGGGAAAGATGGGAACGTGGAAAAGGGGTGTTCTCCATATGGGAGTCACGGGAGAGGGGGAAGGCAAGGAAGGAGACGTGAGGGGGGAAGGGAGACAAATGGGAAAAGACACACAGGTGAAGGGTGACGATGGAATAGGGCACGAGGGAAAGAAGGATTGCAAACGAGACATAGTAACGGTAGGGGAAAGAAGGGGGGTCTAATTGAAAAATCCATTCTTAGCACACTTATAGCTGTATGTGGTCTGCTCATGCATCGGAAAACCTTCTTATTTAATCGTGTACCAGACGGAAAACAAAAAAAATATTGTGTTTTCAAATGGACTTCAATAAACATAATTTAAACACAAACCCTTTGAAAATGAACAAGACACAGAAAAATAATAAAAGATAACGGTCGCAACTGGGACTCGAATTCAACTTGCGACCGTTATCTTTTATTATTTTTCTGTGTCTTATTCATTTTCATATTTTAAAAAATTAAATTTTTATGTTATCTTCTTCTTCAATGATATATTACATTGATGGGAATAACCTACAAAAGTTACAAAAGAGAGTTTTTCTTATAAAAATACAAACCCTTTCGTTTAGTGGCACCTCTACGCATGCCGGGTACTCGCTAGTATACAATAAACAAGAATTTAAAAAAAAACTTTTGAACGGCAGAAAGCGTAAAATACAACATAAAATAATAATATGACGTTATATTTATGTGAAAAGATGAAGGGAAACAGGTAAAAATATATTTTTAAAAATTACAAAAAAAATTTGCATTTTTAAGGTACACCATACAGAGGATTTTTTCAACACCTAAACTGACGACTGTATCTGAAATGCAAAACATAAATATAGCAGGCGACTCTTTTTTACCAAACTCTTTTGAACATTATTTAAAATAAAATTTTGTTTTTAAAACAAGGTAAAACTTTGCATCATTTTACATAAAACAGGCTTGTATCCATATGAAAACCCCTGCAAAATTTGAATTTTAGATTCAGTACGAAAAAGTCCATGCACATAAAAAAATCGTAGCAGAAAATGAAAGGATTAGCCGAAACCCATATAAAAAAGTGTGAGAATGAACCAATATTAGGCACGGGAACGTACTGGACTTGCTGAATTATTGATGTTTTTTAAAATAACTTCGTAACAAAAATTTCCTCGGAAATGCTTGATTTAAAGTCCTCCATTAATGGAGTTACCTGCATTTACCCATGTTACACATCATTTTAAAGCTAATTAAAATTGACATACATATATTTTTTAATTTTCATATTCCTTTATACAAAAAAAATTAATTAAAAACATAATTTTAAAAAAAATTAAATATTATCTTTAAAATTTGAAGAACAGGGTATTTCCGCGTTTTTTTTTTTATTTCTAAAAAAAATAAGAAAAAAATATGATTGTTATGGCATTTTTATGTTGGCGAATAAATTTTCTACAGCTAGTCTAAGTTGCCCATTTATGTAATACCGCCAAAACGGCATTTTTGACGTGTGACGTCACAAGAGTCGCCCGTTCTTGAAAATAATCAGACAGTTCTACTTTGTTTGTTTGATGACGTGCGTACGAAGCGTCGTTGGCAACCACGGGCCGTTTTAGTTTTGTAGGTTTTTGAGCGTTTTTAAAATGAATAAATTTGGATGAAAACGTTAAAAACAAACATTTTTAATACGATGATTAAAATCAGAAAAATGATCTTTAAATATTCCATACATTTTCAACAGAATCCCTCGTTTGTGAAAATACCCCATTGTTCAAATTGTTGTGCAACAGCCTCCCTTAGTGATCAATTATTCAGGATATACATATTTTCCAAGAAAATATTATTGAAATAAATTGTTCGTTTTTATAAATTCAATAATAATACATGAAATGAAAAAAACTTTGTGATACACCACATTTAATTTGAATGAACCAACTGGTTTCGCTTAGCTCAAGCATCGTCAGGGCTTATTATATTAACTGTTAATATAATATATCATTGCAGATGAGATAACGCTAATAATCTAAACGAAAATATGAAAATGAACAAGACACAGAAAAATAAAAGATAACAGTCGACCCCAGAACTTCTCGTCTTATCGGGACGAATGGCTTTATCAATTCGGCTACTGCACCATTTATTTAAACGTCATATTTGTCAATCTAATATTTCAAATTTCAGAATTAACAAATGAAGAAAGGAGTGTGAAGAGAATTTATGACGCGAATGTGAATGGTAGAAGAAGCCGAGGACGCCTAAGGAAGACGTGGCACGATCAAGTAAATCAGATACTTGAGTCGGGCCATATCAAGAGTCAGAATAGTAGAGGAGTATGTATGAAAAGATGTATGAATGTAAATGAGGCAAGGAGTGTGTGCCAAGACCGTGTTGTTTGGCGGTCAGTTAGTTAGTTAGTTTTATTTTATTTTTTTTATTTAATGACAATACAAATTAAAATTAAAATACAATATAAAGTAAATTAAGAATACAAAGTTAAGTATTTTGTCCTCCGTCCTCCTCACTAGGTATTCCTGTTCCGAGGTGGACTGCAGGTTGTTGTACGGTGTTGATCATGATTTCCCATCATTATTGTTGGTTTTGTTGGTTAGTTAGTTAGTTTAGAATTAACAATATTATCTTCATTGAAGAAGAAGATAACAATAATTTTCTATATCTTCAAATCTTCGCAAATTCACTTTGTGGCATCATTTTACTTTTGTGTAACCCACTATAATAAAATTATAGTGGTTTATTATTATTTATTTCCCTTTATAATAGTGGTTTATACAAAACTAGTTTGTTTCATCTAAATTTAAATATGAAAATGAACAAGAGACAGAAAAATAATAAAATATAATAGTCGCAACTTTCACTTGAACCCATATCTTTCGTCATATCGGGAGATGCGCTCTACCTATTCAGCCATTGCCACCTGTTAAAGTCATAAATATGACATTGTCAAAGTTAGTTAAAGAATATTCAAAGTCATATATATGACTATGCGGTTTTATAATATGTGACAATGGCTGAATTGGTAGAGCGCACGTCCCGGTAAGACGAGAGATCTGGGTTCGAGACCCAGTTGCGACCGTTATCTTTTATTATTTTTCTGTGTCTTGTTCATTTTCATATTTTAATTTATATTATAATTGTTGACTTCTTCTTCAATGATATATTTCATTGATGGGAACAACCTTCAAAAGTTAAAAAGAGAGATTTTCTTATAAAAAAATAAACCCTTCAAAAATTTGGCGTATTTTGTTAGAGGCTAAAAATATTCCCGCTTCGCAATAAAATCCAAATAAATGGAATATTTGTTAACGTATTCGAAAACTAAAACCTGTTTTCCAAAGGTGATAAAATAGGCTTTCAAATTTTATCACTAGAAAAAACCATATAATTTTTAAATATCAAAATTTTTGATGAAAACCATAAAATGTTTTAAAAATGGGTCACTTGACGTTTCAGTCGCAATAGCGCTCGGAAACTTTGGTTTTATAAAAGTATATATTTTAATTTTTTTGTGGTTAACTTTTACATTTGAATATATAGCGTATTGTATTCTCTTTCCAATAGCGTTTAGATTATAATTCTCACTAATATAGTAAGGGACCACAACAATTTCTATGAGACCTATGTGAGCTGTGACAAATATGGTCTCCTGTGATTATCTACGACTATATTTTTTTCCATATTATCGGCAGACTTTAGCGTAAAGGTCAATAGGTTTTCCATATGAATAAAATCGAAATATACTTATCTAAGCCACTACCTAGCTAACTAACGCGTTCATAATATACTTTTTTTTAATGAAAAATGTATAATTTTAATAATTTTTCAACGAAAAAACCTAATCAATACTGCTTTACAACAAATACGCATCACTACACCAAATCTCATTAAAAAATACATTTTCAAATTTCCTGTATTTATTTAACATGCTCTTTTCATCCCATTTCTAACACCTTCCTTTTCCAGCCTTGCTGCAATGAACATCCGATTTACTAGAACGGATATTGAAAAATTTCTACTCTGGAGAAGTTCTCGAAGCTGCTATTTTACAAATTCAGTCCGCCGGAGAGACGGAGAGAATGTGCTGTGTTGGTAGAGACTCAGGAATCCAGGAATCAGAAGTCTATTCACAATGCGATTTCGTCTTAAAACAAATCTCATCGCGTTGATACGACCAATAAAAAATAATCAATATATTATTTATTATAAACAATAATTATTAGCCTGTAACACTCATCAATATTGAAAACTCTCCCGAGAAAAGATATATGTCGCCGACGGGACTCGAACCCGCACCCCTCTGTTTGCCGGACAGGAGCTCTACCATTATGGTAGATTCAGACTGGGTCGACGTACGTGCCCATCGCTACGCCTAACAATATCTGGACTGCTTAGCAACCATAGATTTTCAATGAAAATTTATGTTTTAGAATCACATTGGCCACACGCATCGCGTCGTGCGATGCCTGTGGCCATTTTCATAGAAAATGTATGGGTTGCTAACCAATGTTTGAGTAGCGATGCGTACGTACGTCGTCCAGTCTGAACCTACCATTAAGCTACGGCAGGATACCTACTATCCGCCAAATGATTCAATATATACCTAGTGTTTCATTCAACAATTATCGCTTATTATATTTTTTTTCACCTGCATACAACCAACAATAACTAACTTATAATAATATATTGTTACCCTTTGTGCTATGCATAAAAAATCTTGTCTTAAACATTAGTTTATCAATTTAAAAAATAATCAATATTTGACGAGTTAAAGTATTTTCACCAAAAAATGTAGATATAATGTCTCGACGCCACCTAGTGAGAGAGTTAGCACTTACATGCCTTTCTCATAAAAAATAAAGTTCGTTGTGTGCAGGTGAAAAAAAAAATAATAAGCGATAATTGTTGAATGAAACACTAGGTATATATTGAATCATTTGGCGGGTAGGAGGTATCCCGACGTAGCTTTATGGTAGAGCTCCTGTCCGGCAAACAGAGGGGTGCGGGTTCGAGTCCCGTCGGCGACATATATCTTTTCTCGGGAGAGTTTTCAATATTGATGAGTGTTACAGGCTAATAATTATTGCTTATAATAATTGTTATCCTTTGTGCTATGCATAAAAAATCTTGTCTTAAACATTAGTTTATCAATTTAAAAAAGTAATCAATATATTATTTACTTACAGAAACACGTTTAGTAATGACGAATTCCTTACTAAGGTTACGATTGTCAATTGTAGTAGTGTAAGAAGGAAATAATTTTCAAATAATCTTTTTATTTGGAATTATGCACAAAAGTTTGTTATGTAAGAACACTAATGTCAACCGAACACAAATACTCACGGGCTATTTCACTGAAGCTGAACAATGAATGTAAATATTCGAGTTCTGTGAAATTCTTATTCAAGTTATCGCGAACACAACACAAGATTTAGTCAAAATGTTATTTTCCATTTAAAAAATTGAAAATTAAATTAAAATTAAAATGGGCAACGGACGTTCACTTAGGTATTATTATTATATTTGATAACATGCCAATGCATATAAAACTGTCTGCATAAAGAGGTGGACTGACTGAAAAGGTGGACTAACTGACGTGGTGGACTGACTGAAGTGGTGGACTATCTTAAGAGGTGGACTGACTGACTTTATGAACTGTCTAAAGAAGTGGACTGTTGGAATGGTGGACCTGACTTGGTATAGTATCTGAAGAGGTGCACGGAGAAAAATGAACTGTTAAAAAATGGACTGAAGTTTCCACGAACAAACCAACAGTGATTCAATGATTATTGGCGGTAAAATACGTACGAAATTACGTATACCAACAAATTATTCTTAATGTTCCCGCCAATCAACATTGAAACCCTGGTAATTTGTTCGCAAGAACTTCAGTCCCGTTTTTAACCGTTCTACGAATACAATTATCGTATTTTCTATTAAAATGTTCGTTTTTTCTATTAAAATGTTCGTTTTTTCTATTAAAATGTTCGTTTTTTCAAATAATATTTTTTCTCCGTGTGGACTGACTGAAAAGGTCGACTGAATGACGTGACGTGGTGGACTGAAGAGATGGACTGACTGTCTAGTGGACTGACTGAAATAGTGGACTGACTGAAAAGGTGGACTAACGTGGTGGACTGTCTGAAGAGATGGACTGACTGTCTAGTGGACTGACTGAAATAGTGGACTGACTGAAAAAGTGGACTGCCTTAATTTTTAATATTAATTGGACTAAAGGCGGTGGCAAAATTTACTTTCCTGATGTTGTTCTTTAAATTCGCTTTTATAGCAAGTTACGTGGTAATAAATAATTATCGATTTGATCACATAACATTAAAATGCAAATTTCTGACATGGCTGGCAATATGCCAACCGCGAAAGATTTCCATACCCATGCGATTACAATAAACTACAATATTCTTATAAATATTATTCCGAATGAAGAGTCTAGCCAATAAATCACTTCCGATGGAAAAATTGTTTGTAAGTTTTTAGACTCTCATATTATTATAATATCTTCATGTTTTTGTATGGGCAAAAAATTCTTAGGTAGACATTATTTGGCGATATTTAAATTTTTGTCTACTTTTATTGAGGAAGGAAAGTTATATTCTGCTGAATATTTTCACATGTTTATTGCGGTTGTTTCAAGCGCACATAATAATATATTAGAATAAAGAATATATTACTGAAGACTAGAACCGAAAGATATTTAAAAATAAAGCAAGTAAAATATGTTTTTTTTATTGATATATACGTGAATTTTCAGACTTTCATTTAAAATAACTTTGAATTCTTAATTTACTTAATAATGTATTTTAATTTTAATTTAAATTGTCGTTAAATAAAAAAAAAAAAATAACTTTTTTTTTTTAAATCATTTTAACTTGAGATTTGAAAGTTCTTTTTATATTAATACATAATATTTTTTAAATTACGTATTATATAAAAAATGTTTTTTTTATTTTTTTTATAGTTAACACTTCACAAGAGTTCCAACTGCTCCCGTCTGGAGCCAGTGAGACTATGGCATCCCCAATAGGGGTATGTTATGAGGCTGAAGGGAAGGAGACGCGGTAGAGGAAGGTGGGGAAGTACCTGGCTATTCAGATCTGGACACCAGATACTTTTAAAGCCATTTCAAGCAACGTTCCAATTCTGAATGGTGGCTTACACCAGGGCGATACTGAGAGTATTTTCCACTCTGCAATGTGCCGCAAGTATTCATATACAAATGTGTTCATTTACAAGTTTTGCTGTAATTACGTGTATTACGTGGAACAGCTGTTTCGCCTAGGCATTATCGAACTGTGATGAAGCCACTTAGATACTTTTTTTTTTTTATATATGTTTATTCAGTTTTAATTTTACAATATTTTATTTTACAAATCTTACGAAACTGATCAATCAGTTTGATTTTTATTAGGTTTTTATTAGGAGGCCTTGAGGAATAATCTTTCATATTTTTGTCATATTTGAGGATGCTGTGCTGAGGGTCTTTTTTATGGAGAAGAAGGAGAGAAGATTCTGGAAAGGAAAAATGGGGTGGGTATGAGAGGGTATATGGGATGGGTAGGAATCTGTGGGTCAAAGAGTCTAGGAGTGACGGAGGTATGAATCCATCTCTCCTAATGCAGTACAAAGCGATGGGTCGAAAGAGTCCAGCTGTCTAGGTCTAATATAGGCCTCCCTCAACCATCCATCCCTATTCGGCCTGCCAAGCAGTAGGTTGCCAAACGCCTTGGCTGCCAAGACCTAGACAAACTTCATCCCATGAACCCGGGCAGCCCATTTAAGCCACCAAACGTATCAAACCACTTGGTGTGACCTATGGTAGGGATGTTGGTTATCCAATGAATGGTTCCCAAGGCGGCGGTATCCATACCCGCATTTGAAATTATACTTTTAATGAAAACTATTTTTTTAAGCATATGTGTATTTAATATATCGTCTATAAGTGGCTTTACTCGAGTTTGATAATGCCTTTGATAAGCGAAACAGCTATCACGCGTTTTAGCTTTTTAAAATCAAGTAATACGTATGTTAATGATGTTGTATTTTTTGTTTCAATTTAATAAAAGAAACACACCAATTCACTTTGCGAAATTCTTTTTACTAAATTATCAATTACACTTTACATCACTACAAACGCTGGTGGGATGTATTCGAACGTCATACCTAGTTGTAGTAGAATTTCCCACTTTACCAATTACGAATTATTGACTACTTTATGTTTATGTCAGTGCTTAAATATATTAAAAAAATATATTTCAACGACGAACGCGCATCATACGCTAAAAAAGTATTATCTTTTTACTTATCTTTGTCGAAAATATGAAACCAAAATGATAAGAGTTTTGTTGAATCTACTATTTTTACATTACTGTAAAACGCTTTTCGACGCTTTTCCACGAATAAAATCAAATTACTTATTATACTCAAATTTTAAAATTTTGTTAAATCCGATTTTTTACGTTTTATCCTTTTTATAATCTGCTATATATTTTTTCGTACTCTTTTATATTACTTTATAGCCATTTACATTATTTTATATTATTTTGTATTCTTTCACATTTTGTTAATTTATATTACTTTATATTCTTTCACTTTCTTTTATATTTCAAATGTTAATGCACTCTATAGATAATTGACCACCACAACACGGGCATGTGCCTACCGTGATGGTCGTAAAACTCTCAAAACATGTAACTAACAGATTAATGAATATAGAAAAATTTAAAATAAATAAAAATAAAACCAAAGTCCCTGTTCAACTCAAGACCGATATGGCGAAGGAGCCTGGTAAATCCAAGATTAAGATGGAGCAACAACATCCTCAAAGACATATGTACCTTGGAGCTTCTAAACTGGAATGAGCTGGTAAAAAACCGAAATAAGTGGAGGAAGACTCTTGAGGAGGCCAAGACCCACCAGAGGTTGTAAAGCCAAAAGTGATGATGATGACTTTTTGTGTAATCCACTCTCCTTTGAACATCCGTAAAAAATATCTACAGAGAAGTATTCTTAGAAAAATAGTATTAAAGAACAGAGAACATAAAGTTCTGCAAACAGCAGAGGTTGTTCAAATATTTTCTATAGGAAAAGCTTCCCCGAAACACAATAAGAAAGAAAGGTGGTGACTGAGCTACAAGAATTGTACAAGGATGCAGATAAGTTATAAAATAACAATGTTGTATTGCTTATCATATTGATTTTGCCACCGACAACAGAAAGCTGCATTCAACAATACCAAGACTAGGTACTTAAAACATTTGAACCCTTCACTTCAGGTCTTTGGCATATTCTGCCAAAAATACAAATAAATAGAATATTTCTGAACCTGTCTGAAAACTAAAAACCGTTTTTTATGGGTGATGTAAAACGCTGTCAATTTTTTTATATCAGAAATAAAGATAAATATTTTTAAATACTAAAATTTGGAATGTAAACACGTAAAAGTTTTAAAAATTGCTCTCCTTTCGGTTTTTCTGTTGAAATTACTGTTAACCTTTTGAAAGCTAGCATAGGAAAAATATATTTTTTCTTTACGATGCACAGTGGGCTGAAAATCGCCTTTCATAGACATAGAGACTTGAATTTTCAAGGGTCTTGTTTTGGCTAGAAATGGATTCTGCTGATCATTACTATGCTATAAAATTTCAAATACAATACAAATGAAGGAGTTATAATTTTTTAAAGAAAAAATTTTATGGCACTGACATTAAAAATGAAGCTATCTCTGGAATCATAAGGTTGGCCATTACGTCCTTACACACATATATACTACTATTTATTTGTATTTTTTTGACATACTTCGTATTCTGACGCAACTTGCGCGTTTTTTTTAAATCCTGAAAGTTGAAAAAAAAACTTTTTTATGTTGATGATTCATTTTAATGCAAAAATTTTGGTTTTTTCTTTTGTGATATATTACAAAAATAATGTAGATAAAACGATCTTTCTTTTTTTTTATAGAGAAATCTCACAAGAGTTCCAACTGCTCCCTTCTGGAGCAAGTGAGACTATGGCATCCCCAATTGGAGTATGTTGTGAGGCTGAAGGTAAGTGGGGAAAGGAAGGAGATGGGGAAGAGGAAGGTGGGAAAGTACCTGGCTATTCAGATCTAGTCACTAGACACGGCTAGAGCCATTATTAAGCAATGTTTCAATTCTGAATGGTGGTCTTACACCAGGGCGATACTGAGAGTATCTTCTACTCTGGAACGTGCCGCAAATATAGTATATATTATTTTTATTAATTAATTGTGAAATAACACAAATTAATCAAATAAAATTTATTTGCGGGTTCGAACCCGCAACCTTCCGATTGGGAATCAAGTGTCTTACCACTCGACCACGGACTGTCGTCTTTCTGATAATACCTGAAATCTATTCTTTCCACAATTAATTTATTTCAAAAACAATGAAAGAATATAGAGTTTCTAAACCAACTCCGTCCATATTTTGACGCGGCGGACATTTTGTCGGTTATCTTTTTTGCCCGCCGCTTCATCGATAATTTATTAAAATTATTCCGAGCGGCTAGAAGCTATGCAGTATTTCGTTACGTCGAGAACAAGAATGGCTCAAGCGATTCTGACCTTGTTCTTGATTCAATTTCTTTATACATAAGGGACAAAATTGCTTCCAAAAACCGGTGATCACCGGTGATCAAACGGCCAATAAAAGTTAATGAAAAAAAAAACACCCACATATTTAAACAGACAAATGTATTATAAACATTTTTATGACGTTCCACAAAAAATATAATTAATAATATTTTTTTTGTAATTTTATTTCAAATTGTGGTCGCAAACTTTGATTTTATACAGCTGTACATTTTAATTCTTCGGCGGTTAACTTCTAGATTTGAATATAAAGCGTGGTATTTCTTCTATCTAACACCGTTTAGGTTTTATTTCTCACTATGACAGTAAGGGAGATAACGATTTCTACGAGACATAGATTTAAGTTTCTAAGGGCGAACAGATTAGCATTAGGGGTTAAATCAGAATGTGAAGTTATTAATATACACGTAGAAGTGGAGGATGTATTTAACCGAAGACATAAATATTTTTAATCAATGTTAATTCAAATTATGTCTGTTTAAGTGTTTTATATGTACTTGTATCTCTTACTATAGTATCCTGCTAGAGCTTGTTTATTTTACACTATCTACTGATGTCATTGTACGATCTAATGCCACATTTTAGTACTATTTTGGAAAAAAATAAATTATACGAGGGGCGGTTGAAAAATAATCGGCCGAAGTAAGAAAAGGGCAACACTCAATTTAAATCTCAACATAGTCTCTTTTTAGCCACACACCGTTCATCCAACGATTTTATAATTTTTATAACCCCTCCGATTTCTTGAAGTCCTAAAAAGCTTATTTTTTCAGCGATGACCAGGACCTCCTCATTCGGCTCAAATCTCTTACCACCAAGCCATTTCTCATAGTTTGGAAATAAATAAATGGTGCAGGGGGCCAAACCTGAATAATATGGTGGATGACGAATCAATTTGTAGTTCAAAATATAGAATTTTACAAGTGCGACTGCGCACAAGTGCCCAGATTACATAATAAAATGTTTTAAGTAACACATAATATTATGTTTAACAATACATTTGTTTCAACCATGAAGTAAAAGACTCAGAGTATCCTTTATGATTTTTTCATCAAAATGTAGTGATCGTCTTTTTAATAGCCGCAAAGGAACAATCCATCAAGAAAGCTTTTTATCATTTCTTTTATTATTAAAATGGACGGGAGTGAATCGAGTTCCAAGAAAAATAACTGATTTCAAATAACAAAATATTAGTAACGCTAATTATATAATGTAATAACAAGAAATTAACAATAACGTCTCGATGTATTTAATGGCGAATTTGATATATTTTGTTGTGTGTAAATAAAAGATCTTTAGGCGCGATATGACAAGTAATTCAGATGTTTTTCGGACGGAAATATGTTTTCAAACGGAAATGACTTTCAGATATTGGTACAATGACTGCCATCTGTGTTTGATTTTATTTTGAAAGGGTTTTCGCCTTCGCTAGAATATTTTATATCATTTTCAGAAACTCGACATTAATGTTTACAGATGATACAGCTACGCCACCGGCTGTCGAGTTTGGTCCCTTGCATTGAGAAATGCAATACAAGGTATAAATATTAGATTCGCTCGTCAAATTTCGGAAAATAATAAAAATATTTTAGCGAAGGCAAGAACCCTGTAAAAGCAAAAACAATCACTACAGTTAAAGAAGTTTTACTTCAACAGCTCGTAAAGGTTTGACGTACTCTTATTTTTTTTTAAATAATGGTCAACGCATTTGGGATCATAACTAGGGTCTTGCTCGTCCTAAGGCCAAATAAGCAGTGTAGCAAAAACGATCAGACCACGTGAAAAAATATAATATAAACCGTGTAGTTGGGCATACGTCTGTCGTATTCATCGCTCAGTATAATGGATACCGAATGGAACAATGATCAAAGGCGATTGATTTAATTAACATTTTAAAATAATAGTTCTTGTAAAATTTATATTTTCGGTTATAACAAGTTAAATCAAACCGTATAAATATTATAAAAAATAATGCTAGTTGCAGATCCAAATAAATAGATATAATTTATGAAATTAGTTATCACAATTTACTCTATTTATTGCATTTTATTTTTAGTATCAAAGTAATTTAAAAAATATATATATTATTTTATATTGGTTGTCTGGCTTCCAAGTTTTGTGAGTGACATTAAATGCATTGTGCCCGTTGATATGCAATTCTATCAAAATAAATTCAAATAATAGAATAAGAGAAGTAACATTAAGGCCGAATGATTCAAAACATCAAAAATTCAAAACACACGAGTACCGAAGAAGGTCCTATTAGGACACCCGGGAGGTAAACGAAAGGCGGGCAGACCTAGGCTGAGATGGGAGGATGATGTCAGGAAGGATGCCAGAGGAGTACTCTATATTGCAGATTGGATGACGACTGCCGAGGACAGAGGGCGGTGGAGGCTCGTGTTGAAGGGGGCCAAGGCTCGAAATGGGCGGTAGCGCCATTGAAAAAAAAGAAGATTCAGATGTTGAAACGCTTTTCCTATAAGCTATATGTAAACCTTCATGATTCACTTTTCACTTAAGAAAACTAACATTATATACTTACTAATGTACATAAACTAACACTAAAACTTGATTTATGTTGTATTTTATTTGATTAAAAAAGTTTTTTAAAAATTTATGTTATCATTAATTTGTAATTATTTTACCACACAATAGCGGTGCCTTTAATGGGTTCCCATTACTTACATTTATTTAATATTTTTAAGTATAAATATTATTTTATTCAAATGTATGCAATTATTTTGTAAAATTATTGGAAAAAAATGTTACAAAGATTTTTACCTGAACTTATATTTTAATTAAATAAAAACCAACCACTTATTTAATAAAAATTATCAACATGTTTCAAAACCAAAGGTTTCATCGCTTTAAAAAAAAAAACTTATTACATTATAACATATTTACTTACCGCAAAATTATTTATTTATTTTATTCATTTATTTGAACGGCCATAGAGATTTTTTTTTACATATAATACAGTCAGTACATGTTTTTTTAAAATTATTAATAAAGAAACAAAATACAGGTTCATAAAATTTTTGAGTTGACAAAAATAGGTCACATAGAATATAAAAATAGATAATCTGCCAATATACTTCAAAACAACAATAATATTAATAAAAAACGAAAAATAACTTATGAAAACTATATTAGATGTTCAATTTGAAAATTAGAGATGGCAGCACCTCCGCTTGTATCTAGTAAGTGGAGTAATTATTATTATTTATTCAATTCATTCACTTTTTTCCCATTTGTTTTACGTATTTTCTTTTACATTTTTCGTTTAAGATTGCTTAATATCGTCTTTAATGATTAACGATTATAATTTGAGTTAAATTTGGTTTTACTATATAAGTTATTCTACTATTAAAATATTGAACTTAAAAAAAGAAGTTGTAATAGATTAATTAATGTACATATAAGTTGAGTCAAAGTAAGCGAGGCTTAACTAAAAATATCATGAGTTAATAAAACTACCAACTTGCTATGAAAAGTTATTTTACTTAAAAGTTCGAAGTTACTCAATATCTTTCGAACTCAAATTAATGAGATTTTAGTTTTGCATCGCGTTTACTATCCAAAGAAAAAGATCAATCCTAAAGTAATTAAATTTCTTGAAGAAATTTTCCATTACTGCCGTTAGCCATAGAGTTATTATTCAATGGATATCACCACTGGTTGCAAAAATATATCTGTACTCTACGAAACAGTTAGACGAAATATTCTGATCGGTGAATAAATTATAAATTAAATAAATGAAAAGAAAATACTTAAGTCATTTTATTTAATAAAGAATAATAAGAAAATAAAGTGACTTAAAACAAAGTATTTTCTTTTCATTCATTTAAAATGTCAAGTCACAATGTGTTTGCTTCTTTTGAAAAATTATCCATTGTTGAAATTTGAAATTTTTGCACATGCATTGTCAATTTCGATACATCCGTGTCATTCACTAGCGTTATTAAAACTAATTTATTATTCACTAACATTATTAAAAATATTAGTAACTAACTAATTAACTAACTAACCATTAGACCGTTTCTCCGCAGGGATAGGCAGAGAGGACTGAACGCCAAACAACTCGGTCTTGCCACACTCATTGCCTCATTTATATTCATACAGAGTCTTCTATTTTTTACGAGTCTTGACATGGCCTTACTCGGGTATCTGATTCTGTGGACTGTGGACTGCTAGCTTCGCTTCTTTGGACAGTTTTTTGTTAGCGCCAACAGCATTCAGTCCCCTTCTTCCCCAATTGAATGCAGATATATATGAGGCATTATTTATTTTATTTATTTATTTATTCTTAATATATTTATATTACGAAGGTATAGTATACTGTCACATGTGTTGTAGAGGACATTTTTGAATTGTAAATTATAATTTGTAGATAGTAAAACAACCAGTGTGCTATGTTACAGTAAATAAAAAGATAAAGTATAAAATATAAAAGTTAAAATATAATATCGGTTTCCACACAGTTTCAAGAAAATAGATGTGTGTTGTTAGTTATGAGTGTGGTAACAAATTTATAAATTCAGAGTTGGAGTCACCTGCATTAACCCTTCTTTTAATATATCTATCGGCCTTCTGATTTCTCGTAAACTTACTGACTTCCCAGATACACAACCTCATCCACCTGCTCCAAGTGTTCATCGTCTACAACTATATTGCACACTGTTTTCTGATTAAACAAGTACAGAAATGATTAGATGTTTTTACGTGAGGGTAGTGGGAACGGTAATGTGTTTCACCTTAAACACCTTAGAAATAAACAAAAAATCAAATGAAAAATTAGATTAGTAATAAAATAATAGCACCCTGTAAGTCACCTTTGTTGACCATGTTTCCTTGTTATTTGACTCCTCCCACCGCCCTCCCTTCCAAAGCATCACTCTTACACGGAGAAAAATGTTATTCTAAAATACGATCATTTTATTCGTAAAAACCGTAAAAACGGGACTGAAGTTCTTACGAACAAATTAACGGTGTTTCAATGTTTATTGGCGGATAATGTAAGAATTTTTTTTTGGTATACGTACGAAATTATGTATACCAACAAATTATTCTCACATGTTCCCGCCAATAAACATTGAAACCCTGTTAATTTGTTCGTAAGAACTTCAGTCCCGTTTTTATGAATAAAATGATCGTATTTTAGAATAATATTTTTCTCCGTGTACTACTATCACCTTATAATATGAAATCATTTCTGTACTTGGATGTGTCGAAAACGGCAGCAATTAAATAAAACTAAATAACAAATGTACATAGTTAATAAAACTATTCAAAGCGAAATGTCTGAAAAATGTTACATAGTACAAAGCCAAAGACCGGACCAAAAAATACGGTCCAATTTTGTAATAATGCTATATAATGGAGGTTACTCTAAAACTTTAGCGGTAGCAATATTATGAAGAAATTAACTTCAATATATTGGGTAAGTAACCAATTTGAAATCTGCTGTTGATTTCTAATGATTTTTTTTTTGTATCTAGGCAAAGGAAGCAGTTAGAATCGGGAAGGAGTTTTTGCGTCAATCCACGAGTTCCGGAGATAGAATCAGCCCTTTTTTTCAAGCAGCTTCACCGAAGGAGTTGGCAGAAGCCTTTGCAAAATTCTTACAAATGAATTTGCTAAAGGAGGCTTACCATTAACCTAGAGAAATTAGTGAAATGTCGCTGTATTAACTTTATATTTTCACGAAAAGGTTAATTCGGAGAGTGAAAATGTCATTTAAATTAGCATTAACATGATATGGTTTTGAGTTATGGCACGTTGCCTTACAATATAATCATCTATCGTTGATATTCCATCGTTTCTGATAAATATTTTAATTAAAAAATATTTGTATGATTTTTTACAATAAATACACAACTTTTACATGTTAGCGTTTGTTATAAAGGAAAAAATAATAGCCTTTCCTCACCATAAAGGGATGAGGCTCTTGTGTGTGGTGCGGGAATTCTAGCTAAATTATATAAAATCATTTAATTAAATAACAAAGTGAAAATTAAGAAAAGGCAAGATGAATTAATTAATTAAGCAAAAATCAGTGATTTAATAATATATTTTTTTAAATATTTATATTGAGGGATCAGTAGGATTTATCGGTCCAGTTAGGAGTTCTACCGAGCCGAAACCTCTGATTTGAACATATCTAGAGTCGGTGAATTATTTTTCCATTTCACATAACCCATGCTATCGGTCAAAT
The DNA here is from genome assembly GCA_951813805.1 of Limnephilus auricula. Taxonomy (NCBI): domain Eukaryota; kingdom Metazoa; phylum Arthropoda; class Insecta; order Trichoptera; family Limnephilidae; genus Limnephilus; species Limnephilus auricula. The sequence goes on along the minus strand of OX638409.1, from coordinate 4,893,836 downwards.
TCAGCCTGTTTTATGCGCCAGAGTCATGGAAAATTTGACATTTTGGGTGCGCGCCACCCTGTGAAGCCGCGACGAAGATTTGAACGATGGCACGATGGATTTTAAATAATGATTTGTGTATTCAATACACAATGGCATCAATAGGCCTTATAAGATCTCCGAAAAGAATAATCAAATAAATTTTAATAGGCTTTTGAAAAACTGCAATCCAAAACCTTTAAAATCCACTCAATGTACAAAACTATTTCACTTCTTCAGTGCAAGATATTCATTCGTGAATCGAACAGATTGCATTTCTGCTTGCTTAGTACGGGACTTAAGGATTTCGCAATCATATTTAATCTCTTTGAATTTCTACTTTTATCCTCTTTTTCAATGAAGAAAATTAAATCTCTTGCAGGCGGATGGCAAATGGAAAAGGTGAAGATAAGGATAAAAAGAAAGGAATAAAATTGCTCCCTGATGGAACATTTTTTTTTATTTGATCATATCGCACTATGAGTACTTTAGGGTTGTCAAAAGGTCAAAAATATTTTTTTTTGTTTTGTTTATGTTTTAAAATGCAAGTCAATAAACATTTTAGATACGTTGTAATTGAGTTATTGAACTAGAGCTCCTGACCGTCAATCAGAGGAACACAGGTTCGTATACCGTCGGCGGCATGTATCTTTTCTCGGGAGGTTTTTTTAATATGGATGAATGTTTCAGGCTGATAATTATTGCTTATAATAATTGTTATATATTAATAATTTGCAAGCATTACTATATTATTTTGATATATCAATAATGATATCATGACAAAATGTTATGTATTCAGAAAGGAAGTTTTTAATTTGTTTGTGAAATGTGAGTGTGCCAAAAAGACCTGTTTTCGAAGGCCTATAATTATGAATTTTTATTATAAAATATCTTTCACAATACTTTTTTGTTCTTTATTTCTTCATTTGTTTTGTTAATCTATTTATTTTTTATTGTACAACAGAATATTTATTCCAATTACAGTACAATTTCAATATGTCGAATTTTTTTTTTTGTGCGGAGAAGAAGGAGATGGGGAAGTCACCAAAGACGGCTAAAGCTATTTCAAGCAACGTTCAATTCTGAACAATTCCCTGGTGTAAGATAACCATTCAGAATTGAAGCGTAGCTTGAAATGGCTGTGTTTGGTGACCAGATCTGAATAGCCAAGTACATCCCCACTTCCTCTTCCCCATCTCCTTCCTCTCCCCACCACCTTCAGCTTCACAACATACCCCTTGTTTAGTGTTGAAATAACTTTAGGACATTAATCCATTTTACCCATGTTCCTTACCAAATATTCCTTCCTTCTGATTCCCCTCCTTTCACATCAAGGCCCTTACCCAAGAAGCAAAATGATGATTTAAAAACACTTGAAAAAAGAACACATTCGCACTTCTTTGTTTTGAATGAAAACATTCAGTTGTTATCTTTGAAAATTCGATCGGGCTTGTACAAGCATTTCTCAAATCTCGCAAATAACAATAATATAAATATATTATGATTTTCGTGAAGACCATCGGGTCATCATTTAACATTGGAAAGTGATCGTGAATGAAGAGCTGGGAGCTGTCACCTCATCATCAAGGTAAGGGCCATTCCTGTCTTTTCCTTCCCCTTGTCGATTTAAAATCACAATCTCATAATTTAGTTTTACAGTTCACACGGTGTCATTGGACACTTAACACCCCTATTGGGGATGCTATAGTCTCACTGTCTCCAGACGGGAGCAGTTGGGACTCTTGTGCGGTGTTCATGTAAAAAAAAAAAACCTACGCGACAAAAATAAATTTCTCAAAATATATTTACAGTGATAAGTTTTGTTATAATTAAAACTGTCTTAGACGGATCGACTTAGCTAGTATTTTTTTTATCTATATTTATTCCGACTTTTTCTTGGTGTTTTTGTTTCGGGCTGACCAGTGACAGATGACGACCGTAAATCGCTGTGAAATAAATGACGCACATTGCGAGGTTATGGCCAATTATAGCGGACAAGATGTCAACATACACACGACACTAGACCAGAAGTCAACATACCACATACATGCCAAATGAGATCTTGATTAGAGCGTAGTAATGCTATATTTTTGAATGGCCAGGAAATATGACGATATATGAATTCATTATGGTGTACAGTATGGTATTATCTGATGGGGAAGTTCATGTAATTCTACCATAATACCAGTTCTTGTAAAAGGCAATTTTGAAAATTATACCGAGTCCCAGTCCATCCAATTATCCTAGCCCAGTCGATATACAAGGATTGATAGGATTAGGTAACTTCTCATTGTTCCCTAGCATGACTGCAGATTGCCAACGAATAAGTAACAGTTCACAAAGACTAAGTGTCCTTCATATTTTAGATACCAACTGTTGTTTTTAGGTTAGCAATCTGCAGATGTCCTAGGGAACGATGAGAAGTTATCGAAAGTTATCACATCAATCCTTATCGATCGAGTGTGCTGGGGGCCAGTTCTTATAGTACAAAGGCAATTTTGAAAATTATGTAATGTCCCCAACCTAGCACAATCAATCGACAATAATTGATAGGATAACTTTTGGTAACTTCTCATCATTCCCTAGTATGACTGCATATTGCCAACGAATAAGTGACAGTTCACAAAGACTAAACGTCCTTAATATTTTCGACATCAACTGTTGTTTGTAGGTTAGCGATCGGCAGATGTCATAGGGAACGATGAGAAGTTATCAAAAGTTATCACATCAATCCTTATCGATCGAGTGTGCTAGGGAACCAGTTCTTACAGCACAAAGGTAATTTTGAAAATACATAAGCCACTAGACCAGAAGTCAACATACATACATGCCAAATCAAATCTGGATAAGAGCGTAATAATGCCATATTTTTGGATGGCTAGAACTAAAACGATTCTTGGACGAAGTATGCATTATGTCTGTGTAAAATTATGTAATAAAAGAAGTATGAGGATAATATATGGATTATGGATGTAAGAAGGAAGAATATAGAAACATTGTTGTCACCTAACAAAGATTAACGCTTTCATTATGTTTTTTTTTCAGATTTAGATGTTTTAAAATTTTTAAATCAAGAACGTAAAAGGACACTTTTATTTAAACATAACAGCAAAAAAATGGATGTTGGTTTGTACCATGACCGTATTTTAATGTTGGTTTTTACTATATCTATACTAGGGGCGGAGATAGACCAAACGAACGGTAATTTCATCCTATGGTACATCAAACAATAATAATTTAATATTCACATACATAAGGTTTTAATAAATAATAATAAAATTAAAAATATTAAAAATTCTTCATTAGAAATTAGAAAGTTTTCTATTGTCGTATGAATAAATAAAATGTATGGGGTAATTAAACATTAATAATTTTTACATAAGCGTACATAAGGTTTGAATAAATAATAGTAAAAAAAATAGTATTGGCCAATGGACATAGTCCAACCCTCATTTTTTTGTAATTACTATGGAGATAGAACAAAAAGTGATGTTCAAAATGTAAGTTCCCGCTGAAAATTAGTTTTTTTTTGTGTATGGATATAGTAGATAATAATATGATAAATATTACTGCATTCACAGTTTAAAAAAAACATAAATGGACAGTACAAACCAACCCTCAGCAAGCGACATGTCAACAAAAAACATCAAAAACGAATAATATTTTAACTTACAAAAGAAAAGCCTTAGATTTTTCTATCTACTGAACTGTGTAACAGGAATATATTGTGATCTTGTAGAATACATTTATTACCTAACAAACAACATATAAAAAAAAATACCGTGGAAATCGTATTCCGTCTCTGATTTTGATTTTGATGAAAAACGCAGTTTACGTTTTGCTATAAAACATACTTTTTCATAAACTTTTAAAGTATTTTAATATAGGTACACTTACATTCTAAAATACACGTTTTTCGATTTTGTGACGTGCAAACTTCGATAAAAATTTTAAATCAAATAACGACAAAAGGTAATTTTTTTTACTTTTACTTTAATTATTTTTTTGTCAGGAACCAAAATTGGTACGGTAGGGCTATGTGGGTTAACTTGGCTGAAATTGGCTTGTTCATACGTATGTATCTGTATCGGTTAAACCAATGTTTAATGTTAACGACTTTTATTCAATTAAAATATTTTAAACGAATGAAAATAAAATACTTTTTAAGTTACTTTATTGATATATTTTCACTGTCTAACGGTTTCGGTACCTCCGTACCATCATTAGAACTGTTACACAAATATAATATACAGATTGTCAAGAAAGAAAGAGACAGTACACTAGAGTAAGCCAGTGCGTCAGTTGTGAGAGGGAAGTGGAGGGTGAGGTTGTGAGAGGTGAAGTATTAGTATTATTTCAGATAAGTATTATTTAAATCATTTCAAAAACATATTAAAGCAATTTAAAACTTTTTCCACTTATTTTATTTCTGACAGTAACCGGTTTCATCCTATTAAGTTCATCTTCAGACTTTTTTTTTTAAATAGAGAATCTTCAAAAGAGTCCCGACTGCTCCCTTCTGGAGCCAGTGAGACTATGGCATCCCCAATTGGAGTATGTTGTGAGGCTGAAGGTAAGTGGGGAAGGGAAGGATATGGGAAAGAGGAAGGTTGGAAAGTACCTGGCTATTCAGATCTAGTCACTAAACATGGCTAAAGCCATTATTAAGCAACGTTTCAATTCTGAATGGTGGTCTTACACCAGGGCGATACTGAGAGTATCTTCCACTCTGGAACGTGCCGCAAATATAACATATATTATTTTTATTAATTAATTCTGAAATAACACAAATTCATCAAATAAAATTTATTTGCGCACGCCGGGTTCGAACCCGCGACATTCCGAATGGGAGTCAAGTGTCTTACCACTCGACCACGGACGGTCGTCAGACTGGTATAATTATTGCTTAAACTACTTATTATATACATAACATTGTGCGGGAGTGGGGGGGGGGGGGGGGGAGTTAACAGGGGTGATATACAATTTTTTATTCAAATTATATGGATTTTCACATATTTTTGATTTGAAATCGAATTATTTAATTCTAATTAAATTAAAACAAATTACTTTGTTTAAACCACTAATATAATCACAATTACCTACATGTTTCAAAACCGATGGTTTCTTCGTCAGGGTAGTAATGACATTACCCTGACGAAGAAACCATCGGTTTTGAAACATGTAGGTAATTGTGATTATATTAGTGGTTTAAACAAAGTTATTTGTTTTAATTTAATTCAAAATGACGCCACAAAGTGATTTTGCGAAGTTTGAAGAAATATTTAATTATAAATTATCTCAGGTCTATAGATTACTTTGATAGGCTGGAACTGGCTATAATTAGAAATAAATTGTGTGGGAAAAGGTATAAAATAATTTTATTTTATTTTATTTTTTATTAAAAAATTTTTGATATTATGGTACATAAAATAATAAAAGGTAACAACATAAATAACAAGTAAACATACTTAAATATAATATTGTATGAACAAAAAAATCCCACAAAGGCAAATGCCTGAGCGTGGGTGTAATATTGAATTTATTATAATTTTATGGTTAATAGGAGATTTAAGAATTTAGTTAATTTTTAGGTATAAAAAGAGTAAAAGTAAAAGAGTAAAAATAAATTTAAATACGTTATTACAATAGTTCCAACAAGAATTTTCAGTATCAAAAATAGAAATATTAATCATGTCAATGTAATCAATGTAATTTGAAAAACCTATACAATATCGACAGCGGAAATTTTAACTGCTGTAACGGATAATAAATAAGCCAAAAATGAGTTAAATTTGTCACATATCGCTGTGTTATTTCGCTTTCGATCTGTGTCGTCTGATTTCCTAGAGTTTGGTAATATTTGTTTTGTTTTGTGTTCATTAAACTATCTCACCGCAGTGATAAAAAACACATTTTATATATTACTGTGTAGAATATCATCGATCAGGCGACAAATTTCTTATTCTTTGTTCCCCAATAAATAATTCTTTCACAACTTCTCTGCGGTTGTAAAAAAACAATAAAATCTCACGCATAATACCAGTTGACAGGACTGTAGAAGGAAAATGTTTGGGAAAAATCTACAAGCCAAAAAAGAAATCTATTCCGGCGATAAATAATCACCGCTAGCGAGGAAGTTCTGAAGGCGATTTATTTATCGAGTCGTTTAAGATGTGAAAAACAGAAAAATAAGTTGTTTTGGTTAAAAGCAGTGCAATAAGAGAAACCTTTAAATTCCACTAATGTATTATATACGTGTCTCGTGTTGAAATGTTCTGGTCCGACCAAAAGTAAGGAACTATTTAAACAAAAGAAATAACTACATCTACTAATAATAATAGAAAAAAGGGTTTACCTCGAAAGTTTGCCGAGAGTTTTGAAAATTGATAATTTTTGTAGATTTCGATTCGCTTTTTTTCCGAATTTTAACTTTGCCACCTCGAATCTTTGCCGCTCGCGCCGCCATACTGGAAAAATGGCACCAAATTAATAGTAGTTTTTTCAAAATATCTCCTTTCCAACTCATTTTACGATAAAAACGTTTAAGTACAAAATTTAACTAGTGAAAATTGGAAATTTTATAGATTTCGATATGCTCTTTCCGAATTTTAACTTTGCCACCTCTAATCTTTTCCGCTTGGGCTGACGTATTGGAAAAATAGCGCCTAATTAATAACAGTTTTTTCAAAATATCTCCTTTCCAACTCATTTTACGATAAAAACTTCAATATACGTTTTGGCTAAAAAAAACTCATTTACACACTACCTCAGAGTAGATAAGGTAGAGTAAGCGGCGCGTTTGTTTTGTCCCTATAAGCCTAATTAATACCCATGTAATGCACAATTTTGAAATTTAGCACAATCTTCTTCGTTTTGCTGTTTCTGATGGACCAGGCGTTGCGAGAATTGATCATTATTGTGACATTTAATATTATGTTCGCTGATCTTGAATGGCTGCGACCTTATACGACGAAACCAAATTTTTATTTTACCTAATTGAAATTTTTTAATGCAGTATTTTCCATCACCCCGACTGCAAAAAGTTGTTTTTTTCAATGATTAAGATCAATTTGAAGGTTTTTTCTTAAAAATATTTGAATTAAGCGTGTGCAGTGAATTCGAAAGTTTGTAACAGTTAAATTTCACGGAAGTACCTGCCAATGAGATTTGTTTTACAGCCGTTCGTTGTGCAGAGATATTAGCTTTTAGTTTACAATTTAAACGCTTCCAGCAGTTGGGTTTTGAAGCCGGTGAGAGTTGGTCGTGCCAGATGTCGAGTTTCGAGCAGGCGGACTTCAGTCTGTTCACGTAAGAAACGCTTCCCATATGAGATTGTAATTTAGATTAATTCATAGGGATTTACTGTTTTAAATTTATAAATGTGTTCAGTATATATCTAACTGAGCTGGCGCCCCTTATGATATTTTAGTTTCTTCCAGATGTCTTCCTATTATAGATTCAGTTCTCAGTTGCAAACCATAAAAATGGTGACTACCGTCGTTATTTTTACATGACTCTAGATTTGAAATTATAATGAGTCTCATGTTTAAAATAATTGATCATTATCATTCCATTGTGTGTCTTTTTAAAATAAATATAATTATTTAAAGAATGGTTAATTAATTCTTTCATTTTAGTAATTTATCCTCATCTAAATTTTAACCGCACATGTTAATTATTTTTATAACCTAAAACAGTTAGTGTTACAAGTTTACCAAAATTATAAAGTGGTGGAGTGGAAAATACTCTCAGTATCGCCCTGGTGTAAGACCACCATTCAGAATTGAAAATGGCTTTAACCATGTTTAGTGAGTAGATCTGAATAGCCAGGTACTTCCCCATCACCCTCTTCCCTATCTCCTTCCCTTCCCCGCTTGCCTTTAGCCTGTAACATACCCCAATTGGGTAAGCCATAGTCTCACTGGCTCCATACCGGAGCAGTTGGGACACTAGTGAGGTGTTCAGTATAAAAAAAATAATAAATAAAGACATTTTGATAGTCATTACTAAAAATAAAATGTTAAGGTTTCTTAATACAAGTGATTCAAATTTAGTCTGTCTTTAGAGGTGCCCTTGGATGGTTGTGCATCCAGGATTTACTTTAGAATATCATTGCTGCTATGGTGCTAAAAAAATTGCGTTCTGTTGAACTATGCATGTTTAAAATAATAAAATACCATCTTTTGTTAAAGTTTTGGGTGTTATTGGATATAGAAAGGTTTTTTCTTTTCAGAATCAATAAAAAAATACGCACTGACCATGACCTCCAACTCAATATTTATTATACATAATACATAGATTTGTTTCCCACCTTCATACCGCCAGGTACAACATCCCAAGTCGTATAGAAAGATACTAGAGGTAGAATAGCTAGTGCCAATCTCATCTTTCCCTCCATTCCATTGTAAGCTGAACCATTCACTCTTCATTCTCATCCCCTTTCACTGGTCCACCCTCCTTTCACAGCCACTGTGTCGTCAGTTATACAGAGATGAGAAATAGATGAGATGGTGAAGCTTAATCAATCATTGTAGGTTACAATGAATTTGGTATTATGTATTTCAAAGCATTTGAAGAATGTAATGTGGATTGTGATATAGAGATAGTTTTTCGATTAGATGCGAAGCGAACCATCTCTCTATAGTGAACAGTTCTCCAGTTCTATACCTAGTAGATATGGGTTGAAAACTGGGTTCGAACTTACGGAGAAGTAACCTAATATGTGCGCAGTATAACACCAGAATTAATAATATCGATGTTTTTAACCTTCAGAAATATCGCAACGAATAATGCGTATTCTTTGTTCTATGAATGCATACGATCACAAATTATCCCTCCGTCAGTCGTATCTGATCTGATAGGCACAGGCCGTAATAATAATAATATTATTCTTCAGAAACATTTTACCTTGCATGAGGTATATGGATTTGCCTGGATATGAATAATTAAAAAAATGAGTGCGTTTAACCTTTACGAGCAGTTGAAGTAAAACTCTTTGACTAAAAACAAAAAACAAATAAAAAGTAACATTTTTAGACGGCAGAAAACGATTAGTTTGCTGAATTTTTCGTTTATAATTGTTTATAGAGGAAGGGGTAAAATTTTCCTGCAATTCAGCCATTTGAATTCTAAACAACACTATTTTTATTGTCACACTACTGCCACTTTTCACTTCAATAGCTAAGAGAATTCACAAGAATCACAGAGAAAAAAGGGTTAATATTTATCGCAAAAAAATTATACAAATCAAAAGGTTCAACTAAAATATTTAGTTAAATCATATAATAATCAACAAAATATAACATTAGTAGACAAAAATAAACGGGTGAAGTCTGATGTTTGAGTTTGCCTTGACGTTTTGTTTTTCGTTGCTAGGCTTCGCACTCATTATTGCCATACCATACCTACGACGTTAATATGATGAAATATAAATCTCCCAAAAATGATTTAGGTTATCCGTCGTAATGGCCCTAAAGAAGCATTACTTCAAAAAAAATATTAAAGAAAAATCACAAAGACTTCAACAAAAACAAAAAAAAACATTTTAAATAAAAGAAAGTACTTTCAAACTGGCCTGTATCTTACAAGGATTACCTTATAATGAAATATATCTTTTGGCGATTCATTCAATACTATCTTAATATTACGTAAAAGCCTTTATACCAGTCATGAGCAACCCCCGGAGAGCCTTTTCGTACTTCTCACTTAGATAAATAGGATGTAAATATAAAAAAAACGGTTTCTGTTATTTTACAAAAGGGTTTAGCGAAAATCTTCAGTCTTTCTTCAATTTTGAATCGAAATTTTTTTCATACTCTTATAAAGGCAAACATTTTGTGGTTCGACCTGAAAAAGTATAAAAAACTCAACTTTGATGCATTTTGTCATGTCTGTTAATTTGGTAGTATAATAATTCGGGTGTGGGTACCGCCGCCTCGAGAACCATATATTGGACGACCAACACCTCAGCCACAGGTCCTTCAAGTGGTTCGTTTTAACTTAGCAGGGGTGTCCGGGTTCATGGGGTTAGGTTTGTCCGGCATTTGGGGGCGGATGCGTCTGCCGACCATCTGCGTGGCAGGCCGGGTCGGGAGAGACTGGTTGAGGGAGACCTTTTGATCTCTCCAGCCGACCCTCTCGACCCGTTGCTTTTTACCACCGTGGAAGGGATGGCTTCACGCGTCCATCACTCCATATTTTTTCCCAGATTCCTACCCACCCCTCAAACCTTTTTCATTCGCAGGACTTCATCTCCTTTGATGACCTCCTGCGTGAAGCTAATGTAAAACAAAAATTATAGACCGATCAGTTGCATAGTTGGCATCGCGTTTAGGTCCCAAGGTATCGTGTGTTCAATTCCTCAAGCCCTCCATCACGATACAAGCAACTTTTTCTACTTACTGTGGTTGTAGTAGAAGATTTTCAAAAATTGTAAGTTTATTCCTATTGGTGCTATTTCTTTAAAAATAACAAATATATTTTTTAAAGGTTTCCGTTTTACTCAATTGGCGACTTCTTGGCTAAATTTTCAAAATCAAAAAATTCCCAAAATTGCCAGTAGTTATTTTTTTAACATGTTTTTGAATATTGAAGATGGACGTACGGCATACCAGGGAGTTGGTGAAAAAACTAAAATAGGTTTAATTGACCCTCCGTCTAAAAAGGTTGATCATAACTGCTTTATACGGCCACAAGAATACGAAAATAAAATAAGATTTTATAAGTTAGTCAACTCACGGGGACTGGACGGTGATTTATTTGATTCAAAGCTTCGAAATGCCTTACAAATGAAAAGAATAATAGATAAATAAATGGAAAAAAAAAACCTATGCGTATTTTTCAATAACATGTTATTTCACCGATTATAATCGATTGTATCCGTAACTGAAGCGAGCATGAGCGGATTTTTTCAGAGAATCAATTCAGTCTGATTCATAATGTCAACTGAAGTAATTTTTTGATTCCTTGACTCTGTAATTCATTTCATTTTCGGAAAGAAATGTATTTATTGAACCTTGCAGGTTTTGTGCTTGTACTAGAAAGCTATCGCAAGTAATTTTTTAAATTCATTTTTTTTTTTTACTTTACTTGATTATTCCACACCCAATTTTTAATTAAATAGTGTTGTGTGTATTAAAAATGTACTTAATTTGTTTTTAGAAATAACTCTCAATGTTCGAGAAACAAAAACATAAAAATAAGTGTTCTTTTAAAACTGACCGCTGCCGTGTTGCTAAATGGAGGCAGGTCTTGAAACTGACCCCTAGCACACTCGATCGTTAAGGATCGATAGGATAATTGTCGGTAATTTCTCATCGTTCCCTAGCATGTCTGCAAATCGCCGACGAATAAGTGACAGTTTACAATGACTAAGTGTCTGTAATATATTCAATGTCAACTGTCGTTTGTATATTAGCGATCTGCAGTTGTCTTAGGGCACGATGAGAAGTTACCGACAATTATCCTACCGATCTTTATCGATCGACCATGCTAGCACCCCAGGGCCCCTAGCAAACTCGATCGATAAGGATTGTATCGATAACTTTCGGTAACTTCTCATGGTTCCCTAGCATGAATGCATATCGCCAGTGAATAAGTAACTGTTCACAATGACTAAGTGTCCGTAATACATTCGACGTCAACTGTTGTTTTTTAAGTTAGCGATCTGCAGTTGCCCTAGGGAACGATGAGAAGTTACCGAAAGTATCCTATCAATCGTTATCGATCTAGTGTGTTAGGGAGCCAGAGGCCCTAGCACGCTTGCTCTATAACGATCGATAGGATAACTATCGGTAACTTCTCATCGTTCCCTACGACAACTACAGATCGCAAATGAATAGGTGACAGTTCACAATGACTAAGTGTCCTTAATATATTCGATATCAACTGTCGTTTGTACGTTTGAGATCTGCAGTTGTCCTAGGGAACGATGAGAAGTTACCGACCGATTGTCGGTCGTTCCCTAGGACAACTGCATATCGCTAACGTACAAACGACAGTTGATATCGAATATATTAAGGACACTTAGTCATTGCGAACTGTGACCCATTCGTTTGCGATCAGCAGTTGTCCTGGGGAACGATGAGAAGTTACCGACAATTGGTCGGTAACTTCATATCGATCGACCATGCAAGCACCGCAGGATGCGATTTTCGTAAATTTACTCAACATGTGCGAACTTCGGGGCAGTTGGTTCGTTTCGAGACCTCTATACGTTACCAGAAAATGATTACAACCCATAAGGGTGATTATAACTTGTAAAATGTAGACCTTAATGTTGCAGGTCTCAAAACTATCCGTTTTTAGCTTATGACCTATAAAGGTTTAAATTATAATTTTTTATTAGAACAGTTTCACGCTTCACGGCTGAACAAGCTAGTTTTAATAAATACACAACTTTAAGTATAAATATTAACTCTTAAGTCGTAAATCTCATAAATTATGATCTCTTGTTTTCAATTTATATGATAATGCACACAAATTATGCAAAGCTTCTCGTCGTTTGCTTGTAAATATATGGACAATGTACGTACATATTGCATTTAATGTGTATATTTAACAGCACAACCAACGGGTAACTAATTTAACAGGAAGAAGGAAAATTAATTTTCTTCATATTTCCTTAGATTTTAATAATTAATTAATGATATTTTGTTAGGTATTATTAGTTATATTTGGTTGTTGAAACCCAAACATTCGTAAAGTACATTTTTTTAAAACTTATTTAGTGTTGCGTACTATGTACGCCATCTGACTACTCCACTGTTGATATTCATTTATAAGAAGATTAATGCCAAAGGTGAGTTAATATTTATTTTGAAAGACTTGAGAATTTTAGGACTGGAGAATTTTCATGAAGTGACCGTTATAAAAGCTTACAAATAAGAATTGGCTCATATTTTTCGCAATTAGTTATTTGCAATGTCGCGGGCTGTGAAGGTGAAAGGTTTATGGATAAGACAGTCTGAACGGATAAGTTTTAAGTTTAGCTCTAAATTCCGCCGAGTCTGTGATCATTCTTAACTCACGTGGCTATCTACATGTTTCGTGAACAAAAGTTAAAAATTAAATACCAATCAAATATGGAGAGGAAGGGGTAGAAGGAAGGGGAGAAGAAGTTTTCTTCGTTTTTTTTTTATGTTCTACTTCCATTTATGGGCATTTATGTCTACTGTAAATATTTCTGAATTTAAAGTATTAGAAAAACAAATTATATCGAATGAAAGTGTGTAGCCCTGAAAGCAAATTAAAAATAAAATAAATATTAAGAATACCGGAAATTAGTCCTTTTTAAATCAAATTCTAGACGAATAGACTCTTTTTTATAAAAAAACATAATTTGATTTTGAAAGATTGTTATTTTATCTAGTACTCGCAGTTTCAAAATTTTGAAAAACTAATTGTATTTTTAAGATCCTAAGGTTATACCGTTGGTCGTTGGCAGATTTGTTCAGTTATCAAACGATAGATTCAATCAAACAACACAAATTTCAAATCATATAATCATACTACAAAAGAAATCAATACATAATCTAGTTAACACAGTTTAAATTTTTTAAATTTTAGTTTAAAGAAAATCATTAAAAAATAAATCCGAAAAAGTGTTTTGTGACAAAAACAATTCAGTTTTTCTATTTATTTAAGGTCTTACAAATCAAAATATTTCAAATTTCTTTTACACACTTATTTTGTTTAGACATTATTGAAAAATCATAAATACTTATGATCAAAAAATACTTTCAAGAAGTACATGATATTTAATATTTTATCATCGTGCGTTTTGAGCATTTTTATTGCTTACTTGAATATAGGTAAATATTAAAAAAAGATTTAAATGAAATATAAAGATATTGTTGCCTATCAGAACGCGCCAATAAACAGAGCGACTCAACTGCTTAACGATTCTGCATTGACATTTTCAATGTCATTTACAGACAGTTCAGCAACTATCTTTTAGCAAATGTCACTAAGTAGTAAAACTGCCCTTGTGTACTTTGTAATTTATAATCTTCTCTATGATATATTGGTGTATAACTGTTTTATAGAGAACATGAAAAAATAAATAAATAAATAAATAATATAAAATTTTATTTTTAAAAAATTTATAAAGGGAATAATCGATCTTTCTCATTGGAACCTCCCTGTACATTTGCAAGCATTTTTAAACTTTTATTCTCAGCCGCTAGTCAATCAATCCTAACTGGAATAAACTTATCAGCAGACATACAGCTATTGAATTTCAAACAATTACATTCGAACGTATAGAATAAATGATATAATCTTCTTTATTATGTGGCTATGTAGAATAAATAATGGAAAACATTACAAGAATCATGAAATACGATATCAAAGTGGTAAAAATATTCTCCGAACATTCCACAAACCGCAACCGCGGGAATCCCCCTTCAACCCTTGTTTCCGTAATTCGTGAAATACGCCGTTAGTACATCTCAATTGCGGCAAAAATCTAACGTTCTGTTTCTGGGAATTTTGAAAACGGTGGAACATTCGCTCCCTGGTCGCAACTTGTGAGAGTGAGAACAGAATGGGTACATAAAGCACGAGAGAAGGCAGAGGTAAATCGAAATACGGGTTAATGAGTTACTGAAACTCTCTCACGTAAAATAGTGGCGTTAGTACCAGCTTGAAAAGTGTTTTAGGCCGTCTGAAAAGTGTTAATTTGTTTCAACTTTCAGCTAAATAAATGTTTGTTGATTGACTAGGGAAAGTAAATTGACTTTTGAAGATTATTTTTTTAATTGATAAACTAATGTTTAAGACAAGATTTTTTTATGCATAGCACAAAGGGGAAACAATTATTATAAGCAATAATTATTAGCCTGAAACACCCATCCATATTGAAAAAATCTTCCGAGAAAAAATACATATCGTCGACGGGACTCGAACCCGCACCCCTTTGATTGCCGGTCAAGAGCTCTACCATTAAGCTAAGGCGGGTTACCTCCTACCCGCCAAATGAATCAATATATACCTAGTGTTTCATTCAACAATTACTGTTTATTACATTTTTTCACCTCCAAACAACCAACTTTATTGTAGGAGGAAGTGAGTCGGGTCGCGTGTTCATATCACGTCGGTGTGTCACCACTTTGGAGGCAAGGTGAGAGTCTCCTATGTGAGGAGATATCGGTGAGCTGTGATATCTCCGCGTGCTGTAGGTCGGAATAATAACACGAGGATGATGATTTATGATGAGATTGTTGCTCGACGCGCGGTGGGCGGAGGTTTGTTGTTGAAGTTGTTGCAGCTGGAGCGAGCTGATTTGGTGCTGAAGGCACTGGTGATGAAGATCACGGATCTTCCGTTTCCCCAGGCTGGTATGCATCACGGCGGGATGCGTGTTGGCCACATCACGGTGGGATGTGGAGCTCGACGCACGATGGGCGGAGAGGTATTGAAGATGTTGCTCGACGCGCGATGGGCGGAGGTTGAGGTTGATGCTCGACGCACGGTGGGCGGAGGGTTGGTGTTGATGCTCGACGCGCGATGGGCGGAGGTTGAGGTTGATGCTCGACGCACGGTGGGCGGAGTGTTGGTGTTGATGCTCGACGCCATGTGGGCGGAGGTTAGTTGTTGTTGCTCGACGCCATGTGGGCGGAGATTTTGATGTTGATGTCAGCTGGTGGTGAAGATCACGGATCTTCACCACCAGCCGTCAGGCTTCTGACGGCGATGCATCACGGTGGGATGCATGCTGGTTACATCGCGGTGGGATGTGGTGGCTCGACGCGCGGTGGACGGAGTCCTAGTGTTGAGGTTAAAATGAGTCGTCTTGAGTCTTGGGCCGGTGATGGGTTTGGGTGATGCTAGATATTGGGCCCGATGGGCGGAGAGGTGTGTTATTAGGCCGCCGGCTTGTGTCGCCGTGAAGACTGAGTAAGATCGACTGACTGATTTCGCTTACTCGAGCCCTTGTATAGGGCCGAGCCTGGTACGAGAACGTTTGGCGAAATCGTGCACACGCTGGAAGATTCTCGATATGGCTACGCAGCGCTGTGTGTAATGTGTGGCAGATCCGAGCTCTTTCCAGAAGGTAGTCGAAATTAAATTGCCTAGCGAAGTAGCAGGTAGGTGCCGTGGAGCGCCGGACAGTGCCAATTAGTGCGGCGTAGATATTGACAGGTAAGCCGCTACATATATATGGCAGCCGATTTATAATGTAATTTTGCGCTTTAATTAGGTAGTTACTTAGAAAGATAAAGCAAATATATTTTTTCATTAAAAACATTGATTTTATTTTAGAAATAGTAAGTAACATTACGATTTGTGAAAAAATATTTTTTTTATATATATGTAGCAATTTATCTTTTGTCAATATTTTTTTAAATGTAGATGGTTTTTCACAAGATTTTTACATCTAACAGTTACTTGAAGGTGCATTTAAATATTATCATAAAATTTCGACTTACTTAAAATTGTCTCATGAAAAAAAAAAAAATTGTTTGTGAAAAGTTTCGTGAAAAGGCTCCTCAATTATTGGTTGAATTCGGCAACAGAGACTTTTCAAAAAAAAATATTTTTACGTAAATACCGCACAAGAGTCCCAACTGCTCCTGCCTGGAGCCAGTGACACTATGGCATCTCCAAAAGGGGTATGTTGTGAGGCTGAAGGCAGTAGGGTGGGGAAGGAGATGGGGTAGAGAAAGGTGGAGAAGTACCTGGCTATTCAGATCTAGTCATTTCAAGCAACGTTTTAATTCTGAATGGTGGTCTTACACCAGAGCGGTTTCGCTTCGCATAAATTAATTTGTATTAACTAATGTGAAATATTAATTAATTAATAAAAAAAATATATAAATTAATTAAATAAAATTTATTTGCACGTGCCGGGTTCGAACTCGCGACCTCCGGTTTGCGAATTAAGTGTCTTACCCTCGTTCACGGAGGCCGCCATAAGGTACCCTTCTAAATGCACTTTACTTAACCCGGCTCACAATATCGCATATCCATATCCATATGCGATATTGTGAGCATATGGTTTTAAATTGCATATGCGTGAGGTTCATCATATAACAATAGAAAGTTCAATGACATTGCAGAGAAAATGATTACTCGTACAAGGATCTACAAAGAAAATGTGATATAAAATAACTCAGACGGCGAGAGGTCGAGAACAGAACATATCAATTACTAGGCTAATTGACGGGCTTGATTAGGCAACCACTCGTACATGCAATTTATCCATGTCACTAGCAGAAGATAGTCACCTAGCTGTGCAGTACCAAATACTAGATACATTTATTACGAAGCATGTTCAGAAATTAAGTGTAATAGATTTTAATATATTTTTTAAAACCCTATTAGAAAAATAAAATACATGATATGGTTGATACACTTGTTGTCTATTTTTCCACATAATTGCCATCCCGTTCAATACATGTGGTCAGCCGTGGCAAAATTTTATTTAGCCCTCCTCGAAGAACACTCCCGCCACTTCTACCCCCCACTTCAGAAACTCATTCTACACCTGCTCGTCGATTGAAAATTTATTTTCACCCCTGTGTGCCTTCAATGGGGGAAGAGATGATGATTTGAAGACGCAAAGTCAGGGGAATATGGAAGGGTGGTTCAAAATATCTTAACTAAATGAGTCCAAGTGCGCCTTGGTGGCTTAGGCTGTGTGAGGACGGACGTTGTCGTACAACAACAAGCACACTCCTCGCATCAGTTTTCCCCTCCTCTTTTTCAATGCTTCTTTTGAATTGTATTAGGATGTCATAATATTATTGTGCATTGATGGTCTCCTCCTGAGGTCGAATTTTGAACAAAATGATACCCTTTCGGTCCCAAAATACTAATTGATTATTTGACCATGATTTATTTTGCCGAAATTTTAGTTTTTAAATTTTTGGCAGATGGGAAATTGGTGTGACAAATTTTTGTCTCAGTCGTGTAATGAACCACCACATGTCATCTCGAGTTACAATAGAGCTCAAAAAATCCTCACCTTCCAATTCGAGTCGTTCAAGAAACTCGCAAGCGTTATTGAACAGATTTTCTTGTGCTGACGACATCATTCACGCATCTGGACACTACAACCTCAGTTTACGTAATAACGTGTTCCAGTGATGCTCGTCAGAAGACCTATCTCTCTGCGACTCAGTGTTGCCAACCTTCAAAAAACAAAAACCAAAAAAAAATTATCCCGGTACACTTACTT
This sequence comes from Limnephilus auricula, assembly GCA_951813805.1. Lineage (NCBI taxonomy): Eukaryota > Metazoa > Arthropoda > Insecta > Trichoptera > Limnephilidae > Limnephilus > Limnephilus auricula. The sequence goes on along the minus strand of OX638409.1, from coordinate 4,875,637 downwards.
TCTGAACACGCTAAGTATGTTTTAAAAATGAATATCGTCGTCTAGATTCGAAGTCGCTAGCACAGACATCATTATCGATGGCAACCTTTTATAGTCAGTAGCTTTTATTTCTTATTTGTGCCAAAGACGTTTGTCGGAAAAACGATCTTGCGAGATACATAGTCTATTTAAAGTCTTATTAAACAACTAGAAATAGAATGGCGCAGCCGGTAAAATGGGAATAGACATTTCCGAGATGCTTAAGTCCCTTTGAGTTGGTGAAACTGAATTCTTAGCTATTAGACCCTGTCATTATCTTCTTAGTGGTTCAGATATCAAAGGGAAGAGTGTCTGGGGATAATGTAACATTTTTGTGAAAAGCGTGAAGAATATTTCCTTTAAATTCTTTTACGAAGAACGGTTGCATTCTGTAAGTTTGATGAAAATAACGATGTGCAAATTTGGATTAGTAACTTGTTAAAATGATATTATTAGCCTGTTTAACGCTAGGTAATGTAATTTATCGTGTAAAATATATTCTCAAAGATTAACTATTAATTAGTTAACTTAATAAAAATTATTTTTAATTTACCTAATCCAATAATAACAAACAAATTATCATGTTCCTTTAAAATGTAATCACAAATTAAATTTTGCAAATTTAATTTGTGATTACATTTTAATTAAATCAAAATAACAATAAACTTTATTTATTTCTTCAATCTTTGCAAAATTACTTCGTGCCATCATTTTAATTAAATGAAACAAATTGAAATGGGGGTGGCTAGAGAATATCTTATTATCTTAATAATTATAATTATCCGTCCTGGAAAGAGGTAGGGGGTTTCAGGATATGAATTATTTAGTTTTTTTTTGTTTTTTTTTTATTACGACAGGAAGTCCGTCATCCTGTAATTTTCGTTACATACAAAATTGTATGGTATAGTTGTAATTGATGTTCATGAAAAGTGATACAGGGTCATGAAAAGTGTCATAAGATCGTGAAAAGAGGTCAAGGTCAAGAAAAATTATAAAAGATCATGAAAAGAGATACAGGTAAAATAAAGAGATATAATGTATAAAATCTGCAACAACGTTATTGACTGTCCTGATTTACTGAAATTAATAAATTTCAAAATACCACCCAGGGTAACAAGGCTTAACGACTTATTCCACATTAGCCGGACTCGTACAAATGCAGGTGTCAGGGATCCAATCAGAAGGATGTGCAAATCTTTTAATCAAAATCAAGACCTTGGGAGACAAATCAAAATCAAGACAAGGATTCTGACTTATTTTTTGATACACAAAGTACTTTTAATAGAAAATTAAAGGCTCTTTTCCTACATAGTACAAAGTAAACATTTTAGACACATCCGTATAGCATTGCTTTTTTCTATCTATATATATATATATATATATATATATTTTAATATTTTTTTTGTCTTACCCTCCGAATTTTTCCAAAATAATTTGTAAACCTTTATAAGTTAAGGATATTAAGCATTTTCTTTCTTTTTCATCTCTAATTGTAAAATAATATTCTCATTTATATATTTTTTCCTTATTATTTATAAGTACAATTATTTTTATCTGTTTTTATTGCTGTCAAAGTCAATTAGTGAGAAATAGTTTGGGATGCAGGTGAGTTCTCTAGTTGTTGTTTTTATGAATTATGAATTGACATCTGTATCTGTATTTTCTCCTAAATAAATAAAAAAAAAAAAAAAAAAAAAAAAAAAAAAATGGACATGGAAGTAATATAACGTCATGAGAAGTGATGATTTTTTTTTTGTTAAATAGGTCACGTTAGGTTAGGTAATGGGTTTTCTTACATAATTGTCATCATTTTTCAAAAGTGTGTTGAAGTGCCACTGCGTTGAAATGTCAGTTTTATTTATGTTTTTACTTTATATTTTACGCATATTGTACTATTAAATCACACACAAATTGTACTCTATTAAAGTAAATAATAATAAGTAATAAGTAAGTAAGTAAGTAATAAATCAAGTCGGAACGTCAAATTTTACAAATATGTAGTTATTTGAATAGTGAAAACTATAGAGTTTTCAGTAAGCCAATAATAACATAGATAAAATATTTTGCAAAGAAAAGAAATCCAACCTAAGCATTCAACGAAAACCTTTTGTAATAAAACAATATCTGACTAAATGATTTATTACTTTAATTATATGTGAATAACCCACTAGAGTCTAAACTGCTCCTTTCTGAAGCCAGTGAGACAAGGATTTTTTTTTTAAAAGAGAAACATTCCCGGGTTACGAATAACCCAACAACATTTGAAAATCTCCTACTACCACCACATTAATCAGAAGATGTTGCTTGTGTTGTGATGGAGGACTTAGCCAGCCGAGGAATCGAACAGGGAACGCCTGGGTGGGACCGAAATGCGATGCCCATTCAATGTTGTGAGGCTGAAGGTAGTGAGGAGGGGAAAGAAGAAGAAGAAAAAGGAAGGTGGAGAAGTACCTGGCTATTCAGATTTGGTCACTAAACACGACTAAAGTCATTTCAAGCAACGTTTCAATTCTGAATGGTGGTCTTACACCAGGGCGATACTAAGAGTATCTTCCACTCTGGAACGTCCCACAAGTATACCATATATTATTTTAAATAATTAATTGTGAAAAAAACACAAATCAATCAAATAAAATTTACTTGCGCAAGCTGGGTTAAAACCCGCGACCTTCGGAATGGCAGTCCAACGCCCTACTGCTGGATTACGCCGGCCGTCACATTACAATAATGTTGTAGAAATTCTTCAATAATTTTATTATGCGGCAAAATGCTCGAATGAGACATTCTTTTTGCCTCATAGTTCATATTTTTACATCTGTTAGTAGCTTAATTGACAAATGCGTCGAGTTACCGTCCAGGCTGTGGATTTGTGGATTCAATTCCTCTGCTAGGCAGGTACTCCATTATTGCGCAAACGACATTTTCAGAAATAAACGATTATAGTGGAAGTTTTTAAGATATTGTTAGACCAAAAAATATTTATAATTTTTTTTAAGAAAAACTTTCTTCTTAACTTTTGAAGGTTATTACCATCAATGTAATATAATCTTTGATGAATTTTTAATCTAAAATTATTATTATAACAATAATAATCGAAATTAAAATATGAAAATGAACAAGAAAAATTATAAAACATAATGGTCGTAAATGGGACTTTATTTAGATTATTATAACAATAATAATCTAAATGAAAAAATGAAAATGGACAGGACCCAGAAAAATAATAAAACATAATGGTCGCAACTGGGACTCGAACCCTGACCTTACGTCTTACCGGGACAGCCGACGCTCTACCAGCCATTGCCACCGTTTATAAAACCGTAATTGTCAAGTCGTATTATGTTTTATTATTTTTATGTGTCTTGTTCATTTTTATATTTTAAATTAGAATATTATTGTTATCTTTTTCTTCGATGATATCAAAAAATATGTACCTAAAAATATTACGTTTTGAAATTGTTTTTAAGAGCCATTGACCAGCGGCTGAGTTATAATAAAAGTTTAAAAATGCTTGCAACTGTAAAGGGGGATTCCGATGAAAAAGATCGATTATTCCCGGTATCAAATTTTTTATTTCATTCAAAACTAGGTTTAACATATGCCTACATTCAAGTGGACAATAAAAATGCTCAAAACGGACGATAAATGATTAAATAACGCTTCAATAGATGCTAAATATTTATATGTAACTATGTGATCAATTACACAATAAATTACTGAATTTTGTATCCGAAAAACTTTCAACGAATTTTGCACAGTAAATACACAACGCAGAAGATATTTTTACACGACGTATGTGAGGTCTCAACGTCTCTCGGACCCTGTTTAAATTCCGACTGATTAATGTTCTGTTCGGACCCCAATCCTCTTATTGACAGGAACAAATGGATCTCAAGAAAAATACTCTGCGGAGCAAACACAATTATTTATGACATGTAAAAATGTAATTAATTCTCGTCTTTCTGGGCGGGTGGACGTGGACATAATACGTAATGACATTTTTTACAAGTCTTGATTTTATGTTAATATTAATCGCATTTTGTTGTGATTTGGGAATTTTGTTTGGCTTTCTTCTAAGCAAAGCAGTGGTGAAAAATATGTTCAATTTTATTTTACATAAAAAACTTTTGTGCATTTTTATTTTTTTAAATATGAAAACCGCACAAGAGTTCCAACTTCCCCCTTCTGGAGGCAGTGTGACTATGACATCCCCAATTGGGGTATGTTGTGAGGCTAAATGTTGAGGGGAGGGTTTTTTTTTCTTTATTAATCAATAACAAGTTTAAAGACAAGTAAAAGGAAGAGGAAGGTAGGGAAGTACCTGGATATTCAGATCTGTTCACAAAACACGGCTAAAGCCAGTGACACACACAGCGTTAAAAGCGCTAGCGTTATTTGGCTTGGCCTATTTCAGCATATCCCTAGCCATAGATTAATATTGTAAATGTATGGCGAGCGAAGTGGTGAAATAGGTCAAGCCAAATAACGCCGGCGCTTTTAACGCTGTGTTTGTCCCTGGCTTAAAGCTATTTTAAGCAATTTTTCAATTCTGATTGGTGGTCTTACACCAAGGTGATACCGAGAGTATCTTCCACGCTGGAACGTGCCTCAAATATACTATATATTATTTTTTATCAATTGATTATGTAATAACACAAAAAAATCAATTAAAATTTATTTGCGCACGCCGGGTTCAAACCCCCGAACTTCATATTAAATATTATTGTATTGCAAAGCAGTATCGATAAGAAATATCTAATATATCGTCAAATCTTTACGATGAGTGGGTGGCCAACTTGGACGCTTCTTACTTTGTTTATTGGAATATTTGCGGAACTTTGGTCTGTTGTTAATATATGTTATATCGGTTATACCTAAGATAAAGAAAGCAATTCGTTGAAAATCTTAAAATATTTAGGAATTTTATTTTTATTATCATTTGTGTAAATTGAGAACTTAGAATTTTTTAAATCTGATTTAATTATGTGATTCTTAAGACCCATTGATCAGCGGCTGAGAATTAAAGTTCCAAAATGCTTGCGACTGTACAGGGAGGTTCCGATGAGAAAGATCGTTTATTCCCGTACCAATTTTTGAAAATTAAATACAGATTTATTTCATTCAAAACTTGCTTTAATAATACTAAAATTCATGTAAGCAATAAAAATTCTCAAAACGCATGTTGATAAATTATTAAATATCGTGTACTACTTCTTGTATATATTTTTTGATCATAAATATTTATGATTTTTTAATATTATCGAAACAAAATAGTGTGAAAAATAATGTGACATATTTTAGTTTGTACGACCTTTAATAAATAGAAAAACTGAGGTAATTTTGTCACAAAACATGTCCTCGGATTTATTTTTTAATAATTTTAATTTAAGTAAAATTAAAATTCTGAAAAGTGACTTTACTAAATTATGAATTGATTTATTTTGCTGTATAATTATATGATTTGAAATTTGTGTTGTAAAATACAATATTTCGTTTTAAAGTTTAACAAGTCAACCACCATCGGTAAAACTTTAGTATATTAAAAATATACTTAGTCTTTCAAAATTTTAAAACTGCTGTGTACCAGATAAATAAAAATCTTTCAAAATCGATTTAAAATACGTCAAGAATTTGTTTTAAAAAGGACAAATTTCCGGTATTGTCTGGTTATACCCTCTTAAGGTCTGCGTATAGTTTAGTTTTATACTATTGTGTCAACTGTTTCGGCCTTAAGACCATTATAAGTGGTTATGTCACATTGTAACGACTTATTAATTATGGGATTCTCTCTTCTTACCCCTCTCCCTTTTATATTTGTGTATAAAGTGATGTATGACGGCCGGCGTGATCGAGGGGCAAGGCTCCCGACTCATCGCGGGTTCGAACCTGGCATGCGCAAATAAATTTTATTTGAATTTGTTTCACAATGAATTAATTAAAAATAATATATAGTTTATTTGCGGCACGTTTCAGAGTGGAATATACTCTTAGTATTGCCTTTGTGTAAGACCACCATTATTTCAGCTACCTTCAGCCTCACAACATACCCCAATTGGAAATGCCTTAGTCTCACTAGATCCAGACGGGAGCAGTTGGGACTCTTGTGCGGTATTCACATAAAAAAATATATTATAATTTACCATAATATTTGGAGTAGGGGTCACCTCAGCAATGAATAGCCATCTCAAGAAAAAGTCTGATATGCCTTTGTCTGTGAATACCAAAGTTTTATAACCACTGGAGCGACAGAGCAACTTAAATCTTTTTTCTCGGATTGCTAAATGGAATTTTTCCACCCAAATTAAAAAAAACCATACCTCCGAATATGAATATTGTGGTGTTTGCAATACTGCTTCGTCTCTGTGGGAGATGGGCGGGCTCTACTGCCGAGCTACGACCCGAATGATGACGGAGTTGGGACCCGAAGTGGGTCATTTCAAGAGAGCGCTCTATCGAGCAGCGCTGCGGGTATTTATTATTAATCTTACCGCCAGCTTTGCTGGACGTTTACCTTGTAACCTTTTTTATTCAATAAAAGACGTTCTCGTATAACTAACCAGTATTATATTATTTACAAAAAAACAGTATGTAGTACTGAGGATTAGATTGAAATTAGCATCCCAATCTAGTATCCTGAACGCTACAAATATAGAGACATACAAACTGATTATAGTTCTATATAGCCTATGAATTTTGTATATTATCACATATTCGTAGGATTTATAAAAAAAAAATATTATAAAATCTTTAACCTCAAAACATTTTAAAGAATCTAGAAATTTTTTATTTTGTTATGTTTTGAATGTACAATATATTATATAGTCGCTTATATAAAAAAAAAAATTGCCACATTTTAGCAACAAAGCAATCCGTGGTTTTAGAAATAGTGCCATAATGTGGCAAAAAGCGCTCGAGTGGTTAAACCAGGTAGTTGAGACTCTTCTATACTAGCGAAACTAATACCTGTGACTTTCTGTTATCTAGAAACATTTTCGGATATTAATTTTATTTTCCTTCAAACTACGAAAGTGACATTTACCTGCTAAAATTAAAGGTTGCAAACTCCTGGGAAAATGATCTGACAGTTGAAGTGCTTTTTGAATGCGGGACGGGTAGGTAGATACTATTTTCGGAGACGTATTTTTAAATACCAGTAGAGCATCATTATGTGAGAGAGAATGGTGTTTATCGTTTTTGTTGTACTTTCACTTACCCATGACGGTACGTCATCACGAAAAACAAATGTTTTATTTTTTAACAATGGGTTAAAATTCAAATTGTAATATTTTAATTAATCAAGACAATATTAGCGAAACTCAAACAAAAATCTAAAACAGAAAAATCACAAAATATATATTAACATCTGAGACTCGAACCCAGGATCTTCGGCTTTCCGGGCCGCGGCTCTACGAACTGAGCTAATGTGTTCCTATCTGATTCGGACATATTTAACTGTATCATACTTTGACAAAGAACTATTAAGATCGGATAGGGACACATTATCTCAGTTGGTAGATCCGCGGCTGGGAAAGCCAATGGTCCTGGGTTCGAGTCCCAGATATGACTGAATCTTTTTTCTGTATTTTTTAATTATATATTTGTAGGATAGAATAAGTGTTTTTTTTTCGTTATACGTGATTTAGTACCCGTGAGTCAATTTTACAATTTGTATATGTTTGCATTCTAAATAAATAAGTAAAATTTTTAAAATTATTTGTAACAAGCTTCGTCTGCGCAGAATTAATACTTCGAGTATCCTATTTTCTTTTCCTAGGTCCCAACAATGTTTATACCAAAATTCTTAACCTATTTAATTATATTTATAATTCTTGATTCGATTCAAAGTACTCGTCTAAGTATTATGCGAGTACTTCAAATAAATTCACTAATTTAAATATTTTCTAAAATAGAATTTTGATTTAACAATCATTGTTTTGCAAAATGTCATTCTCAAATTTCGACATTTTCTATTAAACAATAATTATTATTCATAATATATATTAAAAATATCTAGCTTTACAAATTATAGCTTATATGTTATTCTGTTGTATGAGCTATATTATTGTAAAGTTTAATTTAAATCCATTCAGTACTTTCTGCGTGAAAGAGTAACAAACATACATACATCCATACAAACTTTCGCGTTTATAATATTAGTAAGATAATACAATTTGAAAGCGAATTTCATCTCCTTTTAAGTACAGTTTTTAGAATTCTATACAGTAAGAAATATTTAATTTATTGGGCTTTAATTGCAAAGCGGAAATGACATAAAATTTTGATCAATGTAAAGACAGATCATTATGACTAAACACCTACACAAAGGCTATAGACCCGAGTGGTTAAGGAACTAAATTAGTTGTTAAGCATTAAAAGCTCTCACTTAGTGAGCTCAGGGAACATGAAATTCTTCTGTTAATATAATTTATTCTATAATCTTGACATAGTTTTTCACCTTCAAGTTATTACGGTGGAGACGAGATTTTTTTATTTATTATTGAAATCAACTTTGAAATCTAATTGAAATTTCATCGAAAGGTACCAAAAATGACCCAATAATTAACATAACCTATAAGCTATTAGAAAAGGGTTAAAATATATTCACAAACTGGTTTTGAAACAACATAACCATATAAAAAATTAAATATAAAATAATATATAAATACAATCCTAAAAATGCTTCTCAATTTTATGATATTACGTTGACCAAATTACGTTGTATTTTTTACAATATAAAAAAATGTATCTTAAGGGGATTTTTAATCTGAAAGAATTTTTAGCAATAACATTTGAAACCATTTTGTTAAAGCATGGGAACTCGGTTTATTTGAGTAAAGAAGGTTAGACATGTAAAAAAGAAAACCAATTAACCTTGTGAGAACTTAATTTGGAATACTTTTCCAATTTCTACCCAAAGCGGTATATCAACTCAAGAAGAAACCGAACATTGTTGGGATATCAGCAAAAGGTTTATTTGTGACCAATATGTTGGGACCACGACAACAATGTCAATGTCAACAAGTCGCGTTGTAAACGCAACTAATTTGATATCTAAAAAAACGGTTTATTTGAAATTGATTTTGTAAGCTTTCTGAATTGTAATTTTTTTTTTATTTATCAGAAGGGATTTTCAAATTTATCAATTTGGGAGGCGGGTATGGGTACCGCCGCCCTATAAACCATTTATTGGGCAACCAACACCTCTACCAAGTGCTTCGCTACGTTTGGTGACTTAGTAGGGGTGCCCGGGTTCATTGTCTTAGGTTTGTCCGGGACTTGGGGGCGGATGCACCTGCCGACCAACTGCGCGGCAGGTCGGATCGGGAGAGACTGGTTGAGGGAGACCTTTTGATCTCTCCAGCCGGACCCTCCCGAACTAGCACCGCAGTGAGAGGGATGGTTTCACATGGCCATCACTCCTGGACATACTTATTCCCTGATTCCCACCCACCCCTCAAACCAGGACTTCCTCTCCTTCCTATCCAAAGACTACAGCATTTTCAAAGATGGCATAGGCCCTGAGGGATTTTTTTCCTGAGGAACTCCTGTGTGAAGCTAATGTAAAAAAAATGATTCCACTTTTGTTTGTTCGAATGAAGCAGAATCATGAAAGACTCGATGTTGATGACAATGCATTTAAATTTTAATTGCATTCCACTTTTGTTTTGTTTGTGAAAAGGAAGCAGAATCTTAGAAGTGGAAATTAGCCCACTTTCCGGCACCCGGTCGAGCTGAAACTCGGCAGATAGACTCTTTGTCGATAACAATGCATTCTATCAATGCTCACACACGCGGACATAAACAGATTTTCTGAAATTCTAAGAATTTAAAGAACCTTATTATAAGAAGTAAAAATAAAACACTTTTTTAAAAATTCTCCATTCTTTATAAAAGAGTCTGTAAAATTGCTACACACCGTGTTCCACCCTCACATCGCCAAACTTTTAGTATATTTTTTTTGATGACACTTAGCGACAGAACATGGCGGTTATATATTACTAAAATACATACCGCGTAAAATGATTAAAACAAAATATTAAATAACTTTAGAAAATCCGTTACCATGTATTTTGGAAATATTATGTTTTGGTAAAATTAGCAGATTCTTAATTTCTTGCAAACGCATAAAGAAATGTTAAATAATGTAATTAAATGAAACAATATAACTTAGTTACAACCACTGATTTATTTAGTTTAAATGCCGACCGGTTTCGGAACAACCGTTCCTTCTTCAGGGCAAACATATAATGATGACAATTACAAAATAGTGGGTGGGTACAATTTATCAGTAGGTGTTGTGGTAGAGGTGGGGGCGTGGCTAGGAATTGATGAATAAATAAATCAGTGGTTGTAACTAAGTTATATTGTTTAATTTAATTATAAAATGGATAACCACAAAGTGATAGCTAATTTCAAAAGTTAAATAATGTTTTATTACTTACAACAATAGTTAGTAATATTGTTCCAGTATGATTAATTAATTTGTTGATTCCGTGTTCTTTTCTAACTACATAACATACCATCACGTTGTTTACCCGCAAGGGTAGGCAAAGAGGACATACTGCCATATAACTCGGTCTTGGCACACAACAATTCACCGGAGACCAACATTTCATTCTCAGTTTATACTCCAAATCATGCGAGGAATAACTAATAGTAAGTCCTTAACATCCTGTATACTACTAAACGCTTCAGCTTTCTTCGTTTTTTCACTATATGCACATGCCCAAACCATCTGAGCGTCCTTTTCTAATATAATCTTATTCAGACTTACATTATTTGCGGATCTCATCAACCATCACACGCATGATTTAACCACACATAAGCAACATGGATCTCATTACAATAGCATTCACTACTACACGGAGAAAAATGTTATTCGAAAAAACGATCATTTTATTCGTAAAAACGGTTAAAAACAGGACTGAAGTTCTTACAAAAAAATTAACATTCAAACACTATTAATTTGTTCGTAAGAACTTCAGTCCCGTTTTTAACCGTTATTACTATTAATATGATCTTTTCTCGAATAACATTTTTCTCCGTGTACTTTCATCCTTCTTTTGCCAGTTCCATGGCGCGCTGTCATATATCAGGATAGGTTCTAGCACTCCATTGTGGATTGCTTACACCACTTCTTTGGATATATTTTTGTTAGTGTCAACCACGTTCAGTCCTCCATTAATGAGTTGACAGCATTTACCCTTCTCTGGATATCTTTATTGTCATTTCTATTTTCTCAATGGAGTCTGGGGCAAGGCTTTGGACTACCATTCCGAAGGTCGCGGGTTCGAACCCGGCGTGCGCAAATACATTTTATTAGATTAATTAATGTTATTTCATACTTTATTAATTAAAATAATACACATATACTTCATTTGTTGCGCGTTCTAGAATGGAAGATACTATCAGTATCGCCCTGATCTAAGACCACCATTCAGAATTGAAACTTTACTTGAAATAGCTTTAGCCGTGTTTAGTGACTAGATCTGAATAGCCAGGTGCTTCCCCACCTTTCTTTTCTCCATCTCCTTCCCTTCGACACTTACCTTCAGCCTCACAACATACCCCAATTGGGGATGTCAGAGCCTCAATGGCTCCAGGCGGGAGCAATTGGGACTTTTGTCAGGTAATCACTATAAAAATAAAAATAAATCTTATTTATAAAAATGTTATATACGAGTAATTTATAAAAATATTTTACTAAAATCGACAAAATTGAAGCAATGTTAATCAGCGGCAGCCAGTTGGTTGCCGGCTCGGCATTGTGTCTTTAAGACGAATATATTTTTGGTATTATTTGCGCGAGGAAAGTAGCGCCAAAGTTAATTTTTTATTTTATTTTTTTATAGTGAATACCTCACAAGAGTCCCAACCGCTCCCGTCTGGAGCCAGTGAGACCATGGCATCCCCAATAGGGGTATGTTATGAGGCTGAAGATAAGTAGGGAAGGGAAGGAAACGAGGAAGAGGAAGGTGGGGAAGTACCTGGCTGTATAGATCTAGTCACTAAACATGGCTAAAGCCATTTCAAGGAAAGATTCAATTCTGAATGGTGGTCTTACACCAGGGCGATACTGAGAGTATCTTCCACTCTGGAACGTGCCGCAAATATAACATATATTATTTTTATTAGTTAATTGTGATATAACACAAATTAATCAAATAAAATTTATTTGCGCACGCCGGGTTTGAACCCGCGACCTTCCGAACGGGAGTCAAGTGTCTTACCACTCGACCATAATCTTAGCCATACAGGGGTATTTTTGAAAAGTTGTTTCTTATATAACTTCATTTTTATCTAACGAAAAAAATAAATTATTTAGTACTTTACTCTTATATTTTTTGCAGCGGAATTAATAATTTTATTTTAATTCCATTCGTTGAGTAGGAAAAGCTTGAATTTATCCAAAACATATTTTTTCATATTCATAATGTAAACCGATTCAGTAAAGATAAATCTAAATAGTGATTTGGCGTACAACTTCATGTTAAAGGGCTTCGTCACATATTCTCAATTTAAAAAAAGTCATGTTTACGCTGTGAGCTCTATACCACCGTTTTATAACCCATTCTTGACAACTTGACATTTGTGTGACTTTTAGGAAATACAATATTATTGATGTAGTCAAGGAACGACAGCTGAATCATATCTGCTTATAAAAATGCTTTCAAATCAGTCATTTCCCGAAATTAAATGCACGATTGAAATCAAATGTCAAAAATAATAACAAAGTTAAATTTAATGGTACTTTTATCAAATTGAATCTGTCTGGTATGAGTAGCAAATAATAGAAACGAAGCTAAAAATAAAACATGTTTTTAGTTTTTGGCCAGCTTTAACAGGCTACACGACACAAACAACTTTTTGGCTTAGGACGATGGTAGTAGAAAATTTGCAAATATTTTCAGGTTATTCGAAACAAGGGAATGTTTTTCTTTCTTAAAAATTAAGGATTAGAGCCTCCTACGTCGTATCTATGTACATATCTTTGAGCATCTGTCCGAATTATGCTGTCCGAAACGTTTGCTAAATACAAAGGTAGAGCAATACGGCATAATAATCCACAAATAAATACGACAAGAAAAGGAAATTTGATTTAACTCTTAGTGAATTTAGATAGGTAAGGACCTACATTATGCAATATCTGGAGTTTTTCCTAAATCCCTCTTTCAAAGAGTTCTGGATCAAAAGCATTGATAAGATACACGGAGAAAAATGTTATTGGAAAAAACGATCATTTTAATAGTAAAAACGGTTAAAAACTGTTCTGATGTTCTTACGAACAAATTAACAGTGTTTTAATGTTTATTAGCGGGAAAATGTAAGAATAATTGGTTGGTATACGTACGAAATTACGCATACCAACCAATTATTCTTACATGTTCCCGCCAATAAACATTTAAACACTGTTAATTTGTTCGTAAGAACTTCAGAACATCAACTTGTTAATATACGTACGAAATTACCTATACCAACAAATTATTCTTACATGTTCCCGCCAATAAACATTGAAACACTGTTAATTTGTTCGTAAGAACTTCAGTCCCGTTTTTAACCGTTTTTTAAACATATTTCTCCGTGTAACTATGAGTTGTAATGGCTGAGTTGATTGAGGTTTTTCTTTTAAGACAAAGATATTAGGTAAGTTTCAAAAAATTCACCCCTCAGATAGCGTAAACAATAAATTCAAAACAAATGGCTTAATAGCCATTTCTATGCTTAGGACGACCACGGCTCAGCACCACTTTTTGTATTTATGAGTGAGATGGTACAATATATTATTGTCCAAAAACAATATAAGTATAACTGAAACTTTGAAATATGATCGATTTAAAAAGGAAATTAGGTCCTTGATATTAGATAATAGTATATTATACTCTAAATTTACTCTTTATCTCTACTATTTAATATTAAATATATATATTGTTATTGTCTTTCAATAACTTTTGTTTCTAAATTGTGAACCTATGTTAAAATATGTTTGTATTTATTTCATAAGTCTTGGATTATTGTTTATATATTTCATTAGAAAATTATTTTCTTTGCATATATGTAAATATTCCTCCCATAAAAACGAGCTCTTAGAGCTCAAATTATGGAAAAGTAGAATAATAATGAATAATTGTATAACTTTGCATATTGTAATCAATGTAATCATATGTAATACTAAAAAACTTCTTGTAAAATAAATAATGTAATTAAATAAAACAAATTTCTTTGTGTAAACCACTAATCACATGTTATAATATCTACATGTTTCAAAACCGATGGTTTCTTCGTTGTTTTCTTCGTTATTTCATGTTATTATCCTGACGAAGAAACCATCGGTTTTGAAACATGTAGATTTTAAAACATGTGATTAGTGGTTTACACAAAGTAAATTTTTATTTAAATTAAATGATGCCACAAAGTAATTTTGCAAAAATTGAAGAAATAAAAAATATACATTCATAATCGACGTAAAATATAAAAGACCTGAAAATAGAAAAACTAGAATCATGCCTACCGATGCGCAATGCGGATTTTGAACCTGGGACCTTTAGACGTTGAGTCAACAACTCTTCCCTTCGGGCAAGGTGCCTTTCGTTCCACTTTTGCAAACATTGATGGATAGCCAAACTCGCGAGAAAAGTATTCGTGTATCCAAACATAAGGCGAACTAAAATTACCAAAAACTTGTAGTCAGCTAATAATAACGTTCAGTGGAAAATATCCGATGTTTGATTTGGAAGAATTTAGCCGTAGTAAGGTTTATTGTTTAGTTTTGATGATTAATGATTTTCATACGAGTTATCTCTTGATATTATGAATAATGTTCTGACTCCGATAAAGATAATTATTAAATGGGTAATCAAAGAGAATAAAAACTTTTGATTATATTAACCACTCAGTTCTAACGCCTTTGTGTAGGTTTTTGGTCTTAATGCACTCGTCAGATTGAAGAAAAAATTGTGTTATTTCCGCTTTGCAATTAAAGCTCAATAAACGAAATATTTCTAAACCTAGCCGAATACTAAAAACTATTTTTGAAAGGTTATTTCAAATTAGATTATTACAAATAAATATTTAAATTTGTAAATAATAAAAATTTAGATGCAAACATCAAAAACAAGCTTCTTCCCGCGACTTCGTCTGCTCAGGATTAGTACTTCTATTAGCCTATTTTTTTTCCTAGGTCTCATCTATGTTTATACCAAAATTCTTAACCTATTTATTTAAAATATCTATAATTCTTGGTTCGAAGTATTAGGCGACTACTTCAAATAAATTTATTAATTAAAATATTTTCTAAAATAGAATTTTGTTTTCACAATCATTGTTATGCAAAATGTCATCTTCAAATTTTGACATTTTCTAAAAGACAAAAATTATTATTTATAATATAATATTGAAAATAGCTAGCTTTATATATTATAGCCTATATGTTATTCTGATGTATGAGCTATATTATTGTAAAGATTCATTAAAATCCCTTCAGTAGTTTTTGCGTGAAAGAGTAACAAACATACATACATCCATACAAACTTTCGCGTTTTTAATATTAGTAAGATTGTAAAAATGACATTTTTATATGAAAATTGTACTCAAATCACGGATTACTTAAAAATCACTTATTTTATAGTACAAGTATATAATAAACAATTCTATCACCTCACTTTTTTACTATACATACAAAATTATTTAAAAAAAATTAACAAAGTTTGCGATTTGGCGGGTGAAATTGTTTCCACAAAATTAGTATTTTTTATCCAATTCTTTGGGCAACTTTGAATATAAATGTCAAGCGTGGGTTAATATAGATATTTTTCTTTTTGTTTTAGGGTTGTAACTAGAACAACAACGAAGTAATAAAGATTTGTGTGGGAACATATTCGTTAGCTTGAAAACAAGCTTATTGGACTTTACTGCTATCCTTATATTGTCGTGAAAAGACGCTTAAGGGCTAAGGGGTCTGAGTGGTTAAAAAGCCCTCTTCGATGGTGCCAAATATTTAATAATGATAATCTCTTGTTCTATCTTGTTACTAAACATGGACAATGGATTATAACAACTTCAACTTTCACGCTAAACGCGCGTCCAACATATGTACATGGTTGAAATTTGTCACATGATTACGGGTTCTACTATATACGATTCGTTCTTGAGCTCAACAGATCGGCTGTGCAACGATTTGCCAGCCTCTGTGTTTTCTCCTCCCTATAACATTGGTTTATTTAAGACCTATTTCAAATGAAAGACCTGCTTCTTTCATAAGATATTAACGCACGGACGTTTTCACGGCCTCCGCATTTTCAAAATGAATCTCAGTGCCTTTACTGAAGGAAAGAATGCATCAAAATTCATCTGTAGTTATCCGGCTGTCACCACGAATGATTTCATCGACTCCCTGAATATTGCGTGGAGTCACTGCAGTGAACTGCCTACCGCTACCCTTTTCGTCTGATAATGTTATTTGTCCTTCAGCTTTGTTTCACTGACAAACCCATCACCTAACAGCGCTGACATCCACTGTTGCATCACCGTATAAAATTTTCAGTCTTACATGATTTCGAATGGGCATTTCACCTTCTGCATTCAAGAAATGAAGCTCAGAACGCTGTCTGATACGAACCTCGATGCCGGCTATTTTATAAACGATTAAAGTGCTGCCACCTGTTGACGCAGAAAGTTATTACTGTAGTAGATTGTAGAAGAAGGTTAGAGGAATAACGCCAAACTAAAAAAAAATCATTTAACTAACTTTATTTTAGAAGAAAAAAATAGAAGGCATTACTTTTTGACTAACTTGACGTGGTCTTACACCATGGCGATACTAAGAGTATCTTCCACTATAGAACATGCCGCAAATATACTATTAATTATTTGTGAAATAACATAAATTAATCGAATAAATTTATTTGCGCACGCCGGATTCAAACGGTCAGTGGTTGAGTGGGCATCGCGTTTGGGTCCCACCCAGGCTTTCCGTGTTCGATTGCTCGGCTGGCTAAGTCCCCCATCACAACACAAGCAATATCTTCCGCTTAGTGTTGTGGTAGTAGAAGATTTTTAAATGTTGGGTTGTAACCCGGGAGTGTTCGTCTTTATTATTTTTAAAAAAGAAAGAAAGAAAGAACCCGCGACGTTCGGATTGGGAGTCGGGAGTCTTACAACGCGACTATGCCGGCCGTGTATTAATCATCAAATCGGATGTGTATTGGAAAAAAACACCCGAAAAAAGTTATAACATTTAGTCATATCCGTTATTTGTCCTTCAGTATACAATAAACAATACATATGTGTCTGATTTTCATTAAGCTAGGAAGATACGCGACTTTTTTATCTTTTACTTAATAGGTTAAACCACAAATTATAATATTTGAATTAATGAAAACAATATTAGTGAAACTTAATCGAAAATCTGAAATAGAAAAATCAAAAGAAAGATCTGGGACTCGAACCCAGGACCTTCGGCTTTCCGGGCTGCTGATCTGACCTGTGTCTCTATCCGATTCGGTCATATTTAACTATATCATACTTTGACTGAGAACTATCAACAAGTCTAGGGTGAAATCATCATAGACTCGCAGAAAAGTCAATAGATGTCGCATATTAAATAAAAATTGATAAATTTATCCTGAAACTATGGCATTTAGTTCGAGTTGAATCTTGCAATCATACATAAAGATAGATTTTCTCTTCCAGATTTTCGATTGAGTTTTTCGCTTATATTGTCATCATTAATTCAAATATTTTTATATTCCTTCAATATTTTTTAAACCCTCTTAAAATTATAAACACAGATTTGTTACTCAAAACACGTCAAAAAGAATCTTTAAAGAAATCCAATTAGTCTTTGAATGATATTATTATGCTTTTAAAAAATGTTACAATTAAATTTAATTTGCTCAACCGGATCCTCTTTCAAAGTATTAAAAACACGAAAAGTATTTAAAAAATACTTTTTTTTTACCTACCTTTGTATAATAATTTAAATTGAAATGGAAATTCTGACGTATGCTTTAAAATTCTTTCGACAGGTAGCAAAGGATACACAAAGATGGTGTAAATAAAAGTAATTAATGTACACCTTTTTAATTATTTGTGTTTACCTGGACATTTTTGGCAGCCCTTTTTAATTCCCTTTAGCCTTTTTTTATCCCTTTAGCCTTTTTTTATCCCCTTAGCCCTCCTTTTGCTAGCTTATTTTTTTCGTGAGGTGTAATTGGGGTTCGCTACTTGTTTTGTTTATTTTTCCGTGTAACCTATGTTCATATTGATAAGTATATGATTCTGTTTCTAATTCATTCATAAATTCTCGTTTTAAAGCCTTAATGTTATTTCTTTTGATTAATGACGGAATCGATTTGCTACCAAGTTATTTAAATTGGCGACTTGTTTTAATAAATATAAGAATAGAGAAATTTCTTACCATTACCAGGGAACAAATTGAACATTCTGTGAAATAGTACTCGGTGACTCAAGAACAATGATCATAAAAATAATATTATTCATTTAAACGCCATAAAAAGGCTTATACATTAAATTAGTACATGAAATTATAAGTATACAGTGGTACACAGGAGGTAAACAGTATTATATTAAGATCAAAATAAGATTAAGAATGAGTTGATGATGAATGTAAGTAAGTCTAAAGTAATGGTGTTTGAAAGAGAGAGTACGAAAACAGTGTGCAATATAGTTGTGAATGATGAATATTTAGAACAACTTGATGAGTTTGTGTATTTGGGAAGTATGTTTACGAGAGATGGGAAGGCTGATGGGGATATTGAAAGAAGGGTAAATGCAGGTAACTCCATTAATGGTGGACTGAATGCTGTTAGCGCCAACAAAAAACTGTCCAAAGAAGCGAAGCTAGCAGTTCACAATGGAGTGCTGGTACCTACCCTGATGTATGGCAGTGAAGCATGGAAATGGCAGAGAAAGGATGAAAGTAGACTGAATGCTGTAGAAATGATATCTCCGACGCGTATGTGTGGTAAAACCATGTATAATCGTGTAAGGAATGTGGAGATCCTAAAATAATGCAAGGCCGATGTGAGCGTCATAAGTAAGATTAAAAAAGCGACGCTTAGATGGTTTGGACATGTAGAGCGAATGACTGAAGAAAGGAGTGTCAAGAGAATATATGATGCGATGAATGGTAGAAGAAGTCGAGGACGCCCGAGGAAGACATGGCACGATCAAGTGAATCAGATACTTTTGTCGGGCCATGTCAAGAGTCAGAATAATAGAAGAGCATGTATGATAAGATGTATGAATGTGAATCAGGCGAGGAGTGTGTGCCAAGACCGAGTTGTTTGGCGGTCCGTCCTCTCTGCCTAACGGCGTGATGGTTAGTTAGTTAGTTCAAGTCAGAATAATAGAAGAGCATGTATGATAAGATGTATGAATGTGAATCAGGCGAGGAGTGTGTGCCAAGACCGAGTTGTTTGGCGGTCCGTCCTCTCTGCCTAACGGCGTGATGGTTAGTTAGTTAGTTCAAAATAAGAAAGCATCAGTTCTCAAAAATAATATCGCTGAAGTGATACAGTTGTTATTAGAAGTACCTAGTTTCGTTCAGTTTTTGGCATGTCGAAACCACAACACTATTTATAAGTGTGTTACAAGTTATAACACTACGGAAAAAAGACTCTATTTAAAATTATTCCACTGCGTCTAATAATTCAATCTTTTACTTTGACAAAATTGTTGTTAGTTTTTAGGTTTTTTGAAAAATATTTCAAAGATATTTTTTGAAAACATATTAAAATTACGTCTAACAACTTGACGTGAGAAGTTACTGTAAACGGAATATCACTAGAATAGACCTATGAAAAATCACGGGATAGTATGATTAGTTAGTTAGTTAGTTAATTAGAAATGTTAGTACATAGGTCGCTATTATCGCTTGTCTGATTTTTTTTACAAAATCATTTCCAATTGGGAAAATGACACATAGGGCCAGTTGTTTTCACGTATGAATTACCTTCAAATCGTCTTTCACCGAAAAATTGAGTTGTTTCAACCTCCGTAAGAAGAAATTTCAACGAAAACTTGAAGGAAATGTCATGTGAAATTTATAGCATTGATGTGATGGGAGGCGCATGCGCAGAGTCAAATTGTGGTTCGGCGGGGAACACTGAGTGAAATTTTCAAATTTAACAAACCTTATTTTGGAGTTGAAATAACCCATTTCGTATCTGAAATGATGGAATGTCAAATTTGAAATGAAAAATAGATTTTTTTCATTTTATGAAACAATGGGTCCTTAAACTTGTGAAAATGTCACTAAAATTTAAGTTTATTGAACCAGAGTTACATGCAAACAACCGGCATTAGTATTTCTGAATATATGGTATAGTTTGAATTTTTGGCAATCACTGCCAATTTCGTAGGTTACAAAAAATTAATTTTGTAATTTTTTTTTATATTACCCATAGGTGTAGGTATATTATTACTCCTGTGCATTCTTCACCTTATATGATCTCTCTCTCTCTGTGGTTTCAATCCTGGGATTGGTTTGCAGCAATTTCCTTTATTTTTTCTTCCATTCTTCCCTATCTTGTGCGGCTCTTTTGAAGTCTGCATATGATGAGCAGCGCATGTCCACCAGCAGGTCCTCCAGGTACTCTCGGCGTGGGCGTCCCCTAGATTTTGTCCCCTCGGTCATACCCTCCATTATGGCATGCAAGAGGCCTTCTTGTCGTATTATATGGCCGATCCATCTTGCACGCCTTTCGGACAAGGTCCTGAGCAGGTGCCTTCCTCCTTCGATTCTTTGGAGAACCTCCTCATTTGTAATGTGGTCTCTCCAGGAAATTCCTAATAGTCTTCTATAGGACCACATCTCAAAAGCCTATAGTCTCCGTTTATCTCTTTCGGATAGGCACCATGTTTCGCAGCCGTACATCAAGATACTCCATACATAGGTCTTGATGAGGAGTATTCTCAGTTTGATATCGCACACATATTATAATAGTTTTAATGTTAAAGTAAATAAGAAAATTTTTAGTTATTTATTTCGATCACTCTGTACGTTTTCCACAAAACTTGTTCTGAATCGAGTTATCGGAATGCAAATTATTGCTTTCGATGTCTTGAAATGGAGAAATCTACCGGCGAAAATCTAACTGGGAAGGCTGGTAAAAACTCTTAGTTTTAAAATAATAATTTACATAAAAATCTAAGGTCATTGTGTTTCACAGAAATTCCAACAATCCAAATCAAAAAATAAAAAATCCCAGTATAAAGAATTCTTTAATTATGTTCTGGAATCTCCAAAATAAGGATGAGATTCGTTGAGATCACAAGTTGCTTTATTTAAGTTATCGTATTGCTAACAATGGATTTTTAACTGAACCAGACGTCCTTTCTAAATGATGATCTAAGTTATTCTGCGACTGGGCGCACAACACCGTCAAAGTCCAGC
The DNA here is from genome assembly GCA_951813805.1 of Limnephilus auricula. Lineage (NCBI taxonomy): Eukaryota > Metazoa > Arthropoda > Insecta > Trichoptera > Limnephilidae > Limnephilus > Limnephilus auricula. The sequence goes on along the minus strand of OX638409.1, from coordinate 4,854,204 downwards.
AGTACGAACTCGGGCAGGGGGGGGGGGGGGGGGGGTCGCCAACGTTGGGGGGACCTGAGGCTCTAGCACGCTCGCTCTATAACGATCGGTAGGATAACTATCGGTAACTTCTCATCGTTCCCTAGCATGACTACAGATAGCCAACGAATAAGTGACAGTTCACAATGACTAAGTGTCCTTAACATATTCGACACCAACTGTTGTTTGTACGTTAGCGATGTGCAGTTGTCCTAGGGAACGATGAGAAGTTACCGATAGTTATCCTACCGATCGATATAGAGCAAGCGTGCTAGGGCCTCAGATAGACCACAGGAAGAAGAAACATTATTAAAGGCACATTTTACAGAACATAACAAAAAAAGGAACAAGTAAAAAAGTAAGAAAGAGGTTTAAGGTAAAATTTTATTTTTTTTGCAATTGAAAGGTCCCGTTGATTGTAGGTTCGTATCAGTTTTCGTACAAATTGTGACAAGCAGTGAAGCGTAATATTTTTTTTTAACAGTAAATCATATTTTGTCATAAACCTGAAACCTGATGACGCCGAGGGGACTCGAACCCGTGTCCTTCAGATTTTCTACCACGACGGTTTATCTCTTACTACATATATATGTTATACTAGTTAGCTTATCTCAAATAATTTTTATATTTGTCATGCGACGGTAAAATGCTTTTAAATGTGTATTCTGGCTGTTAATAATTTAGTGATTTCTGTTCGAATAAGCGTGATGAGAAAATATGATTTAATTCGTAAAACTTTGTTATATGTAAAAATATGCTGACCACTTAACCATGAGAGCAGATATTTTGCATTACCATAGCCGTTCTGCATATGGACGATATAATAATAATAATAATAATAATAATTGGATAATTTGTAGAGCGCCGTTTTTGTGAGAAATCACCTCAAGGGCGCTGTGATATAGCTTACTTATTATCATAAATTGGTTCCCTTATAAATTAATGTATTTTTGAGCGAGGTCAATATGAACCTGAGTTTCGTATAATTGTACAACTAAGTTACATTTAAATTTCCTTTAAAAACTTAACCAATGTTTTAAAGTATTTTTAAACGGTTATTTAATAATGTAGTATTATGTAATCAACTAGCTGATATCCAGCATGCAAAAACAAATTGAAATGCCAACTAAATAAATAAATTGTTTTTCCCTTCGTGTCATTTCCCATTCGTCTGCGTTTCCCTGCCGGCTCCTCGTCCTCATCTCCTCCGTGTCCCCTTTCACTCCCGCTTTCTCTTTTCACCTTCCCGCGTTTCCCCTCCCCTCTCCCGCTCTCCCCTTTCTTGGGACCCCCCTCCCCCCCCTCACGCATTCCACTTCCACCTTTTTCGCCTTACCCTCTCCCTCGCCCCCCTTCTCGTAAAATCCCTTCTTTAATTCTCCAACCGACCCTCCTGCAAACCCTTTCCCAACAGCTTTTTTTCCCTGCCGCCTAACTCCCTAAAATACACCCGTTTTTCCACTAACTCTCGTGACCTATGATTCTTTTTAGGGAAATTTCATAATGCTAGAGCTCACTAATATATATATATAGAAGTATTCATGGGCATGGTCACGACAAGTCAAAAAAAAATAATAGCAATCGGATGAAATTTTAATCGCAATCGTATGAATAGAATAGGAAATAATTTCATAACGCCAGAGCTCACTATCCTACAACCATCCCAGGTATGCGCACATCATATTCCCAAAGTTTCATCGCAATCTAACATAAACACCTTTTGCTTTATTTATTTATATTTCGTGGAAACCAACAAAACCAACAACAATGATGGGAAATCATGATCAACACCGTACAACAACTTGCAGTCCACCTCGGAACAGGAATACCTAGTGAGGAGGACTGAGGACAAAATACTTAACTTTGTATTCTTAATTTACTTTATATTGTATTTTAATTTTAATTTGTATTGTCATTAAATAAAAAAATAAAATAAAAAAAAATAAAAAATCATTTCAACGGTATGGCCGCGCATAAGATATGAACACACAAACAAACTAACATAAATTTTTATATTATAGATTATTTAAATAAGGCGCACATAATTTGCCATCAATCTATAACAATGTAACTTTGATTGTAAATTTCAAACTGAAACGCATAGTGATTTTTTATATTTTTTGAATCAGTAAGTAATAAGTACCAAAGATCAAAACGTGTCGAGAATAACAAAGGTTCGTTAAAAAATAATAAATGGCTCAAACACGAATAACAATATTTAAATTTGCTGTGAAAAAATCACGTCCCAATTTTATCTTGTTAAATAAAATCGAAAAATCTAAGCCTCCAATCCAGATAAAAAAATTTGAATATACAAATACTTTCTGTACAAATTCAAAACAGAAGTCAAATTTGAATGAAAATGAGTTTGCAAGGCAAAACACCCCTTAATGACTTTGGTCCACGGCGTTGGTTGCTCTAATCCCGTCTGTATTTATTTTTTTACTTCTGAACAAGTTCTGTGAATGGTTTAAAATTGCAGCATACTCTACCAATTATATCGAGGACAATTATGCAAAAAATTTTGAGGGAGAATAAATATTTTCTATTTTATTTTTACGTACTAAAAGACAACGGCGTTTGAATTAAAATATGATATTTCTGGTGATGGGAGACAATTTCGCCTATCCAGCCTGACTCCCTTGCTTTTCTTGCACTATCTATCCATCGTCTTGCACCACAGTGGAAGAAGTGGATGCATATGTTCTTCACTCCTGGACAAACTGACCTCTAGGTTTTTAGCCTCTCATACCTTTTTCCTTCCCAGATCTTCCTCTTCTTCCTTTTTCTAATTATATTCCCCACACATCATCATCAAAGATGACATAGGCCTGAGGTTTTTTTGGGTTTGTGTTTCTATGTGTTTTCTAGTGATGACTATCAATAAGAAATTGTTATGCAGTGTTACGCTTACTCCTTCTTTAGCTAACCTTTCGGACAATGCTATATTATATATGTATATTTCCTTACCGGTTCCATCGGTTTCACAAAGTTCGGGAATAATTATTACTGTGTTTTGTAAATTGTTGATAAACTAAGACAACGTTTTTGTTTGAGTTTGAAAAAAAAAAATTTTTATGCATAGCACAAAGAGTAAAAATTATTATGAGCAATAATTATTAACCTGAAAAATTCATCCACATTGAAAAAAATCTCCCGAGAAAAGATACACGACGCCGACGGGACTCGAACCCGTGTCCTTTTGATTTCCGGTCAAAAAGAACATTTACTTTCCAAAGAATGTCATATTTGGAATTACTGATTAATGTATGTAAAGTACTTCAATAAACATCTTGTAAATCTAATAATAATAATAATAATCGTTTATTCATCAATAGTTTTTTTTTTACAATACAGGTACATTTTAGATTATTCATTGGTTCTATTGACGAAAAGGTCCACTGCTCAGTTGCGATTCAGGATTTCTTCAATTCAGGATATATTATTTTTGGATAGTGTTTTTTCTTGTTCAAGTATACCTTTATAATATGTAACATAAGTTTAATTTTAAAATAAATAATATTTAAAAAAAACGCATTAGAAAAAACACTCGGCTGAACCAGACTCCCATCCTGAGTACAAAATTTCTTGTGTCCAGCAAAATCCAGTTGTAATTATTATTTTAACAAACTAAGCGCTTTTAAATTACTCTAATCTTATAAAACAGACGGTACACTGACAAAGAAGGCCGCTGCTGCAATCTTCCTTTATCCACTACTTGTTATCTGATTAAATTTTTAATTAACAAGCTTCGTTAAAACCCTTCAAATAAGAGGACGAAAATTCTTAACTAATTTTTCACCACCCGCTTGCAGCTTCTTTGCGGGTAATATTATATTTTAAATTTTCCGGGCGCGGTACGGCGAGATAAATGTAGAGAATTAAAAAGATTTATTTTTTTATTATCCCGGGTGATTAGTCAAAAATTATAAATTATAATATGAAAGATTGGGAGTTTTGTTATGATAACTTATTCGAGCCGTTATGAGAGTGATTAACTGAAAAACTTTTAAAGGTTGAACCTTAAATTAAAGCCTGTAAAATGAATGGTTTGATGGTCGTATTAAATTAATGGAGGGTTGACGGCCTACATGGTTGAGCAATCCGGAGGACGCGGGTTCAAATTCTGGCATGGCTGTAATTGGAATTAATATTCTGTTGTACAATAAAAAAGAAAATACAAATTTCCTTCTCACATTTTAATATTAGGTCCTTACCTATGAAATTTGCCTTTTGCCGTACTGGCAACTTTGATATCAAATATCTTCTCTTTGGTTAAGAATTCCAAATTCAAATTTATACAGCTGTTTACTCATGTATTTGTGTTTCGAAAATTATAATAAAATTATAATTGTAGTGAACGACACCAGCACTAGTCCACCAAATGCTCACAAGTAACTTTTTTGGAGACAATTTTCGCTTGGGGCATGGTTTGGCTGGTTCGGCAGAATTCAGCCATTGCAATGAGCGCTTCCGATTATCGAACAGGATCCACTTTTCGTCACAGGTAATGATTCGATTTAAAATCCCTTCACTATTGTGCCGGTTTGTAGCTTAATACATTTGCATAATATGTTTAAGTTATAATCCCAGTGACTACATTCTCCAGTGAATCACGGGTTAATAAAATGAAACCAAATGTTCAACCTTAACATTTATTGTAGGTAATCAGTATATTAAGATCAAAATAAGATTAAGAATGAGTTGATGATGAATGTAAGTAAGTCTAAAGTAATGGTGTTTGAAAGAGAGAGTACGAAAACAGTGTGCAATATAGTTGTGAATGATGAATATTTAGAACAACTTGATGAGTTTGTGTATTTGGGAAGTATGTTTACGAGAGATGGGAAGGCTGATGGGGATATTGAAAGAAGGGTAAATGCAGGTAACTCCATTAATGGTGGACTGAATGCTGTTAGCGCCAACAAAAAACTGTCCAAAGAAGCGAAGCTAGCAGTTCACAATGGAGTGCTGGTACCTACCCTGATGTATGGCAGTGAAGCATGGAAATGGCAGAGAAAGGATGAAAGTAGACTGAATGCTGTAGAAATGATATCTCCGACGCGTATGTGTGGTAAAACCATGTATAATCGTGTAAGGAATGTGGAGATCCTAAAATAATGCAAGGCCGATGTGAGCGTCATAAGTAAGATTAAAAAAGCGACGCTTAGATGGTTTGGACATGTAGAGCGAATGACTGAAGAAAGGAGTGTCAAGAGAATATATGATGCGATGAATGGTAGAAGAAGTCGAGGACGCCCGAGGAAGACATGGCACGATCAAGTGAATCAGATACTTTTGTCGGGCCATGTCAAGAGTCAGAATAATAGAAGAGCATGTATGATAAGATGTATGAATGTGAATCAGGCGAGGAGTGTGTGCCAAGACCGAGTTGTTTGGCGGTCCGTCCTCTCTGCCTAACGGCGTGATGGTTAGTTAGTTAGTTCAAGTCAGAATAATAGAAGAGCATGTATGATAAGATGTATGAATGTGAATCAGGCGAGGAGTGTGTGCCAAGACCGAGTTGTTTGGCGGTCCGTCCTCTCTGCCTAACGGCGTGATGGTTAGTTAGTTAGTTCAAAATAAGAAAGCATCAGTTCTCAAAAATAATATCGCTGAAGTGATACAGTTGTTATTAGAAGTACCTAGTTTCGTTCAGTTTTTGGCATGTCGAAACCACAACACTATTTATAAGTGTGTTACAAGTTATAACACTACGGAAAAAAGACTCTATTTAAAATTATTCCACTGCGTCTAATAATTCAATCTTTTACTTTGACAAAATTGTTGTTAGTTTTTAGGTTTTTTGAAAAATATTTCAAAGATATTTTTTGAAAACATATTAAAATTACGTCTAACAACTTGACGTGAGAAGTTACTGTAAACGGAATATCACTAGAATAGACCTATGAAAAATCACGGGATAGTATGATTAGTTAGTTAGTTAGTTAATTAGAAATGTTAGTACATAGGTCGCTATTATCGCTTGTCTGATTTTTTTTACAAAATCATTTCCAATTGGGAAAATGACACATAGGGCCAGTTGTTTTCACGTATGAATTACCTTCAAATCGTCTTTCACCGAAAAATTGAGTTGTTTCAACCTCCGTAAGAAGAAATTTCAACGAAAACTTGAAGGAAATGTCATGTGAAATTTATAGCATTGATGTGATGGGAGGCGCATGCGCAGAGTCAAATTGTGGTTCGGCGGGGAACACTGAGTGAAATTTTCAAATTTAACAAACCTTATTTTGGAGTTGAAATAACCCATTTCGTATCTGAAATGATGGAATGTCAAATTTGAAATGAAAAATAGATTTTTTTCATTTTATGAAACAATGGGTCCTTAAACTTGTGAAAATGTCACTAAAATTTAAGTTTATTGAACCAGAGTTACATGCAAACAACCGGCATTAGTATTTCTGAATATATGGTATAGTTTGAATTTTTGGCAATCACTGCCAATTTCGTAGGTTACAAAAAATTAATTTTGTAATTTTTTTTTATATTACCCATAGGTGTAGGTATATTATTACTCCTGTGCATTCTTCACCTTATATGATCTCTCTCTCTCTGTGGTTTCAATCCTGGGATTGGTTTGCAGCAATTTCCTTTATTTTTTCTTCCATTCTTCCCTATCTTGTGCGGCTCTTTTGAAGTCTGCATATGATGAGCAGCGCATGTCCACCAGCAGGTCCTCCAGGTACTCTCGGCGTGGGCGTCCCCTAGATTTTGTCCCCTCGGTCATACCCTCCATTATGGCATGCAAGAGGCCTTCTTGTCGTATTATATGGCCGATCCATCTTGCACGCCTTTCGGACAAGGTCCTGAGCAGGTGCCTTCCTCCTTCGATTCTTTGGAGAACCTCCTCATTTGTAATGTGGTCTCTCCAGGAAATTCCTAATAGTCTTCTATAGGACCACATCTCAAAAGCCTATAGTCTCCGTTTATCTCTTTCGGATAGGCACCATGTTTCGCAGCCGTACATCAAGATACTCCATACATAGGTCTTGATGAGGAGTATTCTCAGTTTGATATCGCACACATATTATAATAGTTTTAATGTTAAAGTAAATAAGAAAATTTTTAGTTATTTATTTCGATCACTCTGTACGTTTTCCACAAAACTTGTTCTGAATCGAGTTATCGGAATGCAAATTATTGCTTTCGATGTCTTGAAATGGAGAAATCTACCGGCGAAAATCTAACTGGGAAGGCTGGTAAAAACTCTTAGTTTTAAAATAATAATTTACATAAAAATCTAAGGTCATTGTGTTTCACAGAAATTCCAACAATCCAAATCAAAAAATAAAAAATCCCAGTATAAAGAATTCTTTAATTATGTTCTGGAATCTCCAAAATAAGGATGAGATTCGTTGAGATCACAAGTTGCTTTATTTAAGTTATCGTATTGCTAACAATGGATTTTTAACTGAACCAGACGTCCTTTCTAAATGATGATCTAAGTTATTCTGCGACTGGGCGCACAACACCGTCAAAGTCCAGCAGTACGAACTCGGGCAGGGGGGGGGGGGGGGGGGGGTCGCCAACGTTGGGGGGACCTGAGGCTCTAGCACGCTCGCTCTATAACGATCGGTAGGATAACTATCGGTAACTTCTCATCGTTCCCTAGCATGACTACAGATAGCCAACGAATAAGTGACAGTTCACAATGACTAAGTGTCCTTAACATATTCGACACCAACTGTTGTTTGTACGTTAGCGATGTGCAGTTGTCCTAGGGAACGATGAGAAGTTACCGATAGTTATCCTACCGATCGATATAGAGCAAGCGTGCTAGGGCCTCAGATAGACCACAGGAAGAAGAAACATTATTAAAGGCACATTTTACAGAACATAACAAAAAAAGGAACAAGTAAAAAAGTAAGAAAGAGGTTTAAGGTAAAATTTTATTTTTTTTGCAATTGAAAGGTCCCGTTGATTGTAGGTTCGTATCAGTTTTCGTACAAATTGTGACAAGCAGTGAAGCGTAATATTTTTTTTTAACAGTAAATCATATTTTGTCATAAACCTGAAACCTGATGACGCCGAGGGGACTCGAACCCGTGTCCTTCAGATTTTCTACCACGACGGTTTATCTCTTACTACATATATATGTTATACTAGTTAGCTTATCTCAAATAATTTTTATATTTGTCATGCGACGGTAAAATGCTTTTAAATGTGTATTCTGGCTGTTAATAATTTAGTGATTTCTGTTCGAATAAGCGTGATGAGAAAATATGATTTAATTCGTAAAACTTTGTTATATGTAAAAATATGCTGACCACTTAACCATGAGAGCAGATATTTTGCATTACCATAGCCGTTCTGCATATGGACGATATAATAATAATAATAATAATAATAATTGGATAATTTGTAGAGCGCCGTTTTTGTGAGAAATCACCTCAAGGGCGCTGTGATATAGCTTACTTATTATCATAAATTGGTTCCCTTATAAATTAATGTATTTTTGAGCGAGGTCAATATGAACCTGAGTTTCGTATAATTGTACAACTAAGTTACATTTAAATTTCCTTTAAAAACTTAACCAATGTTTTAAAGTATTTTTAAACGGTTATTTAATAATGTAGTATTATGTAATCAACTAGCTGATATCCAGCATGCAAAAACAAATTGAAATGCCAACTAAATAAATAAATTGTTTTTCCCTTCGTGTCATTTCCCATTCGTCTGCGTTTCCCTGCCGGCTCCTCGTCCTCATCTCCTCCGTGTCCCCTTTCACTCCCGCTTTCTCTTTTCACCTTCCCGCGTTTCCCCTCCCCTCTCCCGCTCTCCCCTTTCTTGGGACCCCCCTCCCCCCCCTCACGCATTCCACTTCCACCTTTTTCGCCTTACCCTCTCCCTCGCCCCCCTTCTCGTAAAATCCCTTCTTTAATTCTCCAACCGACCCTCCTGCAAACCCTTTCCCAACAGCTTTTTTTCCCTGCCGCCTAACTCCCTAAAATACACCCGTTTTTCCACTAACTCTCGTGACCTATGATTCTTTTTAGGGAAATTTCATAATGCTAGAGCTCACTAATATATATATATAGAAGTATTCATGGGCATGGTCACGACAAGTCAAAAAAAAATAATAGCAATCGGATGAAATTTTAATCGCAATCGTATGAATAGAATAGGAAATAATTTCATAACGCCAGAGCTCACTATCCTACAACCATCCCAGGTATGCGCACATCATATTCCCAAAGTTTCATCGCAATCTAACATAAACACCTTTTGCTTTATTTATTTATATTTCGTGGAAACCAACAAAACCAACAACAATGATGGGAAATCATGATCAACACCGTACAACAACTTGCAGTCCACCTCGGAACAGGAATACCTAGTGAGGAGGACTGAGGACAAAATACTTAACTTTGTATTCTTAATTTACTTTATATTGTATTTTAATTTTAATTTGTATTGTCATTAAATAAAAAAATAAAATAAAAAAAAATAAAAAATCATTTCAACGGTATGGCCGCGCATAAGATATGAACACACAAACAAACTAACATAAATTTTTATATTATAGATTATTTAAATAAGGCGCACATAATTTGCCATCAATCTATAACAATGTAACTTTGATTGTAAATTTCAAACTGAAACGCATAGTGATTTTTTATATTTTTTGAATCAGTAAGTAATAAGTACCAAAGATCAAAACGTGTCGAGAATAACAAAGGTTCGTTAAAAAATAATAAATGGCTCAAACACGAATAACAATATTTAAATTTGCTGTGAAAAAATCACGTCCCAATTTTATCTTGTTAAATAAAATCGAAAAATCTAAGCCTCCAATCCAGATAAAAAAATTTGAATATACAAATACTTTCTGTACAAATTCAAAACAGAAGTCAAATTTGAATGAAAATGAGTTTGCAAGGCAAAACACCCCTTAATGACTTTGGTCCACGGCGTTGGTTGCTCTAATCCCGTCTGTATTTATTTTTTTACTTCTGAACAAGTTCTGTGAATGGTTTAAAATTGCAGCATACTCTACCAATTATATCGAGGACAATTATGCAAAAAATTTTGAGGGAGAATAAATATTTTCTATTTTATTTTTACGTACTAAAAGACAACGGCGTTTGAATTAAAATATGATATTTCTGGTGATGGGAGACAATTTCGCCTATCCAGCCTGACTCCCTTGCTTTTCTTGCACTATCTATCCATCGTCTTGCACCACAGTGGAAGAAGTGGATGCATATGTTCTTCACTCCTGGACAAACTGACCTCTAGGTTTTTAGCCTCTCATACCTTTTTCCTTCCCAGATCTTCCTCTTCTTCCTTTTTCTAATTATATTCCCCACACATCATCATCAAAGATGACATAGGCCTGAGGTTTTTTTGGGTTTGTGTTTCTATGTGTTTTCTAGTGATGACTATCAATAAGAAATTGTTATGCAGTGTTACGCTTACTCCTTCTTTAGCTAACCTTTCGGACAATGCTATATTATATATGTATATTTCCTTACCGGTTCCATCGGTTTCACAAAGTTCGGGAATAATTATTACTGTGTTTTGTAAATTGTTGATAAACTAAGACAACGTTTTTGTTTGAGTTTGAAAAAAAAAAATTTTTATGCATAGCACAAAGAGTAAAAATTATTATGAGCAATAATTATTAACCTGAAAAATTCATCCACATTGAAAAAAATCTCCCGAGAAAAGATACACGACGCCGACGGGACTCGAACCCGTGTCCTTTTGATTTCCGGTCAAAAAGAACATTTACTTTCCAAAGAATGTCATATTTGGAATTACTGATTAATGTATGTAAAGTACTTCAATAAACATCTTGTAAATCTAATAATAATAATAATAATCGTTTATTCATCAATAGTTTTTTTTTTACAATACAGGTACATTTTAGATTATTCATTGGTTCTATTGACGAAAAGGTCCACTGCTCAGTTGCGATTCAGGATTTCTTCAATTCAGGATATATTATTTTTGGATAGTGTTTTTTCTTGTTCAAGTATACCTTTATAATATGTAACATAAGTTTAATTTTAAAATAAATAATATTTAAAAAAAACGCATTAGAAAAAACACTCGGCTGAACCAGACTCCCATCCTGAGTACAAAATTTCTTGTGTCCAGCAAAATCCAGTTGTAATTATTATTTTAACAAACTAAGCGCTTTTAAATTACTCTAATCTTATAAAACAGACGGTACACTGACAAAGAAGGCCGCTGCTGCAATCTTCCTTTATCCACTACTTGTTATCTGATTAAATTTTTAATTAACAAGCTTCGTTAAAACCCTTCAAATAAGAGGACGAAAATTCTTAACTAATTTTTCACCACCCGCTTGCAGCTTCTTTGCGGGTAATATTATATTTTAAATTTTCCGGGCGCGGTACGGCGAGATAAATGTAGAGAATTAAAAAGATTTATTTTTTTATTATCCCGGGTGATTAGTCAAAAATTATAAATTATAATATGAAAGATTGGGAGTTTTGTTATGATAACTTATTCGAGCCGTTATGAGAGTGATTAACTGAAAAACTTTTAAAGGTTGAACCTTAAATTAAAGCCTGTAAAATGAATGGTTTGATGGTCGTATTAAATTAATGGAGGGTTGACGGCCTACATGGTTGAGCAATCCGGAGGACGCGGGTTCAAATTCTGGCATGGCTGTAATTGGAATTAATATTCTGTTGTACAATAAAAAAGAAAATACAAATTTCCTTCTCACATTTTAATATTAGGTCCTTACCTATGAAATTTGCCTTTTGCCGTACTGGCAACTTTGATATCAAATATCTTCTCTTTGGTTAAGAATTCCAAATTCAAATTTATACAGCTGTTTACTCATGTATTTGTGTTTCGAAAATTATAATAAAATTATAATTGTAGTGAACGACACCAGCACTAGTCCACCAAATGCTCACAAGTAACTTTTTTGGAGACAATTTTCGCTTGGGGCATGGTTTGGCTGGTTCGGCAGAATTCAGCCATTGCAATGAGCGCTTCCGATTATCGAACAGGATCCACTTTTCGTCACAGGTAATGATTCGATTTAAAATCCCTTCACTATTGTGCCGGTTTGTAGCTTAATACATTTGCATAATATGTTTAAGTTATAATCCCAGTGACTACATTCTCCAGTGAATCACGGGTTAATAAAATGAAACCAAATGTTCAACCTTAACATTTATTGTAGGTAATCAGTAACATGTTAAATAAAGTGTTGCAAAACATGAGACTCTAATGTTTAATTCTAAAGCATTATAACTCAGGACATGGTCAAAGGTTCGATAGGAATCACTTTGATAATGAAATTAGCAAATCATTCTACAATAAGAATCAGTGATGTATGACCATATTATCTAACACGGGTACTAACCTTAATCTTGTAAATTGTCGGGCGCCAGGCCAGTCTAAAAACTTGACCGTAAATTTAACTACATAATATAAACTCCAATTAAAACCAGTAAAAGGATCTAACGCCACACGATGTCAGCCGGAGCTTCCAGGTTACAGCAACCCTCCTGTCCCTTCACCAAAAATCCGTTGAGTGACTCGTCACGGTCATGGATCATAGATCATAGATCTCGCCTGTCTCGTCTGAAGCTAGCAACAGGCTCACACAACGCGGCGTTTCGTGAGTCAACATCCAAATTAGTTGGGGTAACAAGTAAAACTGTTACAGGTTGAGTAATGCAACGCAGCTTTCAAGCTTTTTCACCTTCCCAATTTGCTTCAAGTGGATTAAAAGAGTTTTATCACTAACACCGCAGCCTGCAGCTAACTCGGACGTGGTTTGCGATGGATCCGCTTCCACAATAGCCTTCAATTCTTCATTATCAACTTTGGTCTCCGGCTGTCCACGGGGCTTGTTCTGCAGGTCGAAATTTCCAGAACGAAAATGTTGGAATCAAAAACGCACTGTGTTTTCTTTTGAGGCACATCATTAATCCTTCGTGCCGTTTCTGCAGCACTGGTGCCACGGTGGAACTCGTTCTCGTAAATAACGCGATATTTCTGTTTTCCATTTTGTAAACTAATTTTATTATAATTTTCGAAACACAAATACATGAGTAAATAGCTGTATAAATTTGAATTTGGAATTCTTAACCAAATAGAAGATATTTGAGATCAAAGTTGCCAGTACGGCAGAACGCCAATTTTATATGTAATGACGCAATATTAACAATAATAATAAAAATATTAACTCAGGCCTCGACAGTATTTTGTAAGAGGTACAAAATATTGCCGTTTGCAATAAAACCCAAATAAATGGGATTTTTCTAAATGTACCCGAATACTAAAAACTTAATACTTGGTTTTGAAAAGGTCAAGAAATACGAATTAAAATTTTATAATTCAAAGAAACATTTAATTTTTGATATATAAAAGTTTTGCATGCAAACAAAAAAGTTTTAAAAATGGCTCGGTGAAAATGAAAAAAAAAACATACATATTTTATCAAACAAAACGCATTATTGTTATTTTTACCTCCAATTTTTGTCGTTTCATGTAAAAATAATTATTAAATAATTCACCAAAATTCTTTTTTTTTTTCAAATTGCGGTTAGAAAGTTTGGATCAATAAAGGTGTAATTTTTAACTATTTTGCGGTTAATTTCTACATTTGAATACAAAGCGTGGTATTTTTTCTTTCTAACACCGTTTAGACCATATTATATGACCCATATAATTTATATGAACCATGATTATATGACCCATTTGAGTTCCAAAAACCGAACTAATAGACCTGACGGGTTGTCTAATTATGCAAATTGTACGAATTGCTTGAAATTATTCACTGACGGAATATAAGGACTTTTGCAGGTGGTTCGTAACTCAAACGCCGGCAATTTAAGCCATATGCGACTGCATGTTATGACTGAAATTTGCCTTTTAGATATTTTACAAGTAACGTAACCCTGGACTAGTTAAGAGCTTTTAAAGCTTCTCTAGGAAATTTCGTATTTCTTACCGCGGCGGAGCTTAAAGGCTGTAGCTTTAAATGCGGATAAATTATTTTCATTTGCGACTAGATTTACAACTTATTTATTTATTTATTTATTTATTTATTTATTTATTTGAGACACAAACAGGATATTTATAAAACATTCATGTTGGTAATATAAAACAAAATTAAATACAAATATAAATATCCCTAGACTAATGTGTCTGCAGTAATCATATTTTAATATACTCATAAGCAAACACAAAGAAAAACAATGCCAGTATTTTTAAACTTAACTCTAAAAAACTTAATTATAATAATAAAAAATCGAACAAAAAGAAAATGTTTAGAAAAAATAATAAAACAACAAACAATCTTTTAAACAACAAACTCTAAAAAACTTAAAATACAATTTCTAAAACTTTATTTTTGTAGTTACAAAATGATCTAAGTAACTAACTAAATAATCGTCACAGATACGAGGAGAGGATAGACTGGCACACACTTTCATAAACTGATCCATAACACTTACATCATTTGCTTGCATTATTTAATCCAAGAATCACGCAAACATTAAATTATCATTGGTCTTATTTGTGATTTTTTAAAAATTTCTTCAATAAATCTGCAATTTTTATTCTAGTCTGTAGGTTGAAATTTCTTATATTCTAGTCCTAAAGGAATCCAAGCCCAATGTTAACCAAAATGAAAATCTTTTTTTTTTGTTAAAGATACATACAGAGAGTGTCGGATGAGAAAAATCCGAAAATGGCTTATCGTATATAAAAATAGCGGCCAATAAAAAAAATGTGTCAAGAAAATGAAGATAATATTTGAAGTTCTCAGTCAAAGTATGATACAGTTAAATATGACTGAATCGGTTAGGGACACATTCGCTCAGTTGGCAGAGTTGCATACCGGAAAGCCGAAGATCCTGGGTTCGAGTCCAAGACTTGACCTATCTTTTTCTGATTTTGTTGTTTCAGATTTTTGATTATATTTTCTTCATTAATTGAAATAATTTTTTTTTTTTGTTAATACCTTGATATTAGAAATCTCTAGCCATTTCTGTCTTCATAATGACTGTTGACTCTCACTCTAACCTCTACCTCGCGTTCCATAAAAAGAGAAAAATGGTATATTCAAAGTTGTAACGTGTACAAAATGATTGCTTTCTCCGCCCTTGGTAAAAGGATTCCAGCTTCGTCAGGGGTGTATCATTCTTATTTTATTTTCACTGGCTGGACTTTGTCCAAACTCTTGTTTTAAAGATCAACAGCCTTACTAAAAAAAACACATAAAATGTTAAACACTGTCGGCCTTACTAAAAAAAAAACACTCCGCAGCTGTTAAACGGTGTTTCTGTAGCACGTTGTGTAAAGTCTGTACATTTCGTTTTTCAAATTCTTACTAAACAGAATATATGGTTTTGATCTGAAAACGTCGCATTTTACCAGCCTTACTAATAAACTTTCTGAAAAAAATTTACAATGGTCAAACAACCATGTATGAAGAATCCTTACTAATTAAGAACTGACAAAAAATTGTTCATGGAAAGATATGTACATTGCTTACACGGCCAAGGAGGGTAGTTTATCTGTTGTATATATTTGTTCCATTTGTAATTTTCAATAAATTTCGATTTTTTTTTTTTAATGTCCCATATATGTATTATTTTTTGAGATGTCGTAAAAACAAATACCATTTTAGAACCAAAATTAAATTACCTTTAAGATTTTCATATCTAAAATATACGTAAGTGTTTAAAAACTGTAGTATTTTAAGCTTCAAACATCAAGTTGGAAAAAAAACTCACTTACCCCAAACACTTTCTATTAAAACATTGAAATATTTGGAAAAATTCAAAATTCAAAAAACACAGTACTTTTATTTAATGATTTTGAAATAAAACTGTCACCTCACTATTTACTCCTACACACAAAAAAAAAATTTAAAAAAATCTTGAAATTCGCTTTTCATTCCCAAAAATTTACAATAAAAAAACTCACGTTTGAAGACATTGCTTGCACATCTTAACATTCATTTCTTTGATACGTTTACTAAAATATGTATTAGACATTTTAGTCACCAAAAAACATCACTTTCAAGAATAATAAAATAAAGATCTTAAAATACAAATTATTTCTGAATATAACCTATAGAACCATTTTCTGACAGTTTAATTTAGAACACACGATTTTTGTGTCACAATTTGACTTAAACTAACGAAAAACAACACAAATTAATAGTAAATATATTGAGTACATGAATATAAGTGCGAATTCGTCATAAGGATTGAAATCATTAACGAATACATCATCTTAATCACACACTCATTCAAGACCGACTTTTTTTCGTAGAGTTCTCACTCGCGGCTATTTATTTCAGCGGGAAAGCAATGCGCAGGCGCATCAATCACACCACCTAGCGGATTATTATGAAAACTCCAATTTAAACAAGTAAATACAGCGTTGCCAAATCTAAAGATTCACAAAAACACCGTTTTACGGCCGCGGAGTGTTTTTTTTAGTAAGGCTGCAAATGTCCAAAATTACTTCAATGATGAAAAAAATAATTTTTATAAAAAACTAAACCTCGCTCGAAACAGACTTCTTCATATAAATAGATGACATAAAAAAACTTAATAGATAGACAGGTAACAGAATAATGGAAACATAATAACGGTATTTTTCTCCAGTTATCTGTTAAAATCTTGAGAGCATTTTTTATATTTTGTATAATGAATTCAAAATTAAGGTAAACGGACTTACAAATTCGTACCTTACCTCTGTGCGGCTCTGCGAATTTCCCTGCACTTTCAACTAACATTTGATAAATGCGGGGTCGGTACAGAGTCTCGAGTGTTTGGAGAGGTAGCCTAGAAATAAATGTCCCCTTTGTGTTTCTTCCCTGATTAAAGTGTTGGCAAATAGAGATCCGACAAAAAAGCTTGCCTTTAATAAATACACAATATTTTTCATTTTGTATTTTTAGATCTCGACTTCTTGTAGATTGCAGCCTAAGAATATTTATTTCATTTCAGGATAAATATGAGAGGATTTTTTACTTTCGAAAGTAACCCTCGTATCGGTGAAGTATTTCTGACATTTTTAGGTTTTAAAGCAGACAAAAAGGTTTTTTTTTTTTGGAGATATGAGTACTGTTAGTTTATTTATTTTATATACACAATATAGTATAACATATGAAGTACTCGCATATTTGAAAAAATTCAATAAAAATATTAATAAATAAGTCCGTGAGATCGAAACCTTCTTAACTCGTTACTGAATAATTTGAAACAAAAAAGTCAAAATGGATTTAAAAGGTTATATTTTTTCGTAGGTAGTCAAAGGTTTTTTTATTTTTGGCAGCATTTTGAAGTGAGAAACGCGATTTTTGCTTTGGTGAATTTGTTATTATGAAATGGAAAAAAATGGTAATTAAAAAAAAAACTGTCTAACTACTTATTGATTTATGTGTAGAAAAAACGTTCAAAATTTCAAAAAGATCAGTCAAGTAGATTTTGAGTTATGATGTTCACGAACTTGTTGTTGAAAAAATGTTGTTTTAAAGTTTTTTATACATATTTTTTTTAAATGCAAAAAAAAGGTTTTAAAACCGTATCCCCTCAATACATCAAATATTTTATTCTCATACCCCCTTACTCATAATTGCGGTATCCGCCGACTCATCCTTGGTTTTGTAAAGTTGGCCATGGTTTAAAGCCGTTTTAACCATGTATACGCAGTGATAATAAGTCAAGTTTTTCACTGTTACGACGCGTATTAGTCATACTACGATTATGAGTAAGAGGGATACAGTTGGTAAAAAAAAATATTGCTACAGTTTTGGAGAACAAAATTGGGGAATGAAAAACCTTGATTTTGACCTTATGACCTTGACCTTATGTAGGTGTTAGAGGCCTGAGGGGCGGTTATTCCTTTCGCTCAGTATTGAGGGCGGTAACAGTGACAGTGAAAGCAACAGTTCTATCGTTTCATACATACTATTATTCTGACTCTTGATATGGCCCAACTCAATTATGTGGTTCACTTGATCGTGTCATGTCTTCCTCGGGACCTCTTCTACTATTCAAATTTGCGTCATATATTCTCCTTGTACTTATTTCTTCGTTCATTCGGTATGAATGACCAAACCATCCAATCTTACTCATGATGCTTGCTTTATTTGTGGATCTCCACATTTCACACGCGATCATACATAGTTTTACAACACATACGCCTCAGGGATCTTATTTCTACAGCATTCAGTCTACTTTCATCCTTCTTATACCAGTTCAATGCCTCACTGCCATATAACAGGGTAGGTACGTGCACTCTCTTGTAGACTGCTAGATTTTCCTTCTTTGGAGAGTTTTTTTTGTTAGCGCCAACCGCGTTCAGTTCTCCATTAAGAAATGGTAGTTACCTGCATTTACCCTTATTTCAATATCTCTATCAGCCATCCCATCTCTCGTAAACTTACTTCCCAAATACTTAAAATCTTCCACTTGCTCCGAGTATTCACCATTCACGAGTAAATATTGCACGCTATTTCCCACAACTCCTTTAAGCACCATGAGTTTATTTACATTCATTATTAACTCATTCTTAATCCATATAGACACGAGAGATTGTAGATCTTCCATACTGTTAGAAATCAGAATCGAATTATCAGCATACGAAAGGCAACATACTTTCAGATTACTCAATTTTGCGCCCAATCAGACCTCTTTCAATTTTTGCTTATAGTTAATTACGCATGTTTGGATTAATTAACCACGGTGACATTGCAAAGCCTTGCTTAACACCTAGAGTTTCAAGGTCAAAGAAATATTTCAAATCACTATTTCTGAATTGGCTCCGTAGGTCATTATGGAAATAACGTCGTGAGCTAAAAAGTTTCTTTGACTTATTTTTATAAAACAGAAAAGTTATAATACATTCATGACTCTAGAACCCATACTTTTCGAGAGTGTTTTCTGATTCAGAAAGAGACAGTTTTTTACTGGATTATGAGAGATTCGTACTTTCTTCTGGTCATTATCGTTTGCGCCAATTTATAAGTGATAACCCGGCAGGTTATTTTGTATTCTTATTGGGAATAAGTATTTATTCTATGGCAATAAATTGCTTCCTTTCCACCCCGCTCTGCCCACTTCTCGGGCCCCAGTTGAGTTTGAAATAATCGTAGACGGAAGGCAGTCGCTGTACATAAAATATCTCGCAATACTTAATCGCGTTTAACTGTTTCGTTGGAAAAATCCAGTGAATAACAACCCATAAAATCATATCACCAGCCCCTACTGAAGGTACCTTTCCTTTTCACATAATTGTCTGTCATTTTAGTAGAAACAGAATACCTCGCCTTATGTAAAATCTTAGCTAAAACAATTATAAATTAGTTACACTATTAAATTTATATTTTCAATATTATTACTACCATATTACTACTGTACAGGATCCGCAGATACTTTAGTAGTATACAACTGCTAACCCTGTACAAATCGCAAGTGCGCCCCACGATTGGCAGCCCCAAAGTACTTGAAAAAGTCCCTCGACTCCGTGCAGAAACGAGTGGTCCGTTTGATAGATTCTCCAGTCTTAACAAACGAATTGCAATCTTTAGAGCATAGGCGTCGGGTAGGAATGCTATCCTTGTTCTACCGGTATTTTAATGGAAGATTCAAGAGTCATTAATCCCCTCGGCACCGGTGCTTAGTCGGAAACAAGCCCCCAACATAATATGTACACGGTTAACATTTCGTCAAATGAGAACGGATCGCTTCTACGATTCGTTCTTGAGTTCAAAAGCTCTGCCGATTTGCCTCTCTGTTTCCTCCTTCCTACAACATGGGTCTCTTTAAGACACATGTTCAAAAACCTTCCAAAAAGCATCTTCATAGATGACATAGGTCCTCGGGAAATTATGGAAATTATTTTCCTCAATTTCGCCTCACCCGATCACACTTTTCGTAACGCTCTCGTCACGCATTCACCAGCTTACTCCCCAAGTCAAGCGTGCGTAAAGAAGTTTTACATCAATAAAACGAGTGTGCTTTAGACCACATGACTGAAGTAAAACATCTAGAGAGAATGAAAATGTGCGCGCGCACTGCTCTCTCTTGCTCCTACAGTATTTATAAAATTGTTCAAGAACGAAATGAAATTACGAATAATCTTCATGCACTGGCTATGAGAGGAAGAGAGAAAGAAAATGTGAGCGCACACTGCTCTCTCTTGCTTCTACAGTGTGATACTATTTATTTATATTTATAAACTATTTCACTACGAATCCAAAACATCCACAAAAAAACTATATTTGGAAACCAAACTGTTAACATTAAGAAAACTATACGAATACAATATATTTCTCCTTATATACAAAATAAATAATAAACTCATACATAGAAACACAGAATTCATTAAAACGTCACAAGTACACAAACATTTTACACGACAACACGATAACATACATTTAAACACTATTCATACTAACTACGGTAAGCAATCCATCAGTTATGAGGAGGGCAATTTATATAATTGCCTTCCAGATGATATTAAAAACGAAAAAAGTGTGTGTAAATTTATAAAAAAAAATATTCATTTTTATTCACAAAAAACAATATAGTGAAAGTGAATAATTTTATTTATTTATTTATTTATTGATGCAATATTTTTACATTTTATAATAGAATTCAATAATGTTGGCCTCACTAGGTGGTTTACCCGTGCTGAGGCCTCCATTTTATCTACAAATAATTTTTTACACAGTACATTTAAAAATATATGAAAAACATAAGATTAAGATAAATTAAATTTAAAAACAGAGATTTGAAATTAAAGTAAAATTAAAAATAAATAATAGATAGTATATAAGGTTTAAATAGGTATATTTATATTATGTGTTGTGTGTTTGTGGTTGATTGTGTTTTATATTGGTTTTGTGTGTTACTTTATGTTTTATTATTTTATGCTATGAGATTTTGGTAATATTGTCTTTTTTGTTCTTTAATCCATTTTGTAATTCTGTGTCGGAATTTATTTTTGTTTTCCTCAATTCTATTTTCGAGTGTTAGACTGTTGAATGCTTTTATAGCGTGATATTGGTAGTGTCTTTGTCCAAAGCTTGTATTTACCGTCGGAGTTTTTATGTTTTCTTTGTACGCTTGTCTAACTGGTCTGTTAGTGATATTTTGTGTCTGTTGAAATTTGTTTTTTTGGTCAAAAATGTAGTTAAGTAGTGTTTTAACGTATAATTGGCGCATGTCTAGTACGTCACAACAATTGAATATTTGGTCTGTATCAGTAAGTCTATGTTTTTTAAGTATTACCTTTAAGATCGCTTTCTGCGCAATTTCTATGTGTTCGAAAGCTGAATTTGTTGCTCCTCCCCAAACAATAATTCCATATTCTATTATTGATTGACAGAGTGCAAAATATATTGTTTTCATTTGTTTTATTTTGTATATATTTCTTATGTTAAGGAAAATGTGTATTGTTTTGAGGAGTTTATTTGTGATTTGTTTGATGTGATGTGTCCATCTAAGGTTATGGTCAATTACAATTCCTATAATCCTATCAATAATATTGTATGATAATATATTGTATCATAATATAGTGTAATTTAGTCTTCTGTAATATAATGTAATTTTAATGCAAATTCTAGTTAAGTAAGTGAAAATGTTATTTTCTTTTTTTCTGGAATAAAAAAAAAAAAAAAGATTTATTTAAAAAAAAAATAAGCTGTAGTTTCTGATTTCACCGCAAGAATTCTACCATTTCCTTCATCCATTTTCCATTCTTCCATTTTCCACACTATACAAACTCTTGAAACTAAAATGCACGAATTTCCTGAAAACATTGTTCAGCCGGCATTTAGCGTTACATTGCAATTGTTCAGAACGTGTTGTAGGTATTTTAGAAACGATTGGGTTACTGCACGGAATGGTGAGAATTCCACAAATTCTGTAACTACAGGTTGTATGTTGCTTGTTTTGCTCTCAGGTACTGTGCAAGATAGAATCGCTATGTCAACAAAGTGCTCTGAAGTGAATTTGAAGTTTTGATAGAAAAGGTTCTATAATAAATATTTCGCACAATGTTTTGTTACCTGTGCTGTGTTTGTGTGTCAGTGCGGAAATAAAGTATGTAATAATCATAAATGAAATTAATAGTTTCAATTTTTGTTTTTCAATATCATTTCATTTATTGGATAACCAAAACTCTGCCATAGGTCAACTTTGGAGGCGGGCATGGTTACCTACGCTTCGTTTAGTTACGCAGTAGGGGTGCCCGGGCTCATGAGGTGAGGTGTGTCAAGGTCTAAGCTGCGAATGCGCTTGTTAACCTGACTGGTATAGGGAGACCTAACCTATATCTATAGGACTCTCTAGCCGCCTTGCATCGCTGTGGGAGGGATGAATTCTTCATAGATTCCTACTCATCCCTCATATGTTTTTATTTTCCAGATCTCCCTCCCATTCCTCTCCTCAAAAAACCTTCGCTATGACGTATTTTTATTGCTGGTCCTATGCTGGAATGAAACAATCAAAATAAACATTTTTGTATTGTATTATGGCTCGCCATAATCTTAATATATAAAAGAAAATCGGGTTAGTTACACCATTTATAACTCAAGAACAACTGAACCGATTTTTGTAATCTTTGATTTGTTGGATTTGTCTCCGTCCCGGTTAACAGAATAACTATTAAAACATCGGAAAAAATCAAGGGAAAAATAATTATGGAGAAAATTATTTTTTTCATATATTTTGTATGGAACGGCTTTTCAAATAATGGGCGTTGGTCGACATAATTTGAATCAATTCGAACTGTCAATGGTGTAGTCTCCCGAACATTTCGTGCTTAGTCAACAGCTCAATTTCATTTTTTGAACTTAGAGTAGGTACCTATTTATTTTAACTTAACAAAAACTTAATTTATTTCAGCTAATAAATTAAACACAACATTTTTTGATTCTGAGGCGGTACGAAGTTTGCAGGGTCAGCTAGTTTACAATATAAATACATAAATTTGTTATAGACCACTTTAATTTTTTGAAACTTTACCTGTTTTGGAAGAACCTTTCCTTCGACAGGAGAATATTAAAACGAACCTATTATACAAAATAATAATAAAATACGTGTTTGAGTGGGAGGTAAACAATGAAAAAGGGGTAATTACGGGATTTCCGACAAGAACAGAGCAGTTTACCAGTAAACAAAAGAAAAAATAAATAATATTTTGCACTGATTAAAACTAGAAGGAATGAGCTATTAATTAGTAATATAACCATGAAACAAATTCAGGAGGTGGCTGTTAGAAAAGTCTTGGTTTATTTCAACGGTGTCATGATTAGCTTCTAGAACAGGCACCGCCTAGTTAGAAAATAATGTTACGTGAACACCCTTGGTATGGTAGGCCAGCACAATTAAAAAAAATAAAGGGTTCAACCATGTAAGTAAGTAATGTAGTTAATCAGTTGAAAAAAAAAAAAAAAATATATATATATATATTATATATTATTTTTTTTTTCTTTTTTTTTTTTTAAAGAAGCAAACACATTGTGACTTGACATTTTAAATAAATGAAAAGAAAATACTTTGTTTTAAGTCACTTTATTTTTTATTTTATTTTTTTTTTTTTTTAATACAGTAAAATAAGGTAAAGTATTTTTTTTTTCATTTATTTATCAAAAAATATATTTTAAAAATCTGCTATTTTACTTGAAAGGACTGCAGTTTTACCTCAAGATCATACAGTACACTTTCGTTCAACCAAAATGCCAACATGTTGTTAGTCGTGGAGTTCCAAATTTTAATTGCTCACCCCAAATTCCACGAAGCGCGGATAAATAAAGCCAAAACCATTAACCAAATTTAATTATTAAACACAGAATTCTGGTGTAAAAGCATTCTGCTTCTGCGAGTAACATTAATTCTAAACATGATAATTGAACATCGTTTGCAGAGAGAAAATAGCCTTCAACATTAAATTTCTAACGGGTATTTTGCAGTTCAATAAGTGTTGTAGCTTGATAACTTTGCAATAGATAGTTTCACTAGTGCAGTTTTTTATTTGCCTATTCAAAAAAACCTACCTTTTTAAATCACTGTTCGTTTATGTATATCTTTCTAAGGACCAGTTGTTTCGGAAAATTTCACGTTTGAATTTCCCTCAAATCGACATTCACCGAAAAATTGGGTTGTTTCAACCTCCGTCAGAAGAAATTTCATCGAAAATTCCATAGAACCAGTTGTTTCGGAATTCCCTTCAAATTTGAATTTCCTTCAAATTTGAATTTCCTTCAAATCGTCATTCACCGAAAAATTGGGTTGTTTCAACTTCCGCCAGCAGTGAAAATACTATATAAATGTGATGTGAATGTGATCAGCCGAGTCCGGACGGTTAATGAAATAATGGGAGGCGCATGCGCAGACGTCAAAATTGTGATTCGGCGGGGAACACTTGAATAAAATTTTCAAATTTATCGAACGTTATTTGTTGCTATTTACTGCTGACGGAAGTTGAAACAATCCAATTTTTCGGTGAATGACGATTTGAAGGAAATTCAAATTTGAAGGGAATTCCGAAACAACTGGTCCTATGGAATTTTCGATGAAATTTCTTCTGACGGAGGTTGAAATAACCCAATTTTTCGGTGAATGTCGATTTGAAGGAAATACAAACGTGAAATTTTCCGAAACAACTGGTCCTAATTATTTTACGGTTCAATGTATGGAAAAGGTGTAAATGTTACACACAAAAAATGCAATTCCAAAAATGTTGGTGCTAGAACAAGCTGTCTATGTTTTAATTAGGCGACTAGCAAGTCATGGAAAAACACTTTTGGTGACTAAAGTTATTTAATTGAGAGCTTGCCCGGAAAATGTTGTCCCTGACAATACTGTTCCGTGAAAAATGGAAAAAAACGAAACCAGTTACGTTTCATATTATTTAATACTTAAAATACAATAAACATACAACTCTTAAGAGATTTAAACGCAAAATCGTGAAGAAAAGCAATGAAATTAGAATTTATTACTAGAATTTATGCAGAACTAGTGGGAAACTGTTGTACATGAAAATTTCACAACTTATTCCACAAAATGTTTATTTTTACTTTTCGTACCTTACAAAAAGAAACATGCTCTCAAGTGCTGGAATTCCAATTTTTTTATGATTTATAAAATATGTCTCTTGAACACTTTAAGTTTCTTAGTTCTTAAAAAATATATTTTTTAAGATTCTAAAGATCTAAAGATTTGTAGAGCCGAAACTTTAATTACATAAAATTCCCTCGATAGAAAAAAACTCGGAAAATATATTTTACACATTTGTTTCTGTTATTTTACAAGTTTTATGTAACGAAAAAGTTCACAGTGTTTCTTTAAATGATACTTAAGGCGATGAAGAGAGATTTTCGCGCTATTGTAAACGAGTCGTGTTTTATTAAACATTTTTCCAATTTTCTCTCTCTCCAACATATGTCCGAAATTATTCAAACAATAACTCAAAACTGATAGTTTTGTTGGATACAACATTGGGCACACATTAAAAACATATTCAGATAACTTGATGATTCCAATGTGTTACGACTTTTCTGTTTATGGCATTCATAGACAAATAAAGTTACTGAAAAATGCTGATTTCGAAGTTACCTAGTTGTAGTAATTACCCTACGACCAACCAATCAAAATATTATATATTTATTATATGTGTCTTAATAAATAAGTTTATGCTGAATAATACGTCAAGATAGCTGTACCTAAAAGCTTTAAAATATTTTAAAGATAAACTGCATGATTAAGATTATGCTTGCCGTTATGCTTGAGGTACATAATATAATCACAACAGCTGAAACGGCCCCAGAACATGGGGACCAGTCAAATGTAAAAAAATGTTAGTTTGAATCTCGCACTTTGTGCGATTTTTTTTTTTTAAGTGAGACTTCTTTAGGATCATTACGACGAATAACTCGAATCTTTTTTGGACGGAAGTAACATTAACGAAGATGACGTTCGATTTATATTTCATCATATTAACGTCGTGGGTATGGCAGCCATAAGTCCGAAGCATAGCAACGAATAACAAAACGTCAAAAAAAAACTCAAACGTCAGACGTCACCCGTTTATTTTTGTTTACTTATGTACAGGTTTTTGTTATGTTTTGTTGATTTTTATGTGATTTAACTAAATATTTTAGTTGAACGTTTGATTTGTGTTATTTTTGTGAATTTTTGTGAATTCTCTAGCTATTGAAGTAAAAAGTGTCAGTAGTGTGACAATAAAAATAGTGTTGTTTAGAATTCAAATGGCTGAATGGCAGGAAAATTATACCCCTTCGTCCATAAATAATTGTAATCTTAAAAATCAATAACCTCATCATGTTTCACCGCCTAAAAATGTATATATTTAAAAAAACAGTATTTATTTATTTTTTAGTCAAAGAAGTTTTGAGGCACTCATTTTATTTTACTCAAAGTAATGTTATAACTCCCTTACTTACTATCATGGTGAGAAACATGATCTAAACAGTG
Source organism: Limnephilus auricula (assembly GCA_951813805.1). Lineage (NCBI taxonomy): Eukaryota > Metazoa > Arthropoda > Insecta > Trichoptera > Limnephilidae > Limnephilus > Limnephilus auricula. The sequence goes on along the minus strand of OX638409.1, from coordinate 4,827,703 downwards.
TTAAAAAGATAATAAAAAACCACACTTTATAAAAAAAAAAAAAAAAACTAAAAGTTAACCTCAAAACATTAACTTTACAATGCAAAAAAATATCTTCTTCTTAATATATAAAACAAAGTCGGGTGAGTTACACCATTTATAACTCTAGAACGACTGGACCGATTTTAATGTTCTTTGATTTGTTGGATTTGTCTCCGTCCCGATTAACAGAATAATTATTATTTACACCGGAAAAAATCACGGGAAAAATAATTATGAAGAAAATTAATTTGTTCATATATTTTGTATGGAAGGGCTTTTCAAATAATGTGCGTTGGTCGACATAATTTGAATCAATTCGAACTGTCAATGGTGTAGTGTGCCGAACATTTTGTGCTTAGTCAACAGCTCAATTTCATTTTTTGAAACTTAGAAAGGTACCTATTTATTTAAACTTAATAAAAACTTAATTTATTTCAGCTAATAAATTATACACAACATTTATTTATTCTGAGGCGGTACGAAGTTTGCCGGGTCAGCTAGTAATATATAAAAATCTAGCTTCTTGAATAATTTTTACCACCTTGTGAAAAATACGATTGTGATAAGTATTTATGATTTTTTAATAATGTCTAAGCAAAATAAGTGTGTAAAAAATATGAAATATTTCAGTTTGTAAAACCTTAAATTAATTGACAAACTAAGGTATTTTCGTCACAAAACACGTGCTCGGATTTATTTTTTAACAATAATATTAATTGAACTAAAATTAAAATTCTGAAAAGTGTCTTTACTGGATTATGTATTGATTTATTTATTGTACGATTATATGATTTGAAATTTGTGTCGTATAATACAATATTTTGTTTCAATATTGAACAAATATGCCAACGACCAACGGTATATCATTAGTATATTAAAAATAAACTTAGTATTTTAAAATTTAAAAATTACTATACCAGATAGTATCTTACTAATATTTCTTACTTTTATCTGATGTAAAGAAATTCACCATGGTACATTTCATACGGTCGCGTCGTTTAGATATAATTATATAACATTATTTCAACATTATACCTACCCGTCGTCTCTCAATTCAATTATTTGAGTTTGAGTTTTGTATTGAATCCATTAGAAAGATACTTTCGTTCAGAAGAACTTCGCTCATTTGCGACGCGACGATTCCCATAGGAAACATACTCCCGTCTTCACGTTACAGTGAGAATTTTATAGTGCAAACTGCAGTAGAAAGTCGCGAGAAAGATCGTTAGAGCAGATCAGGAGTAATAGTAAATATTATCCGAGCTTTCAATAAGTAAACTTTGTTCGTTAACTGGTATTTGTTGTATGCACGTGGACCGTATAGATAGTTAATAAACGTCTCATTATTTTACAATAAAATATATTAATTTGTTTTAGACCATTTTAAATTTTAATTATACCCTACGGTTTCGGAAGAACACTTCCTTCGTCAGGAGAATATTAAAACTAACCTATGATACAAAATATTGATAGATATATACAAAACATTTAGGTGCTGGAGTGGGAGGACAAAGGGGGGAGGTGGGGGGGTAATTGCGGGAATTACAGCAATAACAGAGCCGTTTATTGGAAACATATCTAGAATGGGACTAAACGATAAATTAATTTGATTATTCAATATATTAGCGTTATTATTTAGGGATTTTTTAATTTCAAGTGCTTCCAAGTTATATAATTTTTTGCTTTTATTATTACGGTGAAGAATTTTAACCCCTGTGTCCTTATTAAAAGTATGATTGGTGGAAATAAGATGATTGGCAAACTCCGAAAAATTATAATTATTTAAACATCTTAAATGTTCCGTGATTCTAATATTTACATTTCTGGTTGTCTTACCTATGTAAAACGATGGACAATCATTGCAACATAGTTGGTAAATGCCTGAGTGGCTTTATTTATGATCTCTATCTTTAGTGTTTTTTAATAATTTACCTAAGTTGTTGTCAGTATAGAACGCGGGTTTAATACAGGGAGGCAATTTTGTTTAGTCCCATTCTAGATATGTTTCCAATAAACCGCTCTGTTATTGCTGGAATTCTCGCAATAACCCCCCCCCCTCCCCCCTTTGTCCTCCCACTCCATCACCTAAATGTTTGGTATATATCTATCAATATTTTGTATCATGGGTTGGTTTTAATATTGTCCTGACGAAGGAAGGGTTCTTCCGAAGCTTTAATCCAGGCCGTTTATTGAGTCATCCAGGAGTTCTTTGGTCTTCCTCTGAATGACTGTCGATGAAGCTCCATAGACATTGCCTGCTTAATTGTATGATCTGGTAGTCTCCGTTTTATTTGAAAATACCATCTCGTCGTTCCTTCAGCTTACTGTTTATGTTCGTGACAACCAGGCTACCACGAAAGCGCGAACTTTTAATCTTATCTTTTAGTGACACTCCTGCCGAGCATCTAAGCATTCGCATTTCTGCTGATTCGAGTTGCCTAGAGTAGGAGTTCTACATGGTCCAGAATTCGGAGCCATCCATTATCTAAGGTCTAACAATAGTCTGGTATACCTTTCCTTTAAGTTTTATAGGCATTTTTGCGTCACACAAGATTCCTGTTACGGATCTAAATTTAATCCATTCCACACCTATTCTATGGTTAACATCCGCTGCACATCCTCCGTCTCTGTGAATGAGTGAGCCCAGATACTTAAATGAGTCACCGTTGGCTAATGTTACTCCATCCAGTTGTATCGAAGGAGTTACAGCATTAGTGTTTTCAAATGGCATATACAAATATTCAGTCTTTTTCCCGCTAATGTTTAGGCCATTATCCTCCAGGATTTTTCTCCATCTTTCCAGGCTGTAAACTTTCTCTTTCTGTCGACCCTGTTCGAATCTATGATTTTTAAAGGTTTTAAAAATAACATTATTTTATTATTTCCTAAGTATGTAATGTACATACAAACCAAGTAATGGTTATCTACTTAAATTATACACTGTTCACATAAACAATTATTTTATTTTAAAACGATTGAATGGAGCCATCTTCCTGTAGAATTTGTAGCATGTTCCGAAGAAGGCCCTGAGAGAACGGAGCTCATGTTATATTTTGAGCACCATCGCTTAATGTACTGGTTACAAACAATTTAATCAATTCGTATTTGTATTTCTGAGCACACCAGTAATGGCAGGTTTCAATGAAAATGCCATTTCTTTAGATTTGCTCCAGTGCAGCGAAGACGCAAAACGCATTGATCACGCCAATTATAGACGCAATTGAAATTCATAAGAACCACATTTATATAAATAGGAACGATAAAGTTTTTAGATTTTCACGGCCAAAAGCATTTTCGTTGTTTGTTTTTGGGGTGTTATGCCGTGTTGCGCTGCCTCCTTCTTTAGCCGACGTTTCGGACAGCGTTGCAGTGTCCATCATCAGGGATTGTAGCTGGCGACACGGTATCGCTTCCAAGTAAATAAGCACACACTTAACACTGACAACTACACATCGTCGGATCTGCCGGATCTGCCCTGATGATGGACACTGCAACGCTGTCCGAAACGTCGGCTAAAGAAGGGGATGGCGCAACACGGCATAACACCCCAAAAACCAAAAATGAAAAAGGTACGATAAAGCTTAAAATTTCTTGGTATCTGAAAGAAGTCGAAATAAAACGCTGAAAACCACAATTTTTATAGAGAATACCTCACAAGAGTCCCAACTGCTCCCGTCTGGAGCCAGTGAGACTATGGCATCCCCAATTGGGGTATGTTGTGAGGCTGAAGGAAAGTGGGAAAGGGAAGAAGATGGGGAAGTACCTGGCTATTCAGATCTAATCACTAAACACGGCTAAAGCCATAACTAAGCAACGTTTCAATTCTGAATGGTGGTCTTACACCAGGTCGATACTGAGAGTATCTTCCACTCGGGAACGTGCCGCAAATATAGTATACATTATTTTTATTCATTAATTGTGAAATAGCACAAATTGATCAAATAAAATATATTTGCGCACGCCGGGTTCGAACCCGCGACCTTCCGATTGGGAGTCAAGTGTCTTACCCCTCGACCACGGACATACTAAAATACCCGAAGCGGAATATCGCTTCTGCATACATAAATAATAACTTCACTATAATCTACACTTTTGTCCTGATGATGGACATTGTAATGCTGTCCTAAACGTTCGACGGTCCCGAAAAACAATATCGGATCTGTTAAAAATTGAAAACCGTTTGTTGGCTTATTATGCGACAGATGTTCCTTTCGCGCCTCGTCTCTCTGAGGGGTGACGTGGGATGGTCCGCGAGACTTCTTCCTGTAAGACTATCTGAAGGAAAAAGTCTATAAACATTGGCCTCACATCTTGGAAGAACTCAAGGATCGAATTCGGGAGGCAATCGCCGCTATGCCCATCGAGATGTGCCTAAATGCAGCCGAAAACTTCCGAAATCGCCTTCACCAATGTATCACTGCTGGGGGCCATCATCTTTCTTATGTTATCTTATGGACTTGATGCATAAAACGGCATAATGTACCAAATAAAATATAATAAACCTTATTACTGTAAGTTGTGCCGTTTTTTTTTTAACAGCCATTCAAAACTGCACTGTATTTAACAAATAAATTTTTCCTTTGTTATTCAAAATGTATCAACATCTTAATATATACAACAAAGTCGGGTTAGTTACACCGTTTATAACTCAAGAACGGCTGAACCGATTTTTATGATCTTTGATTTGTTGGATTTGTCTCCGTCCCGATTAACAGAATAACTATTAAAACATCGGAAAAAAAACACGGGAAAAATAATTATGAAGAAAATTATTTCTTTCATATATTTTGTATGGAACGGCTTTTCAAATAATGTGCGTTGGTCGACATAATTTGAATCAATTAGAACTGTCAATGGTGTAGTGTGCCGAACATTTCTTGCTTAATCAACAGCTCAATTTCATTTTTTGAACTTAGAGTAGGTACCTTTTTATTTTAACTTAATAAAAACTTTACTTATTTCAGCTAATAAATTAAACACAACATTAATGGTAGATTTAGACTGGGTCGACGTACGTATGCATCGCTACGCCTAACAATATCTGGGCTACTTAGCAACCATAGATTTTCAATGAAAATTTATGTTTTAGAATCACATTGGCCACATGCATCGCGACGTACGATGTCTGTGGCCATTTTCATAGAAAATGTATGGGTTGCTAAGCATTGTTTGGCGTAGCGATGCGTACGTACATTGTCCAGTCTGAATCTACCTTTATTGATTCTGAGGCGCTACAAAGTTTGCGGGGTCACCTAGTGTATTATAAAACAGCTTACTTTTGGAAACAAATCCGATGTCTGTAGCTTTGTAATCATCTCGAATACAGTAATTAACATAACCAACTCTCAGGAGGCAGACGATAACAATATCCGAAGCTCGGAGTTAATAGAACCTTTTTCGATCCAAAAGCTAATTCGATAACATATCCTGGCAATGGCCTGCCTATACAAAATACATTAGCTTTGGGAATCCCATCGAAACGAAAGGTATTAAGTTCGTTCTATCCAACCATAATAAGTTGACCACAGGAAATTTTGGGATTGGTATTAATTGGTAAGATTGAAATTTGGTATTTACGCCAGCCTATTTATTTTATGATTTTAAAAAATACTATCCTAATTTAACTTTGTTTTTTTATGTTCCGGTTTCGATTCAAGATGGTGGCCGATTTAAGCTGCGGCATCCAGAATTCCTACCGATTTCTTACACATTTTACTTAAACATTTGAAGGTTTTATGTTTTTCTAAATAATACATGTTATTCGTTAAGATAGTATTTACACATTCCCATCGCCGAAAAGGTAATTATTTGAAATTCGCTCAATCGAAATTATTCGCAAAGTAAATCTCCGAAAATTATTATTTACACGTTTTTTTCTGTTATTTTACAAGTTATATGTATGAAAAAAATTCACAATATTTCTTTAAATGCTACTTAACACAACCCTTACGAGATATTTGCTAGTTTTTAAACGTGTGATGTTTTATTAAACATTTTTACAATTTTCTTTTAAATTATTCGTTTTTAATATTAGCGCGCTCCCTCCAATATTCGTACTGTCGTATCTCTCCTTCTTCTTCTTTTTGAGCGGGCAATACCGGTCCTTCACACGTTGTGCGCCGCATTAGCCGATAAGCACTGTCAAGCAAATCATTTCTCTGATTATAGTACATAGTTTTTTTAGACCTTCCTCCCCCTGTCTCATTTCCCTCCCACTACCTTTAGCCTCAAAACATACCCCAATTGGGGATGCCATAGTCGCACTGGCTCCAGGAGGGAGCAGTCAGGACTGTGCGGTATTCATATAAAAAATATCAAATGCCAACTGTTCACAAAAGAAAATCATGCAAAGATATTAATGTTAATTTTGTTTTATTACTTTTCAAGTTATCACTCAGACATTCTGTAAAAAGGACGACGAACTACGTGTTTGGCATTCACTACGTTAGTTAGTAATGATATTACTTTTTCAGAATCAGACAGGTTTATTACTAAAGCAGTACCTAAAGTGACAACATAAAAAGTTCTAAAAAAAGGGTAGCAATTTGAACTCGCTTAGAGCCACGGTTGTAATATCTGTCAGTGTCGGTGTCTTATCAAAGTAATATAAGATAAGAAATTGTCTAAGAAAAAGGTAGAAAGGTGAGTGACATGAATGTGATTATATCTGATGTCTGTCCTCGACGGAGGGTAACATCATATACCTAATATATTTTTATAAATAAACTCCAAACTTGAGTACTAGATTTACAAACTTGAGGTCAGATAGCAAAGATAGTTCAGTCAGATAGGTCAGAGGACAATGAACAAATATTTTTTATAGAATATTTCATACGAACGATATTATATCACGTAGAGTGAGAGGTGCGGACCTCTTTATTTTCAGAGCCAAAATATTCGTATTTTTTCGCGGCCCACCTTCAACTAGCATTTACAGTACGTTAAACAGGTGAAATCAATTTAAATAATAATAAAATTCACCAAATGTCGCTTTTCAATATTGCGCCTCACACAAGGCTGAATTACCTTTGAAATTCTTTCAAGAAATACTCTATAAGGGTTAATTCGGGTCAGGTGATCGTAGTATTCTTCTTCTCGTGCCCTGTCCGTTCAACAAAAATACAACAAAAAAATTATTAATAGTTGCAAAAAAACATAAATTTAATTACTGTTTTTAGCAATAAAATATTGTTGAGTATTTCATCAATATCATATTTCTTACACATTTTCACAAAATACATTTGAAGCCTTCAAAAATTTGGCGTATTTTGTCAGAGACTAAAAATATTTCAGATTTGCAATAAAATCCAAATAAATGTAATATTTGTTAACATATACGAAAACTAAAAACTGTTTTCGAAAGTAACCATGTACATTTTTAATTATCAAAAATTTAGATGAAAGCTTTAAATTTTTTTTAAAAATGGATCACTTTACGTTTTTTCTCGCTAAAATTACTGATAATGAAAAAAAATAAAAACTTACTTATTTCATTAGACAAATAAATTATAAATGATATTGTTACGTCACCTCAAAAAAATTCTTAAAAAAATCACAAAGTTTCATAATTTTTTTTAATATTGCGATCGGAAATATTGGTTTCATAAAAGTGTACATTTTAATTTTTTGTAGTTAACTTTTAGATTTGAATAACGTGTTGTATTCTCTTTTTAATACTATTTAGTTCATACTTCTCACTATGATAGTAAGAGAGACACAACGATTTCCATGCGCTGGGACAAATATGGTCTCCTGTGATTAAACGGCTTTTAATGTAGTAGAAATTTAATAGATTTTTTTTTTAATTTTTTTTTTTTTTTAACCCCTACAGTAAAAGACCATGAACTTTCACTGCAAGTTATAGTCAGATTAACAGAAGAGTAGGCATATAAACAGGAGACGATAAAGGAATTTTTATGTATCTATATTTTTTCCAGACTCCGTGTGGTTGTCCAATTGACTGTCCTCTATGCCTACCCTTGGAGTAAAAAAACCTCATAATTAGTCGGTTATGTAAGATTCATAATATATTTACTTTTAAAATACAACAAAACAACAAATAATATGTTAACACTACAAAAAAGACGCACATTGTCGGATCTGTTGTTTCTGTATAACCTGCTTAATAATAATATTGATAGTCCCGAATTACTATCCGTCATTGGTTTAAATGCTCCAATGCGGCGTACCAGGCACACTTCTCTTTTTCATATAGAAGCCCACAACACCAATGCAGCAAATAACTCGCCAATCACTCGCGCAATCACAACCTATACCCATTATGAAAAATTATTACATTTAGACATTTTTCACGATTCATTGCGAACATACAAAACAATATTATTAAATTTCTTGTCATTTTATTAAACTTTAGTGAGCAAATAATGTTTGATTTTAAAATGTAAAATTTTCTCCAGACATACTCTTTCATTTATGTTTTATTAGTCAACCAATGTTTGATTATTTTCATTAGTTTTACCATAATTTAGTTTTAAAACCCAGGCAAAATTACCTATTGACATTTTACAGATTTACGTAATAGGTACAAAACCATGTAATTTATTTAAAATACATTACAACTTACATTTAATGTACTGTGTAAATCTTTTAAACAAATAAATAAATAAAATAAATATTCAATTTAATTTTTTTTCCTCGGGCGAACGCATAGTGTTCTGACTCTAATACATAGTGTGGGTACATACTTAGTTGTTCTATCGATCGGTGAGAAAAGTATTTCCAAGGGAATTCTCAAGTGTATTCCTTCTCCGCTAGGCGGCGGTAATGCAGCGTTGGCAGCTTCCTCCCAGCATCTCTCTCAATCAATGGACCAATAAATAAATAGAACGTCTTTCGTATATTACTCGTTCTTCTTTCCTACATAGTATTGTGAATTGGGCGTTTTTATTTGATTCTCTGCTTGAAAACGATAAAAAAGGTAAATTTGACCATATCTTTTAACATTTTACAACACATTTTATTCTAACCCGTCGAAAACCATGGGATATTATAATTCCAATTAGAAAACAAAACAACTTAAATAATTTTCTGTTAAAGTATTACTAGGTAGGCACTATATCGCTTATCTGAATTTTTCAGAACAATTTTTCTAATTTAAAAAATGATAATTTTACGAAAAAAACTTCTTTGGAAAGGTTTTCACTTTGTGATGGCATTATTTATTTAAAGGACAAATAATGTTGTTTACATCACTATTATATATAAACAATTAACATGTCGACCCCTTGGAATAACAAGGTTCCATCTGTTTAGTAACGTCGTGCGATAATGTGATCTATAGTAATCTACTTTAGAGTTCATTATCGCATAGCGAATCTATCAAACGGACTGCCTGTTTCTGCACAGAGTCGAAAGTGTTTTGGTACAAAAGGTACTTTGAGGCCAGAGGTGGCATATTCAACGGTAAGGTGCACTTTCGATTCGTACAGGATTAGCAGTTGTGTACTATATTAGTATCTGCGGGTCCTGTACAGTACGCCCAGTTTCTGAGAGGCTAACCTCTGGCTTCGATGGAGCTCCGGTCTAGTTTCATCGAAATATTGACTTTTTCGAGGGAGATTAACGTTTGACTCACTTATTTTATTTGTTTCCTTTGTTATGGGGAAGTAAATACTCTTCTGTGTTGTTTTTGTTTCTTTTCCTAAACACTTAAATACTCTCTCGGTACCGACTAGTCCCAAGCTATTATGATCATTTATTTCCCAATGATGTCCTCTGCGTGCAATAAGTATCTAAATTTCTCTAATAAACAATCAACAATTTTAATCTAAAGTGACGTAGGGTCCTGTATTTTTTCTGCCTGTATAGAATATAAATAAAACAATATATCAATAATTGTACAGTTGTTAAGTCAGACATTTTTGTGAAACCGAAATTTAAATTGAGTATTCATTATAAAAGTGTACCCTCTATCCGGCACCACTCCTAAACACCACCGAACCAATTATAATACAGAAAAACTTGAAATGAATAAGTCAAAATGTTGATGTTATCTGGGTCACTAGTAGGATATTTCATAATGTCATACTGATATACCGGACCGTTATGACTCTCGATGTTAATTTCAGTTTATTTATTATGTAAAACACAGAAACGTGAACGTGAACATATCCGATAACTAAAAACTGTCTTCGAAAGGTGATGAAACACGCAATCAAATGTTACTCTATACCAAATACTACACCTCCTCCAACACAAACTCCATATTCCAATTCAACCAAAAACCTCAATAAAAACCAGGTCCTCAACAAATAAAACACTGAACATACCGATAACGCACACCACACATGGAAAAAGACACTTTCAATATTACGCAACCAAACTTTTTAATTGTATGCCCACTACTCTGAAGCAACTAATAACTGCAAAAACGTCTACAATTTAAAACAACAAAAAACTTATCTCAGCCAGGATCAAAAATCAAGATTTTCACTTCATTCAAAACATGATAACTCCAAACCAAACATAAACAAACTATAAAAAAATGTTAAATAACTTAACACATTGTTTGAGAACTTACACACATATGTATACACATTTAAAATATATATATTATATTAGAAATAAAAATATAATTTTTGAAGTATTAAAATTTTGATATAAAAAATGACTGATAACGAAACAAAATAAAAACACATACAAATGTTATTTGACAAATGGATTATAAACGGTAGGTACTGTCACTTCACTTTTTCGTCATTCTATGTAAAAATAATTAATAAAAAATCCCAACATTTTTTTTTCAAATTGCGATTCGAAAATCAGGTTTAATAGAAGTGCACTTTTAATTTTTCTATTGTATAATTTTTAGATTTTAATATAAAGCTTATAGTTTTTTTCTTTCTAACAACGTTAAAATCGTATTTCTGACCATGATAGTAAGGGAGATACACGATTTAAATGAGACCTATGTGAGCTCGGACAAATATGGTCTCCTGAAATTCAAAGGATTAATAAATGAATTAATTATTTCAGAATACATATAAAACTTCAATCATGAAGCCTAACAAAAAAGTGACGAAGAATCCTTCAAAATTTACCCGATAACGAACCATACGAAAAGATTTAAAAACCCGGTTGCTGAATTCGAGAGGTACCGATATTGACAATGTCGAAAGCAGCGAATAAAAGGAAAATCTGACAAGGATATTGATAGTCTGTTAGTGCCAGTAAAAGAAAATCGTAGGTGCCTTAACCAAGTGTTCATTCTGAATGCTGAATCAAGTGTTATTTTATTGGAACTTTGATTGCATATATTTCAGTCAAATGGAACAAATAAGATCATCTCGATGGTCCCATGTCGGATAAGTAATTTTGTAGTTTTATATTGGAACTGAATAGAGTTTCGTTTTGTGCATTTATCCTATTTTTGGAATCAAGAAATTAGAGTCAGACAAGATTTTAGGTTTTCACGTTGAGTTTCATTGTTTGAGTTTTCGTTTTAATCATTGGACTACCTCTTTCTTTAGCCAATATTTCAGACAGTGTTACAGTGTCCATTATCAGCACATATTTGCAAAATTTTGTGTTTTTTTGATGTTTTGCATTTTATTTCATTAAAAATTCCGATATTACTGGCTTTTAAATCCGCAAAAATCCGTCGATCCATTTTGTTTAGAAGTTTTTTTTAAATACACATAGGAGGCACTGCGGAAATTTTTTTCCCTCTGGGCCTACGTCAACTTTTGGTATGCTTTTTTAGGGTTTTTATGGAGAAATGAAAGAGAAGTTCTGAAATGGAAAAAGGTATGGAGGTGAGTATATCTATTTGTTAATAATAAATTTAGATAGAGCCTAAGAATAGATAGCTTTAAATTGGTAAACAGATAGTGAGAAATCATCTTTGCAAACTTTGACAAATCATATCTCAGAACAAGGAAATATGAAGTTTTAACCAAAATAACGAAATGGCACCAGGATCAGCTAGAATTTTGGATCCTTTCAAAGTATAAAAATAGTTAAAATACTTTCACTACTTCTCCCTGTGGACCGATGAGGTACTGTGTTATGTGGAATTTACGCTCATTGATAAAAAAACGGTCGAAATCGACCATGTTGACCAGTAGTTTCCACAGGCCGCAGGTAATTAAAATCGCAATCACCGATAGACTAGCTTTCGTTTTTTGCTGTGCTGTCACAGCTCGAATCCGGCGGGTGACTAAAATCGACCGTGAAAACGGCCAGTCCCAGACGACCACTCACCGCAATTTAACAAAATGATAGAAATAACTTTGGACATTTTTTTGTTAGCGGTTGGCATGGGTAAGTTGGCAAATAATACGCAACATTATTCCAGTTTGACGTACTCACAATTTTCAAAGTTTAAGTTCATTTTCAAAATTATAGGAAGTACCTACTTATCATATCAGACAAGCGATAAAGTATGTATCAAAATTATTTGAAAAACAATTTGTTTTGTTAAAATTTTTCAAAGATGCACAAATTATGTTGATTAATAATTAGAGTGAAGATTCATTACTGAGACAAGACGCGCGGTTTCAAACTTCACACGAACTAGGTCCAGTGGACATATTTACATATTCTTTGATTGGCTATCCTTGTGCTACATTTTGTTGTTTGGTAAGTATGAATACATCGTGTTCTTTTTGAAGTAAAACTTCTTTACGCTGGGGGTAAGCTGGCGAATGCGTGCCGAGAGCGTTACGAAAAGTGTAGTCGGGCGAGGCGAACGGGCTGTATCACACTGTAGGAGCAAGAGAGGGCAGTGCGCTTGCACATTTTCTTTCTCTCTTTCTCTCATAACCAGTGCATGAAGATTATTCGTAATTTCCTTTCGTTCTTGAACAATTTTATAAATACTGTAGGAGCAAGAGAGAGCAGTGCGCGCGCACATTTGCTTTCTCTTTAGAAGTTTTAAGTCGCGTGGTCTAAAGCACACTCATTTATATCACTAGCGAGTACCTAATATTCGTTGCAATGCCATATAAAGATAGTCCTTTCCCATGCTATTTTGTTCCCGCCCGTTCCTCTCCCGCGTTCCCCTTTTCTCCCGCGTTCCCCTTTTCTCCCGCGTTCTCCTTCCACCTTCTCCGTCTTCTACCCTTCCGCGTACCTTCTCGCAAACTCTCCTCCTCCCCGCGTTTGGCTTTCACATTCCTCTTTAACCTTCCCTGCTTCCCCCTCCCTCCTCGCTCCTCTCTCAAACCACCCTTCTTAAATCCTCCCCCCTCTCAGCTTCCTTTCACCCTCCCTCCTCCGTTCCCTGTCGCTAAAATATATGAAATTCGCACATTTAAAAATAAACCGCGCGCCACCTATTGTAAATTTTTCTTTGATCAACTTGCATTAAGTCAGAATTCACCAATACATATATATATATAGGAACCTTCGCGGACGTGTGCACAATAACTCATCAAAGTGTTTATGGACTTCCATGGGACACTCATGACAGGGACATCTATTCAGTTTCCGGTATCCTTCCAATCACAATCCTTTCTAAACATGAAATCACAAGCACCATCCTACAACTTACCCAACGATCAACTCATACTAACACCAAGCCACTTTACAATCAAGACATCCACAACCACAATACTCGAAATAACAATAAAATCCGCGTTCTTCAAACACACACTACAAAATATGGGATAAAATCTCTGAACTATATTGCCTATACACTATATAATTCGCTTCCAGATATATACAAAAACATCCAGCATAATAAAAAATTGCACAGCAATGCTTTAAAAGAATATTTTTTAACTACATTTAAAAATGAAAATATGTAATAGTCTTGTAATTTTTTATTCTATCTTATATACTCGTATCAGTTTTTCCATCTCTTTACTTGTTTTTCTCTTGTTGTTTGTTCTACTTAACCTGTCTTTATTTTTATGCTGTACTGAATGTAAAACTTATATTATGTTATCAAAATACCTTTGTAAAATTGTAACTACTACCTCCTACCTATGAATTGTAAGTTCCTCCTGTCCTAAAATGAGTTTTGTAACTCATCGGGATTGCTCTAGAAAGAAATAAAAAAAGTTCCATTGCAATCGGATGAATGGTATAGGAAATAATTTCATAACGCCAGAGCTCTCCATTATAAATAGAAACCTTCGTTAGCATACGCACGGAAAATCACCATAGTTTTATGGCCATTGTATTCATGCATTTTTAATTATATTTAGCCACAAAATTTTTATTTTGTAGTTAACGCTTATATTTTATAATCGTAATCAACAATTTTATTTTAATTCCAATCAATCGAAAAGGTAGGAAATGTTTCAATATAACCATAGCTTGTTTTTGATATTCGTAATGTACTAGTAAACCGATTTCTAGTAAAGTTCTAAATAATATATTCACTTATAACTTCATCTTAACCCATCAGGCTATTTTTTTCTCTTTTGGGAACAACTAATATCTTATAGAAATCTACACGGTATTAGAAAGAAAAACAACACTACGCTTTATATTAATATCGTAAAGTAAACCGTAAATTGATAATTAAAATTTACGCCTTTATGAAACCAAAGATTCCAATATAATTTTTTTTTTTTTTTAAAACGTTTTATCGAATATTAACGACAAAATGACAAAAAAAGAAAAGTGGCGATAACCATATATTAACGACAAAATGACAAAAAAAGAAAAGTGGCGATAACCATAACAATACAGTTTGTCTAATAAAATATTTGGGTGTTAATTATTATAAACGATAATTATTAGCCTGAAACATATCTAATTATTATCCATATTGAAAAAACCTCCCGAGAAAAGATACATGTCGCCGACGGGTCTCGAACGCGTACCCCTTTGATTGCCGGTCAAGGACTCTACCATTATTTGGGTGTTTTTTTTCGTTAACCACTCGAGCGATGGGTGTTCGGTATTCGATTTGGCCATTAGATTTAATTGATATAATTCCTTAAAGTATTAGTATGCAAACAAATTATGAACTGTCTACTTCGGTTTAAAGCCACTATATCCAACTAGATTTTTCACTGTTTAACTCATATTTTTAATGTCGTTAAGTGTGGCGCGATTTTGGGCCGAAATCAATCGTAGAAAAATAAAGCGATCAAAATTTGGACCTAAATCGCTCCAGTGGTTTACATTAATTTTAGTCAAAAAAACTAACCGCAGGCAAAGGCAGAGAGAACGGACCGCCAAAAACTTCGGTCTCGGCACTCTCTCCTTGCCTCATTCACATTCATACATTTTCTCATACATACTCTTCTATTATTCTGACTCTTAACATGGCCCGACTCAAGTATCTGATTCACTTGATGGTTCCACGTTTTCCTCGGGCGTTCTCGACTTCTTCTACCATTCACATTCACGTCATCAATTCTCTTTACACTACTTTCTTAATTCATTCGCTCTACATGCCCAAACCATCTAAGCGCCTTTTCGGAATCTTACTTTTTTCGATCACATCACGTAAGGTGAGGCATTTTAAAAACTTTTTTATGTTTGCAATCAAAATTTTGTCCTAGGTCTGATCAGCCAATCAAGCCAATACTGTGAGGGCCTGTATCGACTGTATTTCCTTTGGATCCACCTACACACGATCTCATTCACAACTAATTTTCTAGTGTCATCAAGAGTTACGCTTTAACTTCGAGACGATTTCTTCTCTTCGACTCGTTAACTCGGGTTCAGCACGATAGGAGAATTATAAGAACTTCATCACATTATGTCAGCCATTAATGTCATGTTGGATCTGTTTAAGTATTCCTAGAGAGGCACGAGATGCACGTAATCACCCAAAAGAAAATTGGGAAAAAGATATCTTTTTTGGGAAGAATTTGGCAAAATCTTTCCAGAACAACTGCAATCACTATTTACAATTATTGCTCCACATTTTAACTACAGCTCAATCATTCGTTTCCTGTATAACGAACGAGAACAAAATAAGTTTCAAATTCTCCAAATCTTTCGGCAATGAGAATAATACTTTGGCGAAATAGATTTTTAACTAAGGTACTAAAATGGCTAACCGTGAATCAGATGTTGACCTTGAACACAATGATATTTATCCATAAAATATAAATTGTAAACAATTTGTTACCAAAATACTTACAATTATATACAACAAGAACATTCACAGACAACACAAGAACGTGCAAGGAAATCAGGCTACTAAAAAGGACAGAGCGAATGCGCAGAATAGTTTTCTGTACAATGGGTTGAAGTCTTATGACACTTGCCGTTTTTTCCGCAGGGGTAGGCAGAGAGGACGGATCGCCAAACAACTCGGTCTTGGCATACACTCCTTGCTTTATTCACATTTATACAACTTCTCATTCATGCTCTTCTATTATTCCGACTCTTGACACGGCCCGACTCAAGTATCTGGTTAACTTGTGTTATGTCTTCCTCGGGCGTACACAATTTTTTCTTCCATTCACATTTGTGACATTTTTTCTCCTTACAATACTTTCTTCGTTAATTCGCTCTACATTCCCAAACTATCTGAGGGTCCCTTTCTTAACTTACTCATAACGCTTACATCAGCCTAGCATTCTTTGCGGATATCCACATTTTTCACAAAATCATACATGGTTTTATCGCATACGCATCAGGGATCTGATCTCTATAGCATTCAGTCTTCTTTCATCCTTCCTCTGCCAGTTCCATGACTCAATGGCATACATCAGGGTAGGTAATGTTGTAACTAATTAGCAAATTTGTAAGCTTTAATGATCAAATTACTAAAATAAAATTAATAAAAAAATTAAAATCACGGAGCAAGGTTATGAGAAAATATCTGGGGCCTAATGCTAGAAGTACACTGCTGCAAACAGTCCGACATGTCGGGCTGTTTGCAGAATCGTGTGGAGAGACCTTTCTTTTACAAACAAGCTGAACAGGAAGATATTGGACGAACTTAAAATCGGATCATGTGAGATAGTTGAAGAAATTTCAAACTCCATGTTCAGAATAGACACGGGTCACAAAAAAAAACAGAATCAAATCTATTTTATACCATAAAGCTTATAACTAGTTCGACCATTGAGAGAGGAGAACATTAATGATGAGTGATTTTAGCAATTTCAGGGGGGGGGGAGATGTAAGGGAAATATATTTTCTTTAATTTTGATTTGTGTAATCTTGTTACCCTCCCTTGCCTGCAATGTGTACCTACTACATATTGCTTCTTGCACCTTTAATATATACGTAAATATAGAAAATTCTGGGTTCAGATTTTAGGTAATCCTCCGTTATACATTTAACCATTAAATAAAAAATTTAAAAAAATAATAATCCGTACCTTTCGGGCACATCAGAGGTATTTTGTTAGAATCGAAAATAAATTCACCAATACAATCAAACGTCTGGCAATACGATCAGCGCTGCGGGTAATACGTACAAATGCGACACTATGCACGTCTCACTCTCATCTACTTCGATATAAGTAAGCGCAAGAAAGAGAATCGTAAGGTTAGTGTGGTTACTGGTCAGTCGTCAATCGTGTTTGTTCCTTCAGTTTCCCCCGCGGACGACACGACGCGGGCCGCCAGTCGCCGCTCGGCATTCATTCGGGGTGGTCTCTTCGCATGTTGTATGAGCATCGTTTCTTTGAGCTACCGATGTTTTTTTCATGTTTTCAGCAATTAAATATCAATTATTATCATTTTTGACTGTTACTATAATGAAATTAGCAATTTGCTATAAATATTCATTTTTTTCGGCTTTTAAATCGACCATTTCTGCTTGTGTAGTGATTACACAGCACCGGAGCGCGCGGATTTTTTCAGCACAGTAAGGGAAAGGTTAAGAATGCAAATGTCGATTGTCATTTGTTTTATTATTTGATTATTTTTTGGTTGTCAGTTGGTTGGTCAGAAGAAACCATAAAAAGGAAATTGATAAAATAAACATTATTGTTGTTTTTTGTCACACAAATTTGCAACACAAGTGTTTTTTCATCACTTAATTAAAAGGATTTAAACCTCCATGTTATAATGTAGGTACTTAACTATCTCGCTAAATTTCCTGACTCGTGGGAAATTCTCATATAATGTAGGCAAATCTACCCCTTTATAACATTTTTGGACCGACGTCGCCGTCTTTAGCTTTCCGACGCCACTTGTTGAGTACGGCGTCACTTAGCGACGCCTCAGATGCTACATTCCAAGTGAATTCTAAAACATGCTTAAAATGTATACTTAGTCCTCCTTCCGACAAGATTGAGAAAACGATTTAATATTGAATCCTCGGCGAAGCGACATATTTATATATTTTTAAAATCGAAAATAATAATTTTTACATTTTGGTAGAAAGCAGTCACTTTGTGACATAACATATATAAAATGAAGGGGTGAACATGGGCCTTAAATGAACCCATGTTGTAGGAAGGAGTACACAAATAGGCCGACAAATCATTCCACAGCTGAGCTGTTGAACTTAAGAACGAGTCGTACAAGCGACCCGTTCTCATGTGTACATGTGTTGGGCGCGCGTTTGGTGTGTTTCCCGATATGCACCGGTGCCGAGGGGATCAATCCATTGAAATACCAATAGAACAAGGATAACATTCCTACCCGACGCCAGTGTTCTAAAAATTGCAATCTAATCTGTTAGACGGTAGAATATGTCAAACGGACTGCCCGTTTCTGCATTTTCATTCAGGGTTTTTCAGGTATTTTGGAGTTCGGGACCAGAGGTGGCTGCCAAATTCACCGTGGGGCGAATTTATGATTTGTACAGGGTTGTGTACGATTGCACGCCACAGAATAAACATCAACACCCTATGAGGTTTTCATATAATGGTCGTTTCAGCCTCGACGAGAATGTGTTCGTAATTTAAGACGAAATACACGATAAATGTATAACGAAAAACACGATGAAGTTTAAGGCGTATGCGATAAAATTTAAGACAAAATACACGAAAAAGTTAAGACGAAATACACGATAAAATTTAAGACAAAATACACGAAAAATTTAAGACGAAATACACGATAAAATTTATCTAGCCATGAATCATGCCGTCCCTTTGCCGTCTTTGATATTTATTTAACTTACATAATAAAATATAACGGTAACTTTTATAATCATTTCGCATTTCCATGAATTCAAGGCATAATTATCGACAAATAATAAAGCGACAGTCAAGTTTTCCTTCGTTAAAAAAAATATTCTCTGCAGTCATTTTTAAAGGAAATTGATAAAAGTTAATTAGATTGAAGTGTCAATTTCCTTGGAAGTACAAATTGCGTTGCAATTCTATTTGGATTTATTATAAATAACCGTTGTAGGTGTTATAATATTTAATATATCATTGAAGAAGAAGATAACAATAATAATCTTAATTGAAATATGAAAATGAACAGGACACAGAAAAATAATAAAACATAATGGTCGTAATTTTTATAATATGAAAAAATGAAAACATTAGTTGAAGATAATATTGTTGATTCTGTTATTAGTAATATGACTTTGACTATTACGGCAGATTTATAATCGGACGCAATGGTTGAATATGTAGAACGTCGCACGGTGGTTGCAAATGCTCATTTTCGTCTGATAAATCTGTAACTTCTTTGTTTCTTATCATAAAAAAAAAAATTGTGTGCCGATTAAAAACTAAATAATCTCTCTATTTGTATTTTTATTTAATGAATTATTTTAAGAATTCATAGTACGTTCTGTTCAAAAACCAAAAACTAGTTTTTTGGTTTAAAAAAAATTCTTCAAAAATTAAAATAATAATTAATAATTATTTTTTAATTGATAAACTAATGTTTAAGACAAGATTTTTTTATGCATAGCACAAAGGGTAACAATTATTATAAGCAATAATTATTAGCCTGAAACACTCATCCATGTTGAAAGAATCTTCCGAGAAAAGATACATATCGCCGACGGGACTCGAACCCGCACCCTTTTGATTGCCGGTCAAGTGCTCTACCATTAAGCTACGGCGGGATACCTCCTACCCGCCAAATGATTCAATATATACCTAGTGTTTCATAAGTGTAATAAGCAGTAATTGTTGAATGAAACACTAGGTATATATTAGTATATATTATTATAGGAGTCTGAAAAACTATTATATAATGTGACTTAAAACGATACATGGTTACGTATGAATGGCACATTTAGTAAAAACTTAGTACATAGGTATTAATTAAAAAAATAATTATAATTTAAATTTCATTTGGCACTTTACACACTTTGGTTCCTTAGAACAGGCAATCTGCCTAGTTATGAACTAATATCGACCTAAAACAACGTAATAACACTTGTATTCATTTTAAATATATTCTCTTATTATGAAATATTATTTCTGTTATTTTGGATTTAAATGTATCAAATGTAAATAAATAAATAAATAAAATATTGAATCATTTGGCGGGTAGGAGGTATCCCGCTGTAGCTTAATGGTAGAGCACTTGACCGGTAATCAAAAGGGTGCGGGTTCGAGTCCCGTCGGCGATATGTATCTTTTCTCGGGAGATTCTTTCAATATAAATGAGTGTTTCAGGCTAATAATTATTGCTTATAATAACAATAATTAATAGCTGTTGTGCGGTATTCATATAAAAAAAAACATATATTTATTAGTACGCCGGGTGTTAACTTCAAGGGGATAAAGTGTCATGGGACATTCTATTACATCCATAATACGGTTGTTAATTAATATTGTTTTTATGACCTTAACAATAATTGCTAGTGTATAATGCGGTAAGCTAGTACGAAAGTATTTTTCTTAAATTTTATTACGAAAGGTAACTTTCCTAGCCAAACCGAAAGCATGTTTTTTAAAAAGAATCAATAGATTTTACCTACATTTCTAGACCCAAAAGTCTGTTCCCATCCGTTAGGCCGGATATTGGCAGTATAGTTGTACTAAAAACCTGCTTCGACAGACTTTTGAATTTGATTAAAAAAAATTACGGGGGCCATTGAATTCGTTCACGCTAAAAGGATCTAGGGAGAATTGTGAACTTTTTAAGTAAGACTTCGGACGGGTAACTCAAATCTTTTTTGGACGGAAGTAACATTAAAGGAATTGACGTTCGATTTATATTTCATCATATTAACGTCGTAGATATGGCAACAATGAGTCCAAAGCCTAGCACGAATAACAAAACGTCAAAGCAAATTCAAATGTAAGACGTCATCCGTTTATTTTTGTTTACTAATGTATAGGGTAAGTTCAAAAGGTTTTTATTATGTTTCGTTTATTTTTATATGATTTAACTAAAGATTTTTGTTGAACCTTTTGATTTGTATAATTTTTAAGATGAATGTTAACATCTTTTTTTCTCTGATTCTTGTGAATTCCGGCCGAATCGCCGGAAAATTTTACCCCTTTGTCAATATATAATTATAAACAAAAAAAATCAACAACCTAATCATTTTCTGTAGCCTAAAAAATGTAAGTTTTTATTTTGTTTTTAGTTTTTAGTCAAAGAAATTTTATTTCAACCACGCGTAAAGGTTAGAAGCACTTAATTTTTTTTGCATCAATTTCGTCGAATCTAAAATGGTTATTTAGCATATTAAAAACAAGTGTAAAACAGAATTTTTCACAGGTAAAATCGAGATTTAGGTAAGTTTTTTATTTTATTTGAGGTAACTTCCAATTGAATGATCCAAAAATAAAAAAAAATACAGACATTATTGTCAAAAAAAAAATTTTAGTTGGGATATTTCATTGTGGTAAAAAACCACAGTAGCAATGAAGGTTCGTGCTATGAGGCAGGGTAGGCTGTGCCTCTTCAAAAAATAGAGAAGAAAATGGGGAAAAGATACAAGATACACGTATTAATACATCCAAAATATAGTAAAACTTAACGTAAATGTAACTAATTTGCAAATTGCATAAGTCCTAAACTACTTCAATTTAAATAATAACCACAAATATTTTCGTATTTCTCCACTACTAATTGCTTTTATATAATGAAACTCATCACACCAGGGCAATACAGAAGAATAGAGCAGTGAAATAAAACACTACGGAGGCAGAGATAGGGTCCGCCTCCGAGAGCCACTGATTTCATGTGGAGTGTGAGGGGAGTGGAAGAGGAGCGGGGAATCGAAATGAGCGGTAGCCGTTGCGCAGCTGCTTGTTGTTCAGTCTGAGGCGCGCCTAAAAAAACGAACGTTTACGTAGTATAACCGATCTTGTACGATTAGCTCTATAGCTCTAGCATAAGAAATATTTTAATTGTTTTTTCTAGGTTAGGTATGTAATACAAAATATTTATGTTTCCGAAATTTTCAACCCCGCAAACAGCTATTGTACTGTAGTCTCCAGAAGTAGAATTTATTGTTATTTTGTTTCTATCAACGAGTCATCATCAGCCATCAACCATCTAATCCACTTATCGCTCACATCTCATCCCACTCCACATATCCCACGTCATAAAAAAATTATTCTTTCGGATGATTAAACTTAAGACATTGAGAAGACTGCGTTTCTGTGTCGGTATATAATCTTTTCTCTATTCTAAGATTCTTTTGAGTCTATGATTCTCTTTATTTATTTCTATATCGGTTGATGATTATAATTATACACCAAGGTTTATAAAGCTATAATTTAACGGCTGATTAGTATTTAAAGTAAGTATATTAGGTTTTAATGCAAGGGTATTGATAGACGCAAACTAGACTCTTTTATATCGATGGCAGGCTAAACGAACAGCAGCGGTTTGGAAAAAACCTGGCTTTAAATTCGAATCCAAATTGAAATAGTGTCTGCCGTTGGAAAACGGATGGGTATTTAGAATAATCTGTAGGAAAAAAACGGAGTCCATTTCAGTAACGACAAGATTTTCTAAAGCCATCTAAGATTCTCATAGTTTTATCAACAATGGTAACAGGAAAAGATTTAAAATTACAACTTAAAATGAAATGACTTTTATTAGACCAGATCTGAAAAGTTTATAATTAAAACTTGTCTTTGTACCTATTTTCTATCGTTTATTTTTTCATCATTTTAATGTTTTATTAAACTTAATCTTAAAATGCCCGAAAAATACATAAGATATGTAATTATTCAACATCTCTCAAAAGAAACAACTTTTAAAAATAATAGTTTATGGTTAAAATTCCCATTGATAAACTACATTTCTTTCTCATTAAATTATCCATAAAATAAATAAAATTCACTTTTTCGCTTGATATCGTGACCTCTATTAATCGTAAGCATAGAGATTTTTATGCCTATTACATATAGTTGTGGTGATATAAGGCACACCAAGAATGCATTTTTGGCTTGTGGCTTTATTTTTATAATTTTTTTTTAATATTCGAAAGAAACTTGTCACTTCAGCGATGAATCATGTTTTTTAAAAAAACGTATTTTCGAATCAGATTTTTCTTGATGGAAAATAATAGATAATCGATTTTAGTCCCCCAAATAAACACAAAACCTATCAGTTGGATAATATAGAAAATTAATACAGTTTTAGGTAGTGCACCAATTAAATCACTGTTTGCAGATATCAAGTAACCGGCAAAACAACCTTTAAGGCTTTCCATTATACTTAAAATGTATGCCATTAGAAAACGATATGGGTATTATTTGTGGCTCTTCCACTGGCCTATCGGTTTCATGATTCTTTTCTTGGAAGGGTATCTCAAGTCCAAGAACCTTCGACCAAGTCAAGAACGAATTGTTTTAATATTTTTCTTCTAATTTATATTACATTTCTGTTACACATTTTTTATTGGTAGGCTTATCTGCACCCTTCTTTTACCGTTCCAGTAACCGTATGATTTATATTAATTTATTTAACAATTATTATAAGCAATAATTATTAGCATGAAACAATCATCCATATTGAAAAAAACCTCCGAAAAAAGATACATGTCGCCGACGGGACTCGAACCCGCACCCCTTCGATTGCCGGAGAGCTCTACCATTAAGCTACGGCGTCTTATCTGTTACCCGCCAAATGATTCAATATATACTAGTGTTTTATTCAACAATTACCGCTTATTACATTTTTTTACCTACAAACAAACAACTTAATTTTTATAATTGTTGAATGAAACAATAGTATTTATTGAATTGAAGTTTCCAGCGAGTTTTTTTTTTTCGTTGTTTGTTTTTGGGGTGTTATGCCGTGTTGTGCTACCTCCTTCTTTAGCCGACGTTTTGGACAGCGTTGCAGTGTCCATCATCAGGGCAGATCCGGCAGATCCATCGACGGATCTGCCGGATCTGCCCTGATGATGGACACTGCAACGCTGTCCGAAAAGTCGGCTAAAGAAGGAGGTAGCACAACACGGCATAACACCCCAAAAAAAAAACAAACAACGAAAATGCTTTTGGCCGTGAAAATCTAAAAACGTATCTTTCCAGCGAGTGTACGTTTTAGCCCACCGCTCAAGTACCTGCCAAGTCGGGATATATAAAGTGGCTCCAGTAAGTCAAGTCAGTCTTTCAGCCAGTCTTTCATTCAACACGGTGCGTGGTCACTCGGCAACGGGCTCTGGCCGCGTAACAGGCCGCGCGCATATCTGCAGTTCCGTGCAGTTCTCGGAATAATCTTACTACGTTTGTAAATAATCTACATTTGTAAATAGTCAATTGTAAATACAGCATCATCTCATCATCATCATCACCGAGTGTTATTATTCCCATTAGCACGCGCGGAGATATCACGACACACCGATATCTCCTTCTTTCAAATGGAGGCCCAACACATGTCCTCCTTATCTCTCGAGGCACGAAATCATCCTCCAAACTTCATCTTAAAGTGCAATTTTAAAATTACGATAGTAAAATTAAAAACGTATATGTAACTTCAACAACTGAATTGAATACCCTTTGCCTATATTCCTACCTGCCTACATAGCTACGGAATAAAATATTTTATCTCCTAATACTACGTTATACCTCCCATCTTTATTAATTCTGAGAAACACAGCTAATTAGTCTTCTGGCAGAAGTCTTACTTGCAAAATTTATACACTATACACTTCACAGGTGAACAAATAATATAATATTTACTAAAATATGTATACATCTATATATTTACATTACCTCCACACAGGAAACCTCTTCGATATTAGATATCCTTATCTTAGGGGATGCTATGTGAAGAGTTTTTTTTTAATGGAAAGGAAGGAGAGGAAGTTCTGGGAAGGAAAAAGTCATGGGGTGTGGGTAGGAATCTGAGGGTCAGTGTGTCCAAGAGTGGCGGACATATGAATCTATACCTCCAAGTGCGGTGCAAGGCGAAGGCTCGAGAGAGTCCGGCTGGAGAGATCATAAGGCAACCATCGGGCAACTTCTCTCGATCCGGCCAAAAGCACAGTAGATGGGCAGACGCATCAGCCACAAAGACCGGACAAACTTCACCATTGAACCCGGGCACCCCTGCTAGGTCACCAAACGTAGTGAACCACTTGGGGTGTTGGTTACCCAATAAATAGTTCCCGGGGCGGCGATACCCATACAAGCTTCCCAAACAGTCTACAATATTTTTAGATAATGTTTTGTTATTTCAGATATGTACAGAAATATTATGTAATCTGCGACATAAATTATTTCGACCAGTCAGTGGCTGAGTTTACATCGCGCGTGTTTACCACCTTGTCGTCTTGAGTTTTCCTAGACCCCCATCTTGAAATAAACAACAATTTCTGTTGTGGTCATAGGAAATTTTCTAATTATTATTATTATTATTGGGCGGTTACTCGGCTGACGACGTGAAAAAAATAATATGATAATAAAAAAATTATTAAAAAAAAAATTGTCATTTGTAAAGTCACCGGAGACATAAATTTCATTTACATTTTTTACTCCAAATAATGTCAGGAATCACTGGGTAAGTAAGTCAAGTACGATCCTTAACACCCTGTATATAATATAATAACAGTCTTTATATTCCATGTAAGACGATGCCACCGTCTTTCTATCTTTCGTATCAATTAGGATCCCTAATTCAAACCCTCCAGAGAAATTAAATTACATGAAAACACACGAAATTCCCCTTTTATAGACACAAAAAGGGCTGTTTATTAAGAACATCTTATAAGAAAACGATGTTTTAGTAATAATACATGATTTAAAGGTAATATATCAAGACATTGGAAGATAAAAGAGGGTTAACCCAATCTTATTCGAATTTATTTTCTACAGACTATAAACGTTTATGATATTTACGTGAGTTATACCAATTCTAGGAAATCAATTGTAATATTATGAATTATAGCTTTTTATTGGCCATTTTTCATCCTACTCCGGGTATCTTTAAACGGATTTATCATAACCTGATTTAATTTTTAAACGAAAGATAAACTAGTTAGTTCCTAATTAAATTAGGGGAAGTAAAAAGATAATTAATTATAAAATCAAACAAAAAATTTAAAGGTATTTAATATTTATGAGAAAAACTCTCTTTTTTTATAACTTTCGAAGGTTATTGACATGAATTTAATGTATCGTTCAAGAAGAAGATAACACTAAAAATCTAAATTAAAATATGAAAACGAACAAGACACAGAAAAATTAAAGATAGTGGTCGCAACTGGGACTCGAACCCAGAAACTCTCGTCTTACCTGGATGTGCGCTTTTTCCAATTTAGCCGTTGAGAAATGTATTTACATTATTATTCTAAAGTAAGGGAGACCATAAGAGCCAAGAAGCCTCCCTAGTCGAGGGGGCTCTAGACTCCCAATCCGAAGGTCGCGGTTTCAAACCCGGCGTGCGCAAATAAATTTTATTTGATTAATTTTAATCAATTAATTTCACAATTAATTGATTAAAAATAATACATAGTATATTTAGGGAAAGTTCTAAAGTGGATGATGATATCAGTATCGCCCTGGTGTAAGACCGCCATTCAGAATTGAAACGTTGCTTGGAATGGCTTTAGCCGTGTTTGGTGGCTAGATCCGAATAGCCAGATACTTTCCCACCTTTCTCTTCTCCATCTTCTTCCCCTCCCCACTACCTTCAGCCTCACAACATGCCCCAATTAGTGGTGCGATAATAATTAGGGGTGCCATAGTCTCACAGGCTCCAGACGGGAGTAGTTGTGACTACTGCGGTATTCATATTTTAAAAAAATTCTTAGAACTTCAACAATTTACAAAATTTCAGAGTTAATATACAAATTCTGAGAAACAATTATTCCAGAACTTGACTAGAACTTAACCCAGAACTTGAATATTTACTTTGAAAGTTTATGAATTGTTCAATACATTAAAAATATGTAATAAAACAGGCCCTTATTGTTCTTCCATCAAAAATTATAAAATAACATAATGTGTTCGACCTAAAAATGATCCCTGTGGAATACCTCAAAAATTCAGTCAACACAATTCTATTTGAAAATGCTCTTTTTTACATTAACTCCACTAAGGCTCTGATGAGCATAATTTCCCTCAGAGCCTATGTCATCTTTGAATATGCTATGTGGAGGTTCTAAATGAGAAGAGTAAGGAGTGAATATGGTTCTTAAAGAGTTCTGACAATATGACAAAACTACTGTATAATTTTTGTTTTTGCAAAAAAATCTTGAAGTTTTCTTTTCTCCCTTTGCCACATACATTTAAATTCAAGTCAAAGGTTTTGATTCTGTTCGAGAAATTGGTTTATGTATTTTCTCGAATAAAAATATTCGTTATGCAACAGAAGTGCAACCATTCCTTGTCATTGATTTATGAAAATCAGTCCAACATGTTATTAAAAAATAATATTTGCAATGCAAAAGGATTCACAATCAAATTTATTTCGTCCCTAAAGAAATGTTTTTACTTTCACTGAGGTCACATTATTGTCAAGTCGTGTTTTTTTTTCCATTAATGATATTAATGCTAAATCAAAAATCAGTACTTTCTAAATAAAACTAAGAGTATTACTTGCATGTTATGTCTATCACAAATCATGCATTATTAATCTAGAAAAAATATCATAAATCTGCTAAAGCGAAAATCAAATAAGATAAACTACCACGCATAAGTCAATATAGATTTTTTTTGCCATCTGCTTTTGGTATCTGAATATTTGATTTTATCAGGGCATATGGTAGTGTACCGTTAAAATACCGGTAAAGTGTGTTAATTTGGTTATTTGTTCTGTTGTAGTACTACAAGTTTACTGAAATATAAGGCAAATTGAACCACGTAATGTTAACATGTTTACGTTGCTGTTTGTTCGTACATTCGTGTGTTTATTTGTGTTGCTGTGTGATTGCATGCTCGTGTTTGTGTAGGTTTATGTGTGTTCATGGAACGTATGGCATGTGTACATATATGTATGTTCCCATGAATAGTTCCAATTTTCCAAACTGCTAACAATACCAGTTAGATAATTCAGAATTTCTACCGTTTTAAGTTTAAAAAAAATTTACGTCATTTTTGAAGATAATGTCTGTAGACTGTCGAGCCAAAAGGGTAATTATATGAAATTCCCTCTATAGAAAAAAAATCGCAAAGTAAGCTCCAAAAATTATTATAAACACGTTTATTTCTGTTATTCTACAAGTTATATGTTTGAAAAATTGGATCATGTTTCTTTTAATGCCATTTGTGATATTCCCCACGAGAATTTTGATCTGTTTTAAACGAGTAATATGTTATTGAAAATTTTCACAATTTTGGCTGAAGTATTATCGTTTTTATTAATATCACGCTTAACTTTCATATTTATCTCTCCTTCCCTTCTTAAAAAAATAGTTGAAGATAATATTTATTGTGAGGTGATTTTTCACAAAAACGGCGCTATATATTTATACAAGTCATCCAAATATTATTATTATTATTAATTCTGAAATTTTAAATATGAGATTGACGGTACATGTATTATAAAACGGTCCTATTTGTTAAACTCATATTTCAATATGGCAATGGCTGAATTGAAATAAGCGCACGTCCAGGTAAGACGAGAGGTTCTGGGTCCGAGTCCCAGTTGCGACCGTTATCTTTTATTTTTCTGTGTCTTGTACATTTTTATATTTTCATTTAGAATATTAGTGTTATCTTCTTCTTTAATGATATATTACATTGAT
Organism: Limnephilus auricula; assembly: GCA_951813805.1. Lineage (NCBI taxonomy): Eukaryota > Metazoa > Arthropoda > Insecta > Trichoptera > Limnephilidae > Limnephilus > Limnephilus auricula. The sequence continues at coordinate 4,798,717 of OX638409.1, read as the reverse complement.
GGAAATAACCTTCAAAAGTTATAAAAGAGAGTTGTTCTTACAAAAATTTAATATTGTAACACATTTGTTGGTAAAATGTTAATATTAATATTGAAGGTAAGTTCACAGATCACATATAGTAAAAATAGTCACAATGTATCAAATCACAATAATAATTAACTGAGCAAGGGATCGGAGGGAACCTTGCTGATTAGTCTTTGGGAACAACACAACTGACCGTTATGGTAATGGGCGGCGGCGACTGTGTTCTGCTTAGAGGGTCGTACCATAGGACGAAGCGCAACTAAGGCAGCAGTCGGGGTCTGGTTGGTGCTTTGCTTATGGAAGTAGAATACTCCTCAGAGGGTCGTGCCAAAGGACGAGGCGCAACTAAGAGAGTGTACTAGCCAAGGGCGAGCTGCAGACGAACTGGCTGAATTAGGGCGCGCGACTCTTTATATAGGCCATTCCTTGTGGCGGGGAGTGGTTTATGGGGCGACTCGAGGGTAGGAAATGCGCAGACGGCGTCTGCGCAGCCTGGTTAGCCTAGGTTTGGGTGAGCAGGATGGCGCTGTAAGGGGGAAAGAGATGGTGTAGTGGCAAGCGTAAAAACCACTATTCAGAGTTGAAACGTTGCTTGAAATGGCTTTAGCCGTGTTTAGTGACTAGATCTGAATAACCAGGTACTTCCCCACCTGCCTCTTTCCCATCTCCTTCCATTCCTCACTTACCTTCAGCCTCACAACATACCCCAATTGGGGATGCCACAGTCTCACTGGCTCCAGACGGGAGCAGTTGGGACTCTTGTGAGGTATTCTCTATAAAAATAAAACAAAATAACATCCGTTTATATCCGAAACATAATTTTATATTTATAAAGAATCGTATATATAAAATGTGGGAGCGAATAAGATGCGATTTGCAAAGATGTTATTTCGGCAGTCTAGAACAGAATGGTTCCGTTTTATTTGTCACGGCAGACGTTGACTCTGTAAGAATGTTGATGAATCGCTATTGGCGTTTGAGGAGCCAATAGGAATGCTTCCGATTCAAGATCGTTGCATCGTTCGCTTCCCAGAAACATTAAAAACGTCCCTACCATAGACATATGAATATGTATAGACCTGCCCTAAGTGATAAAAGCGTATTATTTCCCCCTCCTTAATTCTGGGTTCGCGTGAATCTAAAAAATGCGACGTCATCATTCTTGTGCGGACTAGAGTCGAGCTCTTATCGGTACATTTTACGAAATAACACGGCAAAAATGGTAACTTGTGCTATTAAAACATGTAAAAATAGAAGTGAAAAAGACTATAAACCCAATTGTCGTATTACCTTCCATATGCAGGCATTATTTGTCATTATTTTAAGCTTATTGACATCATATAATATGATCAGTTTTATCACACCGAGAGATATGAAACGTAAGCAACCGAAATTCCCGGTCCCGTCGTGTGCACGTTGCAGTTTACTGGGATAAGTAAATTATGAAACATTTGTAAAAGTGTCTTAACTAAACACGATAACAAAATATTCGACTCTCAAAACAAGCGAACCTTTCTTCATTTTATATGGATTACACAAGTTTGTTCAAACCGGGCGAACAATTCGCACTCCAATGTAAATTAAAGGTCTATTCATTCAAAAGCAGATTTTCCTTTTAAGAGCTAAATGGTGATATTATAATGCGTGATGCCTATATACTGTCATATTGAAGTATTAACGAATCACATATCGTTACTGTCAACTCATCCCTCTCCGCCCCGCTACAGTTGGTTATTATCCCTCTCCCTGATTCTGTTATATTCATATGTCTGTGGTCCCTACCGAGACGGAACGTAATAATTCATTTTAGAAATCCCTAATAAAATAAGATTTTTGTCAAATACGGTATTTTCACAAACGAGGGATTCTGTTAAAAATGTATTTAGTATTTAAAGATAAGTTTTCTGATTTTAATAATCCTACTAAAAATGTTTTTACGTTTTCGTTCAAATTTATTGGTTTAAAAACGATCAAAAACAGACAAAACCAAAACGGCCCGTGGTTGGCAACAACGCTACATACAACAAACAACAAAACATGACTGTCAGAATTTTTTCAAAGCTGGGCAACGCTTATGACGTCACACGTCCAAAACGTCGTTTTGGCGGTAATACAAAAATGGGAAACTTTGACTCGCTGTAGAAAATATATTCGTCAATATAAAAATAAAGTAAAAATGCCATAATAATCGTAATTTTTTGCTTAATTTTATTAAGCAATAAAAAAACGTTTAAATGCCCTATTGTCCAACTGAACAACTGATTGATCCGGCCATCGCCATTATCAGTAAAACGATAACGGTTTACCTATCGAAACCGGCAAAATCAGGCTCTTCCCTAATTCTAAGTAAATAACTTCCATATTTGCTGGATGCGATAAAAGAATAGCTCATTAATATCCGAATTCACGAGGTCCTGATTAAACAACGGAAATCGACCAACTGTGATTGTCATATATTTATTAATAAGTTAACTGATTAGCCAGGAGCTTAATAGTCGAGTGTTTGCTCCACAATCGTAGGAAAATAGAGTTAATAATTATATACAATGGTTTAAAAGCAAAGTTGAACTTATTTGAAATGTGATTTATTGATTAATTGATAAAGATACAGTTTGCTTAGCTTTCGTTAAGCAGTCAGGTCATATAAAATTAATAATAATTTTTAATAATTTCATTGCCTGCAAAATAGTATTTTAAAAGCCAGTAAGTTACCTGCCTCACTAGACGATGTCTGTTCCGAGATAGGTAATAATTCAAACATTATACAAAAATAAAAAAGGTATACATAAAAATTAACACAAAATAAACATGAAAATACGAATTGTATAAGTCATGAGTGAAATAAAAAAAAAGTGTAAATATCTCATTAAAAGATAGGCATACACACATATATATTCATACGGATATAATATATATTTAAACATATACAAGATGGCGCAAAGTCATGATGCCATAATTTTTGCAAATGGCGGCAAACGTCGGTTCTGTTTTGAAATTTATAAATTAAACAGATACGAAATACACAAATAAGACATGAATCGCTATACCTCTGAAAAATGTTTATTTGATCGACACTGGCCGGTGCAAATCACCAAAACTCTCATTTGGTGATTTGCACTAGACGGCAAGATCGCCCGATTTAACCGTACCAGACGTTTTTTTGTGGCCAGGGTTTCTTGAAATCACGAGTCTATGTTTCTTGAAATCAAAACAAGCCTTAGACTTTTGAAGCCCTTAAAGAGAATATCCGTCAAGAATGTGAGAACCTATCACCGGAAGGGTGATGGAAAATGCCATAAATCATTCATGCCGATATCATTTTTTCAACTAAATGGAAAAAATGATCAAATTTCATCAAATAAACACAATCCAAAATCAGAATTAAAAAATTTTTATCATAAATAAAATTACAGTCAAAAAACATCGTGTGACGTACCTTCAACTCTGGAACCCTGGAAAATGTATTTGCTCACGCTGGGTTCGAACCCGCGACCTTCCGATTGGGAGTCGAGAGCTTTCTCGACCACGGACGGATTATGTCACCTAGTTCCAAAACGTGAGAGAGCAGGTATCCGAGTCGTCTTTATAAAGCGGGACATTGGTATAAGTAAATTGGTTTTCATCTTTGTCTTAACTTCCTATATCTAATGGCATTTTATAATTCTAATAGCATTACCTATCTCCGGAAAGAATGACTTTGTACACCATTGAGTTTTGATGGGTGCCAGTCTCCATGTAATCAATCGAGTGTACTTCAGTTTAGATGACTGTATAATGGTACCATGACAACTCAACAGAGTGGCATTTAAAAAGCCCCAGGAAAAGCAATCAAAGAAAAAATAGAAAAATAGCTTGATATATCTTGCATTTTCTTAATTATCCCTTGTATTTGTCATATTGTATTATTTACTTTCACACATAATTAAACAAAAATTCTCTCACCAAACACAAGAGCCTCGTCTCTTTATGGTGAGGAAAAGCTATTCTTATATTTTAACACTGTATAAAATGTAAGAATGGTGTATTTATTGTAAAAAAAAGCTATAAATATTAAATAAAAAAAAATGAAAAAGCTTATTACTTAACCTAATGCAACATAATTATTAAACCATTTTTTGGTGATATTAAAATGCGATGTACAATTGTCAGAATCATTTATTGACCAATCACTGACAGGAACTCCCCCTCCTCCACGTAACTTGATTTGTTACCCTCGTCCTTAGGGGCAGGTCTGTCTCTTCCTCACTCTGTGATATATATATATGGATTATCGAGACAGTAAGAAGTAACATTGAAACTAATCTAAAACCAAACAGAGAGAAATGCTGTTCCCTACTAATCACCATCTGTTATTTTTTTAAACTATTCTCCCTTAAAGATTGTTCTAGGCCATCGTTTAAAATCATGGAAAAAAGAAAGGTGAATTTAAATATCAATTATATTTAAATGGGCAAATTTCAGCTATTTTAATTGCTATCATTTTATAGTTGTATTACGACTTTATGTCCGGGTAAAATCTTCCTCACAGGAAAAAACTAAACCCTTCCACAAACTTTTCCACAAATGATTATCTAGTGAATCCATTTTAAGTATAATAAACTCAAAACAATACAACACGTCAACCCACCAGAGACCAAATAGGAAAATAATTCACCGACTCCAGATATTTTTATATTAGAGGGTTCGGCTTGGTAGAACTCCTAACTGGACCGATAAATTCTACTGATCCCTCAATATAAATATTAAAAAAATCTTTCGGATTCCTACATGTTTTTATAATGACTGATTTTTGCATTTTTATGTATAAATTCTTTGACAAATCTAATAAGCCTAAATTTTGAATGAGAGAGCTGGGTATAATGCCAGTAGCCGAAATAATAAATGGTAATATGTTTATGCTCTGAGAATGTTTATTTTACAATGAAAAATAAAATATCAAAAACGATAATTAACCACTTTTCTAATAATCGTTTAAACCAATGAGACCTTTACCATTATGGAAATAGCTAAATCTTAAACACCTATCATAATATTTAATTGAAATAATGAAAGAAAACCTCCTTCTCCTATAAAATTTGCTAATGGTCGGTTGGACAACTAAGCACTCGGACGAGGTAATGTAATAAAACATAGGTACATAAAAATAAAATTAAAAAATGATTTTCATTATCACTGAAAAGTTCTGTGCACGAAATCCTGGGGATTGCACGGTGCAACATCGACAAACCACCGGAGAGTGAACATTCTTCAGTAATATGTAGGTACGAGTACATTCCCTGCGGTTTGAACTTCATTCATGCAATGTCCCATTTGTTCACCATGTATGGCATAACGGCTGCGACTGCTCCGGTTGCTGTTTAATATCGTCAACACATTCCAGAGAGAAACTTGCATAATTGAATACCCCGAAAGGTGTATTCACAACAAATTAAATGATTAAGATTATTCTGCAAGGAGATTTTGCAACATCGCGGAAGTTGATAGTTTTATACGGAAGTTAATACTATTGTTCAAAAAGTAATGCCTCATATTTTGTTTTTCATTTAAATTCACAAGAAATTAAAATACAATTACATATGTTGAAAAAACCACACTATCGACGATTAATTTGTCACTTTTTAATATAATCTTCATCCATTCCCACAGTTTTGGTCCATCTTTTAACAAGCAATTGCCGCACATTTCATGAATCTCCAGATGAGCTTCATATTAACTGCCTTTACTTAGAGAGAAAATTCGTCACAATTCATCTGTAGTTATCCGGCGGTCACCATAAATGATGTCATCGCTGAATGTTGCATGGAGTCACTGCAGCCTGCTACTCCGCTTTGCGTCAACCAACGGTGTTTTTACTTCAGCTTTGTTACAGCGGTGAGCCCATCGTCTAACAGGGTTGACATCCACTGTTGCATCACCGTACACGTTTTTCAGTATTCCATGATTGCGAATGAGCGTTTCACCTTCTGCAATCAAGAATTCAATCAAACGCTGACTAAAACGAACATCGATGTCGGCCATTTTGCAAGCGACTGCTGTGCTGCCACCTGTTGATACAAATAGTTACTACTGGTTGTAGAAAAAGATTGGAGGAATAGCGCCAAATTCAATGTTTAACTTAATTAATCTTATTCAAGTAGAAAAAAATAGTAGGCAATAAATATCACAAAGGGTAACAATTATTATCAGCCTGAAACACTCATCCACATTGACAAATCTTCCAAGAAAAGATACATGCCGTCGACGGGACTCGAACGCGTGTCCTTCTGATGTCCGGTCAGGTGCTCTGATCCACTTAGCTACGGCGGGTTACCTCTTATCCGCCAAAAGATTCAATATATACTAGTGTTTCATTCAACAACTACTGCTTGTTACATTTTTTCACCTGCAAACAACCAAATTTATTTTTATATGAGAAAGGCATTGTAAGTGCTAAGTTTCTCAGTAGGTGGCGTCGAGACATATCACGTCTACATTTTTTGGTGAAGTACTTTAAGTAGAAACAAATAGGAGGCAATAGTTTTTGACTGACCCTCATGGTCTCGGACAAATGGATTTAAAACATTCGAGTACAGGCCTCACGTGTGAATGCTGTCCTTGTTCTACCGGTATGCCAATGGAAGAAGCAGCGAGGGGACTAGCATATTTGATCCCTTCAGCACTGCAGGTCGGGAAATTCACCAAACACGCGCTAAACATTTATATACGGTTGACATTAATTTCCAGATTAGACCGGGTCACTTCTACGACTTCTACGAATTCAACAGCTCGGCTTTGGAATGAGTTACCGGCCTATGTGTTTTTCTCCCTAAAACAACATAAAAATATGTTAGATGAAGTCGGGGATGCCCGAGTAAGACAGGAACAAACACCAAGTGAATCAAATACTTGAGTCGTTTTGAGAACAACAGAAAATAATGTTAATTATTTTCTGTTGTTCTCAAAACGTCATCAACAAAAATTTCTAGACGTATTGACTCTTTTTTACAAAAAAACATAAATTGATTTTGAAAGATTGTTATTTTATCTGGTAGACGCAGTTTTAAAATTTTGAAAAACTAAGTGAATTTTTAAGATACTAAGGTTATACCGTTGGTCGTTGGCAGATTTGTTCAATTTTCAAACGATAGATTCTGTTAAACAACACAAATCTCAAATCATATAATCATAGAACAAAAAAAATCAATATATTATCTAGTCAATACAGTTTTAATTTTAGTTAAATTAAAATCATTAAAAAAATAAATCCGCGAACTTGTTTTGTGACAAAAATACCTCAGTTTTTTTTTATTTATTTAAGGTCTTGCAAACTTACATTTAAAAAAAAATTTACGTACTTATTTTGTTCAGACATTATTGAAAAATCATAAACACTTATAATCAAAACATATTTACAAGAAGTACACGATATTTAATAATTTATCATCGTGTGTTTTGAGCATCTTTATTCCTTACTTGAATATAGGTATATATTGAAGCCAGTTTTTAATGAAATAAATCGATATTAAATTTTTAATTAAAAAAATTTTATACGGGGAATAATCGATCTTTCTCATTGGAACCTCCCTGTACAGTTGCACACATTTTTAAACTTTTATTCTCAGCCGCTGGTCAATCATTCTTAATGAAGCAAGTAGTGTGTCCCAAGATATAGCTGTTTGGCAGTCTATCCTCTCATCCTCCCTTTGGAGAAATGACGTGATGGTTAGTTAGTTTAAAAAGAGTTCATACATCAGCTAAATTTATTTATTTTATGTTGTTAATTGAAGTTTACATGAAATGTATGTAGTTTCAATGTCGCTCAACAGATGTCTTCGGTTTAATTAGCTATATCGTCGCCTGCGTGCTTAATTGACCAAACGACTATTTGCAAGTTTTACAGGAAGAGGGGGTTTTCTTTCATTATTTCAATGAAACATTATGATAGGTCATTGAAGAAGAAGATAACAATAATCTTTTTTTTTTATATGAAAATTAACAAGACACAGAAAAATAATAAAAGATAACTGTCGCAACTGGGACTCGAATCCAGAACCTTACGTCTTACCGGGACATACACCTCTACCAATTGGGCTACCGCGATCTATTATGAGACGATCGATATGTCGTAATTGTCAACTTCATATTTCAAATTTCAGAATTAACAATATTATCTTCGACTAATGTTTTTTTTCCATATTATTGGCAGCTACCTTTATTAGTTGCGACCGTTATCTCTTATTATTTTTCTGTGTCTTGTTCATTTTCATATTTAAAAAAATTAGATTATTGTTATCTTCTTCTTCAATGATATATTACATTGATGGGAATAACCTTCAAAAGTTAAAGAGATAGTTTTTCTTATATAAATATAATTATTTTTAAGATGAAGCTATTCCCGTTAAAGGTCTCGTTAATTTAAATAATTCTTAGTTAAGTGATTAAATATCGTTTTTAATACTTTATTTTTAATTTTAAAATGAAGATTGAATAAAAACTAAAATGGAGATTCGACAATTAAGCACTCAGGCGATGATATGTAGTTCTAATGTGTCGCAACAGAGCTCTGTAATACTGTCGGGTCTAATACCCGAACGGTTACTATGATATCCGATAGTCAGGTGTGCACTTTTAGTGACCATGTCTCCTGCCGCAGAAATACTCAGAGCATCCTTTAGAACGGACGTTAAGTCCCAGTTAAATATTAATTATAAATAAGATGATAATAAGCACGACTTGTAACCTGAGGAACCGAAGTATTGTCGAAACACTCCAACCGAGTTGTTTTGTTCATCAGAGTACACCATATTAATTCCATATCTTTTTTTCTCTCACCGGGCTGTCTCTTCGCTCAAGCTACGATTTGCATGAATGAAAACCATAATGACTAGCACTATGGGGTACTATTGGCAAACCAATAATGTTTTATTGCACGTATTAAATAATTTGCTTATATCAGAGATATAATGATGACGATTCGACTTCATATCCAATTAACTGATTAGTCAATCCACAAAAAAAAGTTTTATTACCTCCCACGAGCGGTTTTATGATTGATTGTTGGATTTGCATTCCGCATTATTAAAAAATATATGCACTAGAAAAAGAAGAAGTTTTTTTTTAAATAATGACGGGCAACTCAAATCTTTTTTGGGCGGAAGTAACATTAACAGAAATGATGTTCGATTTATATTTTGTCATATTAAAGTCGTAGGTATAGCAACCACGAGCCGAAGCCTAGCAACGAATAACAAAACGTCAAAGCAAAAAGCAAACTCATATGTTGGGGGTGGGAAAGGAAAATTTCTTTTTTTTTTGCAGAAACAAACAGTACATAATAACATGGAAGAAATATTTGAAAATCTCATACTACCACCACAGTAATCGAAGATGTTGCTTTTGTTGTGATGGAGGACTTACCCAGCCTAGGAATTGAACACCCGGATGGGACCCACACGCGATGCCCACTAAGCCACTGACCGAACTTTTTACATAATCGTTACTTCGTTGGAATATGAAAAATGAGATTTTAGAATCAATGTCACCTTTCCAATCTACCACGTCTACCTACGCCAGACTCTTTACATTTTGTGAATTCCAAAAAAAAACTACCCTCAAATTATTTGTTTTTGAAAGCAATGGTTTATCGCAGTGCTCCAACTCTAATCCAATCCACCCCTCTTGTCGCACGTCGCCACTCTTGATGTCGAGCCTTATTGGCGCGGAGATAAAACCAGATTTTTCCCAATCAGACCAACCGACTCACCACCCTCCACCCTCCAGTCACCCGGTCACCCACCCGCAGATATTACCCTAGGTTCGCTCCTACCCTTAGCCAAGGGGTGACAAAACTCCTCTCAGTGACAATACGAATAAAACGACAGACTTTCATATTGTCACCTTATTCTTTATTGTACAAACGACCATTTTAGTTTTTGATCAATTTCCATTTTAAAATTTATAATAAAGTATCAAAAACTATAATTAATCAATGAAGACATTATTAGCGAAACTCAATCTAAATCTGAAACAGAAAAAGATCGGGTCACATCTGGGACTCGAACGCAGGACCTTCGGCTTTCCAAGCAGATGCTCTAACCTACACACAGCGGTTAGAGCATCTGCCCGGAAAGCCGAAGATCCTGGGTTCAAATCCCAGATGTGACACGTTTTTTTTCTGATTTTCTGTTTCAGATGTAGATTGAGTTTCGCTAAAATTGTCTTCATTAATTAAAATAGTATAATTCGAGGGTTTACCCATTAAGTTAAAAATAAAAATAAATAATCACTTTACTAAGAATTATTTAAACGAATGAGATTTTTTCCTTTATGGAAATAGCTTCATCTTAAACACCTATCATAATACGTTTTTAGATTTTCACGGCCAAAAGCATTTTCGTTGTTTGTTTTTGGGTTGCACAAAACGGCATAACATCCCAAAAACAAACAACCTATCATAATGTTTCATTGAATTAATGAGAGAAAATCTCCCCCTTCTCAGTGACAATACGAATAAAACGACGTACTTTCATATTATTTTACATTGGAAATAGAATAAAATAAGTTTTAAATTCTCCAAAATAGGGCGATGAGAATAATACTTCAGCGAAATATATTTTCTAAAGTAAATAAAATGTTAAAGGAACTAAATTGATTAATCGTGAAATAGATGCTGATCTTGAACACGATGATATTTGTCCATAAAATAATAAAAAACCGATTACCAATATACTTATTAAATAAAATTATATACAACAAGGACATTCACCAACATAACACGATAATGTGCAAGTAAATCAAGCTTCAAAAAAGGACAAAGTGAATTCGCAGAATAGTTAACTGTACAAAGGGATGGAGTTGTATAACACTCTACCAGAAACTTTAAAAGTCCGCACCAATTGGAAGGTTCAAGATGTATTGTAGGAGCAACACCAAACCATAAAAAATATAGTATGCAATACGTAATGTTACAATTAAATATCAATTTGTAAACTTTAAAGTACAAATTACTAAAATAAAATTATTTAAAAAAAAAAAATACATTAGGAAGGATATGGGTGATGAAAGACAAATTTGCAGTAAAAAAGTGAAAAAAAAGTGTTTTGTCCGTTAAAAATGTGTGAAGAGGTTCAAATAATAATTGATCGAAGGAATGATCCTGACGAACTGTTGGCTCTCAAACAAATGCTTTGTACGTTTAATTCAAATTTTCAATATTCTAAAAACACGTAATATATCGAGAGTGGAAATTGGAAATGCTCTAAAGGACAATAAATCCAAAAATGAGTTTTTTAATATGTCAATTTTCACAGTTTTTTTTTCTCTTTCGATCTGAGTGGTCGAAAATTTTCTAAAAAATGGCGTGCATATAAGTGGATTTTTTTTCGGAAAAATTATAAACATAGATTGTTACTAAAGAAATCTTACTAATATTATAAATGCGAAAGTTTGTATGGATGTATGTATGTTTGTTACTCTTTCAAGCAAAATTTACTCAATGGATTTTAATGAAACTTTACAATAATATAGCTCATATATCAATTATTTTATATGATATTCTGAGTGTTTTGGGTTCATAATGATTGATTGGTGTGATTTCAGTGAAGGGTCTTTGTTTTGCAATGAGGGTGATATGTAAATTGCAAATATTATTATTGCAAGTTTTTAATAAGACATTTTGATATAACTAGTTCGTTCATTTGCAATTATATACTATCTCTGATGTAAATAACTCACTGGATTCATTTAAGTTAATAGCTGTATGGTATGCTGTGTAATTGTGTATCACTTTGGAGTTATAGTCGTTACTGATCCAACCTTTGGGAAACACTATTATAATCATGTTGTAATCGAACTATCCAAGAAAAATTAGAAAATCATCAATGTTGGAAATTGTCGTTATTTTTAGTTGTATAATTTTTAGATTGTACGAGTTCTAACCAAAGTTTTTTAGGACATATACATAAATTTTCAATTCGACAAAATGATGCATGTGATATTTTTATTTTTTTATTTATTTATTTCAATTTATTTCACCTCTTACACACAACAATTTTACATTTTAATCATTGTTTAACAATAGAATAACTAAATAAAAACAAAACTATAATAAAAAGGTATAACAAAAAGGTGAAAACATCATTTTTTTGGTTTCTACACCAATTAAGAGAACTGGCTCTTGAGCTTGGTGTAGGAGTTATGTAAGAATATACAATTTTTAGTCCATAATTAATATAATATCTTAAGGACTAGATTAAGGAAGACATTATACAATATCTGATGGTTTGATTTACAGGATTAAGGTTACATGGTTTATTGCATAATGATTGATTGGGGTGATTTCATATCATATAATATAATATCATTATTATTTCCATGTACGTATGTACTCACAACAAAAGTAGAAAAATTATTTCCTGTGCCTTTATCGATTTCCCTGTAAAAATCGGAAATTATGGTTTTCCCTTTAAGAGGGTACTACCAGAGAATACCGGAAATTAGTAATTTTTAAATTAAATTCTAAACGTTTTTTTTACAGAAAAATTGACTCTTTTTTTACAGAAAAACATAAATTGATTTTGAAACATTGTTATTTTATCTAGTACACGCAGTTTCAAAATTTTGATTATCTAATTCAAAAACTAGTATAATTTTCAAACGATAGATTCTATTAAACAACACCTATTTATATAATAATACAAGAAAATGAATCAATACATAATCTAGTCAACACAGTTTTAAAAATTTAATATTAAGTTAAATTAAAATCATTAAAAAATAAATCCGAGAACGTGTTTTGTGGCAAAAATACCTCAGTTTTTCTATTTGTTTAAGGTCTTACAAATTAAAATATTTAAAAAAAAAATTACACACTTACTTTTTTTTAGACATTTCAAAAAATCATAAATACTTATGATCAAAAAATACTATATTTAATTACACTATTTACACTATATTTAATAATTTTTCATCGTGCGTTTTGAGCATTTTTATTGCTTACTTGAATGTAGGTATATATTAAAGCAAGTTTTTACTGAAATAAATCATATTAAATTTTTTATTTAAAATATTGATACGGGGAATAATCGATCTTTCTCATCGGAACCTCCCTGCACATTTGCAAGCATTTTTAAACTTTATTCTCAGCTGCTGGTCAATCGCTTTTAAAGTTTAAACAAAAAAGTAAAGTACTGAAACCAGAAATCAGCGGCATTTATAAACTCCAGTGTGTCGAATGCAATGCTACTGTATATGTTGGACAAACTGTCCGGTCTTTTGATACTATATTAAAAGAACACATGCAATACTTAAAAAAATATATTTATGTATATATATTTTTTTATTTTTTATTAAAGCGACTATATAAAACAATTGTGCATACAAAATATAAAGGTGAATTTAAGTATATAATAATATTGTATTTCTTAGTCCTCCTCACTAGGAAGTCCTGTGCCGAGGCGGACTAAAGTTATTTAATTATAATTTATTTGTTTTCTATGCAGTTTGTAGTGTTTTCTTCTACGTAGTTTGTAGTGTTTTCATCAGAGTTTTTTCATTGACCTCTTTCAGCCATATTTTTATTTTTGATTTGTACTCATTAAAACTTTTAATCAGTTTTATATCTTGGGGAAGAATGTTGTGGAGTTTTGTTGCAAAGTACGTGTGGTTTATTTGTCCAAATGTGGTTTTATAGCTTGGAATATTTTTTATTTCAATTTTTGTATGATCTAGTGTGATGGATGCACTGTCTAGTAGAAGATTCAATATTTTTGAATTGCTTCAATAATATATTTTTGGCATATATTCGTTGTACATTTGGTACGTCAAAGCTGTTAAAAATTTCAATCGATGGCGTTCTGATGGGTACTTTTAGTATGGTCTTTATAATTCCTTTTTGAATTGTATTCAGGTTGTGTATGTACTTGTTTGTAGCAGATCCCCATCTTATAATTCCGTATTCAATTCGAGAATGACATAATGCGTAGTACACTTTTTTCATATCCTTTTTATTTACCACATTTCTTAGATTTTTAAAGAAATACATAAGGTTTGTGAGTTTTTCTGTAATACTTTTGATGTGTAGATCCCATCTTAGATTTTCATCAATTATTACACCAAGATATTTTATGTTTTGTGATTTTTCCATAACTGGGCAGTGGCATTGAAAATCATTTCTATGACATTCGTGTAATTTTAGTATTAGTGAGTTAACTGGTGGGCTTCTTGAGTTCATTGAAAAAGTTATATATTTAGTTTTGCTTGTATTTAGGGTAAGCGAATTGATTTTAAGCCAATTTTGAAGTGTACTAAGCCCTTGTTCAGCCACATTAAATGTTTTCGTCCAATTTTCTTCTTGAAATAGTAATACTGTATCATCAGCAAAACTGATTATGTTTCCTTTAATACTAAGATTAGTTATATCATTTATATAGATAATGAATAGAATCGGTCCCAATACACTTCCTTGAGGAACGCCATAGTTTATAGGTAATATTTTGCTCTTTCGTTTGCAAATTTGTACTTGTTGTTCTCGTCCTGTTATATATGATTTCAATAGGTTAATTGTCGTTTCAGCCATTCCTATTTTTTTTAGCTTAGATAATAATATTTTATGGTATATTGTGTCGAAAGCTTTTTGGAGATCTATGAATAATGCCAAACATTTTTTCACATCTTCTATGTTATATAGTCACAATAGTCAATATATAGTCACAATGTTCCAATCTCCTAGATTAAAATATTGTTTTCTAATTTGATACCATTTTCCCAGCAGGGGCTCATCTGCTACATTCCACCTCGCAGGTTAAGCCCAATATCTAGACACTAAAGCAGTCTTTCTCAAAGTGGGCGATAACGCCCTCTTATGAGCGCTTGAAATCTAGAGGGGTGAAGGTAGACAAATTTCATCTATAAAAATCCGACCGAATTTAGGCACGACACCACTTGAGTTGCGATTTATTACTCTAATGCTAGATGGTTAAATTAGAATCGCTTACATATATAATAATGTGGATGCAGCTTAATATTTCATGTACATAATATATGGTTTAGTTAGCTAAATAAAATTGTTTATAATTTCCATTTTTTTTTCGTACCCAAATTTTCGGTCGATCGCGTCGATCCCATCCCTATCCGAAATTCTTGAGATGCAATTTTAGGCTTGAATGCTTGGAGACCCGTGTAGACGAAAAACTAGAGACGCTTGCGCATACACAGGTCCAGTTCCCGGTTTTTATTTCATGAATCTGACGTCAATTTGGGAGGCGGGAATAGGTACCGCCGCCCCGGGAACCATTTATTGGATAACCAACACCTCTGCCATAGGTCACCCCAAGTGGTTCGCTACGTTTGGTGATTTAGCAGGGGTGCCCGGGTTCATGGGGCTCATTGTCTAGGTCTTGGCGGCGGATGATCTAGACACACTGAACCCCAGATTCCTACCCAACCCCCATACCTTTTTCCTTCCCAGAATTTCCTCTCCTTCCTTTCCTTAAAAATACCCTCCACACAGCATCCCCAAAGATGACATAGGCCCTGAGGAAAATTATTTTCCTCAGGGCCTCCTGTGTGGACCTAATTTAAAAAAAAAAAATCTCCGGAAGTTGACCAAAATGGCGTTTTGATCTGTCAAACTGGATCTCGTGAATCACGTGAAATATGTGTATGAGCAGCAAGCAGTGCGCAGATTTTTGTAAAAATTTAAGGGGCCATAGATTTTTTTAAATCTCAAGTAGGTGGTGGTCGAAATAAGTTTGAGAACCTGTGACCTAGAGAGTTAGTTAATAGCTTGGAATGACACAGTTACAGGAACAAAGCTTTGACGCCGTGAGGAAAGCTCCTAAATTACATTTGCAGACGAAATGCATTTAGCTTAGCTCTGTTTTCAACGTACAGACATGTGAATTTTTCCGGAGTGTTCGTATCCACAAAGGCACAATAGTTATTTATTTATTACTATGTACCACAACAAAGTCTTATCTAGTTCCATATTAACCATGTATTCATGTACGTAGGTGCATTTATAAGTATGTACGAGTATATGTATGTCTATGTCTGTGTTCACCTACATATATATATATATATATATGTGTAGAATAATTTTCTCGGTTTACCCGCGTAACGTTACGCGGGTAAACCGAGAAAATTATTCTACATCTTACACCCGTGAAAACCTGAATCATAACATATGTATAATATATATATATATATATATATGTTATGATTCAGGTTTTCACGGGTGTAAGATGTAGAATAATTTTCTAAAAGAAAAAAATGTTATGTACATTTTCATAATTTAAAACTAATTTACTTCTTTTCTCCTTTTTATTATAATTTTATTATACTTCTTTAAATTTTTAACATCATTTATACTAATTACTAATTCCATGTTTACACTAGACTCCATTGGTCACCATGAAACAGGCAGCCGCCCAGTATGGTGATTTAATATATCTACTTTTTGTAAATGTCAGAATTATGTAACATGTATTATATAAATAAATAAATAAAAATAACTTCTAGTGTGCCAAGAAACCCACCGTGGATTTCTGACGTTTGTGACTTTCGTGTCACGGCGAATCCACCGTCGATTTTCTGGTGGTTCACCGCACTTGCCTCAATCTCATGGTATTTGAACCTTAAAATAAGCTCACAGCATACTTAAATATATTTTATTCTTTGGTAATGAAATGATTCATCTTAATTTTGGTCTTGCTTGTCGTTTTTGCAAATATATTTATATCAGCTGTGGAGAAGCTCCATTCAGATTTTCAAAAGTCATAGTATTGTATGTATTTACTGTGATGAACGTATGCAAGATTACTTGCGGTATGAAAGAGACATGCGTGTATGAGTGAGACAGCATGAGTAACGCATAAAAGGTATGATTATTGTCCATTCGTCCTCTTTGCCTTCAGACTTCCTAAGAAGGAACCCTGTACATGATCTCTTAATAAACGTTATCGTCTACCTACGACCTTATTATTGCCAATCTGAGAGTACCACCCCAAAGGAATCTGGATCCATAGTCCAGTCAAGATGTACATCCGTGCTTGCAAAAGGTCCGTTCTTTCTGAATTTTTTATATGTTGTTAGGACCTATACCAATATTAAAAAAACAGATTTGCAATTTCCAAAGTGCTGTGCGAGCGGCGGTGTACCCAAAAAACCATTAAATTTTCGGACTTTTTTCAGTTTTTGCTCAATATCTTAGTGAAGGAAGGGTCTTACCGGTATAGTTGTTCAACACTATTTTAAAGTAGACTAAATTTGCTACAATTTGAGACCAAAAGAAGTTCTATACAGCAATTGGTTTTTTAGATACAGTTCTTCGAAAATCAACAATTTTTTCCAAAAAATGATTTTTTCTCGAAATGGTCACTTATTTTATGAAATATTTTCTAAAATACGATTCCCTCCTCAAATATTATATATTATGAAGTTGTAGCAAATTTAATTACCTTTCATTTGATACCGGATTGGTACCTGTGGGTCCAGCGGTTCACTCAAAAATTCAAAAATGTCAGATAACGGACGGATTTTCCCCAAGTGTTTTCGTTGACCCCTCCCTTGACCTCCTTACCCGCACCCGGCCCTTCCAGGGCAGCTCTCAGAGTGTTGCGTAATGTCTATCCGTCCGAGCGTGTGTTTTGTGTGTCGTGAGGACCTCGATACAGGTCCTGTTGTAATCATCAAAGAACGAGGAATTCGAACACTAATTGAAGTGAGTCAAAAACGTGGTCTCACAGAAAATAAAAATTTCCTCTAAAATTTCAACCAGGAAAAGATATACAGCTGTGTGTAACGTTGAAGGAAGGGATTCTGCTTCTCAACCGAAGACTTTATCGACAAGATTATCAAGTAAACTGGCTCCTACCTTGAGAGGGATTTAAATTTTGTGTGGTGATGCTATCACTGAATAATTTCTCGGGCAACAAAGCAAACTGCCCTTGGCAAGAAGAAATGTGGTCCGTACAGTTGATAAGTTGGGAATGAAGCAAACTATTTTAGATACAGCTAAACGCCGATGTGACGATTGGAGGGGCGCCTCCTCGCCATTGGCGACCTGATTGCTGCAGACGGAACCCACAGATTGTGCTACGTGAGCCTATTAAGATTACCACCTGCTACTGGGAATAAGAGAGGGTATCGTCCAGCCAGTAATTCTGAAGAAGCGATGGAGTATGTGTACGATTACTTATTGGAAAACAGTGATAAATGCCATTTTTATTCATCACACCTTCTGCAGCAAATTAGGGGTGATTGTATCCCTGATGTCAGAACAGCGAAAACTTACCTTCAATAACGTTTTAGCTCCAACAAAGGGACACTCGTCTGCTTCATAAACACCGGCAATAAAATTTTGTATGATGATTGGTACAAGGAACAAAAAAGCGGTGCGCAGCAAGAGCGGTGAGAGTTGTGAAGGCAGCACCAGAAATCATCGTAGAAGATACCCGCACACAAGTGTATAAAACCAGTCAGTATCCCACCTCGGAGGATTTTCTCAACAGTGTTGATTCTGTCATCCCTGAGTCAGTACAGCTATTTTTTGAGACTGTTGTTCTCAAAAACATGCGTGGCCTCCTTGAAACATGGAAGAAGAAGTGTGTGTTATTTTGTGCTGTACGAACTCGATCTTTTGTTTCCTCCCTTCTGATTGGAATTAATATCTACTTTTACCGAAAATATGTGCGCTGCGCTGGGGTTATCCTGTTCTTATTCAGTAGCTGTGCAGCTTGAAACTTCGGCGATCTTTCGAGATGAATCCTCACCACTAATAGGAAAATAAGATTTTATCCTATTTGTCTCTGACAATACGGAGGTGAACGTTAACACCCTAGATGGTGATAACACATTTCATGAGATGGAAAGCATTATATGCGTGACCCGCCCGAGAGCAGTAATGCGAGACAAAAACATCCCACGTATGCAGAACTATGTTTCTGCTCAAAATGTGACCTCCAGCAGTGAAGTACAAATCAAATGAAGTACAAACGGCGCTTTAGTGGGAGAAGACGCCGACCTGTTCGTTCTTCTCAATGGTTTAGGCGCTGAAGAGACAAAATCTACGTACAGAAGAGCATGAAGGGCGAAGCTGGTTGCTGTCACTACTCTACGACCTGCTACAACCACCAGGGGTGCTAGCATGGTAGTCATTGTAAACTGTCACCTATTCGTTTGCGATCTAAAATTGTCCTAGGGAACGATGAGAAGTTACTGACAATCGGTCGGTAACTTTATATCGATCGACCGTGCTAGGGGTGCAGGGACGTTATATACTATTCACCCAAGCGTTTACCGGGTGCGATACTATCACAGCACCGTTTGGCCAAGGAAATACCAAAATCACCACACTCCTGAGCAAGAGTGAACCACTTGCTGAGCAAGTGGAGGTCGTCCTTCGTCCACCCCAAAAGCCGTGGGAGAAGCAGACATCAAGTGCTTTGTGGCTTCATATGGGGGTGACATCGCGAGGGATACTTTGGATTTCCTGAGATATAAGACGTTTGTCACTTCAACGAGCATAAACCTCGCCCGTTGCCACAGGTCATATGCCGCAGGCCACCATGCAGCAAGGTGCTTCCTCCAAGTGCAGAAGTAGAGGTGTGTGA
Organism: Limnephilus auricula; assembly: GCA_951813805.1. Classification (NCBI taxonomy): domain Eukaryota; kingdom Metazoa; phylum Arthropoda; class Insecta; order Trichoptera; family Limnephilidae; genus Limnephilus; species Limnephilus auricula. The sequence goes on along the minus strand of OX638409.1, from coordinate 4,779,104 downwards.
ACTAGAATCCCACTGATTGAGGGTGGAAGCTGGCTTCTCAGGGACTCACCCCCATCCCCACCACCGTTGATCCCGCACCTCCTGCACTTCTGCGAAAAATTTCATGTAAATGCAAGAAAGGGTGCTCTGGGAGCTGTGCAGATGCAGAAAGCCCAAGAGCCCATGACCGTGCCATCTAAGATAAAAAGAATGGCATGATTTGGCCATCAAAACACAATCCTACATGATTTATTTTAGTTTTCTTTTTTGAGTAAATCTAATTTGTCCTTATATTAGGTACCATGATGTTTGTACAAGCATTTTAGTATGTAGGTATATAAAACAATGTTTGATGATCACGTAATTCCCGATAGGTAAATTATCTTATTCTTTTTCCATCAAACAATTTGTTAACAATAACAAAAATAAATAAATTGTAACTGTTTGATAAGTAAAGCCATAAAAAGACGTGGGGTCAGTTTATTTGCATTTCCCCCAAAATCCACTTTGACTTTGGTTATCTGCAATTTTTGAGAGAACCGCTGGGCCTACAGGTAGCAATTTGGTTTCAAATGAAAGCTAATTAAATTTACTACAACTTCAATTCATATAATATTTGAGGTGGGAATCGTATTTTAGAAAATATTTCATAAAATAAGTGACCATTTCGAGAAAAAATCATTTTTTGGAAAAAATTGTTGATTTTCGAAGAACTGTATCTTAAAAACCAATTGCTGTATAAAACTTCTTTTGGTCTCAAATTGTAGCAAATTTAGTCTACTAAAATAGTGTTGAACAACTATACCGGTAAGACCCTTCCTTCACTAAGATATTGAGCAAAAACTGAAAAAAGTCCGAAAATTTAATGGTTTTTTGGGTACACCGCCGCTCGCACAGCACTTTGGAAATTGCAAATCTGTTTTTTTAATATTGGTATAGGTCCTAACAACATATAAAAAATTCAGAAAGATCGGACCTTTTGCAAGCACGACCCCCTTTTCGTGGTTAAGTTGACTGGACTACCATCCCCAGGAGTCCAGAACTCAATGTGAAACCGGCCACAGTCATCACATTTACATTGGCGGCTCGTCGCCTGCGTGCCTATTGTCCAAACGACCATTTGCAAGTTTTACAGGGGGAGGAGGTTTCATTATTTCAACGAAACACATCGTCGGATCTGCCTGATCTGCCCTGATGGTGGACATCCGACACATCGTCGGATCTGCCGGATCTGCCCTGATGATGGACACTGCAATGCTGTCCGAATCGTCGGCTAAAGAAGGAGGTAGCGCAACACGGCATAACACCCCAAAAATAAACAACGAAAATGCTTTTGGCCGTGAAAATCTAAAAACGTATCATTATGATAGGTATTTACGATGAAGCTATTCCCGTAAAGGTAGGATAAAATATTATCCATGGTTAAGCTCTTACACTAATATCTAGGAGAGATATGTGCCATCTATTGGTAAGCTCCTACACTAATATCTAGGAGAGCTATGTGCCATCTATGGGTAAGCTCCTACACCGATATCTAGGAGAGCTATGTGCCATCTCTGAGTAAGCTCCTACACTAATGTCTAGGAGAGCTGCGAGTATGTGCCATCTACGGGTAAGCTCTTACACTAATATATAGGAGAGCTATGTGCAATCTATGGGTAAGCTCTTACACTAATATCTAGGAGAGCTATGTGCCATCTATGGGTAAGCTCTTACACTAATATCTAGGAGAGCTATGTGCCATCTACGGTAAGCTCTTACACTAATATATAGGAGAGCTATGTGCCATCTATGGATAAGTTCTTACACTAATATCTAGGAGAGCTATGTGCCATCTATGAATAAGCTCTTTAACTAATATCTAAGATAGATATATGCCATCTATGGGTAAGCTCCCACACCGATATCTAGGAGAGCTATGTGCCATCTCTGAGTAAGCTCCTACACTAATGTCTAGGAGAGCTGCGAGTATGTGCCATCTACAGGTAAGCTCTTACACTAATATATAGGAGAGCTATGTGCAATCTATGGGTAAGCTCTTACACTAATATCTAGGAGAGCTATGTGCCATCTATGGGTAAGCTCTTACACTAATATCTAGGAGAGCTATGTGCCATCTACGGTAAGCTCTTACACTAATATATAGGAGAGCTATGTGCCATCTATGGATAAGCTCTTACACTAATATCTAGGAGAGCTATGTGCCATCTATGAATAAGCTCTTTAACTAATATCTAAGATAGATATATGCCATCTATGGGTAAGCTCTTAAACTAACATATAGGATTTCAAATTTACTAAAATCATTATTGTAATTGGCGAATTTCCAGACATGAAAACATTATTGAATATGAGCGAAATTCTCCGCCATGAATACCATGAATGATTTGAATGATGCCGTATTTGTAATGAATATCTGAAACGCATATCATCTCAGCTGAAAAGGCTATTCATTTCCGAGTTCTATCATGCTGATTTTAGAATTTCTTGTTTGCTGAAATTTAATGCACATGTCAGACACTCGAGTGGAGAAAAAAATCAATGTTTTTGCTTTCCATAGAGTCGAAGCAAATAGAAATAAGATTTCAGAAATATTTTCATAAAACTTTTATAGTTGTTTATTAGTAGTTTTTTTGATGGAAACTAATTAATAAACGAAATATCACTCCGTATCTCGGTAGGGGCAGGCTGATAAGATAGACATAGACATAGACGTAAACACAAATCTGTCTTGGCACACACTCCTTGCTTAATTCACATTAATTTACAAGGTGTTAAGGATCGTACTTGACTTACTTTAACCAGTGATTCCTGACAATATTTGAAGTAAAAAATGTAGATGAAATTTTGGTCTCCTGTGACATTTTTGAAGTTTTTTTTTCGACAAAAATATAAAAATCAGTAAGTATTGGGAAGTTAGGGGTGGTGTGAGGGGTTGGTTGGTTACTTGGCTTAGTGACCAGTGACGACATGCAGAAGATTTTTTGTTTGATTTTGAAGAAAAAGTAAAAAAAAGTCAACTAAATAATCACCGTAGACCAAAATTTCTGTTACATTTTCTGCTCCATATAATGTCAGGAATCACTGGTTAAAGTAAGTATTGAACGATCCTGAACACCCTGTATATCGTCTGAAATGCACTTTCCTGTTATGCTGACCCCTGATATGGTCCGTCTCAAGTATTTGATTCACTTGATCGTGCCAAAACTTCCTCAAGCGTCCTCGTCTTTTTCTACGACCAAACTATCCTCATATATTCTTGTTACACCCTTTCTTAGTTCAACTGCTCTACGTGCCCAAGCGATCTATGAGTATCTTTCATGATCTTATTCTTTACACTTTATTATACAATTTTTGTCTGACCAATTTTTACGATAAAACTTACTGTCTGCCTGAAAAATGCTAAAAACCCATATTTGCGAACTTTGAAATTTAATAAATTTTGTTGTAGATGTATCGATGAGGAGTTTTCAAATTTAATTTGTAATAATGGTGTTGCCAAAATTTATATACATTATCTGCTTTATGCGAATTATTGTAAAATTGAATGTCTATTTTGACCGGATTACAACCATAGAATTTCAACTAGAAATAAAAAAAAATTCGAAAATAGAAATTTAAATCTATTTCTGTACCTCTCTACCTTTTTTTCTGACTACGCAAATTCTCTCAGCTTTGTGGGATGTAATCGTGATTGAATACCCCATTGGGACCCTAAAAAGAATGAAAAATATTTAGACACGTACTACTGAAAAAAGTTTATTTAAATATTTCCACATTCGTCAGCCTTTCGGAATGAAATAAAAAATAAATTCAATACCATTTATTTATTAACCACGAGTTTAAGTACAGTCAACGTTTTACAATTACAATTTTTTATGTTTTCATTTTGATGAAAAATAACGGCTGTTGACTTTTATCGTACCGCAGGGAAAGCTTAAAAATTTATTTTTATTTTTTGCTGTTAATTGCTTAATTTGCTTATTGTTATTGTTTTAATTTCAGCTAATTGAAGCTGTAGTTACTGTCTAAAAAATCGTTACATTTGAATATTATGTTACTTTATAAATGATCTATCGACTCCTAGGCCCAAGGCCGAAGTAAATTATATGATCAAGAAAGAATGTCGAATATTGAAAATATCTGTAAATCTATGTTTGTCACACAATAAAAATGAGCCAGTTAAAAGTCTGCTTTGCTTTAGCGTAGTGCGTAGCCTTCTTGAGGGTTGATCTCAGATATTTAGGAGCCTGACAACACCGTATAATGTACCTGCTAATAGTCGATAAAATTCAAAATATGTTTTTCACGATATGTTACGTGAGAATGTTTGGATCTTCATTTATCTCAAGTATGCTGGGTATCTGCAGCCTTAGTTCTAGGAGGGAAGTCTCATTACTGCTGATAGCTTATAAGCTTCTGAATGGCTTATGATCAATTTCAGACATTCTGGCTAAAATATGATTCCATTTCCGGGTCAATTTCACGCGAGGCCGCCAACACAGACTTTTGATTCTTCCCAAGTGCATAACTAAAATATTCCATATGTCTTACAACAAATGTAAGCACGAAATATTATTTATCCTTTAATTATGTAAACCTACTTACTATTCCTTAATCCAACCAATTTTTTAATAAATATATCAGAGGGGAACTGGGTCTTTGTATTTTTAATATATTGTTTCTTTCCTTTTTTAACATTAGCTCCACACGGGAGGCCCTGAGGAAAAAATCCCTCTTTCTCAAAAATCTTTGGAGATGCTGTGTGGAGATTCTGTTTCCAGGTATTACTGTTTACAATTCAATTTTTAACATCCCTAAGAAAAACCTGAGGATAAGTAATATTTATAATATATATCTACAAAGTAACAAAAATAACACGAAACAATAACAATAATAATAATAACACGTCTGATTGTTTGTTAAACCTATGTAGTTACACGTCATTTTGATTGGAATTGGGGTTGCATCTATTAATGTAGAATTTTTGAAGATTCTCTCATTATTGCCCTGGTGTAAGACCACCATTCAGAATTGAAACGTTGATTAAAATGGCTTTAGCCGGGTTTGGTAGCCAGATCTGAATCTGTACCAGGTAACTTACTCTTCCCGATTTCCTTCCCCTCCATACCCCAATAAGGGTATGGAGGGCTCTGTGTGCCCCTATTAGCCTCAAAACATACCCTAATTGGGGATGCCATAGTCTCACTGGCTCCAGAAGGGAGTAGTTGGTACTCTTGTGCGGTATTCATATAAAAAATAAAAATAAATTTAGATGTATATTATAAGGTATTATGCGAATAGAAATTTTAATTTAGATAATAATTCATTTATGTTATGTTAGTAGAACCCCGTTTGTCAGGCGACGTCCGAGGAAGACACGGCACGATCAAGTGAATCAGATACTTGGGCCATGTCAAGAGAAAAACATAAGCAATTATATAATATTTTACGCACCAGATTTTCAGGTCCGGGTTTAGTTTTTCCTTTTTTTTAATATAATTATTATTTTATCTGTAAACTTCATTACCATTAATTATTATTTTATCTGTAAACTTCATTGTTATATTATCTGTCACCTTCATTATCATCAATTATTATATTATATGTAAACTTAATTATCATAAATACATAGCTATATTATCTGTTATCTTTATTATCATCAATTATCATATTATATGTTAACTTGATTATCATAAATTCATTGCTGCGTTAACTGTAAACTTCAATATCATCAAATATTATATCAATTATTATCATCAATTATTATATTATCAGTATACTTATCACTTATCACCATAAATCATATTATCTGTAAACTTCACCCGCCGTAACACAGGGACTTCCCTAGCATGGCGGATGAAATAATACAATATCTATACAATGTACAAAATTCATTTAATAAATAAATAAATGTGAATGAGGTAAAGAGTTTGTGCCAAGACCGAGTTATTTCGCTGTCCGTCCGCTCCGCCTACCCCTGTGGGAAAACGGCATTAGTTAGTAGACCCCCCTATTCATTGTTACACACACATTAATTGCCTTCGTTACAAAATGAATAGATCTTACAAACAACATTTTATATTATAAATTCAAGGCGTGATTCCATGTTTTTGGAGCGGGTCCAAACCCTCGCGGAATGTATTTTCCACTTGAATAATATTTATCATCTCTGACCATTAGTACGATGCACACAGTGTCGAAATCTATAGAACATGCATTACACTCTAACTGCGCACTTGTGGAGTTAATATTTCTATCATTTAGGTGCATGAATGCACTTCTATAAAAAGATCCGTGATATCCTCAACATAAGCGACTTAAAAAAAATTTAAACTATGTTTTGCCTCAATTTCAAATATACTATGGTATAACCACATGGGGCACACAGAGCCCAAAAAGAAGTACTTGACAATTCTGAAAATATCGAGACGTTATGTTTTTTAATTTTTCAAGCTTTATTAAAAAACGCTTTATTTAAACTTAAACAAAACATATATAAAATATATATATATATATAGCTGCTCCACCTTTTTTACACGAGCATTGCTCAAAAAAAAAGATGAATCACGATATTTAAAAAATGTATTAAAAATATATATATACAATGTATAATGTATAATAACTGTATTTGTAAAAAAAAAAAATAAATAAAAAAAAATAAAATAAATCTGAATACTTCACTGCCCAACATAAGTAACTAACCAAGGCAATAAACCTTATTATTATTATATATCTGTTCTATTCCGGAAGAGAAATTGCGACTCTCAAAATGCCTGTTATTACAACAAAAATAAAAATAAAATTATATACATTTTGAAAACTAAAGTAAAAACATGGCTTTGAGGAAAGAGCAAATATTATGAGACAATGTAAAGACTAAAACGATCACCACAACATGGCCATGTGTTCGAAAAATCATGTTATTAACAATTATGTTATTCATCGAAAAATTATCGAAAACAAAAAATCGAAAAATAAAAAACATCGAAAAATTATGTTATTAACAATTCAACAAATAAAGGAAAATGTAAAAAAATATATATATTTATTAAAAGTAAAGGCTGCCTCAGAACAGGAAATTCAGGAGAACTTGCAAAACCTTTACGTTATTCTTATTGTATGCTTCGTACTTACACAATGTACAAACTTTGTTATAAAAGCTAATAAATAAATAAAAATAATATCCCACTCCCTTCAACCCAACTACATACCCCGATTTGGTTTTCCATTGTCCCAAATTGGTTTGCCATTCACAAGCAAAAAAATAACCTTAACCGCTTGGGCACATAAGCTTATTTTCACGACAATTTAACGTAGGTAGACATAGGAATGACGTATGCCCCGGACCTGAGTTATTAATATATCATTTTAGGATCAACACACGATCATTTTAGGATCAACAGACCATATCAAAATATTTAACCGCTGGAGTGACAGCGCAATTTAAAACTTTTTTCTCGGATTGCTCGTGATTTTTTGCTGATCATTTTGAAATTTTTCCGCCTAAATTTAAAAAATCATACTTCCGAATTGTAATACGGATACATATAAACTGAATAAAGTGCTTCATCCCATATTTTTGGAATTTATAAAAAAAAATATTAAAAATCATAAACATTATAAAGTTTTACGAACGGTATGAGGATGTGGTCCAATTTTGAACCGCTGTCAATCGCAGAAACATAAAAACGGTCCATACTTTTCCCTTAGTTGCTCCAGTGATAAACCAATAACACATTATCCAAGTTCTTTCATCAGACACTTAAACCATGATGGATACAATTACATGTTTGAATGAACACTCTTACTGCCATGTGTGGGTTTGACCCACTTAGATTAGTGGGGAATTGCGATTATTGGTTCACATTGCATTCCCATTCCCTATAGCAGTTACCGGTAATCCCATCCATTTGACCATTTGGCCATGATGTGAGATTAGTCCAGAGAGCCATAACTACCAATTGTCTCGAATAATGTTATGGCGATTATACATTAGATTAGTGGTAAGACCTTACTCTTAGGGTAAGACTGATGAATGATAAGCTGTTACTAATAACTGCAATAGAGTATTGGATATGGACGAATCTTTGGAGATACATAAATAAAAAATTGTATGTAGAAGTAACAGCTTAATTCTTATTAATTATATATTATATTATTAATAAGAATTAAATTATTCCGTTTATTTATGAATACTCTATCAATAATGTAGTGCTAACAACCGTAACCGAGGTGAGTGATTTAGGTGTAAACTTTGATCAAAAACTTAATTTTATAAACCATATTGAAATTACATCGAATAAAGCTTTGAAAATGTTGGGATTTGTAATAAGAATATGCAGCCAATTAAAAAATATTCAAACCTATAAAAAAATGTATATATCATTAGTTAGGAGTCAAATCGAGTACAACTCGATAGTGTGGTCACCGAGTTACGCTAGTCATTCACTCACATTAGAAAGAATCCAAAAAAAATTCTTAATATTTATTAATTTCAGAATGGGCATAACAAGAGAATGTGTCAACTATGATTATCTACTATGTCAACTTAATTTATTAAAATTTTCCGAACGTAGAATAGTTAATGATTTAATGATACAACATCATTGGATTCACTTTTTTATTTAAATGATATTTTTACATTTGATAATCAAGTTAATTATCAGGAACTATTCAGAAGGATAAATTTGTAGATAATAAAACACAACCAACCAAGGTGACGCGCACAACAGAACGGCGTTCCGATCGTTGTCTTTTGTTATATTAGCTGTCGCTAGGTTACTGATCCAGTGTTTTAAATTATAAATGTTTTTGGTTGTTCAGTGCAATCTACACACTTCCCCTCCAGTTGTTAAACGATATAAGGGCAAAATTGACCATGCTTTGTAGGGCACATTACACAAACATGTCGCTTAATATTTTGTGGCCCAACCATATATATGAAAATAATAAAAAATTCTAAATTAAAAACTCAAATAGTTGTAAAACATGAATACAGAACTATAAGTATGGTATCTTCAAATATCTATATGGTAAACAAAAGTAGTATTTTTTAACTTAAGTTTAAAAAATTATGTCTAGGAGAATACTTCGACTAGATTTATTTATGTATCTATATTTTAAAAACAAATGTTTTCATCTACAAACATTTCGTTTGGAACAAGTGTTCAAAGTAACTGTGACTATGACACAATATTGTATATCTAATAATAACTGGATTCAATAAAACTTATATATTAGTATTTCTTAAAAATAAGGTACATGTTTATGAGACGCTATAAATTTTACAAAGCGTTTGATAATTATAATTTTTTTTTTTTTTTTTAAACTGTTTACTGGAGTGCGTTATTGATGAACTCAACATATTTATTAATTTTTTTGTAATTACATTAAATTAGACTGGGTAGTGTATCATCCAGAGTAGACATATTTGTTTTCATTAAAACTTATCGCTGTTATTTAAATAAATAAATATAATACATTTTATTATATTTAAACATTCACACGTCTCCGTAAACACTTGAAAAGAATTATTACATAATATAAATAAGAAATTTCAACGACATGTTCAATCAGATGTGAGTGCCATTATATATCTGAATGATCATGGTTAAAATAACTAAAAGTAAACATATTTTCACAGTATATGATTTAAAAACTTATTCTTTAGTTTAGATACAAAGTTTGTTTAGTAACATTAATATATTACCTCTGAAATTTTGTTAAGTTTTTTTTTTTTTTTTGTAATTTTTAATCAATTTAGTATGATTTACAGAAGATAATTATAATCGTAAAAAATAATAATACCTTTTTATGTTTTGAACTGTCCCAATCTGTCTGGAAAATGAACTTTTCGACCAGATCTTGTGGTTCTGGTAATTTCGGGAAGTGGTTTAGGGAAAATTGTAGAAATTGGAACATTTTTTTCTACAGGAACAAAAGCAGGCTTTAGACGATCTATCGTGACGCGTTTTGGTTTTCCTTTTACGGTAATAACGAATGTTTTCTCATCACGTTCTTCAACTTTGTATGGACCTTCATATGGATTTTGGAGTGGTTTTCTTCCACCATCGGTTCTGAGAAACACATGTGTAGTAGTAGGTAGATCCTTATGAACGAAGAATTTTCCTGTACCATGGATACTGGCCGGAGTTGATTTGATATCTTCGAATTTTCTTTGGAGACGTCCGACGTATGTATCGGGTTCTTCTCGAGGAGTTGCTGTGAAGAAATCGCAAGGTAATTTTAGAGTTCTACCGTAAGTTAATTCAGCTGGTGAGCATTTTAGATCTTCACGCACTGTCGCTCTCAGGCCTAGTAAAACGAGTGGAAGGTTTTCAACCCAATTCTGGTCTCCACATGCCATAAGAGATGCTTTTAAAGTACGATGCCATCTTTCAATCATGCCGTTGGCTTGTGGATGATACGCTGTGGTTCTCAAGTGTTTAATTCCAAACTTTTCTGTGAGTTTTTTGAAGAGATGACTCTCAAATTGACGACCTTGATCGGTTACTATGCTGTCAGGGGTTCCGTGACGAGCAATCCAATGGGTTGTGAGTGCAGTGGCGACTGTTTCCGCTGTCATGTCTTTCAGGGGAATTGCTTCGGGCCATCGAGTAAATCTATCAATCATTGTTAGTATATACTGGTACTCATTGCACTTTTGAAGGGGTCCAACTAGATCGATATGTACATTACGAAATCGATCCTCTGGTAATATATACGTTGCTAATGGCGCAACAGTGTGTCGAGAAACCTTAGCTTTTTGACAATGAATGCATTGTTTGACAAAGTTTTTTATGTCCTTTGCCATGTTAGACCAAACAAATCTTTGTTTAATTGTCTTTGTTGTTCCCGAGATGCCAGGGTGGCAAACATTATGTACACTTTCAATTACTTGATTTCGCATGCAAGCAGGTACAAACGGTCTGACGTGACCTGTTGATATGTCGCACCATACTGAAGTTTCAGTACCAGGCATCACCATTTGACGTAAGGCGAGGGCGGTGTCATCTTTTGCCTTCATAAATTCGTCATCTTGACACTGCGCTTTTCCCATCTGCCTATAGTCAATAGAAGTAGGACAATTAATCTCCTCTATTCGAGACAGTGCGTCAGCTACTGTGTTGAGTTGTCCTGAAATATGTCTAATGTCCGTTGAAAATTGTGCTATATAATCTAACTGTCTTTCCTGGCGTGGAGAGCTAGAGGCACGTTTCTTGTTAAAGGCGAAGGTGATTGGTTTATGATCCGTGTAAATTATGAAATTCCGTCCTTCAATGTGATTTCTAAAGTATTTTACCGCTTCATAAACACCAGTAAGTTCACGGTCAAAAGTACTATACTTTCGTTGCGCGGGTGTGAATTTTTTTGAAAAGAATCCTAGCGGTTCCCAAGCGTTTCTGTTGGACTGTTGTAGTGAGGCTCCCATAGCTACGTCACTGGCGTCTACCATTATAGCTATTTTTGCATTGGGATTTGGATGTGCAAGTAAAGCCACGGTCGCTAGGTTTTGTTTGCATTCCTCAAATGCTTCCGTCAGTTCTTGATTCCAAACCAATATTCTCTTGTCATTTTTCTTGTAACCAGCAATGCAGTCGTATAATTTTGTTTGAGTGTTAATTGCATTGGGAAGGAATCTTCGGTAATAATTCAACATGCCTAAAAATCGTCGCAATTCCTTTGCTGTTTTAGGTAATGGAAAATTTATGACGGCTTCAACTTTTTCTTTAATAGGTGACATTCCATTTTGGGTAATTGTGTGACCCAAGAAGTTGACTGTAGGTTCGCCAAAATGACATTTGTTTATGTTTATTACTAGGTCAAATTCAGCCAGGCGTTTAAGTAAAGAATCTAAATGTATTTTATGTTCTTCTTCATTTTCAGAAGCAATCAGAATGTCATCTATGTATACAAAGCAAAAATCCAAGTCTCTAGTTACCGCGTGCATGAAACGTTGGAAGCTTTGTGCTGCGTTAGATAAACCGAATTGCATGGATGTAAACTCAAATAATCCAAACGGTGTGATGATGGCTGTTTTTTGTACATCTTCTGGTTCAACTGGAATTTGATGATATGCTCTGGTCATATCTATGGTACTAAAGATTTTTGCATTTGAAAGTTTGTGTGCAAAATCTTGTAGTTGAGGTATCGGGTATTTGTCCGGGATTGTTTTAGCGTTCAATCGTCGATAATCGCCAACAGGACGCCACTCTCCGTTGCTTTTCTTCACCATGTGTAAAGGGCTGGCCCAATTGCTTTTTGATGGCCTGCAAATCCCTTGTTCCATCAGATACTTAAATTCTTTTTTCGCTGCCTCTAATAGGGCTGGTGATAGTCTGCGGGCACGTTCCGTGACAGGTGGTCCTTTTGTTTCGATGCAGTGAGTCACAGAGTGTTTTTTTGTATCCGGTATTTTCATATTAGGCCTCATTAATGTAGGGTATTTGCTCAAGATGTCACGAAATTTCTGTGACGAGGAAATTGTAGAGATACCAGATGTAGGTCCTTTATACGTTGTTCCTTTGATCATTAATTTTGTTGATTGATCTGTGATTGTTGCCTTTCGTAAGTTTACCGTTAGGTTAAAATGGTGGATAAAATCTGCCCCTAGAATTGGTCTCGATACGTCAGCAACAATGAAACGCCATTTCAACGCACGGCGTAGTCCAAAGTCGAGTTCGACTGTTCTCGTGCCATAAGTCTTGATGGGGTTTCCATTGGCTCCATACAATGTAGTTGGGCAGTTGTCGGAAGTGATATTATTTTTATTATACGACGGTTTTTTAGGCATTACTGAAACGTCTGCGCCAGTGTCCACCAAGAATTTTTGTCGAGTTTGCAGATCGTATACGAAGAGACGACATGTATTACTCGGAATCTCACATGTCCCTACTGAGAGGTTCCGCTGTCGTTTTCCGAATTTTTATTTTTAAAAGTACAAGGTTCGTAGCATTTGTATGCATGTTCTCCAAACCGTCTGTGGAAATAACAATATCCATCAGGATCTCTTCTAGGTGATCGACCGCGAGACCCAGACCTCGGTCTTCTAGCAGGATTCTCTCGAGATGAATTCTGATATGAATTATTTCGACGAGGGCTCTGATTTTGCCGTCCTCGGAAGGTTGAAAAACGGTTATTTTTAGACATTTTCAATTGTGACACTTCGTGTGTTAGCTCAGATATTTGTTTTTGTAGCTGAAGTAATATTGAATTTTCTATTTTCTCGGATCTTGATGTGCTGGGTTTGTTATGTTGATCCATTGCACCACATTCTGTTGATGTATAAACATCTGTGATTTTGTCGGCAGCCAATGCCAGTTGGTTTGTGTTGTTATCAGGAAGAGCTGACAGGATTGCCTGGACATGTTGGGGTAGACGCTGTAGCCAGAGTGTACGTACTATTGCACCCTCTGCTAATGTGGGTCCAGCTAGCTCCATCATATACCGAAGAAGTCCGGAGGGCTTTCGATCTTCAAGTTGAATGCCCGTTAAAAGTCGTGTAAGTCTTTTTTCAGCAGAATCTTGTAGTCTGTCGATAAGTGCAGTTTTCAGTTTTAAATATTTGTCTGATTCAGGTGGCTTCGTGACAATATCACTAACACATTGTAAGGTTTGTGAATCGAGTGCTGCGATGATGATATTGTATTTTGTAAAGTCTTCTTTAATACGTGAGTTTGAAAATTGAGATTCGGCTTGAACGAACCATAGCGATATGTTTTCTTTCCAGCATGGTGGTAATCTGACTGAGACATGGTGGATGTTTGATTCATTACTAGTTCCGCTTGATGATTCCATTGTAATTGAATCTGTAATTATCTTGTTGCTTGATGTTTGTAAACTTGATTCCGCTGTTTGCTTCGAGATGAGAATATTTTCTTCAGTTGTCATGGCATTATTTCAGATATTGACAATTCAACGCATATAAGGCGGTTACTTTAAAAAAATATTCATCAGCAAAAAATTCGAAAAAACATTAAATTAAACCATATTAAAATATACATATTTAAAATTATCGATAATTTATCAAACTGATTTGGGGTACCATCTATGCATTTTTCTATAAATCATAAGTCAGATGCATGTGATATTATCTTAGGCGCAAACCTTTTGAAAATCTACTAATTTTAGAACATTTTTATTAGTGTTAAATTATTTCAAATTATTTTTTTTTAATAATAGAATAATTTCTCAAAACAGATAATAATCACTAGCATTAAATTCAAATTTTAAATTTTGAAATTAGGTTATGTAAAAATAATAGTCTTTTGTTTAAACATTTACTTGACTTGAAACGAATTCCTAATGGTCTGCTGTCTGTGGTGATGTTTTTTTCTCAGCCAAACGTCTCTCGTGAAGATAGATTCGCTGCGATTGGGTACTGCGTCATGAAGTCTCCTTGTTGTGAAGCTCCGCTGCGATTGGGTACTGCGTCATGAAGTCTCCGTAATGTGAAGCTCTGCTGCGATTGGATACTGCGTCATGAAGTTTCCGTGATGTGAAGCTCCGCTGCTTTGGTAGTCTCTATGTAGTGTCAGCAAAACTCGTTCACCTGTGCAGCCATGGTCTCCATGTGCGATGATGGTCCCTAATTAAATCGCCATTTTCGATTTCTCTGGCCTCAGGATCCTATGCGTCGGTCGTTCTGACTGGTTTGTTGTGGTGCGAAAATTTAAAAAGAAATTTTTCGTATAATTGTGTCTAATTGCGTGGAAGGTCGGGTGGTCACCATTTTAATGATACAACATCATTGGATTCACTGATTAATTGATTAATTCACTGATTGATTCCTGATAATCAAGTTAATTATCAGGAACTATTCAGAAGGATAAATTTGTAGATAATAAAACACAACCAACCAAGGTGACGCGCACAACAGAACGGCGTTCCGATCGTTGTCTTTTGTTATATTAGCTGTCGCTAGGTTACTGATCCAGTGTTTTAAATTATAAATGTTTTTGGTTGTTCAGTGCAATCTACAATGACTTAACATGTTTGTATAAAATCGTAAATTCAATAATTGACAGCCCTGAACTATTACACTTGATTTCTTTCCATATACCTCGCAAACCAACATCGAGGCAATATCTTCCGTTTTATTGTGAAAACTCCAACACAGAATCACAATTGTGTACTCCAATTCGCCGAATTCAGAATTTGGGAAATGAATATAAGGACATTGCGGATATGTTTGACACATTATTTATTAAGTATAAATACCTCATGGTAAGATGTTTATCCGAAAATAGATCAATAATATTTAATTGAATATACCACTAGTTCTCCTTGACTCAATCTACGAATCGTACTTATCCCATTCTGTTGTTTCTCTACCTTGCATGGTAGGGTAACTTGCTTCTATCAAACTCGTATTTGATTTTGTTTTTGATTATGTTGTTGATTTTGCTTTTGATTTTGACTTTGATTTTGTTTATGATTTTGTTTTGGATTTTGTTTTATATTCAGTTTTATAATTTTATTTTTCGCTTTTGTGTGAAAAAGGGTCAACTAATTTTGTGTGAATTGAATGAAATTTATGATTTAGATGTACTTTGTTAATTAAAAAAAAAAACATGTCAAAGCCCAACAGGGCGTGAAATATAAATAAATATACTGTTTCTGTTAAGTCCTGGCAAACGCTACATTTATCCCTATTACTGGGATTGCTCCACCAGACAGGACAAACATTATATATATTTTTTTACATTATCTCCACACAGGAGGCCCTGGGAAAAATAATTTCCCTCAGGTCTTATGTCATCTATGTAGATGCTATATGGATAGTCTTTTTGATGAGAGAAATGAGTGACCATGAGTCTTGAAGAAAAGAAACACGGAGGCCGGAAAATTGTTCCACAGCAGATCTGTTGAACTCAAGATCGAGTCGTAGAAATGATACGTTCTCATGTGACAAATGTCAACAGTGTATATGTGTTGGGAGCGTTTCTCAACCGTCCACGTACGTGTCAATTACGTACATACGTTTCTCGACTATGTATCGGTGCCATGGGGATCAAAGATGCTAGTTCCTTGGAGCATCTTCCATTGAAATATCGGTAAACAAGGACAGCATTCCCTCCCGTCGCCTGTTCTCTAAAGATTGTCATCAGTTTGTTAAGACTGAAGAATCTATCAAATGGACCGCCCGTTTTTGCACAGAGTCGAGGTTTTTTTCAGGTATTGTTAAGCTCCAGACCAGAGATTGCTGCCAAATTCAACCATGGGGCGTACTTACGATTTGTACAAGGTTAGCAGTTGCATACTATTAAAGTATCTGCGGGCCCTGCACAGTAAGTCCAGTTTTTGAGAGGCTTGCCTAACTCTGGCTTCAATGAAGCCCTCGTACCTGGGCTGGTCTCTTACGCCGTTCTTCCATGGAGCTACCTTCAAGCGACGCGATCGCCGCTCGTCTGTGTTTTCCATACTATTATTAGTGTTTGAAATCGCCGCTAGGTGCTACACTAGCAAATTTGTTTGACAGGTAGCGGTAGCGTCGCTTGTGAATAGCTACGTGGAAGAACGGCGTTAGAGTTACACCAAGCATATTAATGGAGGGCCTGTTCGGAAGATTGCATCCGTTGAAGGAGAATAGATTATTTTATTATAGGGTGAATTGCATTATACACAAAAAAAGAATAAACGATAACCAGCCAATAAAGAGGATTCTCGAGGAAGAACGAAGGCCAGGAGACTTAAGAGGCTAGACTTTGAACGACACGCGGAACACCCGCGTCTGTCATTCTGTCCCGCTCACAATAAGCTCACGCACACTTACAATACACGCGAATGCGAAATGTGCGAATGAGACAACGCTCAAATTTACCTACAGAAATCGCTCGAAAAGGGGTTTATGGAGAATACACTTTTCTACACCGAAACTTTCACGAAATTGAAATTTTAAAAAATATATATTTTTTAGAAAGAAGAAGCTACGTCGGTAGCTTTTTATAATTTTATAATTCTTTATGAGAGTTGAGTTAGCAGCACTTTTTCCTTAAATAATATTTTTTGATAAATCGTACATGTTTGACAGTAAATGTTTACGTTAATACGAAACGCATCGAAAATTCGAAAACATACCGACATAGTTTTCACCCTCTAGAAGGCAGTATAAAAATATATATTCATTTTGTGCAATTTTCGATGTAGAAAAGTGTTTTTTCCCGGGCGTCCTTTTTGTATGGGCCGAAAAGCGAAGTCTATCGTCTTAAACCTTGATTCATTTTAAGTGAATCTCATGTTATTAGTCATAGTTAACAGTAAGACGATAGCAGAAGAAAAGGAGAAGTAGAGATTATTCTTCAAAGCGGCCAAGACCCTCCAAGGCTTGCAGATTCACACGTGACCCTTGGTAAGGGGTCTTTTCATAACCATTTGCATTGCGGCTCTTTAATTCCAGCTTCACCTCCACTCCGCAGCCTCATCAGAAGAACAAGAAAATCAAAAGGCAAGATCGCAATGCACATTATCCGTGTGCGTGCTCATACTAGTACTGAATAAAAATATAACTAGGATTAGAAAGATGTAATAACCTTACTTTTGGCTAGATGGCTAATATTGGCTAGGTGGCTTAATTTGATTATGGTTCTGTAAAGATTTTTTTTTTCAATGTGAAATCATCGTGTGAATTTAGGATGTCTTTATTGTACCTTACTACCTAAAGGTAATTTTGTAAAAAGAATTAACATTAACGATTTTTTGACAAATTGTATAATTCCTTAAATGAAATTAAAAAAAAAAATCCCAAAATATATATATAAAAATGAATCCCAGTTTCCCTTGGTCACGCCATAGATAGCCATTCAGAACGACTTTACCAATTTCATTCATCTTTTTTTAAAGTTTTCTAATACTTTGTGGAAGGTTCTTACGGAAAGAAAAAATAAGAAAATTACCCAGAAAATTGGATAATATCAGAAAACTCAAAGACTATTTTAACTTTGTACGTTTAACAATTACCGCGTTTGATATATTTAGAGATATTTCCTATACTATTCATCCGATTGCGATAAAATTTTGGTAAGTTGTTGTGGACATGTCCGTGAAGGTTTCTATTTAGCAATATATCTATATTTTTGAAATTTAAATGCCTCGCACGGGTCGTTTCTACGACTCGTTCTTGAGTTTAACAGTTCGGATTTAGAATTTTTTACCGGCCTCTGTGTTTCCTCCCTCCTACTACATGAGTTTCTTCAAAACCCACGTTCACTTCTACCTTTCCGCTTCCTGTGTGGATTTAATCTAAAAAAAGCTACTTTCAAATCTTATGATTGAAGAGGAAATTTTGGTTTTGATTTATAAAATAAAAGACAATATGAAACATACTTTTTAAACCCAAAGTAAAGTTTTCAGAAATAGATACTACTGAAACATATCTGGTAGAAATGTATTCTACCTATCTGGCATGTGTAGTTTGTACGTAGTTAGTTTGTGTCCAAAATATCTGTGCTGTAACATTGCGTGCGCTGAAAATAAAATGTTAAAAATACCGTCTTATTAAAATACCTCTGTACCTACATAATGTTTTATTCGACGTAAAGAGAAATAAATAATAGGCTAGCAAGTAGCAGTAGTAAATTTTCCATTAAATGCTGGCAGCTACCCAAATGATATTGCCGGCATTGATAAATGAATAAATTTGACGTAAAGACAATCCATTTTTCAACAAAACTATTAAGAAATTAAGTTGAGTGAATGTCCAGTGCTTTTTTCGTCATTTAGGACCGTTGAAAGTTTAATGCAATTACTATGAGCATTATGTGAAGTGTTTTCTGGGAATCATAGAAAAATAGCAATGGCAGTCGTTGAGATGTTAATTAATGAAGAGGACATTTATTTCGGTAAAAATCTGAGGATTCAGGTTTTTGTGGTGTTGAACATGATTTTTATGGCTATGTGCGTTAAATTCGCAAATCAGCGCAAAAATTCATTAATGGGACGATCTGCAAAACATTTAACACTCTACGAGATGTAGACATTTTTAACTGTACCATGAAAATATATAAAATCGAACTGGCTCAATCTCTATCTCTTAGCAATATTTTAGTTTTTTGTATTTATTGGGCATTAACTATGTAATGTAATTTTGTTTTGAAAAGTTTTATTTTTAAGTAACAAATTACATAGAAAAATAAAACTTTTCAAAACAAAATATTTAATTGTTAGATACACATTATAACTGTTTTCACTCTTCTTATGAGTTATTTTCTTGTATTGTTTTATTTTGTAAACTTCAAAAACTTGGCGTATTTTTTCATAGACAAAAATTATTTCCGCTTTTCAGTAAAATCGAAATAAATGGAACATTTGAAAACTGTTTTCAAAAGGTGATGACATAAGCTCTCAAATTATATTATTAGAAATAATCATAAATTTGTTTTAATGTAACATTTTGAATAAAAACTTTAAAAAGTTTTATAAATGGCATACTTTACGTTTATTCTAACTAAGATTACTGATGATGAAAAAAAAATGAAAACACACACATATTTCATTAGACAAATGAATTATAAACAAATGTTTCGACAGTTTTTTTTGTCATTTCATGTGAAAAATTCACAAAGTTTAATAATTTTTTTTCAAATGCGATCAAAACTTTGTTTCATAAAAGTGTACATTTTAATGTTTTTTATTGTTAAATTATAGATTTGAATGTATAGCGCGTGGTATTTTCTTTCCAATACCATTTAGATCATACTTCTCACTGTGATAGTAGATAAGGGAGAAACAACGATTTCTGTGATCCGGGACAAATATGGTCTCCTGTGATTAAACGGGAATACGCTAACGTCTGTCGTACACACTTGCTCTACGTACTAGATGCAGACGGAAGTTCTGCCATCTATATTAGTCAAATAGAACAATGGAAAATTTCACGCTACAGTTTACCCGTTAGTTTAGATAATTATTGAAACTTTGTAATGTAAACTCAAATAATAACAAGAACTCTTAGTAGTTGTAATAATTTTTTCAATCCTAAATTCATGAATATTTTCCAATATTTAAGGATTTTTAGAAAGGTTGTTAAAATAAGTTATTCCATGAAAAGAAAATTCCAAATGTAGTGGCGTAGTAACTTAGTTTTGGTATTTTTTTGATATAATAGGACCATTGGCCTCTCGAATGCAAATATATATCATGTATGTCAAAACCACTAGCAAGTAATTCACGAATGAAAGCGTACCAAATCTATTAACTTTATATAAAACGACGCCTTTGGTTTCACTTCGGCTTTTGAGATATCTGCGCAGAATGCAAAGGATGCATCATCTGTAAACGACACCGACGCTAAGTAGAGGATAATTTAACATAATTTCTCACGCTAAAGGTCTTTGTCTTTATCCCACGTTCTAAGACTTAGCACAAAGCACAATCTGTATTATGGTTGTTAAGATGAATTCATGCGAAATAATGCAAAATCATACAAAATCGTGTGCTTTTGGTTTAGAAATTTAATTGCTTAGAAATTTTATACATGCTTCAATTAAATACTAACAGCCTTACTAAAAAAAAAAACACTCCGCGGCCGTTAAACGGTGTTTCTGTTGCACGTTGTGTAAAGTCTGCACATATTTTAAAACAAAACGTTACTAATAACAAATCGAAAATAATCGAACAAATATATGAATTTTTCGGTTGGTCACCCTGAAAAAATAGTCCATTTGCGCATGTGCAGTCCGCCATATTCTTTTCTAACGCGGGCAGCAAATTACAGTTTGACATATGAGATTTCACGTGCAATTTGTACAATCTTTTTATGGATAATTTCTAACCCAATCACCAATTCACTATAATAATAGTATTATTCAACACAATTACTATTATTTGTGTTATTTTTGTCAGTTTTGGTCCGTTAATAAGGTCATGTTCGTAATTTAATTCTGTGAACATAAAAAATATAGGTTATTAATTATAAAATTTTGTTTTTCTGATTGAGTTTAATAAAACTTCCATAAAAGTAATGTTATTTAATAACAAAAATGTATGGTGCGTGTGTAAATAAAAACAAATTATAGGAATCAAGGTCTAAGTTTTACAAAAATAACTTCAAAATGTCAGGTATTTTCAGTTATTCTTGGGGAATTATTAATTTATTTTTTTATAATTTTTAATTGTATGAACGAGATAAAAAATGAAGTGATAGTTTTGTTGCAAATTCATTAAATAACAGGACTGTGTTTTTTTAATTTCAATTTTCAAAAAATTTTCGACGTTTTAATAGAAAATGTTTGGTGTAATTTTTTTTTTCAAATTTTTTCACGTTTGAAGTTTAAAATACTGCAATTTGTAAACACTAAAATGTATTTTAAAATACAAAAATCTAATAGGTAATTTTATCTAGTTTCTAAAATGGTATTTGGTTTTACGACATTTTGAAAAATAAGAAATAAATAGGACATTTAAAATACCTTAGAAAAAATTTGAAAAATACAAATAAAACAGATATGTACAACAGTTAAACTACCCTCTTTGGCCGTGTAAGCGATGTACTTGTACATATCTTTCCATGAACAATTTTTTGTCAATTTTAATTAGTAAGGTTTTTTTATGCACGGTCGTTTAACAATTGTTAAATTTTTTTAGAAAGTTTTTTAGTAAGGCTGTTAGAACACATCTTGGCCTTGGAACTAATCAAGAGTCTTTTTGTAAGTATGCAATATATTTTAATGTAGAAAATTAAGGTCTCAAGAAAATAAGCGACAAGTATTTTGATATTTGTGCCAGAATATCACAAAATACTTTAATTTCACGGTGTTTTTTCGGCGTGAATCAAAATGGGCGGCGTTCAACGTAATTTGAATTGGAAGTAAACCTTATACGTTCGGCATAAAGACTATCTGCATTTTGTGTCAGTTATTGCCCGATTTCGGTGGTGGACAGATAGACAGTAGACAGACACATCTTGGCCTTGGAACTAATCAAGAGTCTTTTTGTAAGTATGCAATATATTTTAATGTAGAAAATTAAGGTCTCAAGAAAATGATCGACAAGTATTTTGATATTTGTGCCAGAATTTCACAAAATTCTCTAATTTCACGGTGTTTTTTTCGGCATGAATCAAAATGGGCGGCGTTCAACGTATTTTGAATTGGAAGTAAACCTTATACGTTCGGCAAAAAGACTATCTGCGTTGTGTGTCAGTTATTGCCCGATTTCGGTGGTGGACAGACGGTTCTAGACTCCACATCGCTTGGTTCCGTGAAATTGATTTTAAATTTCCTTGTTATATTATTTGTGGCGGTACTTAGGTAGTCTCTCGCAATGATTAGTGCTGCGCGCCTACTTACTACCACGCTACGCCATATTATTGATCACCTTCCCGAAAGGTCTGGAATCTGCAATACGCGACACATAGCGCTGCACCGTAATTTCGGGAATGTTCCAGCGTGAGCGCACTTCGCCTACAATTCACGTACCGAACAATTGTAAGCAAAAGTCTCTGGCTATATAAAGGGTTCCAGCAAGCCAAGAGCAATCAAGTCAGTCAGTCTCACAGTCAACATTCGGCAATGAACCTCTGGCCGCGTAACAGGCTGCGCACATCTGCAATTCGCGCGTCGGAATAATCTCACTACGTTTTTAAATACTACATTTGTAAATACATCATCATCACAATCCGGTATGTGAATTGCAGGCAAAATGGGCTCACGCTGGAACATTCCCGAAATTTTGGCGCAGCGCTATGTGTGGTGTATTGCAGATTCCAGACCTTTCGAGAAGGTGGTCAGTAGTCCGGCGTAGCGCGGTAGTTCATAGGCACGCGGCACTAATCATTGCGAGTGGATACCTAAGCACTATTATTTTTAAACTACGGATTTTTAATAGGCAGGTCTTTCTGTACGGAAAAAAGTTGGAATTTCGGAAAAACTTGCTAATTATTTTTACTCTTACCATTATTAGAATCACCTCCCGAAGTTAATAAACTTTACCCCTGGACACGCTATATAGGAGGACTAACTATATATACGAACTGCTTCAAGGCGACCAAAAGCGTTATAAAAATGAAGAAAGAGCGCAGGTTAAATTGTCGCGTACACTTAGCTCAGCATAGGTTCTCATAGTGAAGTTTTCACAATCACTACTACTAACCTGTATACTTACATATAGTTACGGATTATTGGAACTAATTATTATCTATGTAAACTGATGTAATCATTAGTAAAATGTAGTTTCGAGAATAGAAATAAATTAGGAGTTTTAATTTTTACTTATCCGTCTGACATTTCTGAATGAAAATCCATAAATAGATCGGCAAGATTAGTTTTGCCATTGTAAATCGTTTTCTTATTTATTCCCTGTCAATATCGGTCTGGCTGTCAGCAATATGACAGTACGTAAAAAAATCAAATATTTATTTTTTCGACATTCCAACGTTTAATGGAACCTTTTGGAAAGAAGATAAAATTAATCTGGCGTATGCTGCCAGCACTATTATTTTTCGCTGTTACAATATGGCCTGATCAACGTCACGTTGCCACAATCACGCCCGGAAGTCTCACAGCAAATTTATCGGTTAAGTTTGTATCTTATTCTAATGATTTTTAATATATAGGT
Source organism: Limnephilus auricula (assembly GCA_951813805.1). Lineage (NCBI taxonomy): Eukaryota > Metazoa > Arthropoda > Insecta > Trichoptera > Limnephilidae > Limnephilus > Limnephilus auricula. Next base: position 4,755,569 of record OX638409.1, on the reverse strand, counting down.
CTTTTTGTATGGAAAAAAAAGAAAATTTCCGAAAAAGTTACTAATTATTTTTACTCTTACCATCATAAGAATCACCTCCCGAAGTTAATGCACTTTGCCCCCGGACACGCTGTATAGGAGGCTAACTGTATACAAGACCTGCTTCAAGGCTTCCAAATGAAGAAAAAGCGCATATGAAATAATTGTCGCGTACACTTACCCTCCGCGCACGGTTTCCCCACGTGACTCATTATGTACTAACGCGTGTAAACCTACATTATGTTACATTTCCACTCTCCATTTTCCCTTTAGTAAGTAAATTACGACAGCAGTGAATGAAAATAACCGATATATCATAGTTTGGCAGGCAGACCAGGCCAGAAGAATTAGTATGTGGCTCACGGCAGCCGGCAGTCTCTGGTAAGTCCGGTCTATGGGGTGCATTTTGTAGGAAAACTTTTACGATTGATCAGTAGTTCACGACGGCTATAAGTCTTTGGAGCAGGACTGAATTTAAAAAGACTTTTAAAGAAATGTAATTAATCAAATATCAACACACATTGTCACCATACATATTGACTACATTATAATGAATTTGCTTCTTTTGAAAGGAACATCACTGTATCAATATTGTTCTTTCAACATAAAATTATTTTGTGTTATTTTTATTATTTTATAAAATTATTAACCTCAACACATGAGTGAGGTTGTGTGAGGTTAAAAAATTGAATTGTAAACCGTAATACAGTGTGAAGAAACAATAACCAATACTTAAAAAAAATATATATATAATAATTGGCGATTATCATAGTTTGGCAGGCAAAGTTTGGAAATTTAAATATAATATTGGCGATTCTTTCAAGGATAAAGAAACAATCCCGTCACTACGAATGCAACTACTAATGTTCTCAAAAGTTGTCTTGACAGAATCGCCATTCCATTGTAAGAATATTATGTAGGTCCTGAAACGGGAATCCTTCCCAGTTGGACAGACAAAGGATCATTTTGTATTGTATTGTTTGTAATATAAAAAAAAAATAATAACAATAGTTGCGTTTTACGCTTCATTATGGTGAAAATTATGTTGTCAACTACTGATAAAAGTTATCTTAAGTTTAGAATGGTGAAGGACATTTTTTTTCAATTATTTCTGGCTTTCGCCCTTCAGGGGTGTTCTAGGCCATCTTTTAAAATTATAGAGAAATGAAAGGTGATATCAAATATTAATTTTATTTAAATGGACACATTTAAAAATTAGAGTCGAGTTCAGAGTTAGAAGTGATGATATATTGAATTGAGGTGAGGCAATTTTTGATAAGGCTTGATAGAAGAAAGGATATTTGTTTAGAGAGGGACAGCCAAAAAATATGTGATCCAAAGTTCCCACATCCAGATCACAGAATGGACAATCTGGGGAGTAAAGGACGTAAATTATAAAAAGGTGAGAAGGAACAGAACAATGTCCGATTCTCATTCGAATAAGTGAGGAAATTTATTTTTTGGAAAAATTGGGGATTTGTTGAAACCATGGTTTTGTGGGATAGACCTTTATATTGAAACATAGAAGGCCCCGTTGGATTGACTAGCAATTTGCCAATACTCTGCCCAAATACTGCTGGATCTATCTTTGATGATAGAAAAAAATGTCAGATAGGGAAATGTGGTTTACGAGGGTAACAACAGGATTGGATGCTCATCGTTTTGCCAATAATTGTAAAAGACATTTAAAAATAAACAATTCTTGGACACAAGACAAATAAATCGAAAAATCTCACTTTTTCAAGACGCGAATCTCATGCTCCAGTCTGTCAAAATGCGACGTTACCAGCTCTTTCGCATCTCAGATAAATGCATTTTTAATTAGTGAGAATTAAAAACGGAGCTTGTAGTCTTCAATATGTAACTAAAACACCACTTAACCATTAAGAATCCGGTTCTGCATTTAACTGACCTCTCTAGGCAACCTCCATTAATTCCTTCCACTTCTCCCTTCCCGCCGAAGCGACGTGCTCTGTGGTGCATTCTGCAAAGTGATGGATCGACCGCCATCTTGTAAAGACCTGATTCAAAATGGCCGCCATCGCTTCTGGGAGCTGTTTTCCCACGAATAAACTTCCCGCCTAAATGCATTCCTGGTTTTGGATTAAATAGGTGAATACCTACACCGCAGAAATTTAAATTAAATGTAATGTGAGGTGAATTCTATCGAGTGTAGAGTCATATAGATCAACACACTTAACTTTAAAGTCAGTGGCGTCATCAGTGTAGATTTTATAGATACAAGCAGGTACAAAAAAACTTTGATTTCAAAAATTGTTCAGTTAAGATATTAAGTTTTTGCAATCGTAAAATTAGATAATATCTAAAACTCTTATAAAAAAAGAGCTGTTGAAAATCGTCATAGTGCTAAATTTTTCCATATTTACAGTCCTTCTCGTAATTTTTTCATGAAAACGGAAACATAAAATGTGTACCTACATATTTCAATGTTTTCTGCCAATTAACGAAAGTTGTATTTTGGTTTTGTTCACTTTTATAACTTTGAATTTTTTAATGATTGCCGAAGGAAATTCGACAGAATGACTTGATCGGCCGCCATCGATGCGGAAAAATGTCTTTTAGATGCAACGGTTTTTGGATTAAATGTTGACTTACGTTGCAAAGCATTTGTGTAAAGTGAATTCTAGAATATAAAAAGCTTTATGGACGATTACTGAGAGTTGTTGGAGTTGTCAAGAAATAATGATAATCATGCTAAACTATTTCTTTCCTTCTGACACATCTTACATGAAAACGAAAGAGACAAAAAGTAACGGAATGTCGAGTGAGGAATGCGTATTATCTTTGAAATATTATTTGTATTATCTACGTTGAATAAAAGAGTGACACTTATTTATGATCTAGGTGCATTCGGAGGACACGCAAATAACACAATACCGATAAAGAGGTCAATAATCGACGGCCATCTTGTAAACACCTGGTTTAAAATGGCGGCCATCGCTTAAATGAACTATTTTATCGAAAATAAACGTCTCACCTATTCCGAATTTCTCCCGTTATATAACATATTTCTCTTGAACACTTTAAGTTTTTGAGTTAATATCTACACATTTGCCACGCCAAAACTGTAATTATACAAAATTCCCTCAATAGAAAAAAAAATAACAAAATATGCCCAGAAAATTAAAATTAATACGTTTTTTCTGTTACTTTAAAAGCTGTATGTATAATTTTTTTTTAATTCGTTTCTTTAAATGTAATTTAAGACATTTCCTTTGAGATTTTTGCTCCATTTTTAAAGAGTTTTATTTTATTAAACATATTCATAATTTTCGCTTAAATATTATCGTTTTTAATATTAGCGCTCTCCGTCTAAAATTCGTATTTGCCTTATTAAACCGGGCCTTAATGGAGCTGGAATTAAATTACATGGATTTGTTCGTTGCACAAATTCTAAAGTATCCACTGAAATGGTTTACGGTATCCAACAGGCTACGTTAGTTAGTGTGTAGACATGGGGTTAGGTTTTTGGAGCAATCGAGAACATCCAATATGGTTGCTGCTCTTTCATGGGTCTTAAAATCTATCACGTAAGTATTTTCCCACAGCCTTGTAAAATTGGTCTTTTGAACGAGTACGGACTACGACAATAAACTTGTTTTATTTTTATTAAAGATTTTTAGTAAATAACTTTGTATTTACCACTATTTTTAAAATGCAATCAATAACGGGTAAGTTTTAGATTTTCACGGCCAAAAGCATTTTCGTTGTTTGTTTTTGGGGTGTTATGCCGTTTTGCGCTACCTCCTTCTATAGCCGACGTTTCGGACAGAGTTGCAGTGTCCATCATCAGGGCAGATCCGGCAGATGTGTGAATCGTGTGATCGTCGGATCTGCCGGATCTGCCCTGATGATGGACACTGCAACGCTGTCCGAAACGTCGGCTAAAGATGGAGGTAGCGCAACACGGCATAAACCCCAAAAACAAACAACGAAAATGCAATCAATAGCGGTTATAGTACAAAATTTATTGATAACACAAACAAATATAACATAAAAAAGAAAACAGTTTATTAGATCTAATTGTGGCACTTCACTTGGCGTTGCGTATTTGTGACTGAGTATTAGTTGTATTTGTCAATAGGTGACATGAAAATAATGGTAAGTACGACCGTTCTCATATGGAGCCAAATAGTAAAATACAAATATGTTTGCTATTCAGAGAGCAATTTGATCGCTGGAGTTTGTTTTTAATATCTAATAATAATAATAATTTTGAATCAGTCGTCAAAATAACAAGCTTAACTTATATAGTCTTGAAGAGACGGAATTTCGTCACCAATAAATCATCCAACTATATTGATAATTGTTTTTTTTTTTTTTTTAATTATTTATTACCGTAGTTATCTGTTTCTGTAAAATAGTATTGTTTAGTTCTTATATGTATTATTTCATGTATGACTACCACAACACGGGCATTAACCATGGCACGGTAGTGCGTCATAAACGTCAAATAACTGTAACATAAAGTTTTATAAAATAAAAAATAGATTAGTAACTTCTGGTAAAATATCATTGAAAGCGAATCAAATGTTAGTTCGATAATAGAACAATTCTCTTTTTATAACTTTTGAAGGTTATTCCCATCAATCTAATATTAGGTCCTTACATTTGAAATTAGCGTTTTGCCGCACTGGCAACTTTGATCTCAAGTATATTCTCTTTGGTTAGAAATTCCAAATTCAAATTTATATAGCTATTTACTCATGTATTTGTGTTTCTAAAATTATAATTTATTTGTTTTTTCCTTAATTGTTTTTTTCTTTGCGTCACTTAGTTTACAAAATGGAAAACTTGAAATATCGCGTTATTTACTAGTACGAGTTTCATCGTGGCACCAGTGCTGCAGAAACGGTTCGAAGGATTAATGATGTGTATGGCCACGGTGTCGCAAAAGAAAACACAGGGCGTTTTTAGTTCCAACGTTTTCGTTCTGGAAATTTCGACCTGCAGAACAAACCCCGTGGACGACCGGAGACCAAAGTTGATAATGAAGAATTGAAGGATATTGTGGAAGCGGATCCATCGCAAACCACGTCCGAGTTAGCTGCAGGCTGCGGTGTTGGTGATAAAACTGTTTTAATCCACTTGAAGCAAATTGGGAAGGTGCAAAAGCTTGAAAGGTGGGTACCTCACGAATTGAGTGAAGCAAATCAACAAACGCGCATTGACTACTGCGTTTCATTACTCAACCGGCACAATAATGAAGGGATTTTAAATCGAATTATTACCTGTGATGAAAAGTGGATCTTGGAGCGCCGTTTTTGTGAGAAATCACCTCAAGCATACATTGCAATTTATTTCTATCGAGGGAATTTCAATTGATTATCGTTTCGGCATGGGGAATGTATACATATATACTATCTTAAAGAATAACAAATATTTTTAAGAGCTAAACTTCAAGCTTTTAAGAAAAATATGTTAGAAATCAGTAGAAATTCGGAGAGCCGCCTCTTAAAACAATGTTATTTTATTGTCATTATTAAAAAATATATATATATATATATATATTGATTAATTTCATTGTTTCACTCCTTTATCATTCTGGACTTCCTGTATGCATAAGACGTACATAATAACGACTCGCCAATTGACAATATTGGAGTAATCGCTATAATTCTCTCTGCAATTACAAGTCATTGTTGGTTAACGAGACTCTGGTTCATCTTGAGACTCGAGTCTTCTCCATAATTTCAATGAATGCTGATTAATTAACGAACAAAGAACTCATCAACCATTAACCTATCAAAACCAGTTATATACATAACAACATTATGTACCTATTTGGTATACACAGTACACACGCCATAATTTCAATTCGAAGTAAAATACTAATTGATAATTTTACATAACTTGATGATTAATACAAATACACTGGGATTACAATATCTAATATAGATAGAATACGCATCTCTTGTATGGTCTCCGATTAATAATTGTAACTTAAACCGCTTGGAGGAAGTACTAATGAAGTTTCTTAGATTTGTTCAACACAAATAGAGACAATCTGTAAAATAATCTGCTACAAAACATCTCTATGGCTTCTTCCTTGTTCAAACGACGTCAACATATTTTTCGAAAATGCAGTGCTAATGACTCTAAATATGTTGGTTCAAGTCGACATAAGGGACACACAAGCTTATGAAGATATGCATCTGATAATCTCGATTTCTTTACAGAGCAACGGGTTTCCATCTGACAAAGCGCTGTCATGATAAAATGAGCTGTAAAGAAAGAAACTTTAAAACTCATTTTCACAGGAAAATACTTTGTCAGATGAAACCTTCTCGTTCTGAAGGAACATTTTGACATTTAATTTTTAAAGTAATATTTTAGGCTAATGGATTGGGTATGTTCTGAAGCAGGATTATATTGTCTATGGTCGTGCTTTTTTGAGTTTCCTCTATCCTCATTTATGGTGTGTGACGTAAAATACTGCCTTTGTTGCCATATCCACGGTAAAATTTGGAAGGTATCAATTTGGGAGGCGGGAATGGGTACCGCCGCCCCAGGAACCATTTATTGCATAACCAACACCCCTGCCATAGGTCACCCCAAGTGGTTCGCTACGTTTGGTGACTAAGCAGGGGTGCCCGGGTTCATGGGGTAAGGTTTATCAAGGTCTTGGCGGCGGATGATCTAGACACACCGAACCCCAGATTCCTACTCAACCCTCTTACCTCTTTCCTTCCCAGAACTTCCTTTCCTTAAAAATACCCTCCACACAGCATCCTCAAAGATGACATAGGCCCTGAGGGAAATTATTTTCCTCAGGGCCTCCTGTGTGGACCTAATGTAAAAAAAAAAAAAAGTGTCTAAAGTTGCCCTATACAAAAAGCCCGAGGATATCAATCCGATGATTGGTTTATTTATGAGCAGAATGGATCCGTTTTATTTGTCACGGCAGAAGGTGACTCTGTTAGATTGTTGATGGGTCGCTATTGGCATGTGAGGAGTCAATAGGAATGGTTTAAATTCAAGATCGCTGATTTTCGCTTGCCACAACACTAATAAAACTTATCGTTTAACAACAAAAAACCAACCATTAATAATATTCAATCTAAGAGAAATCAGGCATCACAAAAAAATACAGGCATGGTTGATAATATAACTTAAAGGCCGGTAGTAAGCGTTCAACAAGGAGCAGAAGACGAGACGTGTCTATAAATACGAATGTTAGAGAGAGCGCGCTTATATTAAAACAACTATTGTTATTAGGCAAAAATAGTGAAAATATTTAATAAAAAGTTGCATTTAAAGATACACTATGATTTTTTTAAATTGCTTCATAACATATTAAATAACACAACGAAATGTGTTTTTAATTACAATTAAATTTAAATACAGCTTTCGGCCAGAAAAACCATTATTTCCATGCTACAAAATTATATAATGCCCTTCCGATTGAAATAAAAAATACCATGAATATACAAAAGTTTAAAAAGGACATCAAATTATGGCTAACTAAACACGAAGATGAGGAACTAATTAAAATTATTAAGTAACCCCAACGCAACCTACAGATAATAAACATTAACACTTTTTAAAACAACGCAAAATAATAAACATAAACACCTTTTGCTTTATTTATTTATATTTCGTGGAAACCAACAAAAACCAACAACAATGATGGGAAATCATGATCAACACCGTACAACAACCTGCAGTCCACCTCGGAACAGGAATACCTAGTGAGGAGGACTGAGGACAAAATACTTAACTTTGTATTCTTAATTTACTTTATATTGTATTTTCATTTTAATTTGTATTGTCATTAAATTAAAAAAAAAAAAAAAAAAATTCACAGCATACTTCGCAATTTTTTTCTATCGAGTAAATTTCATATAATTACCTTTTCGGCTCGACAGTGTATAGATGTTGTCTTCAAAAACAACATATATTTTTTTAGGAACTTAAAAATTGAAAGTATTCAAGAGAATCGGTAGAAATACTGCAATAAAGAGAGAAATGATTTTCATTATTTGACTAACCGACCTTGAAAATCTGGTAATTTACGCTATCAAACATACTTAAATATTTCAGCGTTTAGACCAGTGTTTCCCAACCCATGGTCCGCGAAAGATTCGGACGCTACAGATAATGAACCGATCACTAGCCACGTACAGAGTCCAGACAGCCAGCACAATACACAATTAGCAAATTAATAATAAAGCATTCAAAAGGGCAAAATAAAGTGTACAAAAATCATCTGTGATTTTTGTAGTACATTCAAGCCGTCCCATCACCTGCGATTAAGAGCGATTGATCAGCGGCTGAGAATAAAAGTTTAAAAATGCTTGCAAATGTACAAGGAGGTTCCAATAAGCAAGATCGATTATTCCCCGTATCAAATTTTCAAAATCATAAATTTAATATTGATTTATTTCATTAAAAACCTGCTTTGATATATACCTACATTCAAGTTAGCAATAAAAATGCTTAAAACTCACGATGACTAATTATTAAATATCGTGTACTTCTTGTAAGTATTTTTTGATAATAAGTATTTATGATTTTTCAATAAAGTCTAAACAAAATAAGTGTGTAAAAAATTAAATAGTTTAGTTTGTAAGACCTTAAATAAATAGAAAAACTGAGGTAGTTTCGTCATAAAACACGTTCTCGGATTATTTTTAAATGATTTTTATTTTACTAAAACTAAAATTCTGAAAAATCTGTTTACTAGATTATGTATTGATTTATTTTGTTGTATGATTATATGATTTGAAATGTGTGTTGTTTAATAGAATCTATCGTTTGAAAATTGAACAAATCTGCCAACTACCAACGGTAAAACCCTAGTATATTAAAAATAAACTTAGTTTTTCAAAATTTTAAAACTGTGCATACCAGACAAAATAACAATATTTCAAAATCAATTTATGTTTTTTTGTAAAAAAGAGTCAATACGTCTAGAATTTGATTTAAAAAGGACTAATTTTCGGTATTCTCTGGTAATACCCTCTTAACTTGGGATTGTTTTCATTCACAGATCTTGCTAGAATGATATTAATTGAGAAATAATGCTTTGCACTCAGGACATGAAAATAGTTTCTTTGGATAGCTAGCCCGAAAATAATTAATTTGAAATAATTTAAAAAAACATTAATTTCACTCAGAAGATGGCAATGGTTTCTGCCCCAATGACATATATACCAATTTTCTTAATAAATTTGATTTTAGAGATGACAAAACATTTCATTCGGAACAAGGGATTGGTTTGTTATCTCGCAAGAATATTATGAGATTCTGAAGTAATTAATTAAAAAAACGGAGAAAAATGTTATTCAAAGAAACGATCATTTTAATAGTAAAAACGTGACTGAAGTTCTTAAGAACAAATTAACAGGGTTTCAATGTTTATTGGCGGGATCATGTAAGAATATTTTTTTGGTATACGTAATTTCGTACGAATACCAACAGATTATTCTTACATTTTCCCCCCAATAAACATTGAAATACTGTTAATTTGTTCGTAAGAAGGTCAATCCCGTTCTTAACCGTTTTTAATATTAAAATGATCGTGTTGTTAACTTTTTTCTCCGTGTATATCGATAATCAATATTTGCATCCGAAATATGGGAATAATTTCTCTTTCAATTTTTTTTTTGATTTTCGAGATGATAAAATATTTTATTCGGAACATGGGCATGTTTTTCACAGAATTCAATAAGATTTAATTAATTAAAGGGTATTTACATAAACTTTGACAACTACACTAAATTAAATATTCATTCCCGAGCTTGAAAGCTAAGGTTTCTTGAAGCCTAAAATTATAATATGTCCAGGTGTAAATGGGATTTTGCTAAATTTAAGGTTTGTCCCAGCATTTGAAAAAAAGTTTCGTTGCAAAAACAGCTTTTTAAAACATGAATAGCTGCAGCCAAGAACACAAGAACATTAGTTCTCCACAGTAAATATAAATGTGCGTTTTTTAATCCAATTTTCATGATCACAAATACTGCAGCCAGATCGCGAAAATGGTTTAAGGGGCAATTTGCAGTAACCGAAATCATATTTAGAGGCGGTGAAGAATGAAGTCAGCTAAACTGGGGAGAATGCCACGCGCTAGCGGACGCCGAGAGAGCAGCGAAGCCAAAGCACTAGATGGTACCCTCGAGTATGGTTTGAACATGAAACGGGCATCTTTAAAATTATCTGTGTCAAGTTGAATGTGCATGTTTTTGGTAAATTTCGATGGCAACATTATCTATTGCAGAAAGAGCTCATGATTTTATGATTCTTATCAGATGTCGATCAAACTTGTTTGATAAATCAATCGATACAATCAACAACACTGCTAGACGGTAGGCTCGTAACATGACTCGTAACTCGTAAAGCGCCATTCACATGGTTCACTAATCGCTCATTTCCGCATTTCATTCGGCCTAGTTTACTCGGAATGACACGTCTGAACATGAAATGAATCGAAAGTGCCGAACACTGCCGAATGAAATCTTCAAGTGAACCGATCCAACAATGTTGGATATTTTCAGTCGGCATCCTTCACTTGCGCGCGCATGCGCGCGGAAGAGAGCAAAGTGAAACGTCTGAACACCGAGTGAACTCTCAATCAGTTTGTCTCGCGTCCTGTACGGGAAGTACCATGAAAGGACGCTATCACATCGCACGCAAAACGTCAAAATGGTATTCGTTCGGCTAATTTGTTTGCTTTTGGGAACACCTCTCATATAAATTTTTGGGTCTCCCTTATTATCCATGTATTTTATATGTTTTTTAATATATGTAAGATTATTAATTTGTAGGAAAATGTTCGTAATAAAAAAAGTAAAATCAAATTGTGTTATTATGTCATAAAAAATAAAAAGGTTTATAAGACGAAACAATACTGTTTTATTTATTTATTTTTATTTAATTGTGTCAACAAAATTGCGTAAAAATCGATGCATCTGACATGTTTTTCCTTAAAATTAGGGGCCGGACCGCGCTGGAAAACAAACGAATTCCAGCGCGGATGACCTCGAATTTAAAAAATTAAAAAAAATTTAATTTAAATTAATTAATTGAAATTTACAGACACTTTTTTCGTTTTTAATATCAACTGGAAGACAATTATATAAATTGCCCCCTTCATAACTGATAGATTGCTTACCGTAGTTAGTATGAATAGTGTTTAAATGTATGTTATCGTGTTGTCGTGTAAAATGTTTGTGTACTTGGGACGTTTTAATGAATTCTGTGTTTGTATGAATGAGTTTATTATTTATTTTGTATATAAGGAGACATATATTGTATTCGTATAGTTTTCTTAATGTTAACAGTTTGGTTTCCAAATATAGTTTTTAGCTTAACCGACAGATCTTACAGATCTTACCAAACCACGATGCGGTCAAAAGATTTCGACGCCTTTCTAACCATTCACCACTCTCAGACTGTAAAATGGTATTCCTTTCAATTCGCAGACGTTCTGGGGAAGAATATTGCAAATCTTTTAAAAACTGCTTTTTTGCAGCATCAAATGATATGTTATCCATATCCGGCTTTTGACATGCATCACCATATTCGGAATCTGGTTTTAATGAATTTTGTGTTTTATTTATTGTTTTTGTTTTGTACTTATATTTTTGGTTACTAAGTATTCTATGTTTATTTACTGTTGTTGTAGCTGAAAATGATTTTTTTTATTTTAAATTTCAACTTTTTGTATGAAGATCATTCAGTTGTTGGATGTGGCGCATCCCCAAACTGAAAGACTCCTGAAGATCTTCTTACAAAAAGTTGAAATTTAAAAAAAATATATATATAAAAAAAAACAAACAACATCAATAACATCGTTTTTCAATCCTAGCAACTCTAGCTCACTGAAAACTCACGGACCGCCACTGATAGGCGGGTATATACCGGTGTATAAATTACCCGCTGTAATAATTGTAGAGGTGTATAAAGTATCGCTGAATCTAGAAGCAAGCATTAATTGCACATTTTTACTGCGTTCTTTATTCTTCCTTTTGTTTTTTTTTCACCCTGCTTACTAGCGGATACCTATTTTTCTTATCTTTGTTGCCCATTCTAAGCAATAAGTATCCTCTGGAAAAAAATACGGTTTATATAGGTCGGTTTTTGTATTGATTAGTTGATGATGAACGTACCCTACATGTTAGAAATAACGACGTGCTCTGTCAGACTAATCATTTGTAACGTTAAAAAACCGCAATATCGAAAAATATCAAAAAAGTTTAACTAGCGTGTAAATCAAACGCGATTTTATTAGCCGGTAATAAATGTGACCGGTCATTATCGGCTATCGTCACGAACATTCGCAATACAAAAACAGAACTGTAAGCACTGGGTTCTTTCAATTAAGGCAAATTAAAGCAGTGCGAAGAAACTTGCCAACAGAGGCGACTAAATTACTAGTCAATTCGTATGTTGTTTCACGCCTAGATTATTGCAACGGAATATATGCAAGTCTCCCAAAATATCAAATCAACAAATTACAATCCATTTTCAACGCTGCGGCGAGACTTATCACCGGCGTATCTAAATATTCCCATATTTCAGAGCATCTCAAAAATCTTCATTGGCTCAAATGTCCTGAAAGAATCCAGTTCAAGCTCTGCTGGATGGTATTTAAGTCCCTTAATGGAATGGCTCCTGCTTACTTATCAGAAATGTGTATCCCAGAAAACTCCAATTCTCGACAGTCAACTCTTAGGTCAGCGGCATCATCAGCAATCGGAAGGTTGAAGGAGCCAAAGCGCACACCAAATACTAAGTTCGGTGAGCGTGCTTTCGGAGTGTCGGGACCTAAAGCATGGAATGGACTGCCACACGAATTAAGAATGATCACAGACTCGGCGAAATTCAGAGCTAAACTTAAAACTCACCTTTTTAGACAGTCGTACCCATAAAGCCAAAAACAAAAACCTTCACTTTCACCTTCTCAGCCCGCGACATAGTAAATAACTAATTGCATAAAAATGTTAACAAATTCTTAATGGTGAATTATTTGTACATCTAATTTCATTCAAATCCTCCAATCCTAATGAGTCCTAAATTCACAAGTCTTTCGAAATAACTTCAATTTATTAACTCCATTTTTGGCAGTAATCTTCTTATAAATGTAATATGAAAAATGATGGTGTAGCAAATGTAAAGTTATGCAATGTCCAGTGTTTTAATATAGCGTCCTCCGCGTGCAAAGTCGTATCTCCTCCAAGCATAAACTTTCTAATTAAAGTGTGTTTATCGGAAGTGACCTGCCAGGTAAGTATGTTCTCTGTGTCCATTTGTAAATAATAGTTCTAGGTAGAGCCTAAGAAGTCATAATAAGATGTACAGCGCCCTCGAGGTGATTTCTCACAAAAACGGCGCTCTACAAATTATCCAATTATTATTATTATTATTATTAAAACATTAGTTTCAAAAAAAAAAAAATTTACTGTCGAAACCTACACACATGTGCACATCTATCATTCTATGTCGACTAACATAACTGTATAATTAGAATTTTATGTAAAATCCCAGTAGGGCGTAAATAAATAAAACTAGTAACACGATTCTGGTGAAGGGGCCACCTAGAATATTCTATGCCGCTGGGCCAACCGGCCGGCGACACAAATGGAGTTCGAGTAAAAAGGTCAACTTGGTTCTGAAATAATTCATGGCAACATAACGACTAACCATTACTGTGACCTCTTTTCTAATGTGCCAACACATTTACGTATTTTAAAATAAAATGTAAATGTAAAATTTGACGACCTCTCACTTCGAAACTATCTCGCATACTGACGGCAAATAGCTTCCGTCGCTGTTTATATAATGGCGTGAAGCAAATTATAATATGGTAATATTGAAAAACTGTTTTTATTTATTTAAGCATTGTTTTAATGCTTTTTAAAATAAATTTTTGGTCCAGCCGTTTAGACAACATTGTTGTGGTGATAAAGTATATTTTAATAATTCTTTTGTATTTAGAATTAAATGATTTAATCGAACTTTAAGCTATTTTTAGAGGTTCTGTAAATATTTTTTTATACAATAGTTTTAAACATTTTAACACTTTTTGTAATATCATCTTTTAGAAGAATAATTTATTTGTTCAAAACATAATATTGTTTTCTGATAAACAATATAGAAATTTTCTAAAAACGGCATCAAAAACCGCAAATTATGCTGCGCTTGCGGTAAGATACCCTTAAGGGTATATAGAGTGCCGTTTTAATTCAATTCGTATTTCATGTAATTTAAAATTGTACTCAGAACAAGAGAATGGTTCGAGGAAACATGTCGAATAGCTGAATCGACTACAAAAGATACAAAGTTAAAGCGTGCGTTAGTCTTAGGCGGCAGCAGGTCTGCGAAAAAATACAATTATTTTGCCGGTCCACAGGTCTAAAAAGGTTGGGAAACGCTGGTTTAGACTACACTTGGAAGTAAAAGAAAAGATTTATAACACATTGCATCGAGTTTGAATAACATTTCCATTTATTGAGTGCTTACGCACAAGAAGGCAGGTCAGTTATAACCAGATTGTTAGTAGAATTATGATAATTTAAAAAATAACCATACAACATTCTCGCAGATCGTTTGCATAGTACATTTTATGACAAGATAAGAATTTGGTTGTGTGAATGTGAACAGACAGACAAACTGATCTACAGGTTGTAACAGCACGTACTGGAAGGAATTTAACCAGATTTCTGAACATACTGATCGTCCAGTTACCGTATTGTATAGGGCCCGCAGATACTTTAACCGTTAGCAAACCAGGTGTTTTTGGAAAAATCTGCGCGAAATTAGCTTCCCGGATTTTGCTCAAATATCGTATAAAAACAAAGGAATTTGTTTTTTTTGTGATTGTTTTCTGTTTGCCAGATAATGTACCATATTATTCATATATATTTTATGATAATATCGTTACAAGTTTTCCCAGAATAGCTATTTTTAACAAAAAAATGTGAAAATATTTACCATTCGACAAAAAAATGTAAATAAAATATATTCATTCGAAAATGATTTTTTTTTTTATTTCTCTACAAACCTGAATAAACACCCTACATGAAAAAAATCGATTCAAAGGTGTTTTCGAAGAAGTAATGACATAAATACTTGTTAGAAAATGAAATGACAGTTGAAAACTGTTTGTAAAAGTGACGCCAAGTTGACCATAGATATTTATTATAAATTATTCAGATGGGTTGGCACTATGCGGATTTTTGCTATGTCAAGACCGAGAACGGCGCAAGCGATTCTGACCTTGTTCTTCATACAATTTCTTTATACATAAGGGACAAAATAGCTTATTTTTATTTTTTTTTTGACCCGCGGCCACCGGTGGGCGAACGGCGAACGGCAGTGCACAACTGCTAACCCTGTACAAATCGCAAGCCACCTCTGGTCAGGAGCCCCAATGTACCTGAAAAAAAACCCTCGAGTCTGTGCAGAACTGGGCAGTCCGATTGATAGATTATCCTGTCTTAACAAACGGATTGCATCTATCTTTAGAGCTCAGGCGTCGAGTGGGAATGCTATTCTTGTTCTATCCATATTTCAGTGGAAAATGCTTCGAGGAAGTAGCGTCATTCATCCCCTCAGCACCGGTGTATAGTCGGGAAACACGCCAAACGCCCGCCTAACATATGACATTTGTCACATGTGAACGGGTCGCATCTACGACTCATTCTGTTCAACAGTTCGGCTGTGGAACGATTTGCCGGCCTCTGTGTTTCTTTCTTCCTAACATAATAACTTTCTTAATAACCATAACATGTTCACGCCTATCTCTCCTCAAAAAGACCCTCTACATAGCATTTTCAAAGATGACATAGGCCCTGAGAGAAATTATTTTCCTCAGGGCTTCCTATGTGGAGTTAATGTAAAAAAAAGAAGTTGATTGGTCAGCTATCTCCAAATGATAAGTTTTGAGATATTGAGGAAAGCCATATTCGAATGCTCACCGTAAATCAAAAAATATTAAATACACGTGCTTGTGTTTAACATATTAAAAATGCTATAAAATAACACCGGAAGGCATAACGGCCCGGTACATTAGTGTGATATTTTGATATAATATCCCTGAATACATATATATTGTTTTTAATTGAAAGTTTTTTATTTGGTGGTGTTCAGAATGATCTGAGTATTGTACCAGATAGTGGGTACACTTTTACATTTATATCTGCATACTTAATTAAACTGTAAAACTTATAAAAAAATTATGAAAAAAAAAAAAAAAAAAAATTCGGAGATGTCTGATCATTACCTAGAGTAAAAAAGTAGACGTGTTCTTGCTACCCAATCATTTTTTTTCTCATGCACAAGGTAAAAATCGCACACAAAATTTTGGGTAAAACAATTGGCGAGTCTCCCGGCTGATCACAAGTATCAACCGTAGACATTTAGGAAGTTAATTTATCGATGAAAATATATTCAAATAAAATACAAGTATAATGGTGGAGTTATACTTGTCTGTCGTGACGTGACGTGACGCATCATAACGGTATCGGTTTCATACATTTAGTATGGCGACGATCATATTAGTCTGTTGTGTTGTGTCATGATGCGATCTGTCGTGATGCGTCAGAAGCGATCTCGATTTTCGATAGAGCGGTGAAGGTGAGGGGTACGGGGACGGCCGCGTCTTGGCTAGTGTGTACGTACCACGTGCTGTATTGATTTAAAATATCGTCGAACACAACTTATAGATGTGAACGCTAGCCATCATGGCAGAGGACATCACGACACGACACGCCTTACAAGTATAACTCCACCATAACATACACAGCATTCTTAAAGTTTGCTTTCCATCCATTAAAAATCTCTGTCACCCGTTTATTCAATTAACCCTGAAGAAAATAAAAACACTTTGCAAAGAATTATCTTTGTATTTTTTAGTCTTTCCGGCAAAACCTTGACGCTTAAAAATAATTATAAAACACACGGCATAAGTTTTATCAACAGACTCCATAAAATAACAATCTTTTATTCTGTTATCACTTTGGTGAAACGTTTTGGTATAGAGAGAGGTACAAGGTACAAAAATATATTTATTAGGTGATTGTAAAAACATTTAAGCCTTTGTAAACTTTGCATGATTAGCTGTACCTAATGTATAAGCAAATATTAATTTAAAACCTTACATTAAAAATCTTGAAAAATCGTTTTCTTTAAACTGAAGTTCTTTAGAGGCTGCATCGACAGTTTGTAGAATTTTGCAATGGAAAACCAAGAATTATTATTTTTTTAAATTGATAAACTAATGTTTTAGACACGTTTTAGGCATAGCACAGAGGGTAAAAATTATTATAAGCAATAATTATCAGCCTCCGAGAAAAGATACATGCTGCCGACGGGACTCGAACCCGCGCCCTTCTGATGTCCGGTCAGGTTCTCTTAATCCACTGAGCTGCGGCGGGTTATCTCTTACCCGCCAAATGATTCAATATTTACTAGTGTTTCATTCATCAACTACCGCTTATTACATTTTTTTCACCTGCAAACAACCAACTTTATTTTTTATATGAGAAAGGCATTAGAAGTAAATAAATTTTAAATAAAATGGTACACGATAAAGTTCAGTTTAAAAGTTTTAAAAAAATACGTATTTTCTAGAGCAGGATTTTCCAAGGTGGTTCGTGACCTGGAAAAAAGTTTTGAAAACTCACGAAAAACCTAAGGATTAGGATAAACCATCTAAAAAACATTGAATTCACTAATATTTTAAACACCGCTTTGATATTGTAAGAGTAACTGCCTCCGCTCACGGGGCAACTGAAAAAAAAGTTTACAACTAAGCTCGCTATCCTCTGTATGTAAATATGATGGTCCGCACAATAACTAACTAACTTCTCAAAAACCCGTTATCCATGGCAAAACAGGCAGTGATTCGCGACTCGACATGCCAATTGCGTG
The DNA here is from genome assembly GCA_951813805.1 of Limnephilus auricula. Taxonomy (NCBI): domain Eukaryota; kingdom Metazoa; phylum Arthropoda; class Insecta; order Trichoptera; family Limnephilidae; genus Limnephilus; species Limnephilus auricula. Next base: position 4,737,656 of record OX638409.1, on the reverse strand, counting down.
ACATGACAGCTGATTGTTATTCGTCTATGGTTAAACAAGTAAAATTGAGTATGAAGTTTGGTTGGAAACCAAAGCAACAAGCCAGTTTTAGTTTTGTTTCAGTCTCTTCAGTGAGCGGATCGCCTGAATGATTATTTAAAATATGTATAACTGAATTGACATTCAAATCAGTTTGGATAGCCAGCGTTCAAAAATTGAGTGGGTCACGAATGAGGCGTTAAAACCGAACCATGGGAAAAGTTTTTTGGGGAACCTTAACGGTAAATTGAAGGATTATTTCTTTGGAAAATATCTTTAAGTATAATAATGCTTGAAGGCTATAACTTCAGGGAATACTTTCTTTACGCAAAGAAAGCATCACAGACAAAGCTAAAAATACCTACTTACGAAATTAATCTTTTTACTATGTCTTCAAGATTGAGTTGGAAACGTGATTATCACTTAACAATAAATTCCAAGAAAATCAATCAATTCGGATTGGATTAACAGGAAATCCACTGTCCAAATCCTTCTTTTCAAAGCTCGATTGGAAAATTTATCTGACAAATACAACTGAAATAATGAGAATTTTTATCTCATTTTTTTCTCTCTCTGTCAAACACGTGAAACAATCGGTTGATAAATGAAAAAAGCAGTCTTTTTTGGAACGATTTCCATTTTTTTTTGTTTAATTGCTAAATAAAATCTAAGTAGATAATTATGTACTTACTTCGTAACGGTTAAAACCAATGTTAGTGATAACTGATAATATATCGTTACTAAAAAATTAAATTTGAAACAATATTCACATTTTCAAACACAATAGTGGAGATAGACTGCATATCTGGAGGATTCTTCGATAGCAGTCGCCTGAACAGAATCAAGTATCTAATTTACTCTGGTGTGAATAGCGGGTTTTTCTTGTATTTTTCAACACAAATGAGCTCTTACAACAAATGTTCGTTTTTTTAACTCATTAAACATACCGGGATTGCGAATAACCTTGTCCAACCATCATCATTATAAGCTCAAAATATTACTGGTGGAGGCCTTAGCTGGTAGGGAAATGTAACCTCCGACGCCTAGGTAGAACCCGAAGACTTTTCCACGAGCTATTTTGATAAAAGTCACATATTTTTTAAACCTACATGCACCTGTTTATGTTGCTTCAACAGTATAAAACCCATTGTACATATTATAAAATCTTGACAAAATCCCAAGAAAAAAATATTGATGTAAAACTACTTGATTCTAAGAATTTATTCCTCAACAATATTTGAGTTTCGAACAAGGCTGGTTGCATACCAGAGTTAATAAATTCCTTTGGCGGATAGAAGATTGTCTCCTTCAAAAACTAACAAAGAGGAAAATGTACAAATATCGTTAAAGATTAATACTGGAATGAGATGGGATAGGACGTTTGCCGCTGCACAAACAGTTTGGAGAACAAGTTGAATTCCTTCATAAAATAGCTAGGATTCAAACCTATCATTACCAACGACTAATATTATACATATCTAGTTTTTTGTACCATAAACAGATGTCGTTTATTTACTATAAATCTTCATTAGTTTTCACTTTCGAAAATAATTATATCTTACTCTAGACTACTTAGGGTTATTCATATTTGCGGTCAGCTGATATATCATATCAAACCATAGTTTATTGAATTTTACAAGCTTAATTTACAATGTAATAATTTTTTTTTGCTTTTTTAGTAGTAGTATGCATGTGTGTTTGGAACATGTCCCATTGCCCCCTTTGAGGGAAACCGACATAAAAATATCTCATTTTACAAATAAACATATTTATATTTTTTATTTAAATAAACATATTTATATTTTTTATTTAAATAAACATATTTATATTACAAATTGTATTTGGATGCTACAAATACAATTTGTAATATAAATATGTTTTTTTAATTTTTTTTATAGAGAATACCTCACAAGAGTCCCAACTGCTCCCGTCTGGAGCCAGTGAGACTATGGCATCCCCGATTGGGGTATGTTGTGAGGCTGAAGGAAAGTGGGGAAGGGAAGGAGATGGGGAAGAGTAAGGTGGGGAAGTACCTGGCTATTCAGATCTAGTCACTAAACACGGCTAAAGCCGTTATTAAGCAACGTTTCAATTCTGAATGGTGGTCTTACACCAGGCCGATACTGAGAGTATCTTCCACTCTGGAACGTGCCGCAAATATAGTATATATTATTTTTTATTAATTAATTGTGAAATAACACAAATTAATCAAATAAAATTTATTTGCGCACGCCGGGTTTGAACCCGCGACCTTCCAATTGCGAGTCAAGTGTCTTACCACTCGACCACGGACGGTCGTTTATTTTTGTAACCTATTAGATTTAGTTGACGGGGTACGCCTGTACTCCTGGGTACGGTTTGTATACTTGGCAGTATGGTACGGTTCTAGGATTAATATTAAACTTAGTGTTATATTAGTGTCGTAATTAAGAAATCCTATTTACTAAATCGTAATCATGACGATGCTTATTGCATACGGCATCGCATAATCAACAAGTGTGCAAATTAGTTGCGCATATCTACTGCAAATCTATAATTATTTTATACTAGGGTCAAGATCCTGACCGGTGACGCAATAAATTACTCTAAGTATGCACATAGATTATCGATGCATAATAAACAAAACTGACCTCTGTCGCAAAAAAATTGTTTTTATGTGTTTAAATATTTATATGATTAGTTTGCAATTACAGTCTAGTTGAAATGCTTAAATTTCCTTCAATTATGACTTCCAGAAGAAATGTTAACGCTGGGATATACCCGCTCAAAAAGAAGAAGAAGAAGAAATACTATAATAACAATGTTAAAGGGGGCGCGCTAACATTAACAACGATAATATTCTAGAGAAAATTAGGAAAATGTTTAATATAACACGACTCGTTTAAAAAAGAACAAAAATCTCTCGACAATAACTTAAGAAGCATATAAAGAAACACTGTGATTTTTTTCAAACCTATGATATACTTGCTTCTGCGTCTGCGCAGGATTAGTACTTCAAGTAGTCAAAATATTATTTTCCTATGTATGTTTATACCAAAATTATTAACGTATTTATTTAAAACTAGCTGACCCGGCAAACTTCGTACCGCCTCAGAATCAATAAATGTTGTGTTTAATTTATGAGCTGAAAGTTTTTATTAAGTAAAAATAAATACTCTAGTTCAAAAAATGAAATTGAGCTGTTGATTAAGCACGAAATATTCGGCACACTACACCATTGACAGTTCGAATTGATTCAAATTATGTCGACCAACGCACATTATTTGAAAAGCCGTTCCATACAAAATATATAAAAAAAATTATTTTCTTCATAATTATTTTTCCCGTGATTTTTTTCGATGTTTTAATAGTTATTCTGTTAATCGGGACGGAGACAAATCCAACAAATCAAAGATCATAACAATCGGTTCAGCCGTTCTTGAGTTATAAATACTGTAACTAACCCGACTTTGTTTTATAAATTAAGAAGATATCTATAATTCTTGATTTGATTCAAAGTATTATGTGAGTAGTTCAAATAAATTCACTAATTAAATATTTTCTAAAATAGAATTAACAATCGTTTGTTTTTCAAAATATCATTCTCAATTTTTGACATTTGCTATTAAACAATAATAATTATTAATTGTAATATATAGAAAATAGCTAGTTTTATAAATTATAGCCTGTATGTTATTCTGATTTATGAGCTATATTATTGTAAAATTTCATTAACCCGTTTAATCACAGGAGACCATATTTGTCCCAGCTCACATAGGTCTCACAGACATCGTTGTTTCTCCCTTGCTATCATAGTCAGAAATGTGATCTAAACGGTATTGGAAAGAGAATACAACAAACTATATATTCAAATCTAAAAGAAAATCACAAAAAAATTAAAATTTACCCCTTTCTAAAACCAAAGTTTCCGATTGCAATTTGGAAAAAAATTATGGAACTTTGTGAATTTTTTACGAATTTTTTTTACATGAAACGAAAAAAAGTGAGGTGACAGGAAGGTTTATAATTCATTTATCTAATGAAATAAGTATGTGTTTTATTTTTTTTTTCATTATCAGTAATTTTAGTTAGAAAAAAAAGTAAAGTGAGCCATTTTGAACACTTTTTAAAATTTTCGCAAAAAAAAAATTATTTAAAAAAATACAAAAAAAAAATTATTTAAAAAAATACATAGTAATTTTTAATATAGAAATTTGAAAGCCTATTTCATCACCTTTCGAAGACAGTTTTTAGTTTTCGAAAACGTTAACAAATGTTCCATTTATTTGGATTTTATTGCAAAGCGGGAATATTTTTAGCCTCTGACAAAATACGCCAATTTTTTTAAGTCCATTCAGTGGTTTTTGCGTGAAAGAGTAACAAACATACATACATCCATACCAACTTTCGCGTTTATAATATTAGTAAGATAAGATTAAATAACAGAACCGCACGTGTTTTTTTTTTCTTATTTTCGGAGCATTATTTGCGATTTTTTTTATCGAGGGAATGTTATGTGATTACCGCTTCGGCTTGACAATATCCAGAGATTATCTTCAAAAATAAGATATGAATTTTTTTAGAACTTAGAAACGTAAAGTATTCAAGGGATATAATGTTATAAATCGGTAGAAAATCGAAATTTCCAGTGACTCTGAATCCAAAGATTGTGAGTTCAACTTCGGATGCATAGAAGCTTAGATGTTTTTCATTGAATTGGGTTCTCAGAAATATATACTTTAAATACATTACATTTCATTGAAGAAGAATATAACAATTATAATATTTTTTTTAATATCAAAATGAACAAGACACAGAAAAATTATAAAAGATATTGGATGCAACTGGGACTTGAACCCAGAACCTCACGTCTAACCGGGACATACGCATTAACCAATTTTGCCATTGCATCCTATTATGAGACTTCAAATTTCAGAATTAACAATATTATCTTCGAGTAATGTTTTTTTTTTCTAAATTATTGACGGCCGGCGTAGTCCAGCGGTAAGGCGTAGACTCCCATTCCGAAGGCCGCGGGTTCAAACCCGGCATATTTTTTTTTTAATTGATTTGTGTTATTTCACAATTAATTATTTAAAATAATATATAGTATATTTGCTGCACGTTCCAGAGTGGAAGATACTCTTAGTATCGCCCTGGTGTAAGACCACCATTCAGAATTAAAACGTTGCTTGAAACGGCTTTAGCCGTGTTTTGTGACTAGATCTGAATAGCCAGATACTTCCCCACTTTCCTCTTTCTCGTCTCCTTCCCTTCCCCAATTACCTTCAGCCTCATAACACACCCCAATCAGGGATGTTATATTTACTATAAATTTTTTTTTAAATTGGCAGGTAGTATTTTCAGTGAAAACAAGTGTTTCAAAGAATTTATTTGTTATCTAGATAGTGTCTCGGATAAAAATATCCGATTTTATTTTATGGGACACCTATTGACTTTTATTAAAGTCTAAATGAATATTCATTTTTTTATAAGAAAAACTCTCTTTTTTTAACCTTTGAAGGTTATTCTTATCAATGTAATATATCATTGAAGAAGAAGATAACAATAATATATTTATATATAATAATTTTTTTTTTAAATGAAAATGAACAAGACACAGAAAAATAATGAAAGATAATAGTCTTTAATTTTGTTATTATTATTATTGTTTTCTTCTTCTTCAATGATATATTAAATTTTTGGGAATAACCTTCAAAAGTTAAAAAATACAGTTTTTTCTTATAAAAAAATCCGAATTCTCGAGGTAAGAAAATAGGAAATGAATATGAAAATTTCAAAATCTTTAATTTTATATTGGAATTCTTTATCGTGCAAAATGGCGTTAATACATTCTAAGAATACAAAATTGTACGGTACGCCATTGTCATCGTTTCAGAAAACTTACAAATACAATGGCGTAATAATTTACATTCGAAGACTATGGTATGGAATTTAACAGAGGGGTCTAGCAGCAAACTTACATAAAATAGTACCGCCACGTTCTCAATCAATTTTTTTTCTCTGTAAGGATTGTCTGAATATGGATATAGGAAGTGTCTGAAGTAAAGTGCAGGAACAGTAACACTTGCAAAAATGGTTTTCAAAATTACATTGTTTCTTCTGGATGCAAAAGTCATATTAGGATAAGTATGATGAACTGATGATTTCTCTGGTAAACAATACAATTATGATGTTCAAAGATTTCTATCATAATTTGGTCGTGTTTATAATTGTCTTTTACTGTTAATATTTAACGAGACTTAACGTCCGTTCTTAAGGTTGCTCTGTGTTTATCTGTAGCAGTGGAATTAGTCATTGAAGATGCCTACCTGTCGATCGGACATCATCGGTTATCTTCGTTGGGGTATTCGAGTGGAAGATACTCTCAGTATCGGCCTAGTGTAAGACTACCATTCAGAATTGAAAGGTTGCTTAATAATGGCTTTATCCGTGTTTAGTGACTAGATCTGAATAGCCAGGTACTTCCCCACCTTCCTCTTCCCCATCTCCTTCCGTTCCCCACTTACCTTCAGCCTCACTACATACTCCAATTGGGGATGCCATAGTCTCACTGGCTCCAGAAGGGAGCAGTTGGGACTCTTGTGAGGATTCTCTATAAAAAAAATTATTACATACTTGGTACTAACTTAGTACATAGTTTGAATAAATTAAAAATAACAGCATAAATCATTGGTCATTTTCATGAACATTTGTTTCCTTAGAATAGACAATCTACCTACCTCGGAAGTAATATCGTTCTGACAAGACCTAACACCACTTTTGTACACATTTTTATTCTTCTTCCTCGCACTGTCCCAACTAACTGCCTAGGTAGGCTGTTGGGGTCGTCTCTTCTCGTTCTCAGGTTGTAGTTTATTTGGTTCTTCTTCTTCTGAGTATCGCTTTCATCCAGGCCTTTTCTCTGTGGGATTTTGGAGCATTGAGTCATCCAAGATTTTTTGGTCTACCTCTGGATGACTATCGATGAAGCTCCATAGACTGCTTCACTGAGTGGTCTGGTGGTCTCCGTCTTTTGTGCCCATACCATCTCAACTGTCGTTCCTCCAGCTTACTGTTTAAGTCCGTGACACCCAGGCTACCACGAATGTGTGAACTTTTGATCTTATCTTTCAGTGATACTCCTGCCGTCCATCTAAGCATTCGCATTTCAGCTGATTCGAGTTGCCTAGAGTAGGAGTTGTACATAGTCCAGCATTCGAAGCCATACATTACCGCGGGTCTAACAACGTCTGGTACACGTTGTAGCAGTTTGTTTCCACTAACCCCCGTTTCGCTACAATTGCACGAATTCTTAATTAGTGGACCAATATTCATGAGGTTGGCATGACTGTTTCATCGTGGGCGAGCTGCAGTAGACGTAGGTAGTGAAAATCAGTTGGGGAACTAGAAGTCTGAAGTCCGGTTCAGCTCACTTTCTACACCAGTTCCATCAATATCGGCTCCGTCCGCAATTACAAATCGTGACGTTCTTCCATCTTATTATTATTGTAGACTAGCTGATTCCCACCATGCGTTGCAATGCCACTTAAATGAAGAAATTGTTTGTCCCTGCGTGTCCTTTCCCATTCGTCCCAGTTCCCCTACCGCCGCCTCTTTCCCACCCTCGTCCCCTTCCCCTCTCGTGTCCCTTTTCACCTTCCCCGCGTTCCATCTCCTCTCTCCCCGGGGACAGCCTACTGAAGTTAAAACAGTCGTTATGTTTTCTGAAATTATCAATTTTTCTGCGCAATTTTCTGAATTTTTCTTTCCGTAAGAACCTTCTACAAATTATTAGAAAACTTAAAAATAAAAGATGAATAAGATAGGTAATATCGTTCTGAAGATATGGCGTGACCAAGGGAAACAGGGATTATTTTTTATATATATAGATTATTAGTTACATCATTTAAAATACCTAAGCCGTTTGGTCAATAACGAGCTTGGCGCTTTGCATAATTAAATTCATTTAAATTTTTGGAAATGCATATATAATTCTTAAATGATCGTGTTTGCATCGCACACGATTTAAATTTAAATTAAGAGTCTCTAATCCATGCTTCTACCTTTTCTTTTGACATGTAATCTCAATTAATAAATTTATCATTGTTAAATATAATATCTTTTATTTAAATAGTTTGAAAACAATTGTACACACGTCCCCTTATTATTATTCACACATATACTGAGCTAGTCATATCGCATAAATCACACATCATAAGTATCAATTATAGTATAACCTAATTTTATATATTGGTACAACGTTTTGTACACATTTTATTTAAATGAAATAAAATGCTCTGTGCATGATTTCGAAAAATTCTTTCTATGGATTAAAACATTAGATATATTAATATTATGAAACTGCTTTTGTGTATAGCTGACAGCCTCTCATTCATCAAAGATGGTCTCCACCGTAACTAGAAAAAAAATCGCTATCCTGACAATGTATTCCATCAAAACCATTTTCAGAAATCCTTATACTGATCAATCTATTCATAGTTTTATATTAAGAGAAAGCGTCTTCCTCTTCAGATCTGAAAACCATATGGCTTATGCAATTTCAAGCAACGGACGCTTCAATACTGAATCGACGAATTCTGTCAACCACTCTGGAATTATTTCAATGGCTTCTCAACGAATTCTAAGTACTTTATGCACACATGGATAATTATTGGACTTGAATGAGATTCTCAGGTGCATCTTATTCCAATGTTCAAAGAGGATCCAATTTGCTTTAGTGTCTTGGGACAAAATTGAAACTCAGCGAGAAAGTAAAATAAGATAAAGTTGCATCTCTGTCACTGTAATGTTTCATTGGTTCATTTCAAGCAATCAGAACCCCAGGGAGAAAATTTTCAATTAATATTTCAATACTTAGGTTTATTATATTTCTGAAGCGCTTTTAGTAAATTATTATTTAATTAAATGAAACAATTGTGTACACCACTATTTAATCATAATTGTCGACATGTTTTGAAACCGAAGGTTTCTTTATAAGGATAATAAGAACATGAAATAACAAAAGAAAAAAAAATAAAAAGAACTGTAGGCAAACATAGTATTATAGAGAGAGGTGATTAATTACTTAGAAATATCATACAAAATAAATAAATAAAATGAAATATAAAAATTATTTTAGAATATGTAAACTTTATAATATATATTTAAATACTTTTTAAAATTATCAAAAGATAATCAGGTTGTATTATAAAATTAAATTATTATAAATATAAGTATTATTATAAAAAAGATTTAGGAGATGGATATTTAAAAAAAATATATTGTTATTCATAATAATTAATTTAAAAAAAAAAAAAAAAAATCTTTCTATACATACATTATACATTATTTATATAAATGTTTTGGCTGCCCAACTAGGAAGAATCCCGTTTTAGGGCAGTCAAATTAGGATGATATATGGAACGTGTCTTGTACAAACAAAAATAAATGGAAGAAATGAGGAGAAAGAATAAAAATAAAAAATTAGAATTTAAAAAAAAAAATGTAATAAAAGATAATAACATTAATCGAAGATATTATTGATTCTGAAATTTGAAATATGAAGTTAACAATTACGACAGTCTCATAATAGATCGCAGTAGCCCAATTGGTAGAGGTGAATGTCCCGGTAAGACGTAAGGTTCTGGGTTCGAGTCCCAGTTGCGACTGTTATCTTTTATTATTTTTCTGTGTCTTGTTCATTTTCATATTTAAAAAAATTAGATTATTATTGTTATCTTCTTCGTCAACGAAAATAATGTCACCAGTCACCAGTGATCCACCAAATACGACTTAAAAGCCATTTCAAGCAACTTTTCAATTGTGAATGGTGGTCTTACACCAGAACGAAACTGAGGGTATTAGTAAGTAGTTTGGTGACTTAGCAGGGGTGCCTGGGTTCAGAGGGTGTGGTTTGTCCGGATTTTCGCGGTGGATACGTCTGCCCACCAGTTGAGTGGCAGGCCAGATCGGGAGTGACTGGTTGAGGGAGACCACTTGACTTCTGCAGCAAGGCTCCCAAGGGATGGAATAATTCGTCTGTCACTCCTGGGCACCCTGACACCCAGATTCCTACCCACCTCTCATACTTTTTTCTTCCCAGAACATCCTCTCCACCCTTTTCTAAAAACAACCCTCCACACAACATCCCCAAAGATGACATAGGCCCTGAACAGCATTATTTCGTAAAGAATCTGAAAAAAAACAGCATTACAGGTTATGCGATGACACTTGAAACGCTTAAAATGATAGTAAAAATCATTTTTAATATTATATTTTCTGTAAAAAAATATGTGTAATGGTTACCTTGATGTTTTATTCAACAATGATTACATACTGAGATCAGAATCGCAATATTTTCAATCAAAATCACCCAGCGCCCTTGAGGTGATTTCTCACAAAAACGGCGCTATACAAATTATCCAATTATTATTATTATTATTATCACAATGTAAAAAATGCGCACTTGCCATATGGGAATGTGAACAAATGACTGAGAATTGTACGACTACACGCAACGTTGCCAAACATCCAACAGCACGGCTGTGTTTTTTTCAGAACGGCTTTGACTGAACACGTCGAAGCCGTTCAAATAGAAAGTACGCGACGTTACGGCGCTTTAGTACTGACGCCGACTCCAGGTACTAATATCTACAGCCTGTATGTCGGACGAATATCTACAGCTCATATGTTGGACAAATATCTATGACCTTCAGAGTGAAGACTAATATCTACAGAGCTAAGGTCGGATTAATATCTATGAGGGTCCCAGTGGTGACTAATATCTATGGAGCGTAGGTGGGACTAATATCTACAGAGGGCAGCTGAGCAAGAGGTTGTACGGAAAAGCATAAATTACTTCAATTGCGTAAAGGCTTAAACGTTTATAGTACGTACATGTTTTTGCCTAATATTACGTATTTTGCTGTAATGTTGAAATTGGCATAGCGCCTGCTCGCGTCAAGACAAGAAAAACATCCCAGTTTTCAAGTAGTTTAGCGGCTACGCTAGGTTTGTGTAACATGGTTTGTGATACAAAAGTAAGTGCCCCCTTCGTAGCGCCTGCTCGCGTCAAGGCAAGAAAATCATCCCAGTTTTCGAGTAGTTTAGCGGCTACGCTAGGTTTGTGTAACATGGTTTGTGATACAAAAGAAAGTTCTTTAAACTGCAAACGCAATATTACGTTATGCCAATATGCTATACATAATGTAGATATTCGTCCACATCACCTGTTCCGTAGATATTAGTCAGCAGTTTGAGCTGTAGATATTCGTCCTCACTTTGGTTCCCATAGATATTGTTCCAACATACCTCCTATAGATATTAGTCCACACATGGATTCTCATAGATATTAGTCCGATTTGTTCAGTTTTTGAAATTCTGTAGATATTAGTAGACGCCTCCCTGACGCCTTGACGCCGCGATAAGTACGCCTCCTGTTTGACGGAGCCTTAACTGTCGATCTGTCTGATTCAGGAGCACAAGAAAAATATCGATTGACGGAATTTCTCAGCGGAATAGATTCCTTGCAGTGAGAGCCTCGTGCACCTATATTTATAGATTTATGGTTCTGAGCTTCACAGGGCGATAAACTTAAAAAATATGTGTTTATTATGGGGTAGGTATATATAATGATTTAAATGTATTATTTTATTTAAGTTTTTGTACTATGTATAAATTATCCATTTTACTTATTGTAAAATTCATAAACATTGCGAATATATGTATATCGTCCAGTTGATTCGACAGACATGTCCGAAAATCAAAATTTGAGTTGAGAATGCACTTATATATGTAAAAGTCTACCCTTTATCTGGTACAATACTCGGATTACTCATAAACACCGAATCAAAATTATAATGCAGAAAAACATGAAGTGAAAACGTTAGTGTTTTCTGGGTCACTAGTAGGATATTTCAATAGTAATTCTTATCTATAGGACCTAATATTTATATATATGACCTCCGTGGTCGAGTGGTAAGACTCTTGACTCCCAATCGGAAGGTTGCGGGTTCGAACCCGGTGTACGCAAATAAATTGTATTTGATTAATTTGTGTTATTTCACAATTAATTAATAAAAATAATATATACCATATTTTCGGCACGTTACAGAGTGGACGCTACTCTTAGTATCGTTCTGGTGTAAGACCACCGAACGTTGCTTAATAATGGCTTAAGAATTGAAAATTTGCATAATAATGGCTTAAGCCGTGTTCAGTGACTATTTCTGAATATCCAGGTACTTCCCTACCTTCCTCTTTCCCATCTCCTTTCCTTCTCCACTTACCTTCAGCCTCACAACATTGGGGATACCATAGTCTCACTGGATCCAGACGGTAACAGTTGGGACTCTTGTAAAGTATTCTGTTTTAGAAATTTCCAAAAAAGAACTATAGCGGACGTATTCTAAGATATTTTTCATTTGGGGAGGCGGGCATGGATACCGCCACCGGATATTTATAATATAATAATAACATTTTTATAAATCCGCGGATGTGACTTTAATAAAAAGTCGCGTATAATTCATAATGTTTTTATGACTCCTGTTAATCCGCGGATGCGACTTTAATAAGTTGTCACACGTGTATATTCAAATCTATTCAGAATTTTCCTTTCCTATTATGTTGAACTTTCGAATTTTGAAAAAAACATCGCCCTGTATTTCTACCTTTATAGGAGTCTACAGGTCAACACAATAAATATATTATATTTACTTCGCGAGTTCCACAGTAGGTATGTATAAAATATACCTAGGTCCAAGGAGTTCCACAGTATTCCACTAGTTGTATTGCTGGAATTCCTTCATCGGAAATTCCGATGAGGCGAAACTAGAATCCTCCCAAGTCCCTAGGAGGGAGATGGGAATTTCCTGCAGTGAAGATTTTGTGGAACTTTGTCGATTTTGTTTTGTTTCATTTCTTGTCTTAACTTTCGGTATACTTTTTTACATGGTTCGTTTCATTATTCGTGTTTCTACAGAATTTTTGGTTTGTTATTATGAGGCAATATTATAAGAGATTGTTTACACTACTTACAAACTGAGGAAGATTTCAAGAAATATGGAAATATTTCTTATTGCTCCACCTTTCTTCAAATAAAAAAAAACTATCTGCAGGGTGGCGCAAAAGTTATCACCCTATTGATAGACGCCACATTTTTTGCAAATAGCGGCAAATGCCAGTTCTGCTTTAACATTTGTGAAGTAAACAGATACAAAATACATGTCAATAAGACATAATTCACTATAATCCTCTAAAATGCGGATATTTTTTGAAAAAAAAAACGTATTTCTGGGTTATTTTCGTTGTTTGTTTTTGGGGTGTTATGCCGTGTTACGCTACCTCCTTCTTTAGCCGACGTTTCGGACAGCGTTGCAGTGTCAATCATCAGGGCAGATCCGGCAGATCCGACGATGTGTAGTGCTTTTGGCCGTGAAAATCTTAATTATTTTTTTTTTAAATTATTTATTAACCAAAAAATACATGTTATGTATATTCTTTTAGGTATATGCCACCTCACTAGGCTGAGCCTGTTCCGAGGTGGCAGCATCTAAAATGGCGAATCTAAAATCGTATTTCTGGGTTTTTTGGCCGCCAAGATCGCCCGATATAACGGTTCCAGACTTATTTTTGTGGTGTTTCTTGAAGTCACGAGTCTATTTGAACAAGTTTCAAGATCTTGAAGCCCTCAAAGAGAATATCCGTCAAGAATGCGATAACCTATTGCTTAACGTTCTGGAAAAAGTTTTGGAAAATTCCATAAGTCAGACTCTTATGTTCATCAATTCTGGCGGCGGCTACTTGGCTAATATCATTTCTTGACTTAATGGAAAAAAAAAACAAAAAAACCTAATCCAAAAGAAAACTAACATTTTTCATTGATGAAAAAAATTACAGCCGAAGAACTTCAGGTGACAACTTTTGCGCCTTCCTGTACTTCTCTTTTCTCAAGTATGGCATATTTTTGTAAATCTTTTATATGGTTTTAACGTCCTTTGTGGTTGAGCGGTTGGGATCCTCGACTTTGAATCCTTGATTGCGGATCAAAACCCGGCGTGCGCAAATAAATTTTATTTTATAATTAAATGAAACAATATAACTTAGTTACAACCACTGATGTATTTAGTTAAACGCCGACCGGTTTAGGAACAACCGTTATATTAAATCTCTTCCCTTTCGATGTCCATTCTGTCCCCTCTTACTCTTCATTAATTCCTAGCCACGCCCCCACCCCTACCACAACACCTACTGATAAATTGTACCCACCCACTATTTTGTAATTGTCATCATTATATATTTGCCCTGAAGAAGGAACGGTTGTTCCGAAACCGGTCGGCGTTTAACTAAATAAATCAGTGGTTGTAACGAAGTTATATTGTTTCATTTAATTATAAAATGGATAACCACAAAGTGATAGCTAATTTCAAAAGTATAAATTTTATTTATTTAATATGAGTTAAAGTATATTTGCGGAACGCTCCAGAGTGGTCGATAATGTCATTATCATACTGGCGTGTGTATAAACGCTTATACGCCTGTGATTGCTACCATAAGTTGAAAGAATGCTTTCATGAATGAATTCACAGCGTGTCTATTTGTCGAGTTTCAGCTCGATCTGGTGTCGAAAAATAGGTTAATTTTTATTTCCAAGACTTCACTTCACTGCATGCATTCCTGAAAACAAAATCGAAATCCCAGTATATACATTTTAAATAAATAGTTATGCTTACAGAAAAAAATATTATATTATGTAAAAATAAAATATAGTTTGATGAATGAAATGTAACCATGTACATTTTAGTTAATACACGCAAAATATATTATAAATTAGGTACATAACTCGATAAATAAACATTTACAAAATACATTTCACGACGCCAGAAATAACTGATCAGGCCCCCTAGCACACTCGATCGATAAGGATTGATAGGCTAATTATCGGTAACTTCTCATCATTCCCTAGCATTTAGACAGTTCATAATAACTAAGTGTCCTTAATATATTCGACATCAACTGTTGTTTGAACGTTAGCGATCTGCAATTGTGCTAGGGAACGATGAGAAGTTATCGATCGAGTGTGCTAGGGGAGCAGATGATTTTTTGCGACACTCTCGAGATAAAATATACTTTTTTTACCGATTCTTGAGCTGTTTGCCGTAACGCGCATGTTTAACATTGTATTAAAAAAAAAACTGCACCAAGTACATGAAAAAACCCTTTTTTTTGTAGTCTACTACCTAAAAAACTTCAATTGGTACCTAGTATTAAATATATCACGTGAATATCTGATAATGGCATTATTAGCTGGAATATGAGTGCAGTTTTTATCAAATTTCTTTTTTGTTGGTATCTGAAGATTACGTTTGGGATACCAATTTTTCTATTATGATATTTTCATTTACGGTTTTTGGAAGTCAAAGATAAATAGTGAGAGATGACTTTGATTTATGGGATAAATTCTGAATGTTTTAGTTATTTAAAATGATGTAAGTTTGAGGAATTGAATAAAGGGATCAGGTAATGATTAACTTAATAGTAGTAACTACGAGCCCTTGCCCGGAATAATGTTGTATCCAACAAAACTATCAATGTTGAGTTAATGATGGAATAATGTTGGACATATTCATGTTGGGCATGTTGGGCAAAGTCCTCATAGCCAACATGATAGCCAACGTCCGTTGAACGGACAGGGCACGAGAAGAAGAAGAAGAATATTATTACGCATCTTTTAAGGTAGGGATTATGGTAGTGAACATTTTTGTAGACCTGTGGCAGCATTTTAAAGATTGGTTTGTGGAAGAATGTTGTATAAGGCCGTTTATAAAAATCATGGATCGTGGTTAAATTCATGGGAATAAATGGAGAAAACGAATGTTTTATGGCTTCATCTAGAAAGATTTTAAAGCCAAGAAGCTGAAGAATGCATGAAAGAAGAATTTTTCCAGAAAAAATATTGTTAGGGCTGCTTTTTAGCCGTTGAAACAGTTTTGTCGAATAATGTTGTATGTTGATCTGAAGACAATATCTCGAATGTAAATGGTTTTGTTTATTCATATCGTTTTTTAAGCTCAAATGCATCAATGACATATGTAAATAGACGTTAGAAGAGCATGGTGCTTTCTTGAAGGTACGAAAAGTAAAAAAATCCATTTTGTGGAATAATGTTGTCTGTGAAATTTTTATATACAACATTTTTCCATAAAATCAGCACAAATTCTTTTAATAAATTCTAATTTAATAGCCCTTTTCCTGGACTTTTCCTATAAAAGTCTTAAGAATTGTATGTTTATTGTATTTTAAATATAAAATGATTTAAAACACAACCGGTTTCGTTTTTTCCATTTATCTCGGAACAAGAATATTGTTGGATACAACATTATTCCGGGCAAAGTTATTAAATAATAAATAAATTTTGGAAAAAAAAAAATTTCACTTAAGTAATGAAGATAACCAATAATAAAATATATTACGATATAAACTATCAAAAACGATTATTATTCACTTTACTTAGAATTATTATATATAATATATTATATATTTAAACTAATATGACCTTTACCTTTAAGGAAATACCTTAATCTTAAACACCTAACATAATGTTTAATTGAAATGATGAAAGAAAACCTCCTCCTCCTGTGAAATGTGCTAATGGTCGTTTGGACAATTAAGCACTCAGGCGACGAATTATTAGTGAGCTTCGCAAACTGTCAATATAAAAGTGCACTACTTTAAAATATCGACCCTGTGGAATAACAAGGTTCCATCTGTGGCGGTAATGACAAGCAATAATGGGATCTATATAAGCTATTTTTTAATAAAGAAATATTTTATTTTAGAATAACATTTTTCTCCGTGCAGAAAGCGTAATTAAATGCAATTGATTCATCAAACTTAGATAATTAATGATTACAGTTGGGAATTTGAAAGTTGGTCTTAAAAGATGACTAAAAAACTAAGCCACTCCATTACGCAATAGTAATAAATATTTCACTTAGCGTAATATATCTTGATCTCTCCTATCCACCCGTATCGGAAACATGGCGTGATAATAAAAGGAGATATCCCGATACTGAATGGCTCCAGTTCCCTTCGAGGAAAGGGAAACGAACCCTAATCAAGGTTTAAATTGGACAGTTTATTACTCTGCGGCGTTCACGACAGCCGTTATTCCGCATCCCCCTATTAAAGGGATGAAGCCTTAAATAATTCAGCTTTTTTAATGTATGGGATGATAAATGTGGTTCTAGATTAGTCCCTTAATTGTAAATTTTTTTTAATTAAAAATATGAGTGCATCTTACCTTTAGTAAAAACTTATTTGACTGTTGTGGCAGTTATTACTAAAATGGTACGATTACTACTGCCACCTGACTCTTTTTACTTTTAAATGGTTCTCGCCTTCGCAAGAATATTTTTTATTATTTTTCGAAACTTAGATAAAAAGTCATGTTTTTTTCTTTTTTAATTGGAAAACTAAAGTTTAAGACAAGATTTTTTATGCATAACAATAAAGGGTAACAATTATTATAAGCAATAATTATTAGCCTGAAACACTCATCCACATTGAAAAATCTCCCGAGAAAAGATAAATGTCGCCGACGGGATTCGAACCCGCACCCCTCTGATTGCCGGTCAGGAGCATTAACCATTAAGCTACGGCGGGTTTCTTCCTAGCCGTCAAACGATTATATATATACCTAGTGTTTCATTCAACAATCAGAGGGGTTTTTTTCAATGTGGATGAGTGTTTCAGGCTAATAATTATTGCTTATAATATTTGTAAAAAGTCAAGAGCTAATTTTTATTGCATTTTTCAATACAAGCGACCAAACTCAACAGCCGGTGTTGTAGTTGTGTGCAGACATGAATGTCTAACAGGAACTATCGTTTATAATAAAATATAAAGACAGGAACTATCTAAAACTTTAATAAGGGTACGACAGCCTTAATTCTTTAAAACCTGCCTTTGGTTTCGATCTTATTCCTTTTTTTTATTTATTTGTTATGTGGATACTGCACAAGAGTCCTAACTGCTCCCTTCTAGAGCCGGTGAGGTTAAGGCATCCCCAATTGTTAGGCTAAATGTAGTGTCAGGAAGAAGTAGTTGTGGAAGAGGATGGCGAGCACAAAACACGGCTAAAGCAATTTAAAGTAATATTTCAATTCTGAATGGTAGTTTTATGCCTACTTTATACTAAATAATGTGTTTGTTTTTATTTTTAAATTGATTCTAGCAAGGCGATAACTCTTTAAAAATAAAACAATCACAGAAGGCACTATTTTTTGTTTGAAAACGTTATTTCCGTCCGAAAAATATCTCAATTGCTCGTCATATCGCGCCTAAAGAAGTTATACTTCAACAAAATAAGATATCAATATTTTTTTCGATGATCTTAGGCCCGGTATATGAGATACTTTTGATCAGTTTCAAAGGAATGTTGAGCTTAGCGCAGCTTAGCACATTCAGCACCAAAACCAAACTACTGTCATTGCGATATAGCGTTATTTCAAAATGTTATCGGTGGCAGTTTATTTTTACGAAGGTTTAATTCAAGGATTGATTTTTTGATATAGATCTCTACTTCAATCAGGATGATGCTATATGTTTATTTATTTATTTATTAAAAGAATTTTATACATAGTGTAGATATTGTGTTATTTCGCCCGCCATGCTAGGGATGTCCCTGTGTTATGGCGGGTGAAGTATGCAGATTATATAATTTAAGGTAATGAAGTACGTTTACTGATAATATAATAATTATGATAATGAGGTTTACAGTTAATGCAGATGATGTATGTATGATGATATTAGTTGTAAATAGTAATTACTTTGATTCGATGCACTTTACATGAAATTAAGATGAACCATTCGATGAAAACAAACCGTCCTGGAATTTTAAAATACCCATATAGGTATCTTACCAAACTCTTATGGATTGAGTATTATGGTTTATCAATTAACATTATCGACATTCCTCATACGCTCGATAAATCATTGACACCCATATTGATAAAAGTAGACAAATTGCGTAAATTTGGGTTAATTATTTTCCCAAATTTGAAATTTGACATGTGTCGGCGTCTTAAAAATTAACCACTTTCCTGATTATCAAGCCATGAGCGGCCGATTTAGTCGGCTTAAATTTGAGCTGGCAATGTCATACACAGCGAGGCTACGAAACAATTGATATACCGGGCCTTGGTTTAGTGATTAGCATTCCTAGAGAACCAAACAAAACAAACAAAAAATATTGGTTTTTAGTTATTTCCGTTTTCGCTTTGTTTGTTTGTTTGTTTTTTTTTTTAATATTCCAACTTATGAAGTTCGTTAGTACATGGGAGGTGTACTCTTACTCTCTTGTTACAAAATCCTGTGTTGAGAGCAGAGAAATTTCCAAAACTTTCAGTTTACATCAGAAAAAAGAAGCAAATCAAGTAAAAAAACACAATCTCAGTTTACCACATATTACCAGCGCCCTTGAGGTGATTTCTCACAAAAACGGCGCTCTACAAATTGTTCAATTATAATTTTTATTATTATTACAATGAAAACAATCGACAACCAACATCCATCGGTAATGCGTTTTTCTTCTTCTTTCGTACGGTGGGGGTCAGAGGGGGACATCTAGGTCTGCGAGCTAGTCTAGGGCCTCAGAGTGTGGACCTCATCAACGAATGGAGCGGGCATTCGTTGACCATCGCCGTTGACATCGCCGAATCTTTAAGGCCCCATCTATTCATCATACGGGCACAATGGCTATAGGAGCACCTTACGATTGATATGATTGACGGCGGACCAGAGTTTGCGAGGCAATGAGAATACAGGCTGTCTCTCAGTGGGGTCTTGTACGAGATGGGCATTTTCCACGTTAGCCGATTTTTTTTATTTTTATTTAATGACAATACAAATTAAAATTAAAATACGATATTAAATAAATTAAGAATACAAAGTGAAATATTTTATCCTCAGTCCTCCTCACTAGGTATTCCTGTTCCGAGGTGGACTGCAGGTTGTCGTATGGTGTTGATCATGATTTCCTCATCAATGTTGTTTGTTTTTGTTGGTTTCCACGAAATATAAATAAATAAAGCAAAAAGTGTTTATGTTTATTATTTTGCGTTGTTTTTTAAAAAGTGTTTATGTTCATTATCTGTAGATTACATTTGGGTTACTTAATAATTTTAATTAGTTCCTCATCTTCATGTTTAGTTAGCCATAATTTGATGTCCTTTTTAAACTTTTGTATATCCATGGTATTTTTAATTTCAATCAGAAGGGCATTATATAATTTTGTAGCATGGAAATAACGGTTTTTCTGGCCCAAAGCTGTATTTAATTTTGGAATGTTTAGTAGATTCGAAGATTTTGTCCTTGTAATAGGTGTGTTGGTCAGCAAGGTATGCATATTTTTCTTTAAATTTGAGTACTGCATTTTTTGAGTACAGTTTTATAATGCTGAACACATTAAATTTTTTAAAAACTTCTTTTGATGGAGTTCTTATGGGTACTTTCAGGATGTCTTCAGGATTCATGTGAATGTTTGAGGCAGATCCCCATCCAATAATTCCATATTCTATACGTGATTGGCAAAGAGCATAGTAGACTTTATATAGATCATTTTTATTTAGTATATTGCGTATGTTTCTAAAATAGTACATGAGCTTTGTGAGTTTATTTGTAATGCAATTTATGTGAGAGTCCCATCGAAAATTGCCACTCAAGTTTTCTCCTATCTTCTGGGGTTAGAGGTGATCGGAGGAGTCTTTCACCTTCCGTCCAGAAGGGTTTTCGGGACTTCAAGCTGCATGCCGGGTGAGAGACGTCATTATACCCTCAGTGTTCCAATCTCACTGATGCTTGGCGAGGTTATGTTTGCAAGTATGGTGAGCCAAGGGAGATGAGTTGATTTTAAAGTTCCGCTGATGGTTGGCATTGTGAGATGAAGCTGAACGTCGACCATAGAAGTGCATACTTATAAACAGGTTAGGCTGGTAATATAAATAAGGCGTCCAATTTATATTAATAGTTTGTGTTATGTCTAATGACCGTAGAAAGTGCATTGTATAGCTTTTTACAGAGTATCTAAAGCTTCTTTGACCAAATATTTTGCATCTACCATCATGTATAAAATGATTTAAAATCTAAATATTTGCCTACTAATTACGGCCTCCGTGATTGAGTCCTCCCAATCCGAAGAACGTGGGTTTGAACCCGGCGTGCGCAAATAAATTCTATTTGATTAATTTTTTTCATTTCACAATTAATTAATTAAAAACTTTAATTAGTATATTTGCAAACCGTTGCAACGCTGGAAAAGTATCTGGCTATTCAGATCTGATCGCTAAACACGCCTAAAGCCATTTCAAGCAACGTTTCAATTCTGAATGGTGGTCTTACACCAGGGCGATACTGAGAATATCTTTCACTCTACACGGAGAAAAATGTTATTCTAAAATACGATAATTTTATTCGTAAAAACGGGACTGAAGTTCTTACGAAGAAATTAACAGGATTTCAATGTTTATTGGCGGGAATATGTAAGAATAATTTGTTGGTACAAGTAATTTCGTACGTATGCCAACAAATTATTCTTACATTTTCCCGCCAATAAGCATTGAAACACTGTTAATTTTTTCGTAAGAACTTCGGTCCCGTTTTTAACAGTTTTTACGAATAAAATGATCGTATTTTAGAATAACATTTTTCTCCGTGTAGAGTGGAAGATACTCGCAGTATCGCCCTGGTGTAAGGCCACCATTCAGAATTGAAACGTTGCTTGAAATGGCTTTAGGCGTGTTTAGCGATCAGATCTGAATAGCCAGATACTTTTCCACCTTCTCCTTCACTATCTTCTTCCCCTCCCCTCTACCTTCAGCCTCGCAACATACTTCAATTGGGGATACGATAGTATCACTGGCTTCAGACGGGAGCAGATG
The DNA here is from genome assembly GCA_951813805.1 of Limnephilus auricula. NCBI lineage: Eukaryota > Metazoa > Arthropoda > Insecta > Trichoptera > Limnephilidae > Limnephilus > Limnephilus auricula. The sequence continues at coordinate 4,715,721 of OX638409.1, read as the reverse complement.
TGATTCTGGCGACGTATTTATATTTAAAAAAAATAAATTATTACAACACAATAATCTACAATTAGTACTTTCCCCCGAGTAGGTACCACTTATAACTTCTTTTATCGTGCCTATCGGCTACTCCCCCCCACAACGGGTTTATCCTAAAAATGTAATATATATACTTTCTGTACAAGTTAATACCTTATTCAAATATTGTGCGGTATTCACATACAAAAATCCAATAATTATAGCGATAAAAATCAAAGTAAAAAAATCATCAAATTATCAACATGAAAACGCGGGCGTAGCAATAAACCATCTTATTACTGCGTTTTTTTTAATACATCCCAAATATCATTAATCATGTATAATGATCAGCGGCATCCTTGGTAAAATACCTAAATTTATTGTGTTTATTATGTTTGAGGATCGCAGGTTTATTGCATAACAGAACGTGGCACTTGTTGAAAATTGCTGTTTTATGTACGTTCGACGTTACTGACGTGTAAATATTTATGCTGCGAAAAAAAGTTTTGCATGTTATCGTAATGCCAAACGGGAATTAATTTTGACTCAGAAAATAGCTCTGAATAAAACGGAAGTAACATCCAAATGCAGTACAAAAAAAAATCAGGAATAATTTTACATTTCGTATAAGAATATTAATAAGTTTTTCTTAATTTTTCTTAATTTTCTTTTTGTTTTCTTAATTTTCTTTTTGTTTTCTTAATTTTGATTTTTTTTAGTAAATTTTCTTTTTCTTATTAATGTTCTTTTTGCTCTGTGCTCTTGCACAGATGTTCAAATTGTTCAAGGACAGGTGCGTAAGACGCGCTGATGGTATGGGATAAATTTTGTTTAGATATTTCGAAGGAGTTGCAAGGATTTTTCGTTGTTTGTTTTTGGGGTGTTATGCCGTGTTGCGCTACCTCCTTCTTTAGCCGAAGTTTCGGACAGCGTTGCAGTGTCCATCATCAGGGCAGATCCGGCAGATCCGGCAGATACGACAGATCCGTCAAGTATCTGAGATGTATCTGAGATGTATCTGAGATGTATCTGAGATGTATCTGAGATGTATCTGAGATGTATCTGAGATGTATCTGAGATGTATCTGAGATGTATCTGAGATGTATCTGAGATGTATCTGAGATGTATCTGAGATGTATCTGAGATGTATCTGAGATGTATCTGAGATGTATCTGAGATGTATCTGAGATGTATCTGAGATGTATCTGAGATGTATCTGAGATGTATCTGAGATGTATCTGAGATGTATCTGAGATGTATCTGAGATGTATCTGAGATGTATCTGAGATGTATCTGAGATGTATCTGAGATGTATCTGAGATGTATCTGAGATGTATCTGAGATGTATCTGAGATGTATCTGAGATGTATCTGAGATGTATCTGAGATGTATCTGAGATGTATCTGAGATGTATCTGAGATGTATCTGAGATGTATCTGAGATGTATCTGAGATGTATCTGAGATGTATCTGAGATGTATCTGAGATGTATCTGAGATGTATCTGAGATGTATCTGAGATGTATCTGAGATGTATCTGAGATGTATCTGAGATGTATCTGAGATGTATCTGAGATGCAAGGAGTTTGTTTGCATTAATTTGTCAGTCATTGTTAGGATTTAAATGAATGGATTCCTTAATTACATATTAAATTATTTTTAAATGTGAATAACGCACAAGAGTCCTAACTACTCTCGTCGGAACCACTGCGACTACGGCATCCCCAATTGGGGTTTGTTGTGAGGCTGAAGGTTGGGGGGAGCACTGGCGACGCTGCTCTGAAAATATGGTGATTTACTTATAATCCGTACTTATTAGAAATCAATTAGTAAGAAACATTATGTAAAAATTATTCCTCAAACCTTATTTGTAGAGAAGGTCTATTCTAAGCTGTTTTCGGAGGGCAAAATTTTTCTTTTTATTTTATTTTTTTTTTTTTTGATTTTTGATTACACCTAGATTGTGTGCAGTTGGAAATGCATTCTCAGAAGTAGTAGATTTGTTTAACTGCACGGAATCTCAATAAATCAATGTTAACATAATACTTAGAATTCTTGTGTTACAGTTAAACAAAATTATTATTAATACTAGCTGATACCCGGCATGCGTTGAATGCCAATTAAATAAATAAGATGTTTCTCCCTTCGTGTCATTTCCCATTGGTCCCCGTTCCCCCTCCGACTCCTCTTCCTCTTTCCCTCCCGCTCTCCCCTTTCTCGCGGACTTTCCCCCCCTCCCCCCTCCCGCATTCCGCTTCCACCTCGTTCACCTTCCCCTCTCCATCGTCCCCCCTCCTTAATTCCCCCACCGCCCCTCCCGCAAACCCCTCCCCACAGCATTATTTCCCTGCTGCCTAACTCCTTAAAATACACCCATTTTTCCAACAACTCGCTTGACCTATTTAAATTTTTTATGAAAATTTCATAATGCCAGAGCTCACCAGTATATATATATATATATATATATATATATAAATATATATATATTGAACTATTCACGGGCATGTTCACTACAATTCAAAAAAAATTAATAGCAATCGGATGAAATTTTAATCGTAATCGTATGAATTCTATGAATAGTATAGGAAATAAGTTACAAACAAACCAAAATTTAAACAAACATTAATTTTTATATTATAGATAACATTTTTGTAAATGCCAATACCTATACAGGCATGGGTAAATAGAGTAGATCGATTAATTTACCTATGAATGGACTTTTTTTATTTAAAATACGCAAATCAGTTGTGGCTTTGTCTGTACGATTCAAACTCTAGAACTTAAACTTTGAATTTATCTGTAATTATCAAAATTGGTCACTGATCAAATCACTGATCAAATCTGATCACTAAAAGAAAAGTAAAATTACTTAAATCTTAAGTAATTAGGTAGCAAAATTATTTAAATGATGATTCTACATTTAAATGATGAATTCCTAACGCTTAAAATTTTACTTTTTTTATATGAATACCCCAAAATAGCACCAACTTCTTCTCCTGTATGGAGCCGGTGAGACTATGGCATTCCTTATTGAGGTATGTTGTATGGCTAAGGGTATTGGAGTGGGGAGGAAGATGGGTAAGAGAAAGGTGGGAAAGTACCTGGCTTTTCAGATCTGGTTACAAAACACGCCTAAAGACATTTCAATCAACGCAACGTTTCAATTCAGAATGGCGATACTGAGAATATTTTTCACTCCAGAGCGTGCCGCAAATATGCTATATATTATTTTATGTGATTAAATTGTGATATAACCCAAATTAATCAAATATAATTCATTTGCCCACGACGGGATTAGAACCCGCAATCTCCCGGATTGCTTCCACGATGTTCATTCTCTTTGTTTAACAAAGTTTGTTTTTGAAAGGCGAAGATCTTGTGGAAAATATTTGTATTTTTTTTGTAAATATTATCGGTTTTAGAAGTTCTACAATTATTTTTATTATTTTTTTATAAATTTAATAATATTATTATTCAATTTATAAAATCAGTTTTTTTTTTAAACAAGTTCTGCTGTGGAAAAAAAATTAACGGTTTTAATAAATTGAATAATAAATTATTAAATATATAAAAAAATGAAAATAAAAATGGAGTTCTACAAATTTAACTTGATAGTAATAAATATTATACAATTATATTATCGGGTTATTTTTCATCAGTATGGAAAGCACGTTGTGCCTTTGTGCCAGTTGTGCCCTTTCACCTTCCCCGCATTCCTTCTCCCCTCTTCCGCTGTCACCTTTCTCGCGAATCCCCCTTCAAGCTATCTCTTACCACCTTCTCCGCCTTCCTCCTACCATCTCCCTCTCTCCCATGAATCCCCCCTTTTAATTCCCGGATTCGCGTGTGACAAATTTCATTTTTTTATGCAAATTTCATAACGCCAGAGTTCACCACTATTTATATATAAAGAAACCTTCGCGGGCATGTTCACAACAACTCACCAATTTTTGATGAATAGTATAGGAAATAGTTTCATAAGGCTAAAGTTCACTATCCTATAACTTAATACGCACATCATATTCCCAAAGTTTCATCGCAATCGAATGAATGGTATGGCAACGCATAACATACAAGCAAACAAACAAACATTATCGTAATGTATAAAAAAAAAATAAAAAATAAACTTTAAAACTTTTCTATATATAATATGTAATATAAATACGCCTTTATCACTTGTATTGAAGTGAAAATCTGAATTATAATGAACGGCATTGTGTTAAGATTTAATGCACACAATAACACCGAGGTAGGAACGTATACTAGTCCCAGCGAGAGATCATAAGTGACGTCACATTCTAGTATCTTTCGTTTTTTTCATGGACATAATATTACTAGACCTGCCTTAAGTCATAAAAGCGTATTATTTCCCCGTCCCCATACCGGTTCCATTTGGAGCCGGCTGGACTCACGTACGGCTTCACGTGAATCTAGAAAATGTGTCATTTTTTTGCGAACTAGCATCGAGCTCTCATTGGTTCATTTTACGAAATAACACCGCAAAAATGGTGGCTTGTGCTACTAAAACGTGTAAAAATATAAGTGAATAAGATAATAAACCCAATTGTCGTATTACATTCGATAGGTAAGCATTGTTTTACAACATTTTAAGCTTATTCAGATCATATAATCAGTTTAATAACTTATAGTACGACATCGCGATATATCTGGCGAGGCATTTCTCGAGTGTGCTCGTCGATGTTTATTGGGGTAAGTAAATTATGAAACATTTGTAAAAATGTCTTAACTAAATACAGCAACAAAATATTCGACTCTGAAAATAGCTACGAACTTTACTTTGCCATATTTTGACTTCGCGAGTTCGTTGAAAAAATGGCGAGTAATTCGCGCTCCCGTGAAAAAAGGTCTATTCATTCAAAAGCAGATTTTACTTTTAAGAACTAAATGGTGAAATTATAATGCGAGATGCCTATATACTGTCAGATTGATTTATTGACGAATCACAGTCAACTCACCACTCAGCGTCCCGCTACAGTTAGTGTTTACCCCTAACCTGTATGTTCTCGTCTGGTAATATTCATGTTATGTCTATGGTTTTTTTCGTTTTCAGACAAGACGCGTGAGAAAGATAAGGACGTCCTTACAAAGCTCTCGCTGGGATTACATTAACTACCGATCAGTATTTGCATCTATTGTTTACACATGATTGAATCTTGGATGAAAGAAACCAAACAATAAATGTTGAATCTATAGAGATAGATGTATTTATAGAGTTCAAGGCTATATTCACATTTGTCTGCAGAATTATAATTATTTTACACCTGCATAGCATAACAGGTGTTTTTGTAATAAGTAGCTGGTACCTACTTAATTAACGTGATGTTTTTATCAATTAATAATATGTTGAATGAATTTCCGGATTACGAAAATAGGTACATAGTATAATTACAAGGACTTTTCGTTTTTCAATAAAGACGCTTGATTTTAAAATGTAAATAAGGTTAAATAAGTTGTGTGTGATAAAATCTCTACTTTTTTTTTAAAACTATAAGTGTGGAATATCGTTGTTGCATATTTAATATGTACAATGTGACAATTTTGGCGAAAATGAGTTAATATACACGTATTTTTCTTTTTTTTCCCCATCTTCAACAATGTAAAAATATCAAATATTTTAGGCGATAGAAAATAAACCATATGAGAACAATCAAAATAGTTCTTAATAATTAATAATTGATAGTTTATCAGGTAATACAAAAAAAAAATTAAACAATATATTTTAACTCCTTTACAACATATTTATAACATATCCCTAAAAGAGGGACATTTTCCAGAACAATTTAAAATCTCCACTATAATACCAATTCACAAATCGGGTGACACACAAACATTAAACAATTATAGACCTATCTCCTTAGTTTCAAACCTTTCAAAAATATTTGAAAAATGTATCAAAGATAGAGTAATAATATACCTGAAACAAAAAAAAATTCTGTCTGAAAATCTATATGACTTCAGAAGTAAATTAAGCACTGAAGATGCAATATTCGATTTGACAAAACAAATATACACATCTGTTGATCAAAATAAAAAAAGTCTAGCTATATTTTTAGACTTAAGAAAAGCGTTTGATACGGTAAATCACAATCTACTCATAAAAAAAATTATCAAATAGGTTTAAAAAAAAATACACTCAAAATTCTCACTAACTATCGCAAAGACAGAAAACAAAAAACAAAAATAGGAAATACACAGAAACAGGGATAAAAAATGGAGTACCACAGGGAACTGTACTTGGGCCAATTCTGTTTCTAATATATATAAATGATTTATGTAACGTTGTTATCCCTGGTAATATTGTATCTTACGCGGATGATACAGCAATAATTGTAAATGGAAAATCCTGGCCTGAAACTTTTTTAAAGGCAACAAAATGTATTTTACATGTCTCATCATGGCTAACATGCAATAAACTCTTTTTAAACTATACTAAAACATTTTCATAAAAACAGTAAAAACAAACCTCCCAATAACCTTAAAATTAGAATACATAATTCTAACTGTAATCAAGTAACATGCACTTCTTGCTTTGAACTTGGAAAAGTTGATAAGATCAAATATTTGGGTATATATATTGACACAAATTTAAACTGGCAATCACAAATTAATAATACCGTTTCTAAATTAAGATATCTTACGTACATATTTTACAGACTTAAGGAAGTACTCAATATTGACAAATTGAAAATGATTTATTTTTCTTTGGTGCAATCCTCAATCATGTATGGTATATTAGGATGGGGTGGCGCCCTTGATACATTTATAAAACCGTTACAAATAGTCCAAAATCATATTATCAAGGTTATATATAATAGAAAGAGGACATTGTCGACAGACCAATTGTACAAGGAATCTCAACTATTTAGTCTTCGCAAATTATTTATACTACAAAGCATGAAATATATTTTAAAAAACTAAAACAAATTCCAAAAATGTGAACCCAGAATCAATTCTAGAAAAAATCATGTATTTTATAGCCCCCAAACAAATACCAAACTAATGCAAACTCACAGTAGTTTTATTGCATCTCGCACTTTTAATCTATTACCAAAAAAAAATCAAGAAGCAACTAAACCAGCTCAATATCTAAAAGAGTTGAAATTGTGGCTGAGTAATGTAGATATTCAAGTATTATTAATTTAATCTTTACTTCATTCTAATTATCATTTTTGTTTCTGTATATTTTACTTTCTTTTCTTTTACTATATTTTTAGTAGCTTAAATGTTTATTTTTTTACTTCGATATATTTAAATTATTTACGTCTTGTACAATCTTTAGACAACTTTTAATTATAATCTTACCTCTTTTATTTTTTACATATTAATCTTGGTATATTCTTTAGATGCTCTCTGTTATTTTTAGGTACAAAAATAATATGTAAATTCTTATATTACCCACGCACAGGCTGCGCCTTGTGGGTTTCCCTATCTTTATTTCTTTCTTGCATAACTGTAATGTCAAAATGTAAAAAAAGGGAAAAAATAGGGAAATAAATTTTTTAAAAAATAAAATAAAAAATAAAATTTAAAAACTCATATCCTCTGCATACCACCACACAATTCAATTGCCTTGGTATGTACCTAATATTAACATCATTTTGTGATGCCAAACTGCCAATTTTGAATAAATTTCAATTAAATATTTTGACATTATTTTGATGAAAACTGTATAGAATATGAACCATGAGAGAAAAACGCGTTAAAGTTGTAGCCAATGATCGAAACCACTCATGAGGAGGCCCTCGATCAAAAATGTATGTGTTAACATAATTGTGAATGATTACAATTATGTTTTTGTTTGTTTTTTATTTACTTTAGCCAACGTTTCGGACAACGTTACAGCGTCCATCATGACGATGGACGCTGATAATGGACACATGTGCCCTGATAATGAACACTGTAACGTTGTCCGAAACGTTGCCTAAAGAAGGAGGTAGCGCAATACAGCATAACACCTCAAAAAACAAAATTAAAAAAGAAATCACAATGATGATTGCCGATAGAAATTAATATCTCTATAATTGATATGTAGATGGAAATATAAATACATTATTGGTTCTTATATTATGGTGAATATCTGAAATGGTGAATGATATTGTGTTTCTTCTGAATTATGAAAAAAAATGCGATAGGTCATGGCCAACAGTACCTTCCGTAGCTATCGAGAATATGTGAAGGTCATATCTATAGCCAAAATGATTGTTTCTTCTTGTGTATCTTGACCTCCTGAAGATTGGCAGAAAGGTCTGAATTTCCGATGCAATGACTTCATTTTACATAACTTAACAAAATATATTTAAACCGTTGATAGAATAATAATTTTAATATTTTTAAATTTTTCGAAATATTTAATTATTTTTCACATTATGTCAAAAATACAACAATTTTATGATGTCTTCCTTATTTGAAGAAATTAAAAGAATTATATAAAAAAAAAAAATATATTGTATGAATTTAGGATGTTCGAAAATAAATTAACTACATTAAAGAATTATAAAAAAATCAATATCTGTTAAATGAAAACAAAATTGTAACCAGCTACAATACATGCGATCTTAGTGTTATTCTCGATAGTAAGTTACAATATCGATTTTATATTACGACCCTATGGAATAACAAGGTTCCACGTGTTGCGGTAACGTCTTGCGATTATGAACTCTAAAGTATCTTACCGTAGATCCCATTATCGCACGACGTTACTAAGGCAGGTGGAACCATGTTATTCCAAGATGTCAATTAATCAAATAATAAACAAATCAGCTAAAGTGATTGGTTTCATCATAAGAAATACAAAATAATTCACAAACATTGTTATTATCAAACAACCATACTTTGCTTATGTACGAAGCCATCTAGAATTTGTGTCAACTGTCTGGTCTCCATTTTATGCATTATATATAAACAAAATTGAATCGATTCAGAAAAAAATCATAAAAGTTAATGTTCTCTCTCCCTCTTTTACTTTTCATACTCTGTATTTTTGTATGTCGTTCAATTTATTTTATTTATCCGTGATAAAGGTTCGGGTCGAACCAAAACCGGTTTCTATATTGACATATTTTATTGTTATTTCGAGTATTGTGGTTGTAGACGTCTTTCTTGTATTGTCGCTTAATGTGAGTTTGTTATTATTTTGGTTTTTTTTGGCAGATTGTATGTAGTGAAACGTATTTTTTTTAAATCTCATTTAATATCATCACTTTTGTGATATAATATGATTATATTCTTTAAGTTAATAATTGACCCAATGCCATTTCCAAAGATTCAGTATACATAATTTACACTATTTACACAAACAAACAAACACAGCAAATAGTTCCGTGCACGGATAACCGACGTTCGGATAGTGTACGTTTGCTCACATCAAAGTTTAATCTGTATCTAAATGTTAAATCAATCAAATGTTCACAGAAATACTGATTGATGCCAGAACTAGCTTTAGTACATTAGATATTACAACCGTTTACAGAAAGATGGTTCAGAAAATATTTCGGAAGGTGTTTTAAGTAAAAATCGAACAGAAAGACTAAATTGTAAGAAATTGGTTTACAATTTGAATTTCAAGAATTATAACAGGTTTGATTATAAAAAATTCTGCTTATATCTAACTAGCTTTTGCCCGCAACTTTGTCTGCGTAGAATTAGTACTTCGAGTAATCTATTTTCTTTTACTAGGTCCCTTCTACGTTTATGTCAAAATTCTTAACCTATTTATTTTAAATGTCTATAATTCTTGATTCGATTCAAAGTACCTATTAGGCGAGCACTTCAAATAAATTCACTAATTTTAATATTTTCTAAAATAGAATTTTGATTTAACAATCATTGTTTTGCAAAATGTCATTCTCAAATGTGAAATTTTCCATTAAAAAATAATTATTATATTTAATATATTGAAAATTCATAGCTAGCTTTATAAATTATAGCCTATATGTTTTTATGATGTATGAGCAATATTATTGAAAAGTTTCATTAAAATCCATTCAGTAAATTTTGCGTGAAAGAGTAACAAACACATGTACATCCGTACAAACTTTCACGTTTATAATATTAGTAAGATATATAAAAATCTCGTGTCACGGTGTTTGTGGTCACACTCCTCCAAAACAGCTTGTTTGATTTTTATGAAATTTTTTACGCATTATTGGTAGGTATGAGGATAAATAGGTCGTAAAGCATATTTCATACCGCTAGGTGGTTAAGGGTTGTCCCTTATCGAGATTTTTTTCTATTTTTTGACAATTTTTTAATTTTTTTTTATTTGGACTTAAAAAATACTCTCCTATTTTTTAATCGCGACCTTAAAATTTTGTAATCACGATTTTAGTATTTACGTATGAACAAATGTAAACGTCGTTATTATATAATATAATATACCCTTATTGACAATGTTTCCAGTTATTCTGAATCTTTCCACCGTTCTACCCCTCTCCTAAAAACAACCTTCACACTACCCCCCCTTTTAAAATCTAATCATTTCTGTACTTGTGCCCAATATCGCCTTGGTGTAAGCCACCATTCAGAATTAAAACATTGCTTGAAATGGCTTTAGTCGTATTTGGTGACCACATCTGAATAGCCAGGTACTTCCCCACCTTCATCTTCCCCATCTTCTTCCGTTCCTAACTATATTCAGCCGAGAACATACACCAATTGGGGATGCCATGGTCTCACTGGCTCCAGACGTACAAAAATTAAAAAAAATAATTAAGAATAAAATCAAAATGAATTCAACAGATCTGCAACAGTGTAGTAATTAATGTAAGGTTGGAAATGCTATTGAGAATAAAAAAATAAAAACCAAACACACAAATCAGTAGGTGTTTATGTGAAATTCTCTCAATTTTTTGGATTGTCTCACACAGATTTTATTTTCCACGCTTGGGAAAATCCCATGGTTTGGAGATAAAGATGTCAAATCACAATTGAAGCATCAATATTTTTTAAGATGTTTGAGATTTTTGATAATATAAAATAAAATCTTCAACCCATTGTCACAATCAAAGAAAAAACACTAGGTATCTGAATCGACATTATAATTTTTACACTTAATTTTTTTGGTGGAAGAGATCTCAAATAAACTCAAAAATAGAGAAATGCATAAAACAGCATGATAAGTTTAACTTTGAATGAATCATTTTAATGAAGTCATCAATTCATACATTGGAAGGAATATAATTTTGTACAGCCTTGTAAATAATTACGCGATAATTACTATTTTTAAATCCTTAGTGAAAAAAATTGAGGTCACCTAACCTTTATGTGGCGCGGTTGAAGTACAACTTCTTTGAATAAAAACTAAAAACTTACAATTTTTAGGCGGCGGAACATGATTAGGTCGTTGATTTTTTCGTTTACAATTATTTATACACGGAGAACAATGTTATTCTAAAATTTTATTCGTAAAGACTGTTAAAAACGGGACTGAAGTTCTTACGAACAAATTAACAGTGTTTCAATGTTTATTGGCGGGAACATGTAAGAATAATTTGTTGGTATACGTATACCAATAAATTATTCTTACATTTTCCCGCAAATAAACATTGAAACACTGTTAATTTGTTCGTGTCCCGCTTTTAACCGTTTATACGAATAAAATGATCGTATTTTAGAATAAAAAATTTCTCCGTGTAGATGAAGGGGTAAAATTTTCCTGTGATTCAGCCATTTGAATTCTAAACAACACTATTTTTATTGTCACACTACCGCCATTTTTTACTTTAATATCTAGAATTCACAAGAATCAGAGAGAAAAAATGGTTAATATTCATCGTAAAAAATAATACAAATCAAAAGGCTCACCTAAAATCTTTAGTTAAATCATATAATAATCAACCAAACATTACAAGAACCTGTTGAACTTACCTTCTATATTAGTAAACCAAAATAAACAAGTGACGTCTGACGTTTGAGTTTGGTTTGACGTTTTGTTATTCGTTGCTAGGATTCGCACTCATGGTTTCCATGCCTACGACGTTAATATGATGAAATATAAATGGAACGTCATTTCCATTTTCAAATGTTAATTCTTTTCAAAAAATATTTGAGTTACCCGTCGTAATGCCCCCAAAGAACTCTTACTTCAAAAGTTACAGAAAGGTATTAAAAACAAACTCTTGATAATAAACAAATAATTTAATTTAAATGAAAATTTTGCAAAGATTAAATAAATAATGTAATTCTTGAATAATTTGTATAGCGCTGTCTTCTAATGAAAAAATTACCTCAAAGGCATAATTTTACTTAAGTATCCACTTTGAAATGAAACTCATCTTAGTAAATTGTTCTATTATTTTTCTAAAACAAAAAAACGATATATTTCTATTAATAATATCAATTTATGTTTGCAACTCACCAGGTTATGAACCGGCGTCCTCTAGGCTTTCAGACAATAAACTTGCCACTCATGCGGGTGACACAGAATATATCTTCCAATCTTGGCATGAAATCAGACTCTTGGACCACTTGTCCAAAAATAAGTCATAAATTAATGTCATCCGACGATGGAGACAATCTGTTCGACAATTTACACTATTTTTTTTTTCATTTTTCCAACTTTTATTAACAAAAACATCATTTTACTTGAAAATTAACGGAAACTGTGTATAAATTTTCTTTTGTTTAGTTCTGAAACATATCCAGATCGTTTGTTTGAAAATTCGTTCCATTCCATTTTCAAATGCTGTGTGATCAAAATTTCAAACGAAGAAAATGGAACGAAGAAAACTTCCATTTTCAAACTTCGAATCGTTCGCGATTAGTAGGATGTGCGCTCCCACTCATCCTGCGCCCAGCGCGCTGTTGGAAAATTCTAAAAACCACACACAAAAAAGTCTAATCGTATGTAAAGGAAACATGAAAATAAGTCGATGCATTTTGGAACCTTTTAACTCGATCACTCGATTTTGCTAGCGTCATTAACTTATCGCCGCAAAGACGTCAGTGTCGGGGTATACGAATTTTCACAGGCAGTCAGTCGGCGTCTGCCGTAACAGACGGACGTGCGTCGTGTGTCGCTCTCCCGCAGTTGCGCTAACAGTTGTGGAATTGCTGATTCTTAAGTGTTTGTTAATAATTCATAGTGGAAATAAAACCATTCAAGTATATTATTTACTTTATATATGGACGTCAAATCTATGACGAGTGAGGTGATAATTTTTTTTTCACGTGATTTTTAATGTGTGTTTTTTTGTAAGTATTCTTGAACTATTTTCTTGTACCACTTGTTATGCTTGCTGATATCTGTAGTTTGTTATTTTACTTTGATTAGAAAAAAAAAGTATATTGTTGTTTAAATATTGTTATTGTTTATAAGAAAAATATATTGTTTATTCATTTAAAAATAGGTCACTAATAACAGAAAATATTGAACCACATTTTTTTATCTAAATTATTTTGAGAGTTGGAATATTAGGCAAAAAAGTTATTATTTATAATTACCCAAACCTGATTTTGCAAACTTTACACATAACTCAAATTTATCAAAATTTTTAGTTTTTAAAACTATTAGCAAAATTTACAATTTTGATTGCTTTTTATTGTAAATAAATATATTTAATAAAATAAATCGTTTTTGTCAGCAAGTGAAAAGTGATAAACATTAGATCCATTTTCTGAAGGAAAACTAAGCATTTAAGAAACCTTAACGAATTATTAAAATATTTTGATGTATTGTATAGTAATTTAAAAACATTCTTACACTTGCAATTGATAAATTGGTTGTAGTGAATTTTATTTTAGTTTAGTTATTTTTTTGTAGATTTATGTATGAAGAGCTGAAAATATTTCAATAAAAAATAAAATATACCTAGCAACCGACCGCGACGGGAAGTTTTAAGTAATTTTAAAGTGACTTTAAACCCAGTATTTTCTTTTCATTTACTTAGTTTTAAGTAAATTTATATTTCAAAATGCCTGTTTTAGAAATTAATGAGAAAAACATACACTATTAGTTTATCTGGTTTTTATGTAGTGATAAATGTAGATATCTAGATAAAAGAGAATCTATAATATTTAGCTAATTTATATAGCGCTGTTTTCGTGAAAGAGCGCTTTGGTATTATAAAAACATAATATGTTTTAATTTTGTCAGTATTTAAATCTCTGATACAAAATCTTTATATGATCCAACAATCCTAAACTTCTGAAACATATTTATTAACAGTAATTTATATACCTACCTATTGACTAGTTAGCAGCTGTGTGAACAAATTCGCCGGGTTTACCCAAAAATAGTGCCTTCAATTCCCATTCTAGCTACATAAGTCTACGTTTTCCGCCTGGAAATATGTATAACTTTTTTAAATAACTTTAATTTAATTTACTTTATTTTTTGGGTTATTTTGCCTTCCTTCCATTTAGCCAACGTGTCGGACAGCGTAACATCTGTCCTGATGAACGACACTGTAATGCAGTCGGAAACCTTGCATTTCCATTTCCACCATTTCCGAAAATTAATCACGACAATTTAATTTAAATGTGTCAATTATTTAAAAGTACCTACTAAATAAATGTTTTTTTCGTAAATATGGGCAACATTTAATTTTTTTTTTCTTTACAAATTTACATTCACTATTAAATACATGAAAGTTATAAGTTCCGTATGTCTCATTTCCTCAGCACATTTTCTATTTCCAAACGCAGCAGTTACATGGAAAATAAATTTCGTTGCAATTTTCTAAACAAGCTTTTGAAATATGTTCTACAATTTGTCTGTTTTTGCAATTTTTCATTTAAAATATTTATCCACAAAAAAATGTTTTTTTGTACGAGTAACATCTTGTAGTGTAATGCAATATCCATATATCTGTTAAAATAACTGTAAAACTGACGGGTTTGTCAACTCAATTAGGTAATAAATAATTATACAAAAATAATAAACCATAATAACGAGAAATGTTTTATGAACGTTTTGTTTAGCGTTAACCTAAAATCCTCACTTTTTCCTTAAAACGATCTAAATATAAATGATTATTTTCCTCAAATAATTATCTAACCACAATTTATATTTGTTCTCTAGTAATTCAAAGAAACAATGCGAAATTTGTAAGAAAAAATTGAATTGATAATCAATCCAAATGTTCAAATACAAGGATATTTATTAGACCATCAAAGAAGAAGAAATAATATGAGATTCAAAAATATGACGTTTAAATAATAATTGGAATGGCGTTTGTCCAGGAAAGACGAGAGGTTCTAGGTTCGAGTCGCAGTTGCGACCGTTATCTTTTATTTTTTGTGTCTTGTTCATTTTCATATTTTTATTAAGATTATTAGTGTTATCGTCTCCTTCAATGATATATTACATTGATAGAGTAACCTTCAAAATATATGAAAAGAAAGTTTTTCTTATAATTTTTTTTTTTTTTTTATTAATTTTTGTCAATCTCATATTTAAAATTCAGAATTAACTTCTAAGGAGTAACCAACTAAATAACTAACCATCACGCCGTTTCCCCGCAGAGGTAGGCAGAGCGGACGGACCGCTAAACAACTCGGTCTTGGCAAACACTCCTTGCCTCATTCACATTCAAACATCTTCTATTATTCTGACTCTTGACATGGCCCGACTCAAGTATCTGATTCACTTGATCGTGCCACGTCTTCCTTGGGAGTCCTCGGCTTCTTCTACCATTCACATTTGCGTCATAAATCTTTTTACTATGCCCAAACCATCTAAGCGTCCCTTTCCTAATCTTACTTATTACGCTCAGCATTGCATTCTTTTCGCATCTCCACATTCCTCACACGATCATACGTGGTTTTGTCACACACACGCCTCAGGGATCTCATTTCTACAGCATTCAGTCTACATTCATCCTTTATAAGGATGAATGTTTTTTCTAATGAGTATTTTTCTTTAATGATATATTGCATTGATGGGAATAACATTCAAAGAAGAAGAATTATTAAAATAAATATTTAATTTTAACGAAAAAAGCAAAAAAAATCTGAACAATATTTATTGATGACAAGACAAATTGCAAAAATACAGCCTTTACAAAAAATGTAAAAATTATTAAAAATTAAAAAAAATTAAAAAACCAAAAAAAATACACATCGTCTTTATGTTAGTCTTACTTTTAATGACAGCATAAGTTAAAAATTTGTGAATTTAACAGAAAATCTGTTTACTCTCGATGTCTGATGTAGCTAACAAACTCTCGAATGGTGAGTTCCGACGTAATGTAATTCTAACTAAAAATTATATTTATCCGATCAGATATCGGACATATTCTGTCACAAGGTCAGAATCAAAAAAATCCAAATAAATGGAATATTTCTGAATGTACCTATCAGAAAACTAAAAACTGTTTTTGAAAGGTGATAGATTGGCTTCCAAATTTTAATAAAAATAAACATATAATTTCTAAAATGTGAATTTTTTTATACATCATAATTTTTTCTTTGAAAAATGGTTCACCTTACGTTTTTTTAATCAAAAACTACTGACATTGAAAAAAGAAAAACAAACACATTTTCATTAATATGTCATCGAAGAAGAGGATAACAGTAATAATAATTTTTTTTTTAAATATAAAAATGAACACGACACACATACAGAACAATAATAAAAGATAATGGTTGCAACTGGGACTCCAACCCAGAACCTCACGTCTAACCGGGACATATGCATTAACCATTTTTTCACCATATTACGAGACTGTCGTATTTGTCAACTTCATATTTCAAATTTCAGAATTAACAATATTATCTTCGACTAATGTTTTTTTTCCAAATTATTGGCAGCTACCTTTTTCATTGGAAACAAGTTAAGAGGCCCTGAGGGAAATTATTTTCTTAAGGGCCTCCTGTGTGGAGTTAATGTAAAAAATCTTGTGTTATTACTACCAAAACGTGTATATGGGAAGAATGTCTTGATTTTAATATAATCGGATTAAACGCGTTAAGTCCCGGTTTGCCTTGAATACATTGAATACACAATAACTTTCGTGGGTGTTATAGAAGTTAAGTGCATTTATAGGCGATGAGAATATTATATGTTTGTGTTACGGGTAATGCTACACGGAGAAAAATGTTATTAACAAACGATCATTTTAATAGTAAAAACGGTACTGAAGTTCTTACGAACAAATTAACAGGTTTTCAATGTTTATTGGCGGCAACATATAAGAATAATTTGTTGGTATACGTAATTTCGTACGTCTACCAACAAATTATTCTTACATTTTCCCATCAATAAACATTGAAACACTGTTAATTTTTTCGTAAGAACTTCAGTCCCGTTTTTAACCGTTTTTACTATTAAAATGATCATTTTTTAATAACATTTTTCTCCGTGTAGAATACGAAGTAATCCTAGGTTTATCTGATTTAACTTATCATTACCCTATTCTGTTGGGTAAACTTAAAAAATCGACAAAAATAAATTAATAAAAACCTGACCTAACCTAATCTAACCTAACCTAACAAAACCTAACCTAAGCTAACCTAACTTAACCAAACCTAACCTAACCTAACATTATCCGGCCAGTGTTGGGTAGATGTCTAATATAGAAAAAAACACTCTTGAATGGTGAGTTCCGACGTAACTTAGTTTACCTAGCTTATTCCAACTAAATGTTTTATTTATCCCTTCAGATATCAGACATATTTTTTCACAAGGTTCGCAATAAAATCTACATAAAAACCAAACCTAACCTAAACTAACCAAACCTAACCTAACCTAATATTACCCGGCCAGTGTTGGGTAGATCTAAGGCGCTCCGCTGATGAGGCAACTGAAACCAACCTAAAACCGGCTGGTTTCTTTATCTTGATTGGTCAAAACGCTAGTTTAACCATAGACGAAGAACAATCAGCTGACAGCTGGCAACTAGCAACGGCCGGCCACGGCAATCAGCAGTGCGAGTCGCGAGTCACCGCATCCGTTACAGTTGAAATTTTCCAGTTGCCTCAGTGAGCGGATCGCCTAAGTGTACACTGGTAACTTCGAATTCGTTTTTATTTTTGTCAGTTTTCGAACATTACGTTACATGCTAGGAAT
This sequence comes from Limnephilus auricula, assembly GCA_951813805.1. Taxonomy (NCBI): domain Eukaryota; kingdom Metazoa; phylum Arthropoda; class Insecta; order Trichoptera; family Limnephilidae; genus Limnephilus; species Limnephilus auricula. The sequence continues at coordinate 4,697,686 of OX638409.1, read as the reverse complement.
ACATCGTACTGTAGATAAATATAGAATTAGGTACACATAAAATATTCAACTAGTTTCGAGAGGCCAATTAGATGGATAGAATGCTCGGCTAGCAGTTGACCGAACCGAGTTAAATATTTAAAGCTGATGCAGACTTAGTTACTACTCTTTCTGTCAACAAGTTTTCGAAGTAAAAAGGTCGTTCTTAAAATGTTTGGTTTTTATAAAGGTTTAGTACATCACCTTTATATGAAAGTTTTTTGTTGCTCTCGATTTTATTGCACATGCCCGTCTTAAGATAAACCTAACACAATAGATAGAGCGTATGTGAGGATCGGCTAAATGAAGCATGAAGAAGAAGTAAAATGATGTTGAATTAGGTTAGAAAGATGCTCCCGTCTGGTGCCAGTGACACTATGGCATCCCCAATTAGGGTATATTTGGAGGCTGAAGGTGGTGGGGAGGGGAAGGAGATTGCGAGGAAGAAGACGGAGAAGTACCTGGCTATTCAGATCTGGTCGCCAAATACGGCTAACGCCGTTTCAAGCATCGTCTGAATTTTGAATCGTAGTCTTAAACCAGGTCGATACTGAGAGTATCTTCCACTCTGAAACGTGCCACAAATATACTCCCGTTTACTGTCAAAAAGTAAATGTCGACTGCCAATGCATTTTTAGGTAAGTATTTAAATTTAAAATTGCCAATTTTTTAATACTTTTAAGTAATTGCTCGGCGTCTGACATTACATAGTGTCAATTCGTTGAAAATACCTTCAGCTATGCCAGAGTATATCGATTTCTTATTGATTCCTTCTCAATATCGGTTCGGCTGTCAAAGGTGAAATCTTGTTCAGGACCTCGATATAAAATTAACGTAGGTTACGCCTATCGATCGGATATCGTAATTTTATCGATTTCACAGTGCTAGAGCTCCAGATGTTATCCTATTACGACTGGCCAAAGTAAAACAATGATCAAACTAAGCTTCAGATATTAATTATACACAACCGCCAACTTTGTACAAATCAAACCAAAGTTGGTTTGGCAAACGGTTGATTTTGGCAGTCCTCTCTGGTCTGGAGCCCCGAAATACTTGAAAAAACCCTCGACTCTGTTCGGAAACTTCGGGCGTGTGCATTTGATAGATAATAAACGGATTGCAATCTTTAGAGAACAGTGCACGGAGAAAAATTTTATTCTAAAATACGATCATTTTATTCGTAAAACGGGTTAAAAACGGGACTGAAGTTCTTACGAACAAATTAACAGGGTTTCAATGTTTATTGGCGGGAACATGTAAAAATAATTTGTTGGTATACGTAATTTCGTACGTATACCAACAAATTATTCTTACATCTTCCCGCCAATAAACATTGAAACACTTCGTAAGAAATTCAGTCCCGTTTTTAATAGTTTTTACTATTAAAATTATCGTTTTTTAAAAATTTTCTCCGTGTGCGATGTTTTTCTCGTTCTGCCGGTTTTATCCTCCTAGGAACTAGCGTCATTGATTACTCCGGCACGGTGCACATTCGGGAAACACGCCAAACGCGCGTCTAATATTGATACACTGTTGACAATTCTCTCAGTTGACTCTATCTTCAGTTTTTTCCTCCAGTGTGTAGTTAACTTAAAAAAATACATTTCTTTGGTATTTAGAATTATTTTGTTAATAAAAATTTGTTAGTATAACCACTCGAGCGCTTTTTGCCACATCATGGCACTATTTCCAAAACCTCCGATTGCTTTGTTGCCAAAATGTGGCAATTTTTTTTATTTATTAAAACGACTGTATATAATATATTGTACATTCAAAATATAACAAAATAAATATTCTCTAGATTCTTTAAAATGTTTTAAGGTTAAAGATTTAATTATATTTAAAATCCTACAAATATGTGATAATAGACAAAAGGTAGGGGAATTCATTGGCTACATAGAACTGTAATCAGTTTGTATGTCTTAATATTCAAATTCGGGCGTATGATTTTTTAATGTGGGCGGAAAATTTTTCTTCAGCAATCCGAGAAAAAATATTTTAATTGCTCTGTCGCTCAAGTGGATAATATGTTTTATTACTGTGTGATCGTGAACACGATGTAAATAATATACAATCAAAATCAAAACTAAATAATACATCTACAATCAAAATCACTGCTGAGTTGTTTTTGTACAAAAATGTGATCTGATAAGATTTAAGAATTTTCACAGCCAAAAGTATTTTTGGGGTGTTATGCCTGTTACGCTATCTCCTTCTTTAGTCAACGTTTCGGACAACGTCACAGTGTCCATCATCAGGGCAGATGTGTAGAAACGTTGGCTAAAGAAGGAGGTAGCGTAACAAGGCATAACATCCCAAAAATAAATACCAAAAAAATGTGATCTGTTATATTAATTCATCGCATCTATTAGAAAGGATTACATTTCGTTGCCCTGAATGCAGCACCAGGCCCCCTAGCACACTCGATCGATAAGGATTAATAGGATAATTTTCGGTAACTTATCGGCGTTTTCCAAAGGTGATAAAATACGCTTTCAAATTATATTATTAGAAATAACCGTATACATTTTTAAATATAAATATTTGGAATGCAAACTTTGAAAAGTAAAAAAAATGGCTCACCTTAAGTTTTTTTTAACTAAGATTTCTGAGATGTATGTGTGGTAAAACCATGTATGATCGTGTGAGGAATGTGGAGATCCGAAAAGAATGCAAGGCTGATGTGAGCGTAATAAGTAATATTAAGAATGGGACGCTTAGATGGTTTGGGCATGTTGAGCGAATGAATGAAGAAAGGAGTGTAAAGATAATTTATGACGTGAATGTGAATGGTAGAAGAAGTCGAGGACGCCCAAGGAAGACGGGGCACGATCAAGTGAATCAGATACTTGAGTCAGGCCATGTCAAAATTTTTTGTTTAAAAAAATGGAAGAGTATGTATGAATGTGAATGAGGCAAGGAGTGTGTGCTAAGACCGAGTTGTTTGGCGGTCCGTCCTCTCTGCCTACCCCTGCGCGAAACGGCGTGAAGTTAGTTAGTTAGTTAAATTATTGATGACGAAGAAAATAAAAACACACGTATTTTATTAGAAAAATTAATTCTAAACGTCATTGTTAACTCACTTTTCTAACGTTTTATATAAAAATAATTCTTAAAAAATTCACATTTCTTAAGTTTAACAATGATTTTTCAAATTATTAAGATATACTTTTTAATAAATTTGTGATTAACTTTTACATTTAAAAAATATAGCGCGTTGTAATATTATCTTTCTGATGACGTTTAGATTATGCTTCTCACAATGATAGTAAGGGAGACACAGCGATTTCAATGAGACCTATGTGAGCTGGGACCACAATGGTTTCCTGTGATTTAACGGGTTTTTAATATTGCGTCTCATAGTCCCCAAGTAACTATATGATTGTGTTCATCTCTCGTACCAAACGACCTAATAGTCAAGACGTAAAATTCTTATCACTCTAAGTCATTATTAACGGGCTGTAAACAACTTCCTACATATAAATTATAGAAACTTCAATTGCTATAATTTTCAATAATTGCATCGGATTTTGAACCCAGTAGCGCAATTACAAACAAATTACTTTGGCCGCCACGGCTAATGCTAATATCCTAGCCCAGGTCTGGCCAACCCAAATAGCACCACGGGCCGCATTGACGACCTAAAACTTTCCAAGCGACGCACAGGGGAAGCGGGGGTGCTCAACCGATTAAAAATATGTTAAATTACTAGCTAATATCCGGCATGGTTCCGGCATAATTTCCCACTATTTCCGTTCCCCTTACGCAACCTCTCCCACGTTCTACTTTCATCTTCCCCCTCCGCTCTCCCGCTGTCCCCCTTCTCGTGGCCTTCCACCTTTTCCATCTTCACCCCTGCCGCGAATCCCCTCTCCTTAAATCTTCTCCGCCCCTTCCAAATACCCCTCCCCCTTACGAATTTTTTCCCTGTCGCTAAACTCATTGACTTATTTCAATTTTTTTATGCAAATTTCATAAAGCAAGAGCTCGCGGCATGAAATATACTTTTCAACCTATTCTTATACCTACCAAGTATATAAGAACAAAAATCATAATTTGTGTGATCACAAACACTGTGACACGAGATTTTTTTATATATTAGATTTGTTATAGCATTTTACTCCAGATTTTCGTTGGCTAAATAATAATTTCCAAAAGAATTACGGTTGGTCATCTTGCCTCACCTTGAAACACTTGACTTGTTTGAATACTACTATTATAGACATTAGACGTCAAGACTGTAGAGAAAGTAGTATTAAAGAGCTGCAATACACTGAATAGACGACACACGACACATAATCGGAGAATAATGAAAGACGAATCTCAGAATCCCAACCTGTCGAAACTAAGTAGTTACAAAAATGTGCTTGCTCGTGGCGACGTTGCAAGCAGATTGCTAGTTCTCGAACGCTGAACGAGCGAGAAGTTATGCGCTCCATCTGTTGTTAATCCGGAAAGCCATTTCTAGAGCGAGAAGTTATGCGCGGGAAATACAAATCAGCAGAATAAAAGCATTTGGTTTAAATATAGGAAACTTTATTGGTTTTAATAACTTATATGTGATTTTATAGACATTCTGAAGCACCCAATTCTTAAAAAAATACGAGTATGCTTTAAACCACACGACTGAAGTAAATATTTATTTAGCTCCATCTATATGTATGTCTATATATGTGTGTATATGTATAAAATATATACATATTTTAATTGTCTACAAATATTTATTTAAATTTATTATCATTCAACTCGCCCGATCAAGCCTCAAGCCGTGCGCATCGACGTCCCCCCCCCCCACGTTTGGCGCGATACCGGTATTTCAAAATACTGACTAAAATATTTCATGCACTGGCTATAAGAGGAAGAGAGAAAGAAAATGTGCGCGCACTGCTCTCTCTTGCTTCTACAATGTGATACACCCCGTTCGCCTCGCAACGCATTTCAGTTTTCGTAACGCTATAATTTCCGTAACGCATTCGCCAGTTTACCCCTCGAGTCAAGTGTGCGTAAAGAAGTATTTACTTTAAAAAAAAAGGATACATGACCGCGGGCCTCGGGTTGGCCAGGGCTGTTCCTAGCGATCCTAATGTATTGTTTATTTATACATCCGTTCGTTTAAGTGCCCGAAAATGTTAATTATGTAAATTATCCATTCGACACCTTTGTAGCAATGCCGTATCAAAAGTGAACGTGGGTAGTGAAGTTATGTTCTTGTTTCTTTGAATTGGTCAAAGGTGTAATACTTTGTAATAGTATTGTTATATAATCAAAACAAAATAGCAAAATAGGAGTCTGGTCTAAGCGAGTGTGATTTCCAATGCGTTTTTTTTAAAGATATATTTTATTTCCTAAGCAATTATACGAATGCGATTAAAATTCCATCTGATAGCAATTAAGATTTTTTGAATTGTTGTGAACTTGCCCGTCAATAATTCTACATATATTCTGCCAACCTCTAGCATTATGAAATTCGCATCAAAAAATTAAATAGGTCACGCGAGTTGTTGTAAAAATGGATGTATTTTATGGAGTTAAGCGGAAGGGAAAAAGGCTGGGGGAGACGAGGTAGAGGGGAAGGCGAAGAACGTGGAAGCGAAAAGCGTGAGGGGGGGTTCGCAAGAAAGGGGAGAGCGGGAGAGGGGAAAGGGACGAATGGGAAATGTTACGAAGGGAGAGAAAATTTATTTATAATTGACATTTCAACGCATGCCGGGTGTCAGTCAGCTAGTATTTAAATATTTGTTTTAATTTTGGATTCATTTACGCAATCTTGAGTTTCAACCATTGATCTGTTATGAATTCAAATTTCATTTCTAAGTAAGACTCAAAAATGAGGGCGTACAAACAATATACACCGCACAAAGAACACAATATTGTTTACTTTACAAATTTAACGATCATAAATATCGTACTTCTAAATCAGTGAGCACCGTACAAGAGACGCAACTGCTCCCAACCGCAACCGCTTGGAGAATGAATATAGTGAGAATGAATATAGTGAGAATGAATATAGTGAGAATGAATATAGTGAGAATGAATATAGTGAGAATGAATAAGTGAGAATAAATATAGTGAGAATGAATATAGTGAGAATGAATATAGTGAGAATGAATATAGTGAGAATAAATATAGTGAGAATGGATATAGTAAGAATGAATATAGTGAGATTGAATATAGTGGGAATGAATATAATGAGAATGAATATAGTGAGAAAGATTATAATGAGAATGAATATAGTGAGAATGAATATAGTGAGCATGAATATAGTGAAAATGAATATTGTGAGAATGAATATAGTGAGATTGAATATAGTGGGAATAATTGTAGAGAGAAAGAATGTAATGCGAATGAATATAGTGAGAATGAATATAGTGAGCATGAATATAGTGAGAATGAATATTGTGAGAATGAATATAGTCAGAATGAATACCATGAGAATAAATATTGTAAGAAAGAATGTAGTGAGAATGAATATAGTGAGAATTAATTTGTTGAGAATGAATACAGTTAGAATGAATATAGTGAAAATGAATATAGTAATTAATATAGTGAGAATGAATATAGTGAGAATAAATTTATTGAGAATGAATATAGTTAGAATGAATATAGTAAAACTGAATATAGTAAGAATAAATATAGTGAGAATGAATGTAGTGAGAATGAAGTGAGAATGAATATAGTGAGAATGAATGAAGTGAAAAAAAATATATTGGTAATGAATATAGTGAGAATGAAAATAACGAGAATGAATAAAGTGAGAATGAATGTAGTAAAAATGAATACAGTGATAATGAATATAGTGAGAATGCATGAGAAGGAAGAAAAAATCTGGCTGTTCAGATTTTGTGAAAGAAAGAAAGGAAAGAGACGAAAAGAAAGGAAAGAGAAGAGAAGGGGAAAATCGGGCTTCTCAGATGTGGTCATCAAACACATCATATTAACGTTTCATCTGCCTATCGTATTGAACTGCACCAATCTCATTCTCACATCGCGTATGTAGAAGTTATGTACCTTTGTGTTTTACGGGAATTTCATTAAAATGTACTCCAAAGAAATAACACCATTGATCTCTTTTTGTGTAATAGCTACTGTGAGACACGCCAAATGCGTGCCCACTTTTTGTATACAGTTGTCACTTTTTTGACACCTGGAATTTTCCACTCGTTCTGTTGCCCAATTTTCCATAAAATATTTATATTTACTCTCGCCACCTCATCCTGCCATTCAACCCCCGCCTTTTTTTTGCCCCAGGGACCAAAACCGCCCCCTAAATGTATCCACCACCTTCAGAATCACTTTTCTAAATAATTAATCAACACGGTGAAATAAAATCTACAGGTTAAATAATATAAGTAAATACAACTGAACACTGGCGTTGGATGTCTGTGTTGTATTTCAAACACGACGTACTTAAATACACCTGACAATTTACATTAATTTTATAAAATCAATACAAACTTATTTGATTTAGGTGTTTGTCTTAAACCACAATCCTGTAAACCAGTTTCCCTAACAGTGATAACCACGGCGGTTATAACTTATAAGAGATAATTAATTACTTTTTTTTTTTTTTAATAAGAAATACTCTCTTTTTTAACTTTTGAATGTAACAAGGCCCAATTGATAGAGGTGTATGTCCCGGTAATACGTAAGTTTCTGGGTTCAAGTCCCGGTTGCGACCATTACCTTTTATTATTTTTCTGTGTCTTGTTCATTTTCATATTTTAAAAAATTTGATTATTATTGATATCTTCTTCTTCAATGATATATTGCATTGATAGGAATAACCTTTAAAAGTTAAATAGAGAGTTTTTCTTATAAAAAAAAATTAATATTCATTTAAACTTTTATAAAAAGTCAATAGGTGTTCCATAAAAATAAAATCGGATATATTTATCTGAGACACTATCTAGGTAACAAATACATTCTTTGAATACTTGTTTCCAATAATATTAAAAAAAAAAACATTAGTCGAAGATAATATTGTTAATTCTGAAATTTGAAACATGAAGTTGACAATTACGATAGTCTCATAATAGATCGCAGTGGCCCAATTGGTAGAGGTGTATGTACCGGTAAGACGTAAGGTTCTGGGTTCAAGTCCCAGTTTGGACTGTTATCTTTTTTTTTTTCTGTGTCTTGTTCATTTTCATATTTTTAAAAATTAGATTATTATTGTTATCTTCTTCTTCAATGATAATTAATTAATTCAGCCATTGATAAAAGACCAATAACTCTATTGATGACTTATTGAATGATAGTGAAAACGATTTAATTCAGATTCACTCTTTTATTGTTTTCATTTTTACATGTTTTTTTCTATTCTGGGAAAGGCTAAGTGAAAATAAACTTGGATGTGAAGATTTCCGTTGTAAACCAGTTAGGTTTTGAACTCGGAAGTAGCGGCACCTATTGGATACGCCAGATTTAAATTTCCAACAATTTTTATGTAAAATTATTTTAGTTTGCAACCCTCGTGTTTCATATTTTTTATCATCTGAAAAAATCTCTATTGAAAAGAACAACGTTTTGTTATTGTTAAAACACATTACAAAATTTAGCGAAAGTTTTCTGCGAGTCCACCATTCAAAGATATAAAAAAAACATTGAATTTTTTTCTATACAATCAAACATTTATTCATGGTAGCCAATTTCAGAGAAATGTGTGTGTCAGTACTATTCAAAAATGAAAGAATGCATTGTCATCTACAACTGGTCTATCTGCAGAGTTTCAGCTGAATCAGAAATCGGGAAATAAGTTATCTTACATTTCCAAGATATACATTCACACAAGAAAACAAAATCCATATTACAATAAGGAAACAAGTTTTTGTTACCAGACACTCTCAAGCGCAAATTCGTCCTTTGCAATCGGCCGAAAACTTTTTGAAAAAATAAATTTGTGTTATTTCACCGTTAATTTCTTCAAAATAAATACATTATATTTGTGGCACGTTCCACAGCGAAAGATACTCTCAGTATCGCGCATTCAGAATTGAAAAGTTGTTTTATTTGATTAATTTGTATTGCTACGCAATTAATTGATTGAAAATTATATATAGGATATTTGCAGTACGTTCGAGAGTGGAAGATACTCTTAGTATCGCCCTGGTGTAAGACCTCCATCCAGAATTGAAACGTTGCTTCAAATGGCTTTAGCCGTGTTTGGTGAATAGACAGGTACTACCCCACCTCACTGTTCGCTATCTCCGTCCCCTCCCCACTACCTTAAGTTAGGACACTTGTGCGTTATTCATATAAAAAGAGTAAATGTTAAAAAATACTTTATTCTAAAACTTAATATGAATAAAGAAAAAAAGAGTTTGCAACGAATTTTTTTCGAAAATTTGATCTAACAGATATACCAGCTCATACATTCCAGCTCAACGTCGCGGCTGAGTTCGTTTGACCGATATTATATTTTTTAAATTATTAATGTCATCTCGTACTGTAAGCGTCAATGAAATTTTCCAATGAAATTATAATTGATTTTTTAATAAATCTGGACCATCCCAGTTCAAAATGAATTGCAAATGACGTAAATTCTGATTTAAAAAAGTGAATATTGGAATTTAATTTGTAAATGGGAATTGCATTTTACAAAGGGAATATTTTTATTATTGCCTTTTCTTTCGTGATTGGGAGATTCTCTCTTATGCCCCATTCTGACTAGGCAAGTATTTTAGTCGAGTAGTGAGTATATTAGTAACTAAACGTGTCCGAACACTATAAATTTAGTAGAGTAGGCTGGTCAGCTCTTTAGTAGATTAAATCCATTTGGTTCTATTTTTTCGGCGAGTAGAGTCCCCCTCCACTCATCCCTACGCACTTACATGCGCAGTTCATTCGTAGACGCATACACGCGCGATATGCTGCCACTCTTAAATTTCTTTTTTCTTGCGGCTATTCTATCTACTTTCGTGTCCATAGTTAATTGATTTTCATCTCACCAATTTATTATTCCACCTCTTCTTAAATAAGCATTACAATCAACTTAATTAGCATATTTAATTTATTGCGTTGCCGGTACGCGCCGCTTACTAATGCTTTGACAGCGGTGCGAACACTTTTTGGTGAGTCAAGTAGCGAGTTACTCGCCACTTGACTTACTACTTGTCACGTGTTAACAAGGCATTTTCGACCTTTTGCATTGAATAAATTATATATGCTTTCCATGTATATTTGACTGTTGCCAATGACTTAATTTAGCACGCGCTTTGACTCTCTTACACTTGCCTGATATCGTTTATCGCCATCTTCCAATAAACATAAAAATAATTACTACGGTTTAACTTGTTCTAACTAACAAAATGAGGCGAAATTATTCCAGTAATTAAAAAAAAACTTTTTTAAGATTAAATATGTTTTTAACTAACTTTTATCTTCAAAGCTCATCTGTCCTGTTTTAAGCCATTGCTCCGAAAAAATCATGGCTTAATCTTTTGTGGATATTTCTCCAAAAGAAATTACCTATTTCTCTGGAGAAATATGGAGACTTCTTCGCGATACACATTAATTCTCCACAAAAGACTCCCCCAAGGAATGTTCTCTCACAAAAGCCATTATTATGTCATACAAATGGCACTAACAAAATGTCCTGCTTTTAAAAGGGGTAGTTTTTTTGACAAATTTACTTCGTTTACTTCAAAAGATTACTTTTATCTATTTTTATTAATTTTTATTAATAATTGAATAATATATTATTTACTCTATTTTTAAAATTTAATTATTAATAAATTATTGCTTTTTGAAGTGACGCTGCCTCCGCTGACGAGGCAACTGAAAAAAAACCAGTTTGCAACTCAACTCGCTATCCTATATATGTCAATGTGTTAGCCCGCACACTACACAGTTTTTCAAAAACCCGTTGTCAATGGTAACGCAAGCAGTTACTCGCGACTCGCACTGCTAGTTGCTACGATGACAGCTGAGATAATTATTGAAATCGTTAAATTGAGTAGGAAGTTTTTTTAAAACCATAGCAACCGGCAAGTTTTAGTTTGGTTTCAGTTTCTTCAGTGAGCGGATCGCCTAAGACTGTATTACAATTATGGAAATTTCAAATAAGAGAAAAAAAATTCAACAAATTACACTTAAGTACTTAATTTTACATATTCTTTGCTTCATGGAAATTTTATTTGCATTTTTCTTTATTCATTCTACGAAAACTATAAGTCAATTATCATTCCTTTGAAGACATGTAAAAGAGAAGGAAATAAAAGAATTTAATTAAATGAAAACAAATAACTTTGTGTACACCGCTTATATAATTATTATCTTATTATCCAGACGAAGATTATATATGTATGTGGTGTTCAAAAAGTTATTTATTTTTATTTAAATTAAAAATGACACCACAAAGTGAATTTTCCAAGATTAAAGAAAAAACTATTTTATTGCTAAATTCAAAATAAATAGAATACTTAGTTTTAACCACGGTTATAAGGTTTGTAAATCTTGTATTTCTTGGGCATTAACTATGTAACAATTTCTAGACATTTTGTTTTGAAGAGTTTTAATTTTCAATGTACTATCGTTACTTAAATTTTAATTTTTATGCTACCGGTTTCGACACATCCGTGTCATTCACTAGCAAACTTAAAACTAAACTTAAAATTTAAAACAAGTACAGAAATGAATTAGATGTTATTAGGTGGGGGTGGTGGGAGGGGTGATTTTGGGGGAAGGGGAGAACAGTGGGCGGGGTCAATATCACACGGGAATAAAGTCAAAAGGGGAGATTTGCAGGGTGCTATTATTTTGTTAACTAAATTAATTTTTGATTTAATTTTTTTGTTTATTTCTAAAGTTTCTAAAGCGCACAAGTTAAAGTATGAATTTATATTTATATGTTTTAATTTGGTTTTTTCTTTGTTGAAGCTATGGCCTGTCTCTATTAAATGATTGGCGAATTCAGAATAGTTATTATTTCGTAAACAGAGTTCATGTTCCCTGATTCTAGTTCTAAAATTTCTAGTAGTCATTCCTACGTACTGGGCGTCGCAATCATTACATTCCAAAGTGTATATCCCGTTTTTTTCGAATTTATTAGAAACATCCTTGTTATTAATTAAATTTTTTATTTTAGAATTAGTATAGAAGGCTGGAGAAATGTGATCTGGTAATATGCGGGATATTTTTAAAGATAAGTCGCCCGTAAAAAGAAGTTTTTTATATATTAAGTTTTTACCAGGTTCGTTGTTATTATTGCCACTATAAATGTACTTTTTTGTTAAAAATTTAGTTTGTTTCTTATTAACTAAGCGATTAATTATTTCAGGTTTATAACCATTGTTTAGGCCTATTTGTTTTATAATGTTAATTTCATTATTATAATTATCATTGCTTAAAGGGACATTAATAGCACGATGAATCATTGAGTTGAAGGAAGCAAGTTTGTGAGATATGGGATGAAGTGAAGTTGATGGTATAACACAGTCAGTGTGTGTAGGTTTTCTATAAATATTAAATACACACTTATTATTTTCTAAATTAATATTTAAGTCTAAGAAGTTCTAACTGTTGTTATCATTATGTTCCAGTGTAAATTTTATATTTTGATGTAGGCTATTAATGAAAGTGAGAAAATTTTCTAATTGTCTGTTGCTACCCGACCAAATTACAAAGATTTGTTGATGATATCTTTGTAATTTGGTCGGGTAGCAACAGACAATTAGAAAATTTTCTCACTTTCATTAATAGCCTACATCAAAATATAAAATTTACACTGGAACATAATGATAACAACAGTTTGAACTTCTTAGACTTAAATATTAATTTAGAAAATAATAAGTGTGTATTTAATATTTATAGAAAACCTACACACACTGACTGTGTTATACCATCAACTTCACTTCATCCCATATCTCACAAACTTGCTTCCTTCAACTCAATGATTCATCGTGCTATTAATGTCCCTTTAAGCAATGATAATTATAATAATGAAATTAACATTATAAAACAAATAGGCCTAAACAATGGTTATAAACCTGAAATAATTAATCGCTTAGTTAATAAGAAACAAACTAAATTCTTAACAAAAAAGTACATTTATAGTGGCAATAATAACAACGAACCTGGTAAAAACTTAATATATAAAAAACTTCTTTTTACGGGCGACTTATCTTTAAAAATATCCCGCATATTACCAGATCACATTTCTCCAGCCTTCTATACTAATTCTAAAATAAAAAATTTAATTAATAACAAGGATGTTTCTAATAAATTCGAAAAAAACGGGATATACACGTTGGAATGTAATGATTGCGACGCCCAGTACGTAGGAATGACTACTAGAAATTTTAGAACTAGAATCAGGGAACATGAACTCTGTTTACGAAATAATAACTATTCTGAATTCGCCAATCATTTAATAGAGACAGGCCATAGCTTCAACAAAGAAAAAACCAAATTAAAACATATAAATATAAATTCATACTTTAACTTGTGCGCTTTAGAAACTTTAGAAATAAACAAAAAAATTAAATCAAAAATTAATTTAGTTAACAAAATAATAGCACCCTGCAAATCTCCCCTTTTGACTTTATTCCCGTGTGATATTGACCCCGCCCACTGTTCTCCCCTTCCCCCAAAATCACCCCTCCCACCACCCCCACCTAATAACATCTAATTCATTTCTGTACTTGTTTTAAATTTTAAGTTTAGTTTTAAGTTTGCTAGTGAATGACACGGATGTGTCGAAACCGGTAGCATAAAAATTAAAATTTAAGTAACGATAGTACATTGAAAATTAAAACTCTTCAAAACAAATTGTAAATCTTGCCCTATCACCCCCCTTCTCACTCCAGCTTATCCATTGACACCATAAAGTCTATATATTTTATTGTAATTAGTTGATGAAGTGATCATTGCTTATTTTATTTTATTTATTTGAGACACAAACAGGATATTTATAGAACATTATTGTTGGTAATATAAAACAAATTAAAGTATAAATACAAATTTCCCTGCAGTAATCATATTTGCACACAGAAGCAAACTCATGAAAAACAATGCCAGTATTTTTATACTTAACTAAAAAAACTTAATTGTAATAAATGAAAAAAATTTCTAATAAATAGAAAATATCATTGAAAAAATAATAAAACAACCAACAATCTTCTATTTTTATTTTTTAGGTGCACAAATCGTGGAGATACTTCTTGAAACAAGTTATATTATTTACAAAAATATCTATGATAGTGTGTGATTTAGCACGATCATTGTATAATCTAGACATTCTAGAAATAGGATTAAAATATCCAGTATTATCGGTAAAAATTTCGGTCCAAAATATGTTAAGGTTTCTGGTAGATTTGGGCCTGGCATATAACTTGATTTGATTGGCTAAGTTACTATCTACCCAAAATTTTATAAAGCATTAAGGGGTTATTTATGTTACGTCTTTTAACTAGACTCTCTAATTTGAAATATGTTAGTCTTTGTTCGTACCCGTCTAGAAGATGGTACACACCTGATAGATAAGTAAGATTTTCTTTTTACAGTTTCAAGTCTAGATACCTGTGTAATATAATGTGGATTCCTTGTGAAACGTGTTGGTTTTTTTAAACAATAAACGAGTTTAAAACTAAGTATTCTTAATATTTTGAATTAAGATATTGCCACAAGATAAGTTTGCTATATTTGAATAATTTTTGCGTTCATCCAAGGAGGTGATACTCATAGTATCGCCCTGGTGAAACGCTGCAACCAATAATATTAATAATAATTATAATTGGATAATTTGTATAGCGCTGTTTTTGTGAAAAATCACCCCAAGGGCGCTGTTCAATTTATTATGAGTTCTTAGGCTCTAACTTATTTTATTATTTACAAACACATACGGAAAACATACTTACCTGACAAGTCACTTCCGATAAATACTCAGAATCGAAAAGACGCTAGAAATGCTAATAACCATATATGGCGAATAGAAATGAATAATAACTTACCTCCTCTCCCACATTTCCCTCTCCTTCTCTCTCCCTTCAGCATCGCAACGTATTAAAATTAGGAATATGGTAGTACTTTAGGTATTTGGGACTTTTGTGCAGTGTAAATTATATTTTGATGTCTTTTGAGAAATAAATAGATGTATGATACTTGGTCGCGGGGCAAGACTCTCGACTCCCAATCCGAAGGTGGCGGGTTCAAATAAGTTTAATTTTATTAATTTGTGTGTTACGCAATTAATTAATAATGAATAATATATAGTATATTAGCGGCGCGATCTTGAGTGTAAGATACTCTTAGTGTCGCCCTGGTGTAAGACAACCATTCAACAGAATTGAAACTTGAAATAGCTTTAGCCGTGTTTAGTGACCAGATCTGAATAGTTAGCTACTTTTCTTTCTCCAACATGCCTCAATTGGGGATGCCATAGTCTCACTGGCTCCAGACGGAAGCAGTTGGGACTCTTGTGCAATATTCATGAAAAAATTAAATTGTAAAAGTATTAATTCCCAGAGGCCCTAGCACGCTCGCTTTATAACGATCGATAGGATAACTATCGGTAACTTCTCATCGTTCCCTAGGACAACTGCACATCGCTAATGTACAAACAACAGTTGATGTCGAATATGTTAAGGACACTTAGTCATTGTGAACTGTCACTTATTCGTTGGCGATCTGTAGTCATGCTAGGGAACGATGAGAAGTTACTGATAGTTATCCTATCGATCTTTATAAAGCGAGCGTGCTAGGGCCTCAGGTATTATTTGATGTCTTTTGAGAAACAAATAGATATGCGAGCAAATTTTCCACAATTAAACGATTTCAAAAAATATATGTCATCCAAATAATAACTTAAATTAGCCAAAAAAGTGTCTTTCGGCAAATGAAATACAAAAAATAAACAATTTTTTTAACAAAATTTAAGGCAGCAAGTGTGGGATTTCAACTTGTTTACTGAATCTTTATGCACATACATTAAATGAATAAACAAATTTTATATGTGAATGGTACAAATCAACTATCCATACAAGGGCATCATAGATCAATTTGTATTCAAAGGCTATTTTAACATATTGATTCTAAAAAAACGAGTTATAACAAGTTATTCCGGTGTATCCGATTTCCTGCAAACAACTGAATATTTCTCTTAAGCTCTTGGGACTAAAAATGGAATTAAAAGATATTTTTATTTTTGCAAATAAGTTTCCTTTACGTTAGCTTGTGCCACGGCTCACCACATACATTGAACGGGATGGCGATTATGTGAAAAAATAGTCAACTTTCAACCATACCAATACTAGTACCTACACTTACTTTCCGAACAGGCCTGATCTTTATAACCACTCGAATGCTTTTTGCCACAATATGGAGCTATTTTCAAAACCACGAATTGCTTTGTTGCCAAAATATGGCAAATATTCTCTAGATTCTTTAAAAAGTTTTAAAGTTAACGATTTTATAATATTTTTTTTATAAATCCTACATATGTGATAACAGACAAAAGATAGGTGAATTCTTTAGCTATATAGAAATATAATCAGTTTGTATGTCTGCATATTCAAATTCGAAGGTATGATTTAATGTGGGTGGAATAATTTTCTTTATCTATCCGAGAAAAAAGTTTTTAATTGCTCTGTCACTCCAGTGGATAATGTGTTATATCGAATCACCTCAATTGTAACCAATATAGTATTTTTTTTTTTTACAATAAACATATACATGGAAATACAAAGTTGGTTTAAAGAAAAACGTTACTCGATTCTGTATGATGGTTTCTCACCATTCCGATAGTGGAAGTGCTCTCCGTTTTAGTACAAGGCGTAAAATATATAAATGTTATTAGTAACAAACAATTTAATGCCTTTACGAAAATTGCAAACAAGTTCAAACAAATTCATTTGGGTTTTTTAACAATTTCATTCTCTAAAATAATAAAATATTTATGGATTATACGAAATTTCGTATGCATTATTAAAAAAATACTTATTTTAATTATCAGTACGCTTAAGCATACAATGTTAAAAAATGGATTAAGTAATCATTTTTTTAAATTTAAGATTACAACGCATGATAAATATGTGCATAAAAATACAAAGAAAAACTAATTTACGACGTAGAATGGTATTTTGTTGATCATTATCTTCTAAGTACTGTTTAAATTTTTCGTCTTCATGTCCGGTGGGTCTTTTTTAACAGTTTTTTGGATCGTTAACGATTAATATATCCATTCATCAAACAAAATAGAATATTGTTTATAATATTTTCCACTTTAAAAACATTCAAATTATGATTGTCGTTTTTCAGATTATGCCAACGAACGTAAAACTGAATAATTACCTGCAAAATATAAGCAATACGTTTTCGTTTTTAAATTAACTACCTATAAAATAAATGTATATTTTCCTTTGTTCCTTGGCGGCGCAGAGAAGAACTTTTATATTATGTTGCTAGTATTGGATGCAGGTTTTCAAAACCCGTTTAAAAGGCCCATCTGACTTGAGGCATTCGATTTTTGCAAAATAAAAACCGAATAAGTATTATTCCACTAACGGACCACTTACCCTCACCTTGCCTACTGACATGTCAGTTTTTTTAATATTAACTCGACAAAGGAGGCCCCAATGATAAAAATTTCCTTTCTATGCTGTGTGGAGGGTCTTTTTGAGGAGAGGAAGGAGTGAACGATAAGAAATTTATAATCAGCAAAGTTCAAAGTTTCCCCTTCAGTTTCTCCACCCAATCCCCAAAAAATCCTCTAAACCAAACAAAAACAAAAAACAAAAAACATCCTAACCTTATTTTTAGTTGTTTTAATCCAGAAAAAAATTAATGCTCACCTACATAATTGCAGTACAATATTATATCTACAATGTGATTATTTAGATAATTTTATTTTTGATCATCATTGATCACCTTCAAAATTTCTCCATCTAAGCCTAATTGAGAAATGTTCGGAATAGTACTGGTCCTTGTATTGATCCCTGTGGCACTCCATAGCTTGAAAGTTTTGGAAGGTGATTGCGATATTGTTTGTTTACGTTTGCGAATTGCTTTCTTTCTGTTGTTAAGAATTTATTTAAATGGATCAAAAGTAGGATCAACTACATCAATTTTGTTAAGTTTCTTGAGAAGTATATCATGACTTACTATATCAAAGGCTTTTTGAAGGTCTACTAGTATAGATAAAATAAAATTTCAATTACCAAATATGCTGCTCCTAAGATTACTGATTAAGTCATTTAAGTAATTCGTAAGTACGTTTGATTTTTATAAAAATAGAGCCATACTGTGTTTTTTTTAAATATATTTTTTAACAGAAAATTATTTAACTTTTCGTAAAGAATACGCAATTTTTTAAAGATAAGTACAGTAAGATTGAATTATATTTTGAATTTATTTAAGTATCCGAGAGATATTCATTTTTGATCCACCTTTGTGAATTGGTGTATATTACTACAAATTACACAACTAAATAATTGGAAAAGAACCCTACTTAAAACACTGGTGAATTTGTATAAAATAGGAAACAATTATTGCGTAAAATGATTTAGCATTTTCGTACATTTGAGTGCATGGAAACCAGTATTCGCATTTGGTTTTAAAGATGTTATTATTTTATTTATATCTATCTCCACAGTGGGTTATATATAACAATTCAATTCGTGCCATAGTCCCACTAGCTTTGGACTATGCGACACTAATGCGGCATCCTAAATAAAACAACCTTCACCCGATACACATAATTTTCGTGCACATTCAAGAAAATTCGGATATTTCTTCACAGCAAATAATTTAAAATAACCCGTTATCTTGAATCATATTTTTGGAGGTTAAGTTAACTGTCAAAATGTCCGGCTGTCTAATAATCTGACATTCAAATACTCAAGTGACATCTAACGGTGTTGATTATAAGCTTCTATTATTAAAGCAGGCGTCTGGAGATAAATACGGAACGATGATTCGTCTGTGTTTATTTTTGAAATTACACTCTGTGTTTTTTTTATGCTAATTTAAGAATATTCAATCATTTTACTGATTTGTTAAAACTTAGATGATATGTGGGTGAAAAGATACAAAATAGTTACTTAATATGTTTTTATTTCCATAAAATAGAAAGCAGAATTACCAGAGGGCCAGAGGCTGTACATTTTATAAATCTGTTATAATTAACGAACTCCTGGCATGTAAGATATTCCCCTAGATTTCCAAAATGTTCACATAGAATATAATATTTCGCAACAATTTTTCTCATCATTTTAATGTCATAGTATTTTCAGCGGGTTAGCTATTTTAGCCCCACATTATAGTTCCCATTTAGAGCGTAATTACCGATTGAGCTAATGTGTCCTTGTCCGATTCGGTCATTTAACTGTATCATATTTCGACTGAGAACGACCAACATTCTCTTTATTGTCTGCTAATATTGTCTTCATTAATTAAAATTTTATTATTTGAGGTTTTCTATTAAGTTAAAAATAAAAATAAAATATTCATCCTAGACTTGCAGAAAAGACAATAGATGTCGTACATTAAATAAAAATTGATAATTTTATTCAAGAAACTATCTAGACAGCATTTAGTTCAGGTTTAAATCTTGCAATCATTCTTAAAGATGAAGAAAATATTGGTAGTATGATACGGTTAAATATGACCTGATCGGATGGGGACACACTAGCTCAATCGGTAGAGCTGCGGCCAGGAAAGCTGAAGGTTCTGGGTTCGCGTCCCAGATGTGACCGTATCTTTTTCTGTTTCAGATTTTCGATTGAGTTTCATTATTATTAAATAAATTCTAATGTAAAAAAAAACTTTCATTGTTGTTCAATCTTATGTTATTGTACATCTTATCTTACTAATATTATAAACGCGAATGTTTGTATGGATGTATGTATGTTTGTAACTATTTAAATCGAAGTTTTAATGAATGGATTTTAATGAAACTTTACAATAATATAGCTCATACATCAGAATAACATATAGGCCATAATTTATAAAGCTTGCTAGTTGTTTTCAATGTATTGAAAAAAAATATTATTGTTCAATAGAAAACGTCAAAATTTGAGAATGACATTGTGCAAAACAATGATTGTTAAATCAAAATTCTTTTTGGAAAATATTTAAATTAGTGAATTTATTTGAAGTACTTGCCTAATTCTTTGAATCGAATCAAGAATTATACATATTTTGAATAAATAGGTTAAGAATTTTGGTATAAACGTAGATGGGACCTAGGAAAAGAAAATAGATTACTCGAAGTACTAATCCTACGCAGACGAAGTCGCAGGCAGAAGCTTGTGCATACATAAATGTGTTTATTATTTCTGTAAAGAATATTTCAGAAATTATCATGACCTATTTTCACATCATCTGAACTCCACTGTGCGCAGTG
This sequence comes from Limnephilus auricula, assembly GCA_951813805.1. Lineage (NCBI taxonomy): Eukaryota > Metazoa > Arthropoda > Insecta > Trichoptera > Limnephilidae > Limnephilus > Limnephilus auricula. The sequence goes on along the minus strand of OX638409.1, from coordinate 4,677,330 downwards.
TGAATTACCATTCTCGGTTCCATCAATTAATATTGCATCCAGTACCTACTTCGTTAAATGAAATTCCTGCATTCACCCTTCCGCAAAGGTCCTTTACACAAATTCAATATCTCTTGAACGTGCTTCCCAAATACTCAATCTCAAACAGTGGAAATTATGCTATAGCAATCCTCGTAGACCTCCAAAAAGCATTCGATACCGTAAGTCATGAGATACTACTAAAAAAAAAATGAAAAAATAGGTGTAATCGGCCCTGCTCTCCAACTCATTAAGTCGTATTTAAATAACAGAATGCAATATGTCAGCTTAGATGACAAAAACAGTCAACGCAATAATATAAACTATGGAGTTCCTCAAGGATCCATATTAGGACCTCTATTATTTCAAATATATATTAACGATATCTGTCAATTAAACCTTAATGGGGAAATTTTTTTATACGCAGATGATACTGCTATATTTTACTTTGGCAAAAACTTAGAAAACTTACTTGAAAAAGCTCAACTGGATCTTAATAAATTAAATGACTGGCTAATTAAAAATTTATTAACTATTAACACTAAAAAAAATAATTACATGATCTTAAGTTCACAAAAAAGAAAAACGCCGTCTTATAAACTTTTGCAAATAGAAGGAATAAACCTACAAATTTCAGTTAGTGAAAAATACCTGGGACTTTATATCGATAAACACTTGTCTTTTAAACACCACATACAAAAAGTAAAATAAAAAATTATCCCACTAATTGGTGTATTTGTTAAAATAGCCCATCTTCTACCAATACAAGTAAAGAGGGGATTATACTTTAGTTTAATCCATTCCCATCTTAATTACCTCATAGAAATATGGGGAAACACAAATATCACACTCTTAAACGAAATTCAAATAATTCAGAATAAAGTTATAAACGCTTTGTTCAAGTATTGACTGTTACAGGATCAATCTCCTAAAGGCCCGGGCCTTTAAGAGGTTGATCCCGATTACCCGCTCAAAAAAATAATAATGGGAGATACATATCAGCATATCTATGGGTTGATTAGATGGTAATTTAATTGTAATGAAAGGAATTTGTCTAATATTTGGATTTGTCGAATTTTTGTTTTTTGTTATTTGGATTAATATAAGCATTTGTCAAATATTTGGACCAGATCTTATATTTGCGAGTGCGTAGTTTGCTATATACTGATTATCTAATTTGATGAAATTACTTTTTATTAAATTATCGATATAATTGTTCATACACAAATAAGATTTTATTTTGTATTTTAATAGATTTTTTTTTGAATCGTAGTTTTATGGGCTTTAATTTGAATTCCGATTTATTTACCTATATTTTTATTTTAACAAATAATATATTATATTTTTTTTACACGCACCAGATTTTCAGGTCCGGGTTTAGTTTTTCCCATAGGAAAAACTAAACCCTTTCATACACTTTTCCATATAAATGATCATCTAGTAAACCCACGTTATGCAAGTGGATTATATAAGTTTAATTAATACAAAACAATACAAGAACAACATGTTAATCTACCAAACTATTAAATGGGAATATAATTCACCGACTCCAGATATTTTCATATCGGAGGGTTCGGCTCGGTGGAATTCCTAATTTGACCGATAAATCCTACAGATCCCTCAATATAAATAATTCAAAAATCTTTCGTAATCCTAAATGTATTTAAAATGACTGATTTTTGCATTTTTATATACAAATCTAATATGCCTAAATTTTTAATGAGAGAGCTAGGCATAATGCCAGTAGCCGAAATAACAAATAATGGTAATATATAATATTATATAAATAATATAATATTTTAAATAATTTATTTTTGTAGTTTAAACATCTTCTTTATGTTTTGATAATTTATATAATGTAATTTTTCATATTCTAAAATATTTTTTATATTAAATTTTAAATAATTGTTTTTTTACGATATTTTTTAATTAATTAATCACCTCTCTCTATAATATTTTGGTCCATAGTTCTTTTTAGTCTGTTCTTTTTAGTCTATAATTGTTTGTTTCTTTTGTTATTTAATGTCATTACTACCCTGACGAAGAAACCATCGGTTTCGAAACATGTATGTAATTGTGATTGTATGTGGTTGATACAAAGTTATTTGTTTAATTTAAAGCTATACTTGTTTATTTTGACGTATGATTTATCCGACCACTGTCCTAATCCATGATAATATCTATTTTATCAACAGTGGTATAGCTAAAACACCAACACCTCAGTAATTTTACAAATCTATAACTATGTTATACAGCTGATATAAAGTTATATTCTAAGATATTGTCAACGAGAGTTCCTGTTTTGTATAACAAGCGGTGCATAATCCATACACGTGATAATTTCTATGGCGTCTTGTCAATGTTACATACAATAAGTTAGGTACCGCCGCACAGTGGGCTGAAAATCGCTTTTCATAGACATAGAGACTTGAAATTTCAAGGGTCTTTTTTTGGCTAGAAATGGATTCTGCTGATCATTACTATACTATAAAATTTTGTATGAAGCCATTGCGTGTACAAATGAAGGAGTTATCATTTTTTAAAGAAAAAAATGTATGACACTGACAATAAAAATGAGGCTATCTCTGGAATCATAAGGTTGGCTATTATATCCTTATTATATCCTTACACACAATACTACTATTTATCTGTGTGTTAGATATAATAGCCAACCTTATGATTCCAGAGATAGCCTTATTTTTATTGTCAGTTTCAAACAATTTTTCTTTAAAAAATGATAACTCCTTCATTTGTACACGCAATTGCTTCATACGAAATTTTATAGCATAGTAATGCTCAGCAGAATCCATTTCTAGCCAAAAAAAGAGCCGTGAAGATTCAAGTCTCTATGTCTATGAAAGGCCATTTTCAGCCCACTGTGCGCCGTTCTGATAATACCCAACATAGCTGCCATTCCTCATAATGGAGGCTGTACACGGTAAATGTTGTGTTTTACAAACAAAGTGCGTATTACGTAATAAAGGCTTATTTATGGAACAGCGCCTCTAGTTTCTTCAATACAATTTGAGAAGATCATTCTTACCTACTAGAAAATTATTTTATTTACATTAAATGTACTAATAAATATGTTTTAAAGCTCACACAAGTGATAAACCACAATAATTGTAGAGAAGATGGTTGTGTACAATTTTAATCACGTTTATTAGTAATGGGATAAGTCTTTGATGAATTTAAGCAGAAAAAATAATTTTCAAATTATTTTCGATGCAGATGACTATAATAACAGTACCTAATAACTTTATTAGTTTTTTTTTACATTATCTTCACATAGGAGGCCATGAGGAAAATAATTCCCCTCAGGGCCTATGTCATCTTGGAAGTACTGTGTAAGGGGTGGGTAGGAATCTGGGGGTCGGTATCTCTAGGAAAGACAAACATTTGAATCCATCCCTCCCGCTACGGTGCAAGGCGATATTCCGGGAGAGTCTGGCCGGAAAGATCAAAAGGTTTCTCACAACCAGTCTCTCTCAACTGCATACACCGCAAAGACCCGGACAAATCTCTCTCCCATGAACTCGGGTACCCCTGCTAAGTCACCAAACGTAGCGAACCACTTGGAGTGACCTATGACAAAGGTGTTTGTTATCCAATAATATTGATAGATATGTTATCGTCATTAGTTTCCAGGAGTAGATTTCCATCGCAGTCGAATAGTTGTATGGTGGGGAATACCCTACCCGGGGAGCAGTTCCGGGTGACTAACTCACGGTTCACGGGACGGCGGTACCTACACACATATATAGAATTTTCTAGTGCAAAGTAGAAAACTGTGAAAAGTGGGAGTGTTTCGTCATCCATAAGTCGAAAAGTCGGTCTTAAATTCACAGTGCAAGAGAGACGGAGTACACAACGTTGATTGGCTGTCTCGATCTAATAGTTAAAAGGTACAAGTCGCTGGCGACATTTATTTATTTATTTGCTTTATAAACAGTCTTTACACATTTATATCCCTGTTCTGATAGTTGTCGTGATTATCTCCAAGTACCAAACTTTGTACATCCAGATATGATGGCCGCAGTTTATATCTTTTTAAATCTTATCATGTATTTGTATGTAAACATCTTGTATTAATTAGGTCTGTATATTTTAGAGTCCGTACCTTTTATTGTATTTTCCTGATTTTGTTTTTTTTTATGCATTTACATAGTCCATCATGGAGGATACTTTATTAACTTTTAATCAACTTTTTGACACCAACAGTACATAAATCAAATGAGTGGTTATAATAATTCATAAAATCTTATAAGACATGTTTCTGTGAAATATCTGTAAAGTGATTCTTCATATGTTGCGTCTGTATGTTGCTTCTGTGAAATGTTTTGTAAAATTTTTCTTCATATATTGTGTCTGCATATTGGGTTGGGTAGGATTTAACTTTTCAAAAGTACCAATTGGAAGACATTTATATTTGAAGGTGTGTATAACATCTATTCAGTACTCCAGATAGACCAAAGACCAGACACACAGAGATATCTGCATTAAGATATCTGGATATCTTAACCCGTTCAATCACAGGAGACAATAATTGTCGGAGCTCACAAAGGTCTCAGAGAAATTGTTAAGTCTCCCTTACTGTAATAGTGATAAATATGTTCTAAAATGGGAATTGGAAAGAGAAAAACAAAACGATGAAGATACTAATCAAAAATTTAACCACAAAATAATTAAAGTGTATACCTTTATAAAACCAAATTTTAGAAAAAAAATAGAAAAAAAATTATGAAAGTAAAAATAACTTAACCCTATTTAGACGATATAAATATCGTCTAAATGTTTTTTTCGTTGATTGTTTTAGGGGTTGTATGCCGTGTTGCGCTACCTCCTTCTTTAGCCGACGTTTCGGACAGCGTTGCAGTGTCCATTATCAGGGCAGATCCAGCAGATCATCAGACACATCGTCGGATCTGCCGGATCTGCCCTGATGATGGACACTGCAACGCTGTCCGAAAAGCCGGCTAAAGAAGGAGGTAGTGAAACACGGCATAACACCCCAAAAACAATCAACGGAAATGATTTTGGCCGTGAAAATCTAAAAAACGTATCGTCTAAATGTGGTTAAGACCACAGTTTGAAAATGGCCTTGTTAGCTGAAACAGCTGTAACCAAAATGAAAATAAAAACCAAAATACTTGCAGAACTTAATAATAACATTATTAAATTTAAATAAAAAAAAACTTTAATAAAATATGTACGTATTTCTCATTAACAGTAAATTTAATTAGAAAAAAACATAAGGTGAGCCCTTTTTGAAATTTTTGTATTTTAAAAATTTTATGATTATTTGTAGTAATACAATTTTAAAATCATATTTCATTACCTTTTCAAAACAGCTTTTAGTTTTCAAATACGTTTGCAAGTATGCCAATTATTTGGATTTTATTGAAAAGCGGAAAGGTTTTTACCTTCCGGAAAATACGCCCGATTTTCGAAAGGTTAAAATCCATACATTTTCTGTGAAAATTGATGATTAAGATGATTCCTACGCAACGCTGAATCTGCGTTGTATAGATCATGTGAACGAAATATGGCCTTCAAAGTTGATTCGACCTTTAAAATTTGTTTTGACGTTTGGCGTCTACTAATATTTATTTTTATTAATGAAGATAATATTAGCGAAAGTCAATCGAAAATCTGAAACAGAAAAATCAGAAAAAGATACGGATACATCTGGGACTCGAACCCAGGTCCTCCGGCAATCCGGGCCGACGCGCTAACCAACTGCGCCAACGTATCCCTATCCGATTCGGTCATTTTTAACTGTATCATACTTCGACTGAGAACCACCAACATTATTTTCATTTTTCTTATCGCATATTTTTTTATTGGCTGCTACCTTTATGTGTGATTGCAAGATTCAACTCGATATCTTTTTCTGATTTTTCTGTTTCAGATTTTCGATTGACTTTCGCTAATATTATCTTCATTAATAAAAATATTATAGTTTGAGGTTTAACTCTTTAAGTTAAAAAGTTAAAAAAAAAAATAATAAAAAAAAAATAAAAAAAATAAAAAAATAAAAAAAAAAAAAAAATAAATAAAAAAAAAAATAAAAAAATTATTTCTTGTTTTGTTGTTAAAATGGGAAATAAACACCTAATAGTTTTAGTAACACATTGTGAAGTGACTTATAATTTAAAGTCAGTTGAATAAAACGATAACGATTCAAATGTGTTGGAATTGATTCGTAGTTCGCGGTGCATTGCGAATATGGATCTTGAGTACACTTACCTGAAAGCATTTTTTCAGAAACAGAAGTCCACACAATGTCCTCCATGAATTTATTGAATAATATTATAACTTGCATAGTTACGTGCATTTTTGATTTCTTAAAGTACCCTCTGTAATATTATATTTGTTTGATTTTTATTAGAATAATTCTCGTTGTAATAACTTTTAAAGCTATACCTATCAAAGTCATTTATCAGAGAAGAAGAATTCCTAGTTTTCTTTTTCATTTATTCGTTTATAGTACAAGTATTTTCTTCTTCTTGAATTTATTTGATTCATTAATAACTTTATTAGTACCAAAAAAGGACAACAGTTAATGATTGGCCAAACAGAAATGTAGGAAGAAATAACAGGATGTTAGCCAAGTAAATATTTACTTTAAAAACAAACAATGATAATCCATAATTATTATGCTTGGAGTGGTTCCAATTACCTTTTTAAAGTGTTTTAATATTCTTAAACAATTTTCTAAATTATTTTAATAATAGTAATATAGACGCAAAATTTTGTTTAAAATATACAATCATTTTGCGTGAACAATAACAGAGTGATCAGAAACTATTAAAATTTAATTTTTATAATGACGTTTTTCCACAATGTGTTTTTACCCCCACAGAAAGCTAACTAGGCAAACTATTTTCCTCCAGTCTTTTTAAGAAAATGAAGGAGAGGAAGTTCTGTGAAGGAAAACATGAATACAGGGTGGTTAGGAATCTAAGGGTCAGTGTGTCCAGGACTTATGAATCCATCCCTCCAGCCGCGGTGCAAGAGGATGTGTCGGGAGAGACCAGCTGGAGAGGTCCAAGGATCCTCCCTAAGCGACCTCTCCTGATCCGGCTAGGTGAATCAGCCGCCAAAACATAAACACACCTCTCCCGATGAACCCGGGCACCCCTGCTAAGCCATAAAACTTAGCCAACCATTACTTAGCCAACCATTTTGAGAGACCTATGGCAGAGGTGTTGGTTTTCCAAATGGTTCGCCTCCCAAATTGTTTCTACTTTTGTGTTGATTTTTTGTTTTCAAAAAAATTTATTTTAATTTTTTATTTTTATGTTTTTCAAATTATTTTTTAAAAGCTTTTATTTAAAAGATAGTTCGAGAGAGAGGTCGTACGTGATATCATTATTCTAGTATCTTCTTCTTTTACGATTTATATGTAAGTATTTTCGATGGCACCATTACGGTTTCCAGCTTTGTTTAATACGCTAAAATAAAATTAACTGTACGTTGGCGTAACTAATTAGTAAATGGACATAGATGTAGATATTATAATTGCTTGTACACAGGTACCTACTGAGTGTGAATAATAGAACAGGGAAATAGTGTATTAGAGAAGGTCGGCAGTTCGCCTTGAACACGATTGGGGAACCATTTTAAGTAAAGAAAAATCCACACTGCTTGTCATGTTTGTGTAGATAGTGTGTACATGTTCAGGCTAACAATAGGTAAATTATAATAATAACAATAAATACATTTGATCATCAATAGATTGTTTACAATATTTTACATTTTGTTCTTTTTTCATTGATTCTATTGACGAAAGGGTTATTACGTTCAGCTACAATTCAGGATTTCTCCTGGAATGCAGCTAGTTTTCAGCAATGCCTCGCGTTATGTTTAAACAATATTTATAACTGTAAATAAAATAATAGTGATAATGTTTGGATGATTTCTATAGCGCCATTTTCATGGGAAAATCACCTCAAGAGCGAATGAAAAAAAAATCTAATAATTATTTTTGACTTAATGAGTTAAAGCTCAAATTATAAGTTTTTAAATAATGAAGACAATAATAATAATTATTATTATTGTCTTATTATTAAAAATTATGAATAATAATTATTGTCTTATTATTAAAAATTATGAATAATTATTATTGTCTTATTATTAAATATCTTATTTTTAAAAATCTTATTATTAATAATTATTATTAAAAATTGGTTTATAGACTCATTTGAGTGCTCCCCTCTACGGAAATCTTTAGTTAAAGGCGAAAGATTTATTCGTTATTGAAGGGAAACCAGAGTAAAATATTACCATTTGTTATTTCGGCTACTGGCATTATACCTAGCTCTCTCATTAAAAATTTAGGCATATTAGATTTGTCAAAGAATTTGTATATAAAAATGCAAAAATCAGTCATTTTAAATACATGTAGGATTACGAAAGATTTTTTAAATATTTTTATTGAGGGATCAGTAGGATTTATCGGTCAAATTAGGAATTCCACCGAGCCAAACCCTCTGATATGAAAATATCTGGAGTCGGTGAATTATTTTCCCATTTAATAGTTTGGTAGATTAACATGTTGTTCTTATATTGTTTTGTATTAATTATACTTATATAGTACACTTGCATAACGTGGATTTACTAGATGATCATTTATATGGAAAAGTGTATGAATATTCCCATATATTCCCGTAGGAAAAACTAAACCCGGACGTGAAAATCTGGTGCGTAAAAATAATTATTGGATAATTTGTAGAGCGCCGTTTTTGTGAGAAATCACCTCAAGGGCGTTGTACAATTTATAATATAATTCTCAGGCTTATATCTAAGTTTATTATTTACAAATGTATACAGAAACGTACTAACCTGGTCGGTCACTTCCGATAAACACATTTTAATTAGAAAGTTTATACAATTAAAATATTAGCGATACTCTTAGATGTCGCATACTAAAATAAAAATGGATAAATTTATCCAATAAACTATCTAGATGTCATTTAGTTCGATTTCAATCTTGCAATCATATATAAAGATAGCAGCCAATAAAATATATGTTAAGAAAATGTTGGTAATTCTTGGATAGATACAGTTATTTGGATACAGTTAAATATGGCCGAATCGAATAGGGACACTTATTATTAGCTCAGTGGACAGAAAAGCAGCCCGAAAGCCGAAGGTCCTAGGCTCAAGTCACACATGTGACCCGATCTTTTTCTGATTTTTTTGTTTCAGATTTTCGATTGATTTTCGCTAATATTGTCTTAACTAACAGACCGCCAAACAATCCGACTCAAGTATCTGATTCACTAGATCGTGCCACGTTTTCCTTGGACGTCCTCGGCTTCTTCTACCATTTACATTCGCGTAATAAATTATCTTTACACTCCTTTCTTCATTCATTCGCTCAACATGCCCAAACCATCTAAGCGTCCCTTTCTTAATCTTACTTATTACGCTCACATCAGCCTTGCATTTTTTTTGGATCTCCACATTCCTCACACGATCATACATGATTTTACCACACCATTTGACCATTTCTACAGCATTCAGTCAACTTTCATCTTTTCTCTGCCAATTCCATGCTTCACTGCCATACATCAGGATAGGTACCAGTACTCCATTGTAAACTGCTAGCTTCGCTTCTGTGGACAGCTTTTTGTTGGCTCCAACGGCGTTCAATCCTTAAGTCTTCATTAATTAAAATATATGTAGTAGTCACAAGCGTCACAAATTATTTAAAAAATATATTTTTTATTTTTTCGTAATTGAACCTTTGCCTGGAACAACGTTGCAAATAACAATATTCTTATTTTGAGAACAATTTTGTGAAAAACGAATCCATTCGTGTGGTTGAGTAACATTTTATATTATTCAAACTATTAAATGAAAACCTAATTACATATTTATAAACCGTTTTTTTCTAACTTACATCTGCAACTGCCAACCCATCAATCAAAATAGAAAATTATGTTGTTATTATGTTATTATTATAATGTGTACATATTTATCTACAAACGTAATTACACAGTAACATGAAAGGCTTCTGCCCACTACACCGTTCCATACCACGACCGTACTATGAACGTATCAGTGAGAACGTGCTAACACCGTATGATACCCGTACGTAACGGGTTTAGAACACCGTCGCGTGCCATGGGTAGAGCGGACGGGCACCTGCAAAATGTTGTCATCGAGAATTCGCCGTCAGTCCGGTCATGGTATGCGACGTTGTTGGTCGGTGACGGGAAGGGCTAGTGGGCAGCGTTTCATACTAATCGATACGAAGAATATTTCTTTGCATGCACCGCTACGGTTACGGTCATGGTATGGAACGGTGTAGTGGGCAGATACCTTTATTTAATACTAGCGCGGTACCCGGCTTCGCTCGGGGAGTTGATATGAGATTGTGTGGTAGCTCTCTATCCCCCACCCATAAAAAAAGGCATCAAATGGTCTACAATGTACCAGAACATTCGAGTGTGTTCTGGAATGTTCCACAATCATCTGGGATGTTCCGGGATGTTTCCAAACGTTTCAGACTATTCCCAAATATTCCTTAATATTCCAGAGTGTTTCAGGATCTTGTGAAATTCTCTCGAATGAATTAAAACATGAATAATACAAATAAAAGAACACACAAGGACAGACAAAAATATTATAGAAGGTGGTGATTAATTACTTTAAAATATATTATATAGAAAGCAATTATATAAAATGAAATATAAAAATTATTTCCAAAACAAACTAGTGTTAGGTTAATTTTTTTTTTCTTGCATAATTTTGTTAAGTACCTACGTGAAATTCTTGCTCGTTTAATTTCGTGGGGTAACATGTATTTATATCCCAAACTTATGTTAGGTTATTGTGGCTCAGGAACATTCAGAAATACTCATTATTCCTCCCACTATTAGACCGATCAGATTTTCTGTTTTATTTGTGAAATGTAACGTTTTGATTATATGTCTGCAATTCTCTACTTATTTAAAGCTAGAATTGAATTGATCTGGATTTTATCAAGCACACGACCGTGGGATTTCATTTCTTTATTCAATTATAAGAAGGTGATCATGGCCAGAGAGTATTTTGTTATACTGACTGCTAAGGAAATTCTTCCTAAGTTTGTTATACTGACTTTTAAGGAAACTCCTCCTAAGTTTGTTTTACGGACTCCTAAGGAAATTACTCCTAAGTTTGTTATAAGGACTCTTAAGGAAATTCCTCCTAAGTTTGTTATACTGACTCCTAAGGAAATTCCTCCTAAGTTTGTTATACTGACTCTTAAAGAAATTCCTCCCAAGTTTGTTATACTGACTCCTAAGGAAATTCCTCCTAACTTTGTTATACTGACTCCTAAGGAAATTCCTCCTAAGTTTGTTATACTGACTCCTAAGGAAATTCCTCCCAAGTTTGTTATACTGACTCCTAAGGAAATTCCTCCTAACTTTGTTATACTGACTCCTAAGGAAATTCCTCCTAAGTTTGTTATACTGACTCCTAAGGAAATTCCTCCTAAGTTTGTTATACTGACTCTTAAAGAAATTCCTCCCAAGTTTGTTATACTGACTCCTAAGGAAATTCCTCCTAACTTTGTTATACTGACTCCTAAGGAAATTCCTCCTAAGTTTGTTATACTGACTCCTAAGGAAATTCCTCCCAAGTTTGTTATACTGACTCCTAAAGAAATTCCTCCTAACTTTGTTATACTGACTCCTAAGGAAATTCCTCCTAAGTTTGTTATACTGACTCCTAAGCAAATTCCTCCTAAGTTTGTTATACTGACTCCTAAGGAAATTCCTCCTAACTTTGTTATACTGACTCCTAAGGAAATTCCTCCTAAGTTTGTAATACTGACTCCTAAGGAAATTCCTCCTAAGTTTGTTATACTGACTCCTAAGGAAATTCCTCCTAACTTTGTTATACTGACTCCTAAGGAAATTCTTCCTAAGTTTGTTATACTGACTCCTAAGGAAATTCCTCCCAAGTTTGTTATACTGACTCCTAAGGAAATTCCTCCTAAGTTTGTTATACTGACTCCTAAGGAAATTCCTCCTAAGTTTGTTATACTGACTCTTAAAGAAATTCCTCCTAAGTTTGTTATACTGACTCCTAAGGAAATTCCTCCCAAGTTTGTTATACTGACTCCTAAAGAAATTCCTCCTAACTTTGTTATACTGACTCCTAAGGAAATTCCTCCTAAGTTTGTTATACTGACTCCTAAGCAAATTCCTCCTAAGTTTGTTATACTGACTCCTAAGGAAATTCCTCCCAAGTTTGTTATACTGACTCCTAAGGAAATTCCTCCTAACTTTGTTATACTGACTCCTAAGGAAATTCCTCCTAAGTTTGTTATACTGACTCCTATGGAAATTCAGTAATATATAGATTGACAGAAGGTTTAGCAAAGGTTAAGGGAAGGGTTAAGGAGATTTAGCTGTTTAGCCTATTTCGGCCCGTTACATACAAAACTTAATTTTGGAATTGAGAAATATAAAACACTCAACCAAACTATTTTTTTTTTCGTCAAAAGCTATAATAAATATGTGGTACGGACATAAGCTATTTTATTTAAAAAAACTTTTTTTTTTTTATTATTCATTAACCAAAAAATACATTTAAGTGCATTATTTTGGGTATGTGACACCTCACTAGGCTGAGCCTGTTCCGAGGTGGCAGGAATTTAATATTTTTATATCATTTTCTTAAAAGAAAGAATAAAATTAATTATTAATTAATAAATAGAATTTGAAAAATAAACATAAAATGAAAATTAACAATAGAAATAGAAAAGAAAAAATGGAGCAGAGACGATAAAAGGAAATTAAATTTAATAAAAATAAAACACATTTTTTTTTTTAAAACCACGATATTTATTGATTTACTTTACCGACCGGTTTCTTTTTACTCAAGCATTTTCAGGGTACAAATTAATACTAAACAATAACTACAAAATGTGTGCTTATATATACATATATAGAGAGACAACAATATATACATATAGAGAGAGACAACAATATAAAATTATTAAAAACAGTGGGGATACATTAATACAAATGAATTGGGAAAAAACCAACATATAATTATAGACTAATGGGTTATCAAAAGTGACAAAAGGAAATTATTAATAGTTTAGTGGAAACATACTAATATTGGGCTACTAGATACCTCTAATTGATTATTAAGTACAGGACAATTGGTTTTTACAGTTTTTTTTTTAATTTCTAATGATTATTTATTAAATATGTCAAACCACAAAGTGATTGCTTTCTACAATGATACAGAAATTAAATTATTTTAAAAGAAAAGTTTAATAAATCAAATTTTATGGAGGTGTGTTGCTATTATATTGTAGAAGTTATAATATGTCCACAGTATACAATGCCCTTGTCGACTATCCATTTAGTATTTTGTGTTTTAGATTTACGCTTTTTATCAGGTGAATGTCTTTTTCAATTGAATTTGAAAGTTTTGGAGCCAGATTACGGTAATGTCTTTGTCCATAGGTGGCATTTATCATCGGAGACATGTGTTGTATGTTGATGTCTATGTCTTGTACCGTTGTTGTGTTGTGCAGTATGTTGGTTTAGTTTTGGAGCCAGATTACGGCAATGTCTTTGTCCATAGGTGGTATTTATCATCGGAGTCATGTATTGAGTGTTGCTGTCTATGTCTTGTACCGTTGTTGTATTGATTTTATTGTTTTAGTTGTTTATGTTGGTTTAGTGTTACATGTATTTAATTAACCGCTTGGACACATAAGCTTGTTTTCAAGACAATTTAACGTAGGTAGACATAGGAATGACGTATGTCCCGTGACTGAGTTATTAAAGAATTCAATTTTGCTTCATTTTGGAGGCAACTTTATAATTTTTTTGTAGATATAATTATGAATAATTGTGTTTTGCCGTAACTAATGTGATAGTATAATGAAAAATAAAATAAAATAATGCTTTTTTTTTGGATGGTAAAAAATTTTTTTTTACGACTAATTTGTATTCTGACATAAACAGGTCATTTGATATTTAGATTTAAACCTATCAAATATCTTTATTTAAGAATTTTCATTTTTTATTTTATCGTTATTTTATAATAAAAATATATTTTTTTAGTATCTATTAATTACTTACAAATAATTTCCCATGCCTCTAAAATCATGAAATATTTAATGGCCTATAGTGTATAATTAATAACAAACAAAAAATAAAGTGTGCAGGCAATAAAAATATTCGATAAGAAAATGAAGATATTGTTGGTAGTTCTTAGTCGAAGTTTGACACAGTTAAATATGACCGAAGGGGATAGGTTCGAATTAGCTCAGTGGTTAGAGCAGAGCCCCGGCAAGGCTAAGGTCCTGGGTTCAACTCCTAGATGAGACCGAATCTGTTTCTGATTTTTCTGTTTCAAATTTTCGTTTTGAAAGAGGCTAATATTGTCGTCAAAGATTAAATACTCGTTTTACAATTCGAGATTAATATTAAGGTTTATAATATGTATCCTTGTATATGTAAATTTAAAAAGTTAAAAATTAAAATTAAAATTCATCCTAGACCTGCAGAAAAAGTCAATAGATGTCGCATATAAAATAAAAATGAATAAATTTATCCAATACACTATCTAGATAGCATTTAGTTTAGCGAATTGAATCTTGCAATTATACGAAAGATAGCCACCAATAAAAATAACGCGTTTAGAAAATGAAGATAATGTTAATAGTTCTCAGTCGAAGTATGATACAGTTATATATGACCGAAATGGATAGGGACACGTTAGCTCAGTTGGCTTCCGGCCCGGAAAGTCCCATGACGGTATCTTTTTCATATTTTCGATTGAGTTTCGCTTTATATTGTCTTGCTTAATTAAAAAAATAATATTTAATTCAGCAAATTTTATCACCACAATTTTAAGTAGTCTTTGCGCCTTCACGCCTACTTTGTAAAATGCCTTTGGAGTAAAAAACCGCGGCAAGTAAATATCAAGGCATGACATTGGCGTGACTAAACAATAAATTAAGATACGTGATATAGTATCATGAACTATGTATAATGAGCTATAATACTAAAACAAAGTAGGCGTCTACTTAACGTGAAAAATCATCACAAGTATTTTTTTTAATATTTGTACCGCACAAGAGTCCCAACAAACAAACAAGAAGCATTGGAAATAATTGATGAAGATGTTAATATATCTAATTGGTAGTAATGAGATAATTAAACTCGATCTGTCTCACTGCTAGCCGAACGTCCTACACAACCAAGCACGAATATATGATGATGTAATATACAGGGTGTCCGGGGGTAAAGTGCATTAACTTCGGGAGGTGATTCTAAATGATAATATAAGTAAAAAAGATGAATGACTTTTTTCGAAATTTTAACTTTTAGGGGTACTTTTTAGGTAAATCGATAAAATCAGTCCATCGAATGCGGCCAGCAATAAGTACTATTTTACGCTGTTACTGTTAATCTTTGAATGATTATCGATTTTTGTAATAATGGTACACGGTGATTTATAATAGTTGGTTTATTGTAACTACGAGTATGTACAGTATATTCAGTCGAAACTGCTAGCTGGGAATAGAGGGCGCTACTGATCACTTCAAGGCTTATATAGACACTCTGTCTCTCTACATCTTCCGTCTCTGTCAACTACTACGGAAGTCAAGGTGAAACCTATCTCACAGTTACTATACGGGTGACTCACAACAATCCAACGTCGCGGGCGGGCGCAGAGAAAATTTACGTAAGTTTATCGGTAAGCTATATTTTTAATGGTTACGTCTTTTGTATGGGAAAAAAAGTTGGAATTTCTGAAAAAGTTATTAATCTTCTTTTTTCCTACCATTACGTGGAATCACCTCCCAAAGTTAATGCACTTTATGCCCGGACACCCTGTATATCACCTTGCATAACCGATTTAAAAAAATAAATCATTTATTGTGTTATTGAAAATGATCATCTCCTTACCTGATGATTGTGCAAAGCGTATTTTTTTGTCACGTATAAGCAAAGTCACCCAGAACGTTCCAGCACAAAAAATACATTAAAAAAACTTTGCATTGAATCAAGTGAACATACACCGGTACTTAGTTAATCATTTATTTAAGTACATTGATATTATATTTCAATATTATTACAACACTTCTTCACATGAGATTTGTACTTGAAAAAGATACTTAACCTGAACAATAGTATAAGCGCATACGATAATACGATTGAAGAGTTTTTTCAATGGTGTAAAAAATATTATAAGTAAAATCGAGTTTTATACTCCGTATCCGGAAGCAAATTTAAAACTTAATTTCAAGAAAAAATCGCCACTTTATTAATATCTTCTTTATTTTGGGTCAAATTTCGTAATTCTTCGTAATGAAACAATCTATTGCAAAAGTTGATTATTTTTAATTGATAAACTAATGTTTTGGACAAGATTTTATACATAGCACAAAGGATAACAATTATTATAAGCATTAATTATCAGCCTGTAACACTCATCCACATTGAAAAAATCTTCCGAGAAAATATACATGCCGCCGACGGGACTCGAACGCGTGTCGTTCTGATGTCCGGTCAGGTGCTCTTTATCCACTTTGGTTGTTTGCAGGTGAAAAAATGTAATAAGCGGTAATTGTTGAATGAAACACTAGTATATATTGAATCATTTGGCGGGTTAGAGGTAACCCGCCGTAGCTCAGTGGATTAAGAGCACCTGACCGGACATCAGAAGGACACGGGTTCGAGTCCCATCGGCGGCATGTATCTTTTCTCGGAAGATTGTTTCAATGTGGACGAATGTTTCAGGCTGATAATTATTGCTTATAATAATCGTTATTCCAAAAGTGTTAAAATTATTTTTAGTGCACGAACACACACACACGTAGTGATAGTGATAATATTTATTCAACTTTTATTGGAGTAACTCTTATTTTAATTTCTTTTAAAGGTTATACCCATCAAGGTAATGTATCATTCAGGAAGAAGTTAATGCTAATAAATCTAAACGAAAATATGAAAAAGAAAAAGACACATAAAAACACCGTTTCCTTTCTATTTTTCTGTGTCTTGTATTTTTTCATTTTTTTCGTTCAGATTTATAAGTATTTTCTTCTTTAATGCTAGTATTTATTTAAATGAAACAAATAACTTTGTGTGCACGAATTTGGCATTCTCAGACAATAAAAATATTATAATTTATTACTTCGGCTACCGGCATTAAAAATTTAGGCATATTAGATTTGTCAAAGAATTTATACATAAAAATTCAAAAATCAGTCCTTTTAAATACATGTAGGATGACGAAAGATTTTTTAAATATTTATATTGAGGGATCAGTAGGATTTATCGGTCCAGTTAGAAGTTCTACCGAGCCGAACACTCTGATATGAAAATATCTGGAGTCAGTGAATTATTTTCCCATTTGCTCTGGTGGGTTAACGTGTTGTTCTTGTATTGTTTTGTATTTATTATATTTAAATAGTACAATTACATAGCATGGATTGACTAGATGATCATTTGTGGGAAAGTGTGTGGAAGGGTTAAGTTTTTCCTGTGGGGAAGATTTAACCCGGACATAAAAGTCAGAAGTAGAAAAATATACACCACTTATATAATCACAATTATCGACATGTTTCGAAACCGGTGGTTTCTTCGTCCGATACCGGTGGTTTCTTCGTCCGATACCGGAATGTTATTATCCTGACGAAGAAACCATCGGTTTTGAAACACTTAGATATTATAACACGTGATTAGTGGTTTACACAAAGTAATTTGTTTCATTTAATTGTATAAATTGCTCCCCTCTTAACAAACGGATTACTTACCGTAGAGTATAAATGGTGTTTAAATGTATGTTATCGTGTTGTGTAAAATTTTTATGTACTTGGTACTTTTTGTGGACTTTTTAATGAATTCTGTGTTTGTATGTATAAGATTATTTTTTTATTTTGTAGAATTTCACAAAATTACACTTGAGATCAGTGGCGGTTCGTGATCTTTTTAACGGGGGGTTCAGAAATTCAAGAGAAACATGATATATTGTCTAATCAAAATTTACTCTTGTCACACAAATTAAATAAAGTTAGTGGGGGGGGGGGGGGGGGTACCTAAATAGGTACCATTGTTTTTAAATAACTTGATACTCCGCGACACAATTATTAAACAACCAAAATGGTTTTAGAGGATTTAAATTGTTTAATGGTTTTTACAACACTACGTTGTACGTTGCTAATTATTATTGTTTTTTTTTCAATAAGAATAATTGCGTAGAATGTAGAATACACTATAATAGATATTTTAAAACATAAAAAACAAGAAACACAAATAAAGGTGGCCACGAAATAAAATTACCCTTTTTCACTTACACTAAAAATCCATTATACACGTATACAAAAAATAATAATATTTAATTTCCAAACTTTTTTCATAAGCATTAGCGTTATTTTTTGTATATAACACTGTATTCTGTCATTGAGTGAAAAAAATAGGACAGAATATTCGCGACAACCGATAAACGCAACCAATTTGAAAGCCGAAACAATACTAGGAAAGCTCAACACAAAATTGCATAACTAGTGACGTTGTTTGCCGAAATTTTAGTAAATGTACTCTTAACTAAGGGATATAACGACTTATCTATAAAAAAAAATACGAAAACGGCAGTCAAAATCGGTCCACTTCAATAGTAGATTTACAAATGCCGTTAGTAAACGGTTGGAGAAATGCAGAAACAAGAAAATAAAAAATGTACAAAAATGACTATAAAGTTAAATACCATAATATATAACATTTAACTTACATCCGTCGGTGCAAAAGTCGACCGTCAGCCGGTCATCCTGCGACAATCTCGGGCTTCGTTTCGGCGAGACTCGTCAAAGTTCGGAGGTCACGTGACATCTTGACTCGTGAGCAGCGCACCAAGCTGCGTAGTTTTGTCTATTCTACCGTCACAGCGATTCGTATCGGCTATGATTTTTCGTATGGACAAATGTGTGCGGATCGCAACGCGAACAAAATGGGAATAGATAGGTACCGTATTTTTCGGTGGCGCGAGTTTTAAAGACGGAATTTTAATGTCGAACTATCTGTGATGCGCTTACATTACTATACAACAAGATTGTTTTATTTTATCATATTTTTAATGGGGGTTCACCGCACAACCGCACTTTAGAGAAAACCGCCACTGCTTGAGATATATATTGTATTCTTATTGCATTCCTAAAGAGGTAGAATCTGCGGACAAGCAACCATGTGGCGGCTTCAGGGAACTACCTATTTATTGTCTGGACTTTGCACTTTGTTTAAAATAAAAAAAAGTCTGAATTCAAAATAAATTCAACATGGCCAATGAACACATTATTATAACATTTTTTATTATAATAATTCACTTTTATACTTGTTAAGCTATTACTAAAAAAATCACATAAAAAATGCGTAGTATTATTTGAATCGGTTTTTTGTGATTTACCGAAAACAGTACTTTTGGAGAATGGCGTTTATGTTTTTAAAGCCATAATTATTCATGCCAATTTTTTTACCTTTAAAAATATTAAATTATGATGTGAAAAATTATAGGATACTATAATTGCAGGATTAACGAAGCCTAAAAAGATGTATTTGCATTAGGATCATTGCTTTTCAAAATAAGAAATTTACCTATAGAATGGTAGTGTTGAAAAATTACGACATCTGCCAAACATAAAAACAACATTTTATTTTTTATTTTTTTATTTTTAATATGTTGGTACTTACTTTATCTCTCTGCTCAATGAAGTTCTCCTTGAGGGGTATAGAAGCAAAGCCGCCACTGCCAATAAACAGCATCCATTACATATCTGACTTGATGATGGATACTGTAATGATATCCAAAACTTGAATACAACTCTCCCGCAATCAGTCAATTTGAATACAATTCTACCATCTGGAACCCATTTTATACGAGTAATATTCATGTACAATCATTTGAATGAGACAATCAGAACAAAGATTTAATTCGTATATAAACTGCTGTATATTTTTTATATAATGCCAATTTCGACTTTTAGTCGACAGCGATTTTATCGAGTTTCAGATCAATCGGATGTCCGGAGGTGGGTTAATTTCCACTTACAAGATGTGCATTCTAATTTTGTAATGTTTACTTGACCGAATATGAAAATGTTAGTAATTTACTTAAACTAATGTTTTTTTTATTCTTTTTCCAGGTATTAACTGACATCCACCTCATAGACGTCGTCGATGTGAAGAAAACACATTATGACATTATGAAATGTTTGTGAAAATTTTAATGTTCCGATAAGTGCTTATTTTTCGTAGAAAAATATAAGTGGTGTGACAAAGAAAATTAGACCAAATACTATTAAAAAAACATACGAAAAAGTGTAGTTCTTAATGGTTTGTGAAAATCGTGTTTGATTTTTTTAAGGCATAAAATTTATTAATAGTGCTTGTGAATTAATAGTAGTTTCATAATATTAAAAATAAATAAATATATAAAACTCCCACACCTTCAAAATAAAAATAATTTAATATAAATTTGATGTAATAAATTTAAATGCATTATTTCATAAGTATTGAATAAATTTCTAATAATTTACCTTAATTCTGCGTAATTTTAAAATATCATGGAGAAAAATAAATTTCTAATTATCAAAGTGAGTAAAATTCCGCTAAATAATTATTTATCTCTTTGATTTATAAGTGATTTACGCTAAAGGTGTACAAAATATTGTATTTTGTAAATAAATTACTTTAGTGCTAAGTGAGTTTACGGCTCAAAGAGATATCAAAGAAGTGGCAAGTGATCTTGTATAAGTAAAATAATAATTTTGAATAATAATACATTTAAGTGTAGGATTTTCTTGGAGTGGACAAGAATTCGAGGATTTTCTTCAGAAGTTTTCTGTGATTTTTCACACCTGAAATCTTTATGCTGATTTTGAAGGAAAACAAGGATAAGAGGTAAGGCTTTATGATTATATTTTCAGGCCGCTTTTTCACGGAAGTGGGGTCTTTTTAGCCCTAATGGGGTTTGTAATATTCATCTGTATGCCTCAAGGATGAAACTTGGCGGCTTCACTGACAAACTTCTTCCTAGGTATGCCTTCTCTATCCATGAATGTAATGGATGTAAGTCTTTTTAATCCATAATGATTCTTTTGAGAGCTGTTTACCCATGTTTTATAATTCATACCTTCATAAATAGGTATTTAAAAAGTTGAACCAGGATTTATTCACTGAGAAGAACTCATCAATATGTCAAGACAACAAACCCACCGTGTTGATAAGCGGTCTAATTTGAACATAGTTTTATACATACACAATGTAAATTAATATATATTTTAAATATTTATTCCAGGAAAAAAATATTTTCACTTAACAAAATGAATATATTTTACATTACATTACACTTAAAATACATTACAATATTTCATTATTTTGTTGATTATTTTTTTTTTTTTTTAAGTACTTACATAGACATTTTTTTGTTTCTAATGTTGTCTGGACGGAAATTATATAAATTTCATTAATCATAAAAATTGCCTCCCTCGTAACTCGTAATCAATGGATTACTTTGTGTTTTTTCGAAGTGTGTATATTCATACAGTTAACTTAATTTTAACAGTATTGTTTCAGTGAAACAGTGACCTATTATGAAATATTATATTTTTATTATCTTGTAATAAATTACCTGTAGTTCTATTATCTATGTTTCATACACGTTTCCCCAGATTTCAATCAAGTAATTAAAACTTGAATGTACGTGGCTTTGAACCTTTAAAACCTTTGTTTATTTATTTTTGTAACAGATATGATAGATAATTGGCTAAATACGCTAATTAAGGGGAATAATTTAATATCTTGTTTATGCTGTTTAAATTTAGGCATTTAATTAAGAAATTTCATCAAAAGAAATAATGAAAAGTGTTGGGATAGTTTTTTTACTGTCTCATGGTCACTTCTATGTAGACGACCATCAAGTTACGTCAATGTTTTTTGATTTTTTTTCCAATTTATTTAGTATTTGTATTTTTTTTTTTTTTTTTTTTTAATTTTTGTATTTTAGTTTTAATTTGTATTTTATTTTTTTGGATTTAATTTTTTTTGTTGTTATTTAATTTTTTCACCAGATTTACAGGAACGGGTTTAGTTTTTCCCATAGGAAAAACTAAACCCTTTCATACACTTTTCCATATAAATGATTATCTAGCAAATCCACGTTATGCAAGTGTATTATATAAGTATAATTAATACAAAACAATACAAGAACAACACGTTAATCTACCAAACTATTAAATGGGAATATAATTCTCCGTCTCCAGATATTTTCATATCAGAGGGTTCGGCTCTGTGGAATTCCTAATTTGACCGATAAATCCTACTGATCCCTCAATATAAATATTTAAAAAATCTTTCGTAATTCTACATGTATTTAAAATGACTGATTTTTGCATTTTTATATACAAATTCTTTGACAAATCTAATATGCCTAAATTTTTAATAAGAGAGCTAGGTATAATGCCAGTAGCCGAAATAACAAAAGGTAATATTTTTATAGTCTGAGAATGCCAAATTCTTTTAATTTCATTTCCTAAATCTGTATACTTTCTTATTTTTTCAGAAATTTTTGTATTTTTATTATTTGAGATTTTTTTGGATGATCTCTTTGGGTGATTTCGTGGCATGCTAGGGATTAAGAGTAAATTTCACTTAAATACTTGCTAAGAACCATGCAAATTAATGGTAGGAAATATGCAAATTAATGGGGGTTTTTATTAGGAGATAAAACAGTAAACTCAAGACTGAATGTTGCAGAAGACACAGAGTCCGGCAAATAGTTCCACAGCCGAGATGTTTTCTAGAAAAAGTCGTAGAAACTACTCGTTCTCATCTGACAAATATTGGCATTTGGTGTGTTTTTCAATTATGGACCGGTGCCGAACAGGCAAACAAATATTGGCCTGTCTAGGATCTAGAAATTGAAAGGTAAAATATATAATTTACGTCATTTACGATATAATTTTTCTTTCAAACCCTTATACCTTCATTAAAAAACCCATCTATAGATTTTTTCTTCAGTCATTATTATGCATTTTTTTAAAATTGAATATGACTAACGTATCAATTTTCGGTTATTCATATTTTTAAAGAGTTATCGATGACCTTGTACAGTAAAGTAATCACATTTCATTCATAATTTTTATAGGTGTATAAAATCGTCGTAAATTTAGGTAGTTCACATTATTAATTCATTCAAATTATTCATGATGACTCCATCATCTAGTACAAACCAATAAAACGGTGTTAATCTGCTATAAACTTAATTCTCATTGCATCACAGCATTTAAACGCGCACTGAAAATCAAGTTAATTGTATACACACTTTGATTCACCAATAAAATTAATTAAAGAGCACTTGGCAACAATAAAACCACAACGAGAAAACATGGCAACCTGATGTACGGCAGAGTGGCATAGAACTGACAGAGGATAGATTAAAATAGACTGAGGGGTTATTTCACCATTAGCTTAATTATAGGATGACGTACATTTTCGATTTACGGTTTATTTATTTACTGGCATTACCCGGCTTCGCTCAAGGGAGTTGACATGATATTGTGTGGTAGCCCTTCACCTTCCACCTATAAAAAAAGGTTTAGAATGGTCCACAATGTTCCAGAACATTCCACAACATTCTAGAGTGTTCTAGAATGTTCCACAATGATCCTCAATGATTCGGGATGTTTCCGAACGTTTCAGAGTGTTCCAAGATGTTCTAGAATACAATCAAATGATCTAAACTGTTCTAAAAATTTCTAGAGAGCGAAACTTCCAGCCCTTACATCTTTAAAAGAACGCCCTTCAGGAAAAAACGGGAACATTCTTCATGGATGGGGGATAGAGGGCTCCCACACCATATCCCTTGATCGTACCGGGACTCGTTTCTCAGTTTTAGCTGCACACACATTGTACATTTTCTTTTATTATACATATATATAGTTTCGCCAATCATATCTACCAAATTGTAAACAAAGGTATGAAAACACTAGGCTTCGTATTAAGAACAAGTAAAAACTTCAATCCCTTACAAGCCATTAAAATGTTGTATGTATCTCTAGTAAGAAGCCTAATTAAATATAACTCAGTAGTTTGGTCTCCATCTTACAAAATTCACATTGATAACACTGAGCCTATACAAAAAAAAATGCGTTTTATAAATTTTAAACTAAATATCCTACTAGAAGAGTTAAATTATTATTAAAAAATCTGAAAATGCATGTATTAGAAGACAGATGTACAATAAACGACTTAACAATTTTATTCAAAATACTTAAGTCTAAATTTGACTGTTGAAAACTCCTGCAACTCACAGACTTTATAATGACATATTTAATCAACTTGGCGAGTTTTGTGGATCATGTAAAATATATATTCCAACACTATTCCTAAACTATATTTACACTCCTAAACTGTATAAACATTATTCCTGTTTTTTTTTTAAATCTAATCGCTACATTTTCAAATTTTTTTTGGTGTTTTTTTGACTTGTGTGTTATTTTTACTAGCAACAAATTGGTTCAATTTTTTTTTCTTCCAACAAAATGTAACACGTGTACCGTACTAACATGTAAAAGCCCTCTGGGCGTTGAATAAATAATAAAATAAATGTCCGAGTTTACTATTAGGTACTCGAACCCTAATAATAAATATTAACGAAACTCAATCGAAAATTTGAAACACAAAAATCAGAAAAGGATACGGATACATCTGGGGCTCTAACCCAGGAACACAGGAACTAATCTGGGACACCTCGTAAAAACAGTAAAAAAATAAAGAACAATACATTTATTTAGGTAAAAGATTAAAAAAATAGGTTGAAATTATACTAAAAAATACATAAAAATATAATATAATGGAAGAATATGCATGATAGAAAAAATATCCAATTAGGCATTGCCAGATCATTGATACACTTTTGTTTTTTAAGGCAGTTATATTTTACTCATACACACATAATCTTTGTAGAAATTAAAAGAAAAGAACTATATTTACATAATTAAAATTCAAAAGGCCAGTTAATAAAGATTAAGAACTTGTTAAGTTACATCAGGAAAATATTTGTATCATTAGTGGTGATCCAAGACTTTATTATATTTTTATATTTGCTGTAATATATTTAATTTCTGTAGTCTTATAGAGTGCAATATACATATTTGGTGTAACAAAATAAGCATGACTATTCATCGGATACGTTTTTAGATTTTAGCTGTAGTGGATTGAAGCTGACGACACGGTATCGCTTCCAAGTAAATAAGCACACACTTAACACAACAAATTCACATCGACGGATCTGCCGGATCTGCCCTGATGATGGACACTGCAACGCTGTCCGAAACGTCGGCTAAAGAAGGAGGTAGCACAACACGGCATAACACCCCAAAAACAAACAACAAAAATGACTATTCATCATTTCATATCACATTTCAACAGTATTTTATATCTGGTATAAATAATGCAGGTAATGCCAAAAATGACACTTTGAAATTCAAAAATTTAATGTACCTAATTGTATGTCCCCTGGTAAAATTTTTCCAATTAATGCAAATTTTATGAAATTCCCTAAATTTTCACACGTGTTTGAAATTCGATTAAAATCACATTTATTTAAAGTTCTGCACGTCCGGTGAATAAATTATTCCGGAAGTAATTAATTCATACATTTTTCAAATTCATACGGTAGGCAGGAAATAACTGTTTAAACAATATTTAAATTTCAGGAATTAATTTATACCTGTGCTAATTCCATAAAATCATCGGCGGGAAGTACGTTTTTTTAGCACACTGCGTATTTTATTCCAAGTTTCAAGTTTATTTTGAATTTTGTACTTTATTTATTTATTAACATTTAATTAGGCGCGCGGGGTCTCCGCGACCCCAAGTGATCTTCAAATGTAGTTTTTTTTTTTTGTGACTTACGCTACCATGCCGAACTTTCTGCTAGATTCCTAGCTCGTTAACCCCCGCCGCGTCAGTGTCGCCCGCGAAGCAAATGTGGCCAGTGTGCTGTACGTAAGTGTATGGAGTCGCTGCGACACCGCGCGCTATTAGTGTAGTTCAAAATTTTAATTTAGTTTAGTTCATATATTCCCTAATACGGCATTTTAACATGTAGAAGTGGCTTACAAGCAAGGATACGAGGAAGATGCAACATCTGCCCACAAAATTGCGACAGAAAAAAGTGAAGTGCCATAAATGTTCCAAATTTATTTGTGGTGACCACACCAAGAAAAGTTGTGATAATTGTTAACATGTTAAATTTTTGTCCTTACAAAAATGGTTATTTAACGTTTTTTTAGATATTTCCTTTAATTTGAATAGGTAGTAAGTAAATAAAGAATAATTAAAGTTGATTATAATTTCATTTATGTTTGGGGTAACTGCCGACCCCACGTGACTAATGACGTAAGCTTTTTGGTTAATATAATATAATCTATTTAGATCAGCTTCCTGCTGCCTTGATGTCCGCTGGCACCTTCTCAGCTTCCAGCAGTTACCAGGAAATGCTCCTTGCCGCTCCTTGTTGCGATTGGATGCTTCTGGTCAGGATCAGCTCCCTGCTGCTCCTTGATTCTCCGGCTGTTCTTGCCCTCTTATACTCTCCGCTACAGACCTTCTTTACAGAAATTCGACTCGCTCGGCTCTACGCTGATTTATCCGTTTCCGATTGTCCCAGCCCTCACAGTTCTTCAGGAAAGTTCAGCTCCCCGCTGAATATATTTTTTACTCATTCTCAAAGACACTTAAGATCCGGGTTATGGTGATCATTTATTGTTGCGAGACTTCCCCGTCCGTAACTATTTCACCGTACTACCATTACTCCAAAATTCTCTCCGATTTTTTTGAAACTGATGCAATAGTTCGATTGCTCCGTAAATTCTTTTAAATACTCGTCGCCACTGTAGTATAATGATATTGTACTTTTAAATGTACTTTACATTAATATAAAACGCAAAAATTAATGTGCGTATTTAATTATTACAAAGTATCGTTTTTTAGCTTCCTTACTGGAATCTTACAAGTACAAGAATGAATTCGATTCAAGCATAGACTACAGCTTCCCGAGCTTGTCTACGAAGGAAGTAGGTACCAAGGCCAGTATCAAGATAACAATGCATTATAATACATACAATTTATTTACTTTTGGGCACTGAAGAGAAACAATGAAAGAAGTGTGTATTGGACATGTGTTGCGAAATTGATAAAACATCACAAAATAACTAAATGCTGCCATGAACTGATTATACATTTCAATGACATATCTGAGACCTACCAGTGGAAAGGTCTCACATAGGCATATAATGCTACAGAAACTTTTTATTCTATTTATTTTCTAGGGATTTTGCGCAAATGAAAACAACTTTATTATTATAACGGAAAAAAATCTTCTTCCGTTTTAACTAAATATAAAGTTTTAAAAAATTTATTTTGAAGGACTAAATTAATCGCTATTTACTTGAGAGAAGATGTAAAAGTTTTCAGAAAAATTGCTTTTCAATGGATTTATTGATTTGTTAAATTTTTTTCTGGCAATCAAGGTTATAAAAACTTTTTGCCTATTTACAAGGATATTTACAACAATTTCGGATAAATTTAATACGAACAAATATTATATAGCACTTTGTAGCACATAACAAAAAAGGCAAAACTATTTCAGTAACGGAAAATAAAAATAATGCATTTAAATAGCTCCATCGTTTTAAATTCGGATGACTATTGTTGACGTTTTTTTAAATTTTTTTTTAGGAATACCGCACAAGAATCCTAACTGCTCCCTTCTGGAGCCAGTGAGACCAAGGCATCCCCAATTGGGGTATGTTAACTAAAGGTAGAGGGGAGGGGAAGGAGATGGGGGAGAGGAAGGTGGGGAACTGAGAGTATCTTCCACTCTGGAACTTGACGCAGATATACTATTTATTGTTTTTTATTAATTAAATGTGAAATAAAACAGCCGGGTTCGAACCTGCGACCTTCGAATTAGGAGTCGAGTGCCTTACCCCTCGATCACGCTGGCCGTCGGACATATTTTGTTAGGCCATCTTTTGACTTAACATTATGAAAATAGGTTTTTTGGCTGGTTTTTTTTTTCTTTTAATAAAATTCTAACTGTGAACCTACGAACCAATTGTAGGTTCTTGCTTTGGGTTAAATAAAAAATAATACTTACCTTATAACTGTCACAACAATAACGATGACCTACAAGTGAACAATTAATTTTATTTTAACAAAACAACTTTTAAAATTCAATAATATTTTCCATATCTGGTTTGCTCTAATTACAAATTTATAATGCAAGTTTACAAATTAATGTTTGCGAAACATGTCTGATCAATTTGATCAGAATTTTGCAGGTGTTTTATGACTGTTTACTTACTGTAAAATATGTAATGTTGTATAATTAAATTATTATAGTTTGTAGTGCCATATATATTATTATTACCTATTACAAAATGACAATGCGTTATTAGCATTCCGACATAAGAACGGTAGCCTAACGGATCTATTGTTTTTGTTATTAAAATGAACATGTGTGTTATATATATATATATATATATTTCACGTAATCTGTCATAAATTTAAACAAAAGATTTTTTTATTTTTAACTAAATGAGTAAAACCTCCTATTGAAATACTATCCTTGTTCTACCGGTAAATCGAGGAACTAGCGTCATAGACCACCGGCGTAGTCCAGAGACAAGGCATTGGACTTCCATTCCGAAGGCCGCGGGTTCGAACCCGGCGTGCGCAAATAAATTTTATTTGATTAATTTGTGTTATTTCACAATTAATTAATAAAAATAATATAAACTATATTTGCGGCACGTTCAGATTGGAAGATGCTCTCAGTATCGCCCTGATGTAAGTGACTAGATCTGAATAGCCAGGTACTTCCCGACCTTCCTATTCCCCATCTCCTTCCCTTCCCACTTACCTTCAGCCTCACAACATACCCCAACTGGGGATGCCATAGTCTCACTGGCTCCAGACGGGAGCAGTTGGGACTCTTCTAAGGTGTTCTCTATACAAAAAAAATAAAAAAATGATCCCCTCGGCACCGGTGCATAGGCGGGAAACACGCCAAATGCTCGCCCAACATAAGTACACGGTTGACATTTGTCACATGAGAACTGGTCGTTTTTACGACTCGTTCTTGAGTTCAACAGCTCGGCTGCCGAACGATTTGCCGGCCTCTGTGTTACCTCCTTCCTACAACATGGGTATCTTCAAGACCCAAGTTCACTACTTCATCCCCTCAAAACGACCCTCCACGCAGCATCTTCAAAGATGACATAGGCCCCGAGGGAGATCTTTATCCTTGGGGCCTCCTGTGTGGAGTTGATATAAAAAAATTAAATAAATGAAGACTAAAAATCTGAAAACAGAAAAATCAGAAAAATATACGGTCACATCTAGGATTCTAACCCAGGACCTACGCCTTGCCGGGGCGGAGCTCTACCAACTAAGAAACTGGTTGAGGGAAACCTTTAGATCTCTCCAGCCGGTCTCCCGAAACACCGTCGTGTACCGCAGTGGGAGGGACGAATTCATATATTTGTCACTCCTGGAGACCCTGACCCCCAGATTCCTACCCACCCCTCATAAATGTTTCCTTCCGAGAACTTCCTCTCCTCAAAATACACTCCAGACAGAATCTCCACAGATGACATAGGCCCTGAGCAAATGTAAAAAAAAAAAAAACAATTGCCAATGAAAACATGCATTAAGAAAATGAAGATAATGTTGGTAGTTCTTAGTCGAAGTACAGTTAAATTTGGCCTAATCGGATAGGGAGACATTAGCTCAGTTGGCAGAGCTTCGATTGGAATTAACGGATTAGCAGATTGGAATAGAAAGTTTGAAAATGTTAAAATAATTGTATATAATGGGTGTCTTCATTCTTTCACATTTTTTGTTAAAGGAAAGTACTGATAAAATTGGCACGGAGTATTAGACAGATTCATAATTACTTGGCTAATCTTAACGATTTTATTAAAATATATTGTGACGTGTGAGAAGAAAAGAAAATTAAAAGAAAGAAGTCCCATTGGACCCAGACAATGGTGGCTTGATGCCAAAGATGTTTCAGTTAGACAAATAATTCTAACTACACAAATCTTAAATAGACACATCAAAACACCGAACTTAACCTGATAATTAAAATACCACGAACAAATAATATATTTAATTTTATTGAAATAACTTTTGAAGGCTAATAACGAAAACAAAATTGTAACCAGCCAAACTATATTCGCGATCTTGGTGTGATTCTCGATAGTGAGTTATGATATCAAATGTCTTATCAATCAGATAATAAACAAAGCAGTTAAAATGCTTGGTTTCATCATAAGCAATACAAAAAGATTCACAAACATTGTTATTATGAAACTTATAATTTGCATACGTACGAAGCAACCTAGAGTTTGTCTCAATTGAGTGGTCTCCTTTTATGCGTTATATATAAACAGAATTAAATTGATTTTAAAAAAATTAGTTTCTTACAAATTACACACTCGATTTAACAATTATCTGGAAGCAACAAATATTTTCAAAATTAATACATTACTGACTGTCCTGAATGTTCTGTGTCATTTCGAGCGGTAAGACTCTCGACTCCCAATTCAAAGGTTGCGGCTTAATTTGTGTTATTTCACTAATAATTAATTTAAAAAAATATATTATGTTCCTGGCTGGAAGATACTCTTAATATCGCCCTGGTGTAAGACCACCATTCAGAATTTATCGTTGCTTGAAATGACTGAAACCGAGTTTAATGACCAGATCTAAAAAGCCAGATGCTTCCCAGTTTTTCTTTTCCCCATCTTTATCTCTTCCTCACTCCCTTCAGCTTTAAAATACACCCCAGGTAAGGATACCATAGTCGCAGCGGCTCCAGACGAATGGGTGCACCAGCATCTCTTGTACGGTTTTATGATAAAATTACAGTTTTTTTATTGCGATAATACAAACAACTTTTCAATTCACTTGGTAGAATTCAACAAAAAATCCCTTAAAAGAACTTTGTGTTGGTAAAATTCAGTCCTTTCGTACTAAAATTTCCAACGAGTGCAGAAAGATCTCTGGAAAAGAAAATGGATTCTGCAAGCAGTTCATTTTACAACCACTTTTCTGTACTTGAGCTTAATTCTGCTCTAGGTATAAAAAGAAGTGTCTTCTCCGCTTCAAAACACCTGAGTCTAGTTCACATGTGTGCATTTTCATTTATGACAGAACTTAGCCTTGCGAGCTTGAGAGGATCGAATTTACAGCAGGCATTTCAAGGCATATAAAATATGTCTTTATATTTTTTGTATATGAATACCTCACAAGTCTCAACTGCTCCCGCCTGGTGCCAGTGAGACTATGGCATCCCCAATTGGGGTATTTTGTGAGGCTGAAAGTAGTAAGGAGAGGTATGGGTTGGGGAAGAGGAAGGTGGGAACCAAAAACGGCTTAAGCCATTTCAATCAACGTTTCAATTCTGAATGGTGGTCTTACACCAGGGCGATACTAATAGTATCTTCCACTCTGGAACATGCAGCAAATATACTATATATTATAGTATTATATATATTATAGTATACTATATATTATAGTATATATCACTGTATTATATACTTATTATGTAAAAGCCCATCAGGGCGTTGAAAATTAATAATAAATAAATATTATTTTTAATGAATTTATTGTGAAATAACACAAATTAATCAAATAAAATACATTTGCGGTGTTCGAACCCGCAACCTTCGAATTGGGAATCGAGAGCCTTAGGGGGCATACATTAATTACGTGAGCAAAAATAAGGGGGGGGGGTCCAGTTAAATCTCACCAAATCTCATTATACAATAAAAATCTCATGCCAATTTTTAAAGGATAGGTATATATTATTAGAGATAATGAAATAAAGTTAAATTGTTTCACTTCTTTTGAAGTGTCTTTTGAAGTTCTTATGAAGGGAGGGAGAGGGGGGGGGGGGGTTCCACTAAAGCTCACTTAATCTCATCATCATCGGAGGGATATATTTTTTTTAACATTTAAAACAATTTTTACAGCTAACGTAATTAATGTATGTCCCCTTACCACTCGACCACGCTGGCCGTAAATTTTTTAACCAGTAATATGTACGTACGTGTATTATAATGACAAAGTCGTTATGTTTCAATCACTAACAGTGTTTGTTTGGTGTTTAATAATATTGTGATTATTGTTATTGCTGTTCTTTAGTTTGACCTTGTTCGTTTCACCCGGACTCTGCGACCAATTGAGATAATATGTGACAAGATTAGGTACATACATTGCAAGCGTTGATTCATAGCACTTATATAGTAGTTATACAAATGCTGTTAATTCACGGTGGTCGTATATTATTATTAAATAATTGTGGAAAATTTGATGATTAAACATGACTGTAGTGCTTTGATTTGTTCACGAAACTAAATACATAAAAAACAGACTTTATTCTATCTTACTCTTATATGCAAATACGTAAACTTAAAACATTCACAGCCCTGTTTGGCCTCCCCTGGTGATGCAGCGCCTCGCAGATGTTCATAGAGGGAAGGGTGCATGGGTTCGCGGCTTTGATGCGCCACAGTAGATGGAGCATTTTTCTCAAGTCACTATAGTGGAAGTCCTGTTGTGTTCCACTTTTTATTTATTTTTATATTTAAATTTCTCACCGTTCTGTTTAGCTGAAATAAACAGTGATTATTAATAAATATGAAATAAACATTATTATTATTAATACCAGAAATAATCAGTACTTAGGGGCGTACATTAATTACATGGGCAAAAAATGGGTGCTAAGGGTCCAGTAAAATCTTATCAAATCTCATTTTAACCGAGGGGGCGGGCAATAAAAATCTCTCGTCAACTTTAAAAGAAAATATATTATTTAATAAATATTATTTTTTTAAATATGAAATTGATTCACTTATTTTGAGAGTCCCATTTTGACGGCTGAAAAAATGGCTATTAGAAAAAAAAAATTTACTGTAATGTAAATTTCACGTGAGGGGTGGGGGGGGTCCCACCAAATCTCACATAATCTCACCAAGGGAGGGGGGTAGTCTAAATTGAAATAAAAACAGCTCACGTAATTAATGTATGCCCCCTTAAGGCTAAAATCACAGCAAATTCAGATCGGTTATACCACAGTTCAACTGGCTCCAGATAGTCGGGAATAATTGGGATGAAAGAACTTAATTTTATAATGTACATTATACAGATTTCAGAAAATTCATTCAAATCAATTGAAATAAATATTGTACTTTAAAGGACAAACCACGGAAGTCCACTTTTGAGCGGTTTTGAAAAAAATTCTGTATTTTATTACATTATTCGATGAAACGATGAACCATAAACAGTTTAAACTGTAAACTGATTTAACTAAATACAAAACCGCTGGAGTCAAATTTACTTTCGAGGATAAATCATAATAAATTCATAAATTGATATGTTTTTCTTAACGAGTCAAAATATGGCACTATTTACAAAGCCACGGATTGCTTTGTTGCCAAAATATGGCAAATATTTTTTTTTATTAAAGCGACAATTGTACGTTCAAAATATAATAATTTTTTTTCTCTAGATTCATTTTTTTATAAGAAAAACTGTCTTTTTAACTTTTGACGGTTATTCCCATCAGTGTAATTTATCATTGAAGAATAAGATAACAATAATAATCTAATTTTTTTAAATATGAAAATGAACAAGACACAGAAAAATAATAAAATATAATGATCGCAACTGGGACTTGAACCCAGAACCTTACGTCTTACCGGGACATACACCTCTACCAACAGTCTCTCGACAGTCTCATAATAGATCGCAGTGGCCCAATTGGTAGAGGTGTATTTCCCAGTAAGACGTAAAGTTTTAGGTTCGAGTCCCAGTTGCGACCATTATCTTTTATTATTCTTCTATGTCTCGTTCATTTATATGTTTTAAAAAAATTAGATTATTATTGTTATCTTCTTCTTCAATGATTTTCTCTAGATTCTTTAAATTGTTTTAAAGTTAACAATTAAATAAATTTTTTTTATAAATCCAAGGAATATGTGATAATAGGTAAAAGATAGGTGAACTAATTGGCTATATAGAACTATAATCAGTTTGTATGCCTGCATATTCATATTCGGAGGTAAGATGTGGGCAGAAAAATGTTAGCAATCCGAGTAAAAGTTTTAAATTGCTCTGTTGCTCCAGTGTTTAACGATGGCCAATTATTATTATTATTAATTATTATGAAACATATATAC
The DNA here is from genome assembly GCA_951813805.1 of Limnephilus auricula. NCBI lineage: Eukaryota > Metazoa > Arthropoda > Insecta > Trichoptera > Limnephilidae > Limnephilus > Limnephilus auricula. Next base: position 4,643,027 of record OX638409.1, on the reverse strand, counting down.
CCTTCACGGATCTAAATTTTTGCAGTAAATAAAAAAGTGATAGACCTCCAAACATTTAGTTCACAAACACAAAAAATCGCTTTCCTGAACAATTGTCAAAAGTAGTTTATCCTTTAAAAAAAAAACGGAATAAGGTTTCCGTTTTGTTTTAAAAGCAAGCCAAACAAAGAAATTTTATGTCGAAATATAATTGACATCAATTACTTTAATTATCGCGTTCAATCGGATGCTAACAGGGATGTACCAAAAACATTTTTTCTTTGATTTGAGAATATTTAAAAAGAAGGCAAATGTTAAAAAAAAAATTATGGAATAACTTATTTATTATTACCTTAAAATTTATTACTGTCAAATTATGCATAAAGACACAGCCAATAAAAACAACATGCGTTAAGAAAATTATTAGTTTTTAGACACCAAAGACCAGAATTTCATTAAAAACCTGTATTGGCTCCAAACAGCAGAAATAAGACATGGTAATGAGAGATCTTGTGAAATTTGCCATTAAACGTGGAGTACAACAAGGCTGTATTCTCTCGCCATTATTGTTTAATCTCTATTCTAACTACGTCTTTAAAAGAGCCTTAAGTAACACCAAGAAGGGTCTAAAGATCAGCAGAGTTGTGATTAATAACATAATATACGCGAATGTTACAGTATTACTAGCTAACAGTATCGATGACCTCCAAGACCTACTAAATCTCGTTAACGATGCTGGTGAGCAACTGGGCCTATCAATAAACGTCAATAAAACTAAATGGATGACATTTGAACGACTAGATCACTCCGGATCAGTGATACAGTTAAATGGTTGCAATGTCGAAAAGGTGGAAAGATTTAGATACCTCGGCAGCTTTCTTACAGAGACTCTTGACCGAGATGTAGAGATTAAGTGAAGCAGCAAGAACAGCATTTAGTAAAATGAAATCCCTCTTCTGCAATGACAATATCAATTTACAACTAAGGCAGAGAATGTAAAAATGTTATGTGTGGTCGGTCTTGCTGTATAAATGTGAGACATGGACTTTGAAAATAAATACCATGAACAGGTTAGAGACTTTTGAAAGTGGCGTCACCGGAGAATGCTCAAAGTCCCATGGATTGATAAGATCACCAACACAGAATTGTCAAGCGAGCTAGAGTAGACAGAGAACTGCTCACATTGCTAAAAATCAGGAAAATTTCATACCTTGGTCACATACTTCCAGGAGATAAATATCACTTACTCCAATTAATATTAAAAGGCAAGATAGAGGGTCACCGTGGGCCTGGTAGGAGACAAATGTCTTGGCTACGAAATAGTTATAGGTATTATAGGTACGCCAAATAGAGATATATATTCACCAGATTGATTGCCAACTTCGGGGGGACACGAAGAAGAAGAAGAAGTTCTTAGTCAAAGATAAAATTGATTACCACGATAATCAAAAAGTAAAAATAAGGTACATCTATCAATTAATATTAGATTCTTTCATTCCATAGTAAAAAAAAATCACAATACTTTTTTCGTTGTGGTTGAAAATATCTGGAAATATATTTTCTATAATATTTCCTTTCTGTATGATTAAGAAAAATTGTCAGAACACTAAAATATCAAAAACATGACTTCAATCGAATTTTTTACCGATAGTAATAATAACCCAAGTTTCCTTTCCCCTCAGGCCTCGACAGTATTTTTTCAGAGCGTCGTCGTTTTGCGTGCCGACATAAATAAAATTAAAAGTTAAAATTTAAAACCTTACGTTTTTTTAACTAAAATTACTGATAATGAAAAAAAAACACATACATATTTTATTAGACAAAATATTATTGACCTTATAGTTACGTCACCTTTTATCGTTTCATGTAAAAATAATTCATAAAAAATCCTTAAAGATTCATTTTCTTTTTCAAATTGCCGTAATTGGATTTATAAAAGTGTACGTTACATTTATTTTGCAGTTAACTTTTAGATTGAAAAATGAAGCATGATATTTTTTTCTTTCCAACACAGTTTAGATCATATTTCTAACCATGATAGTAAGGGAGACACATCGCTTTCAAAGAGACCCATAGGAATGGTCCTTCAAAAATGAAAAAAAAAACCGGACGGTAACGGGTTCTCTTCATTATCACTCGCTTGACCTTGCCTTTAGTATTTTCAAATCAAAAATGATTCCCCATTTCACGCTTTTTCTATAATATATAATAATATATTCTTGCAAAAAAACAGCATTTAATTTTCCTCAGAATTAAAGAAAAGATTAAAAAACTTAGAACAAAAAAATTCACGGATCGTCCCTGAATAACCGAGGCCGTGATAATAACGATGGTGGATTTATTCTTTAGTTATTCAAATTGATTGAACATCCGCCGAATTGTTTAAGGGTAAGGGAGGTTTATTAATAAGCAATGATGAAATCGAAGCCTGAAGCCTCCCCAGAACCCACCCTCGGCGCACAAAAGGAGAAAAAATTGAAAATTCTTGGGGAGAGCAATTAAATGAAAGTCTACGTGAACGTCAGGAGCCTAGTAGGTCGATCAATTAAAAATAATTGGGAAATTCAATAGAACCTTATTTTAATCTTTAATTAGGCGCGCCAAAAAGCTTAATGCGTTAGTCGCGCGGGGTCGGCAGTTACCCCAAAATGACGGGCATTAAATACAAAAATATTAAAATTAATAACCAACTTTAATTATTCTTCATTTCCGTATTACCTATTAAAAAAAATTCGAGATATTTTTACAACAATTAAAAAAATAACGTTTTTCGTAAGTACAAAATTAGTTAACAATTACCAAATATTTTCTTCACGTGGTCAATACATTTATTTTGGTTCATTTATTGCACTTTATGGTCGTTTTTCTGAAGCCACAAACAAGAAAACGAGGGATGTTAAAGGGCCATGCTAGGAAATATACTAACCTAAATATGAACTACACTAGTAGTAGTCGCGTGGGTTCGCAGCGACCCAATCACTGCAAGTCTGACCACTTCTGCTTCTCGGGCGACACTGAGACAGAAGGGGGCTAATGAGTTAGAAATCTACCAAGAAGTTCGGCTTGTTAGTGTAAATAACTAAAAAATAACTCCAATTGAGCATTATTTGGGGTCGCGGACACCCCGCGCGCCTTGTTAAAGGTTAATTACACGCATAAATGACCCATTAAATATTGTTTTTTTTTACTGTTTTTAAGTCTCTTCTTTTATCCATAGCGTTCTGATTTTAATTTGAATGTTCCATTTCCGGTTCAAAATGGTGGAACATTTAATATTATTTTCCTTTTTTAATAATATAAGTTTTTTCATAGTTTATTACCTACGTTATAAAAGATTTCTTCCTACGGCAGGGGAGGGGATCCGTTGAATTCGGGAGCGGCCGCCGAATATAATTTCTTTGTACCGGATCTGTCAACTTGACGGCTGAGAGCGGCTTGAACATGGTAGCTCCATATTTAAAATAAAAATAAAAAAATAAAGCTACTTCATGAACTCTTGTGAAAACCAATTTTTTACGATTTTATTAATACTATTGTTGATTTAGAAGGTCATTGCAGACTATTTATTTTTACTTCATATGTATTCTATATTACCTACATTTTGTTAACTTATTTATTTTATGTACCTGAAACCTAAATTTTGTTTCTTATATTTTATGTTACCCATATTTTATCTACTCGTATTTTCACTGTAATTATTTAAAAAAATGTATTGTTTGTTTAAAAAAAATTCACTTTGTGGCGTCATTTTTGCTTAAATGAAAGCAAATAACTTCGTATAGCCAACTCATGTAAACAAAATTATCTACAAATCAATATAAACTTGGTTAAATTATTGAAAACATAAAATCAAATGATTAAAATGAGAATAATTAACAATACGAAGAAAAACAGCATGCCATCAATATGTCAAATTTTACAAATGACAAAAACAGGATTCTATCAATATTTCATATGTTGCAAGTGACATAAACAGCATGCCATAATTATTTCAATTGTTACAATTGACAAAAACAGCATGCCATCCATATTTCAAATGTTACAACTGACGAAAACAGCATGCCATCAATATTTCAAATTTTACAAGTGACAAAAACCTTATCATAACAAAGGCAGACAGGGGGAATTTAATCATTATTTTAGATAAAGTCAGATTGTCAGATTGTGATAATTTTGAAATAGTTAATAAATAAATGCCAAGAAAAAAATTATGATACATTAAAAACACGCAAAAATATGAACATTAAAAAATAATTTAAAAACAAAAAAATTAACTATTAAAATTCCTCAATTCCGAAATTATACAGTTAAGGGAAAATTCATAAACCAGATAACCCTATTAAACCGGTTGTATATAATTGTAATGCTACTAATTACAAGTTGGCATCTGTAATCAATAGGTTAACTCTTGGTAACAATTTTTTTCACCCCAAAACAATAACAACTCCCTTGAATTAATTGACAAATTAAAATCATTGGATATACCTACTCTGAAAAAAATGCGATATGGCTATTAACTTACTAGGGTGCCTTATACAGGGTGGTTAATAAAATTTGTGCCAGGCAGTCGAAGAATGTCGCAGTCATTACGCTACGGCATTTCAATACCAAGGCTGCTTTGTTTGATGGAATTGCCGAGTGGGAATACATTATTATCGGAAATCGCTTTAATCTTAGATGGATTAGTTTTCACTTAATTCTACGCTCACCGGTACTTCTCACACATTCCCTTTTAACCTGAACCTCTTATTGAAAATTCCTCCGTAAGGCGACATGTTTAAAAAAATAATAATGAAAAAAAACATTTTTTTTATTTTTATTTTAAGTTATTAGGGAAGCAAACAGATAGGTAGATATACCTATATATATTATAGTAATTACATGGTTGCGAGAACTAGCAAAGTTTTCGCATAACATATTATACATATTTTTATAATGTAGGAGCTGTTGCACATATTTTTGTATTATTTATATTTATCTATAATGTAAAAACTTGTTACTCTCTTTTGTTTTTCTGTATTGTAAACTTTTTCTTGTATTATCTTTTATCTGTAAATTTATTTTATTAACTTACACTATATATTATTATTTTTATGCCATCTGCAATTTAAAAACTGGTTTCAGTTAAATTTATTTTTACTTTTTCTCTTTTAGTATAATATAATATTTTTTACTTACTTTTATACCTACCATTTTTATAATGTTCATTGCTATAAGTTTATATTTCTTATTTAAATATTGTATTACATATATTGTATCACTGTATTATATACGTATTATGTAAAAGCCCAACAGGGCGTTGAAAAATTAATAATAAATAAATAAATAACATTCATATCATAAATAGGAAAATATGGATTATTAAATAAAACGAAGTAGTAGAAAAAAAAAATTAAATATAGAAGAAAAAGAATTTAAAAGAAAAAAACTCAGATTAAAGCATATATGATAGATAATGTGAAATTCAATTAAGTATCAATATAAAAAAAAAATGCTTTTTCACACCGTAAAATCAAGGATAAACATGATTTAAAAAAAGATAAACAATATAATGAGAATGAGAAAATAACGCGCAGCAGGGATAGAGGGTTCGTAATTAGTAATTTATATTATTTTTTCTATTATACATTAAATAAATTGGCCTCAGGACAAACGGAAGATATCATCGTCTGAAAATATATTATTTTATTTTGTGCACGTACTTTTGAGAAATGAATGTTGTGTGTAGTTTATTTTGAAAAGTGGGATTTGGAATAGTTGGTGTGATCTATTATTTCGTATTGGACAGTGAAAATTCATATTTTATAGAAGATAGTTGTTGTCAACAACGTTGTTGATAGTTTTTTTATAACAACGAAAATTACTTAATTTATTACGACTGGCCGGTTTCTTAACACAAGAATTGCACATGCTTATAGAAAGAGACAAAACATAACATGGAATAAAGGAACAGTGAGATAGCATGAAATTAAAATCTGACTTAGTAAAAGAGAAAAAGAGACCGATACCTATGTATTTATTGGGTTACCAGTTACCATATATATCGAAAGGTATAAAGCGTCATCTGAACAGATGATTAAGTTATTAACAATTCTATGAGTTTATGGGAAATGTACTTGGGTTCTTTGAATTTTGTTTTTGGTTTTAATGGCTTTCTATTACATGTGTTTTTCGGTCAGTCGTAACTAATTTCGTGTTAATTGTGTTATTTTAATTTAAATCAGTTATGTCAAACCACAAAGTGACTGCTTTCTACCAAAAATTTAAAAAAAGTTTATTAAACTTAAAAATGTAAATGGTACATGTAAAATAGTTATGATTAATTATTTGTAAGATAAAGGTAGATTCAGACTAGACGACGTACGTACGCATCGCTACACCAAATAATGCTTAACAACCCATACATTTTCTATGAAAATGGCCACAGAAATCGCACGTCGCGATGCGTGTGGCCAATGTGATTCTAAAACATAAATTTTCATTGAAAATCTATGGTTGCTATGTAGCCCAGATACTGTTAGGTGTAGCGATGCATACGTACGTCGACCCAGTCTGAATCTACCATTAATGTTTGTACCTACAAATAATACACGGACGGCCGTCCATGGTCAAGGGGTAAGGCTCTTGACTCCCAATCCGAAGGTGGCGGGTTTGAATCCGGTGTGCCAAAATAAATTGTATTTGATTAATTTGTGTTAATTCACAATTAAGCAATTAAAAATAATATATGGTATATTTGCGGCACGTTCCAGAGTGGAGGACACTCCCAGAATCTCACTGGTGTAGACCACTATTCAGAATTGAAAATTTGCTTGCAATGGCTTTAACCGTGTTTGATGACCAGGTATGCATAACTAGGTACGTCTACACCTTCCTCTTTCATATCTCCTTACCTTCCTCAATACCTAAAATTGTAAAATAGTTATGATTAGTTATTTGTAAGATAAATATTTGTACCTTCAAATAGTACACAGACGGCCGTCCCTAGTCAAGGGGTAAGGCTTTCGACTCCCAATCCGAAGGTGGCGGGTTCGAATCCGGCATGCGCAAATAAATTTTATTTGATTAATTTGTGTTAATTCACAATTAATCAATTAAAAATTATATATAGTATATTTGCGGCACGTTCCAGAGTGGAATATACTCTCAGAATCGTCCTGGTGTAGACCAACATTCAGAATTGACACTTTACTTAAAGTGGCTTTAACCGTGTTTGATGACCAGGTATGCATAACTAGGTACTTCTACACCTTCCTCTTTCATATCTCCTTACCTTCCTCAATACCTAAAATTGTAAAATAGTTATGATTAGTTATTTGTAAGATAAATATTTGTACCTTCAAATAATACACAGACGGCCGTCCCTAGTCATGGGGTAAGGCTTTCGCCTCCCAATCCGAAGGTGGCGGGTTTGAATCCGGCATGCGCAAATAAATTTTATTTGATTAATTGGTGTTAATTCACAATTAATCAATTAAAAATTATATATAGTATATTTGCGGCACGTTCCGGAGTGGAAGACACTCTCAGAATCGCCCTGGTGTAGACCAACATTCAGAATTGAAACTTGATTTGAAATGGCTTTAACCGTGTTTGATGACCAGATATGCATAACCAGGTACTTCTAAACCTTCCTCTTTCATATCTCCTTACCTTCCTCAATACCTAAAATTGTAAAATAGTTATGATTAGTTATTTGTAAGATAAATATTTGTACCTTCAAATAGTACACAGACGGCCGTCCCTAGTCAAGGGGTAAGGCTTTCGACTCCCAATCCGAAGGTGGCGGGTTCGAATCCGGCATGCGCAAATAAATTTTATTTGATTAATTTGTGTTAATTCACAATTAATCAATTACAAATTATATATAGTATATTTGCGGCACGTTCCAGAGTGGAATATACTCTCAGAATCGTCCTGGTGTAAACCACCATTTAGAATTGAAACTTTGCTTGAAATGGCTTTAACCGTGTTTGGTGACCAGATATGCCTAACCAGGTACTTCCACACCTTTCTCTTTACCTTCAACCTCACAAAATACACCAATTGGGAATGCCATAATCTCACTGGCTCCAGACGTGTACAGTTATATTTAAAAAAATATACAAAAATCATTATAGTCAAGAATAATTCAATATTTGAAATAAATTAGTTAGATTTAATTCCTTTTGTAAAGCGAGGTATTTTGCCAGGGGCTTTTTCCTTGACCCTTTCAACAGTATATATAAATATATTGAATACGTGTCCTAGATAATCCCACCATTAGTAGCCTATCAAATGAGGATCGTGCTCATTCACCCGATAAAAAGTAATGTTTCATTTCCACCTACTTTAATATCCGATCATGTCACCGATTAAACTTACATGAAAATGCTTACCGATAACGCAGTAGTCTTTCATGCATATTTATGGTCTAATTGAGCGTCGTCATGCACCTAATGACCTATTGTTTTAAAAGTAATAATTATGGTATTTGGTTTTAATTGGGTACAGTGCAAGTGTCAACGCTGCCAGGAGCAGTGGAACTATTGTAACCTCAGTTACTGTGTGTTAATTTGGACAGGCTGTTCAGATCTAATCAGCAAACAAAATTATAGCGATATAAAGACATTTTTTCTTCAAACTTCGCAAAATCACTTTGTGGCGTCGTTTTTAATTAAGAGGATACCAGGTGGTGATTTTTCCATACAAACGTATTCCCTATTTATCTCTCTGGATTTTAACCCTAGAGAAAATATTGTTTTTGCATAAAATAGATATCAACTACTAGCGTGTCGGTACTTTTTGTTTTTTTGGATAAGTTACTTTTTATAGAAGTTATGACCTTCCAAAAATCAATAAAATTCAGTTCAGTTCAGTATACAAACCAGACAATGTTTTTTTAAAAAAAGCAAAACGTACAGACATAGAATAGTTTTTTCTTATGTAGTTGGTAAAAAAAAAATTGAAAATCAGTCCACTTTTGGAGGAGAAAAGTGGGGAATACAAAACCTCCATTTTAGTTAGGTGTCAGTGCATTGTCCCTTTCGCTCAATATCCGGTGGAGTAAGAGCAACAGTGACAGCAATATTTTAGTAAAATATATTTCTGCACCACCGGGTATCATCTTAAATTAAACAAATAACTTTGTATCAACCACATATAATCACAATTACCTACATGTTTCGAAACCGATGGTTTCTTCGCCAGGGTAGTAATGACATTAAATAACAAAAGAAACAAAGAAGTATAGACTAAAAATAACAGACTAAAAAGAACTATCGACAATAATATTATAGAGAGAGGTGATTAATTAATTAAAAAATTTCTTTTGTTATTTAATGTCATTACTACCCTGACGAAGAAACCATGTAGGTAATTGTGATTATATGTGGTTGATACAAAGTTATTTTATCGAAGAAAGCAAACACTTTGTGGCTTGACATTATACCAAATGAAACAAATAACTTAGTTTTAAACCACTTTATATTTATTATTATATTTGTCGACCGGTTTTTTGGACTCAATCTTCATCAGGACAATAAAATAAACTAAATCATAATACAGAGAAACAATATAAGGTAAACAAAATAGAGAGAGAAAGCAATATATCTCTCTCCCTCAACCATATATTGCTAGCAATATATCTCTCTCCCTCTACCATATATTGCTTTCTCTCTCTATTTTGTTTACCTTATATTGTTTCTCTGTATTATGATTTAGTTTATTTTATTGTCCTGATGAAGATTGAGTCCAATCGAAACCAATCGACAAATATAATAATAAATATAAAGTGGTTTAAAACTAAGTTATTTGTTTCATTTGGTACAAAGTTATTTGTTTAATTTAATATCAAGAAATGTTTCGTTTAAGAAATGTGTTCTACCAGGGCGAACTTCTTTGATCATTTAAAAAAAAATATTGTGGAAAAATTTCGATTTTTTTTTCGTGAATGAATGAGTCTTGGAAGAGGAAATTAACCCATTTTCTGAATCTTTGCAGATAGACTCCTTGTCGATGACTATGCATTTTTTTGTTCTCACACTCACGTACACACACACACACATTTCTCTGAAATTGGATAAAATGGAATTTCGAAATTGAACCTGAGAGCACGAAGTATTGTTGACCGGGAGTATTTGCCAGGTGAAACTCCTCTAACTTCCCGACAGCTGTCGGAACCTGACTTAAGCCTACCAACTTATATAAAAAACAACTGATACTGTCATTTAATGACATCACGGTTTTGAACCTAATAGTCTGGACTCCTGAATATTAAAAAAAAGTTCAATGTATTCAATTTCACTGCTCTACAAAATAGCAATATGTTTTGTAAATAGTAGGTGTTTTTGGAATTTGTTTTTTTTTTTACATTAACTGCACACAGGAGGCCCTAAGAAAAATAATTTCCCCCAGGGCCTATGTCATCTATTAAGATGCTGTGTGGAGGGTCTATTTGAGGAGAGGAAGGAGTGAACATGGGTCTTGAAGAGACCCATGTTGTAGGAGGGAGGAAACACAGAGGCCGGCAAATCGTTCCGCCGAGCTGTTGAACTCAAGAACGAGTCGTAGAAACGACCTGTTCTGATGTTACAAATGTCAACGGTGTACATATGTTGGGCGCGTGTTTGGCGTGTTTGCCGAGGGGATCAATGATGCTAGTTCCTTGGAGTATCTTCCATTAAAATACCGGTAGAACAAGGACAGCATTCCCACCCGACGCCTGTGCATTAAAGATTGCAACCCGTTTGTTAAGACGGGAGAGTCTATCAAACGGATCGCCCGTTTCTGCACAGAATCAAGGTTTTTTTTCAAGTATTGTGGGGCTCCAGACAAGAGGTGGCTGCCAAATTCAACCGTAAGGCGCACCTGCGATTTGTACAGGGTTAGCAGTTGTGTACTATTAAAGTATCTGCAGGGCCTGTACAGTAGGGCGGAACGAAATTTTTTTTTTCGAATTTTGATTTGGAATAGTTGTATTAAGTTGCCAATTGCCATCAATTATCTCAATAAAAAATATAAAAATTATCAGACAACGGTAAAAGCCCCCGCCAAGACAACGAACATTTACAAAAACGACAGTTTAGGCGTTATTTGCGCGGCCTACAAAATAGTACAGAATTTATTAAAATAGATTTATTTTATTTAATAAAATATTCAAATATAGTTAACTAGCTGTTGCAATTAAATATTTCATTATTTTAATATACTTTGGCGCAGTGACAAAGGAGCAAAGTGCGAGACAAAGCAGGACACGTGAAAATCTACGAAATGCAGTGTTTTGTTCAAACTAGTGTCGATAAATGTGTCAAGGTGAATTGATGTTGCGCGTCAATTATATTCACGAGTACTTATTGATAAACGTTTTTAAGTGATTTAACATGACTTTTACAAGTCAAAGTGTAATAATTTGAAAAAGTCTTTGAAGAAACTTAAGGAAAAAAAGTTAGAAGAGTTCAGAGTACAAAGTAGAAAGCTTTTTGACATAGCTGCATGCAAATGTAAAGAATTTGTAAGCTGTACTTGTTTGAGAGAAAAACAGTGCCAAAAGAGGAAAAAATGTTTTTAGAAGACCAACGTACTAACAGACTAATGGCTTTAGGAAGAATAGATCTTATCCAGATTAAAAAATTGCTGAATAGAATATTACGTACTCCAAAACAAGAAATCAGAAGAAAACAAGAAATCAAAGACACGAATTGAAGAAATTCCCTCTACTTCATATCGGCTAAATAAATCTGAAGTTAGTTCTAATGCCGACCTTCCTTATTGTTCATCGGCCGCAGATGGTCTTGTCAACGCTGACACATCGACTCATAAGCCTATAAAGCTCACGGATGCCAGTCTTCACTTTGACGACTGTATGCGATAGATACAAGTATCTGACCAAGCTGCAGCAGCTATCGTGTCATCTGTTTTATGTTCTGCTTCTGATGCTGACTCTAGGGCGCAGTCGACTAACGTCGTAGATAGGATGAAACTAAGAAGAATAAGACAGAAAGTACCTGACCAAATTTTAACCGAAGAAAGAGTGACAGAAGTTTCTGCATTATATTTCGATGGAAGGAAAGACAAGACGGCTAAAACTGTTTTAAAAGGATCGAAGAGGTTTAGAGTGATTGTACAAGAGGATCATATTTCGATTATAAAAGAACCAGGTTCTGTTCATGTTGGGTATGTAGTTCCAACATCGGGCAGTGCAAGAAATACTGAAAAAGCTATCCACAGCTTTTCAACGACCGAAAATATATCACTAGAGGGTTTAATTGCTGTTGGCTGTGATGGAACAAACACAAATACAGGGAAAGTGGGAGGCGTGATTCGTCTTTTGGAAAACAGACTATCTTGACCATTGCAATGGATAATTTGTCTCTTACACGCCAATGAGTTACCATTGAGGTATTTTTTTTACCTATTTGGATGGCCCTACTGCAGGACCTAAATCATTTGCAGGTCAAATTGGTAAAGCATTAGAGATATGCGAGATGCTGCCGTTGGCCAACTTTGAGAAGATAGAAGGTGAACTACCTCCACAAATATCCACAGATCTCAGTACAGACCAGAAATATTTTCATGAAATTACTACTGCTGTCATAAATGGATCCTGCTCTCCTGAATTATCATAGAGAAGGCCAGGTAAACTATCCCATGCCCGCTGGTTGACAAGAGCTAATCGCATACTGCGTTTGTACATTTCTACGGAAAATCCACAACAAAATCTTTTGACTTTAGCAACGTTTGTCGTAAAATCATACGCTCCTGTCTGGTTTGCTATCAAAGCGCATTCATCCTCCAAATATGGGTCAAATCATTTATGGAAGCTCATTAACAGCACTAGATATTTGTCCAACGAGTTGTTAGCGATGGTGGACCCTGTTATAATTCGAAACAGTTACTTTGCTCATCCAGAAAACTTGTTGTTGAGTATGATAACAGATTCACGTAAGCACATTAGAGAACTCGCTGCAAGATGCATTTTAAAGGCTCGTCGAGTTAATAAAAATTGTGTTTCGCACGTGTTTGATGTGCCAAAAGTGGACGTAAATGCACGTTCTTACATAGACATGATTGACTGGCAACCAAATATATACGAACCCCCAATACTGATGAATGTTTCCGATGAGAAGTTTCAAGAGCTTATTGAAAATGGAGAAGATACAGTGTTGGGGTTTATGAGACAGCCTTGCCACACCCAGGCTGTGGAAAGATCTGTAAACGTTGTGACAGAAGCAGCTCTAAGTGTATGCGACAAAAAAAGACGAGAATGATACATAAAATCTAAATTAGCATCTCGAAAGCTCATGCCAAAGTTTGAGACGAAAAAGGATTTTTGTTATAAAAAATGATGCCCTTCATACCAGCATAACTTTCTGAACCTGTGTTTTCATTTGAAATAAATGATTTTATTAATTAAAATCTACTTTTATTTTATCATTTAATGCATAAGACATTACATTTATTTGTTATTTTGTTTATAGGGTGTATAATACAAAACGTCTATTAAATCTTAAAAAATAAAATTTCAAGTCTATGGCGGGAACTCAAGCTGTTGAGCTAGAACTTTCAAATTGAGGAGTTTTTTTAACAATTACATAAAGCAACTTTTCCCTGGTATTCCAATTCGAATTTCGAAAAAAAAAAATTTTCATACAAAAGTGATCCGCCCTACTGTACAGTACACGGAAATATTATATATATATATATTTTTTTTTTTAAGTTAAAAGAAATATACATATTTCGCTTTGTTAACTTAATACATTGATACAAATAATATTAATAATGATGGTTTACTACCTAATACCAAGTAACACATTTTTTAAAGTTAGAACATTTTGGTTTTGCTCATTAATTTTGAGAGCAAACAGTTTTTTTTTTAAATATACTTATTTTATTTTCGGTTGTTAAGCTATCAGGAAGGAGATTATATATGTTTATACCCTCACAGCCTATGTTTCTTTTGCCACACTCTGTCTTTGTTTCATTATTGATTATTAACTTATCATAAGATTTATTCATAGTTTTCGACTTGTTTGTTAGTATGGTATTAATTAAATTCCATGTTTTCTTCGAATCATTTTCGCAATTTTTAAAGAGGGTGGTGTAGTGTTTTTGTTTTAATATTTTTTTTTTGAGTAATATTATTTCGTGTATTTAGGAATTCAGCTTTCAATGGTAAGCTTCCCGGTTGTTTTTTTAGTTTAAGGTGTAATTTATTTATTATATAACTAATAACATAATGGAAAAGGTTTCCATATGATCGTTCTTATATGTTTAAAATAATGTTTATGTAACATATAATAATCCATTAACGTAATATGGTTTGTAGTTTCGTTTATTAGGTTTAAAATTATATATTAATGATTTATTGTACAAATTTGTAAATCATCAGTATTGATGATTCTTTGCACAAATTTTTAAATCATTAGACGCCGATCTATTTTTTAATAAAAATTATGAATGTAACAAATATTAGAAATAAACGAAGTAAAATGTAAAATTTTCTATTTATTTATGAAGTGGGACAATTTCAAGTTTAATAAATAAATTAAACTTTGAAGAACGTAAATTTTATCTTTACTAAAAAACGTTGTATTTTTCATTGAACGGCGTATTTCCGAAGTTTTTCACGCCACAAAATGGAAGATAAACGATTTTCTTAGTCGTTCAGCATTTTTTCGAGAAAATTCTTTTGAAAGATTGATTTTCCGTCCTAAGTACAGGAAAATAAATTAATCTAAGGCTCTTTTCAAGGCATTTTTAGTCATTGAAGGATAACGTTAACGGAAAGGGGCAGTCACAACCTGAGCTTTACAATAGAGTACGAATGTAATCGACTGAGCCGTAACGAAACCCTCTTTTAACTTGTCCATTTTTTATTTCATCTGTGTGTAATTTTGTTTGTTATACCGGTTCCGCTTCAAGATGGTGGCTGTGTTGGATACTATCCTTTTACCAACAGAGTTCGCATGATTGTAGTTCCTAATACGAGCTGTCAAATCGGAATAAATAATGATATATTATGATACCTACCGGAATAGGTAATTCCTTGTTTACCATATGTCACCAGCGTAGGTATTTTTATGTAATTTTAATGTACCTATATCAACGGAGCTCAGTAAAGTTGTCCTATATAAGAGAGAAAAATGTCTAATACCCGACGATTACGGAGATAGCCGATGATATCCGATCGACAAGCGGGCACCTTTAGTAACCATTTCTCCTGCCGCAGATCAAAACTTTGCTAAACAAACAACAGTTATCTTTATGTTTTAATTGGTTAGTTATTTCATGTTATTCTGTCTCTTCTCTTTTTTTTCCCTTCTTTTTATTTGATCCAACACATGTATGTAGGACTGTTTGAAGAGTTACGTGCAATGCAAACATTAGTTTGTTTTTAATGTTGGTTTATTATAATTTGTTTCAATTTGTTATTAAGTGTATACTTATTATTATTATTTTCATATTATTTCAATATCTGTGCTAAACAAACAACAGTTATTGTATTTAAAACTTGTATTTTCATTATTATTATTATTATTAATTTTTTTTAATTCTTTTTTTAATCTTTTTTATTTTTATTCTTTCTCTTCTTTTCATTTCTTCCATTTATTTTTGTTTGTACAAGACACGTTCCGTATGTTCCATATATCATCCTACTTTGACTGCCCTAAAACGGTATTCTTCCTAGTTGGGCAGCCAAAACATTTTATAAATAATGTATGTATAAAAAAAAAATAAAAAAAATAAATATTAATTGTAAATAAGATGATAATAATTACGGTTCAAAATCAATACAAAGCTTATCGCGAAAGGTTATCTGATCAATTTGGATAGTACAATTATCGAATTATGCACTGTAAACTGCACTCCTTGACATCCATACGCAAACTTTCCGATTTGTTGCTTCTACACAAAATTATACATGCATCAGAATACACCAAACATTTTATCCCAAATCAATTCAATTGTCTATATTAAAACCCGTTTAATCACAGGAGACCATATTTGTCCCAGCTCACATAGGTCTCACAGAAATCGTTGTTTCTCCCTTACTATCATAGTCAGAGAGAATACAACAAACTATATATTCAAATCTAAAAAAAAACAAAAAAAAATTAAATTTACCCCTTTCTGAAACCAAAGTTTCTGATACCAATTTGAAAAAAAAAATGGAACTTTGTGAATTTTTTAAGATTTTTTTTTACATGAAACGAAAAAAAGTGAGGTGACAGTAAGGTTTATAATTCATTTATCTAATGAAATAAGTATGTTTTTTTTTTTTTTTCATTATTAGTAATTTTAGTTAGAAAAAAAAAGTAAAGTGAGCCATTTTTAACACTTTTTAAAGTTTTTGCAAAAAAATACATAGTAATTTTTAATATAGAAATTTGAAAGCCTATTTCATCACCTTGGAAAACAGTTTTTAGTTTTCGAATACGTTCCATTTATTTGGATTTTATTGCAAAGCGGGATTATTTTTAGCCTCTGACAAAATACGCCAATTTTTAAGGGTAAAAGCCTACCACACCAATACAGTATGTTTTTCTCCTTTATCGCAAACATTGACATTATAACACTAAACACTCCACTAATAATGAATTAGACATTTTTAATTATTGCGATGAAGCCATTTATTTAGAGACAGGCAATATTGAACCTACTAAATAAGTGTCCCATCAACACAGGTGCCAAATATATATTGTTTGTGAAACTTTTGTATTCTACCTTTTGCTCATTCTTGTTTGTCATTTACTTTTGCATATTATGTTAATTATTTTTGTTGCTATTTTGTTAGGATTTCCGTTATACATTGCAAGTAAATCATCCATGTCTGTAATTTTTGGGCAACATGCATGTTTTATAAACTAAAAAATATATATTTTTTAAAAACCCTACGAACCAAAGTAGCATTGAAACTCCTGATCATCCGTAATGGAATATTAATCTGAAAAAAGAAAAGATAGGTGCGAATTCGAAGGTTAATAATTGTATTAAGAGTGTATTATTACCAGAGAATACCGGAAATTAGTCCCTTTTAAGTTAAATTCTAGACGTATTGACCCTTTTTTACAAAATAACATAAATTTTATTTTGAAAGATTGTTATTTTATCTGGTACACGCAGTTTTAAAATTTTGTAAAACTAAGTGTATTTTTAATATACTATGGTTATACCCTTGGTCGTTGGCAGATTTTTCAATTTTCAAACGACAGATTCTATAAGCAACACAAATTTCAAATCATTTAATCATACAATAAATTAAATCAATACATAATCTAGTCTACACAGTTTTGAAAATTTAAATTTTTGTTAAATAAAAATCATTAAAAAATAAATAGAGAACGTTTTGTTTAGACATTATTGAAAAATCATAAATACTTATGATCAAAAAATACTTACAAGAAGTACACTATATTTAATAATTTATCATCTTGCGTTTTGAGCATTTTTATTGCTTACTTGAATGTAGGTATATATTAAAGCAAGATTTGAATGAACTAAATCGATATTAAATTTTTAATTTAAAAAAATTGATACGGGGAATAATCGATATTTCTTATTGGAACCTCCCTGTACAGTTGCTAGCATTTTAAAACTTTTATTCTCACCTGCTAGTCAATCGCTCTTTAGTTAATAATGAGCAAAGGCTGTTGAGGTGCAAGACCTGAGGACTAAAAAAAAGTAAGGTGCGAATTCGAAGGTTAATATTTATATTAAGTTTCAATTACGTATCTCTTTCGTACCCACTGTGTGAAATCGCTTTACTCGAGAGTAAACTGTCTCAGTGTTGTCACGGAGGAATATGAACGTGTTTGGAAAATATAATACATTGGGTTTATTTTCACGGAAATAGAATCCGCTAGATTAGGACGTGCGAGGACTTTAAAAAAAAATTTTCATTTTCATGAACAAAAGTTTCGTTTTTATTTTTATTTTCAACTTAATCAGTTAAACCTCAAATAGATAGTATAAGCTAAGTTAAAAATAAAAATAAATATTCATCCTGGACTTGCAGAAAAATTCAATAAATGGATAAATTTATCCAAGACACTATCTAGATAGCATTTAGTTCGAGTTGAATCTTGCAATCATACATAAAGATAGCATCTAATATTCGTTAAGAAAATGACGATAATGGTGGTAGTTCTCAGTCGAAGTATGATACAGTTAATTATGACCGAATCGGAAAGGGATACATTAGCGCAGTTGGTAGAGCACCGGCCCGGAAAGCCGAAGGTGTTCGAGTCCTAGGTTAATCCGTATCTTTTTCTGATTTTTTCTGTTTCAGGTTGTCAATTGAGTTTCGCTAATATAAACTATCTTCATTAATTTAAAAAAAGTTTAGTTGATACCTACCAACATAATCTGATAAGATAAGATATTTTCGTGTGGTCAAAAAGGATTTTCTCAATTTTACGAATTTAATTGCTATTTTTTTTTGTATATTGTATATAAAACTTGTTTTTTGTTCAGAAGAACAATACCCCGTATGTTCCTTTGGACACTGTGTAATGTTCCTCTAGAATGTACTTGTTCCCCTCTGTAACAATTAAGTAACTCAGGAACAATTAAGGCGCTCCGCTGACGAGGCAACTGAAAACCAACTAAAACCGACTGTTTTCTCTGTCTTGATTGGTCAAAAAGCTTGTTTAACCATAGACGAAGAACAATCAGCTGACAGCTGGCAACTAGCAACGGCCAGCCAGGACAATCAGCAGTGCAAGTCGCAAGACACCGCTTGCGTTACCATTGACAACGGGTGTTTGAGTGATTGTGTAGTATGCGGGCCATCACATTGTCATACCAAGACAGTAGGCAGTTGAGAGTTTTCAGTTGCCTCAGTGGGCGGGGGTGCTAACTGTAAGCGCCTCCGCCCACTGAGACAACTGAAAACCAACTAAAACCGGCTGTTTTCTCTGTCTTGATTGGTCAAAAAGCTTGTTTAACCATAGACGAAGAACATTCAGCTGACAGCTGGCAACTAGCAACGGCCCACGGTGATGATAAGTGCCAGTCGCGAGTCACCGCTTGCGTTACTATTTACAACGGGGTTTTGTGTGATTGTGAAGTGTGCGGGCCATCACATTGTCATACAAAGACAGATGGCAGTTGAGAGTTTTCAGTTGTCTCAGTGGGCGGAGGCGCTAAATTAACTAAGTCATAAAAAAAATAAAACAATGACAGCAATACATAATTTATTTAAATAATAGAACATTTGCTATAGTCTACTATATTTTTGCTGCCATAATTTTTTAAAGATTATGTACTGTGAAACCTGTTTTAGAGTCGTCTATTTTTTTATATAGGTAACAAAATATTAACAAAAAATACTACTGGAGTAAAATGAATGGCTTATTAGACACGTGCCAAAGTATTTTTCCTGATTTTTGCCTACGCAATTGCGCTAACCATAATGAAACAATATTTTATTTTTAATAAGATACATTTATTTGTGCGACACTTTCACATGTCCAGAGGAACATGGAGTAGTCATTTTTTACAATTTCATAAGACTCTCATTTTGAGGTTAAGTTATTAAAAAGATAAATACCCTCGCGGTTTCTTGGAAAAACGCGCATTCTAAAGTAGACTTTAAATTAAATTAAAACAAATAACTTTGTTTAAACCACTAATATAATCACAATTACCTACATGTTTCAAAACCGATGGTTTCTTCGTCAGGGTAGTAATGACATTAATAACAAAATAAACAAACAAGTATAGACTAAAAAAACTTAACTTTTTTAGTCTATACTTGTTTGTTTATTTTGTTATTAATGTCATTACTACCCTGACGAAGAAATCATCGGTTTTGAAACATGTAGGTAATTGTGATTATATTAGTGGTTTAAACAAAGTTATTTGTTTTAATTTAATTCAAAATGACGCCACAAAGTGATTTTGCGAAGTTTGAAGAAATAGACTTTAAATAATACAGATTCGTAAGTCTTCACAACATAAATTAATAAAAACCAAAATTTTACTTTTTCAACGAAAAAAGTACAATCAGTGTCTCTTACTTTAACTTTAACAGCAGAGAATGGAAATTAAATCAGTGTTGCCAACTTTAAAATGCGCATTTGTTGACGGTACATAATTAATACAAAAGTTGAAAGTTATGGAAATAACACTACTGTCCAGAGGAACAATCGTCCATAGGAACACGTATTTCCCCTGTATATACTCGTAGATACATTTCATTTTCGTAGGCAAAAAATTTTATAGTAGGTATTAATATATCCCGGTTTATTTTCGTGTTCAGTTCAGAAATGATTTTCTCAATATATCGAAAGTATTTTCAAATACATTTGAATTTCGATTGAATTTACGTGAATGAATGAATGAATGCAAATCAAAAAGAAAATCACCTTACTTCCCGACAACCGATCGGCAGATAGACTCCATGTCAATGACAATGCATTCTATAAACATTTTTTTGTATTTACACATACACACGCGGACATAAATATACTCGCGGACATAAAAATATATTAACATCTTTTTGAATTATTGTGCTAACAAGAGTACCAGCCACTCGGGTCCAGCATTAACAAGATGCCCCAGTTTTTGTAATGCTGTCAAACTGTAGGAAGAAGGAAGGGGAAGGAGATGAGTGAGTGGAAGGTTGGAAATCTCTTGGCTCCTCATCCATTTCTAGCAAATCCAATTCAGAACAATACGGAGAAAATCTACCATTAAAATTGAACACTCATTGTTGTGTTTTTTCTAAATAATAATAAATTGTCAATGTGTTTATCCACTGGAGCGACAAAGCAATTAAAATGTTTTTTCTCGGATTGCTAAAGGAAATTTTTCCGCCCACATTAAAAAAATCATACCTCCGAATTTGAATGTCGAGACAAACAAACTGATTATAGTTCTATGTAGCCAATAAATTTCCCTATCTTTTGTCTATTATCACAAATTTGTAGGATTTATAAAAAAAATATAATTAAATATTTAACCTTAAAACATTTTAAAGAATCTAGAGAATATTTAATTTTGTTATATTTTGAATGTTCAATACATTAAATAGTGGTTTTGTAAAAAAATTTTTTTGGAAAATTTGACACATTTTGGCAACAAAGCAATCTAAGGTTTTGAAAATAGCGCCATAATGTGGCAAAAAGCGCTCGAGTGGTTATTAATCGAAATATTCCAAGTCTTGTAAAATAACAGAATCCTGATCCACCATTCAAAAGCAATTTTTTTCAAGCTTTGCAACATTCTTGCATAATGTAAATACGACGATCAATTTCATAAGTATAAGAAGAAAAATATTGGCTGAAATTTAAATTCATAATAATAATATTAGCTGGTGCAAAAAATTCTTTGCGAAAATAATGACGTAATCCACTCTATACAGTTTTTCTAGCGAGTGCTTCATTGCTCGTTGGTTTGGAACACGGCTAGGTTAAGTTGCATGTTGCACCTCTGAGTAGGTGATTTCTAATGACGCCCTTAGTTTTCCACGGTGGAGTTTTTGTATAGTGGATAAAAATAAAAATTGGATAATTTGTAGAACGCTGTTTTCTGAGAAATCACCTCAAGGGGGGGTGGTGTTTGTGTCATAATAGACGTATTGCTCTTTTAAAGAACTATGCCTGTTGACGCAACTAGATTGTCCGGAGTTAAAGTGCATTAACTTCGGAATGTGATTCTACATGATGGTAGGTGTAAAAAAGATTAACAACTTTTTCCGTAATTCCAACTTTTTTTTCCCATACAAAAGACGTACCTATTAAAAATCCTTAGTTTAAGGTACAATCTTACCCGATAAATTTGCTATAAGTCAGCTGGACGCGATTGTGGCGACGTTGGAAGTTTATGATTCTCCCAAAGTTATTGCACTTTACCCCCGGACATTCTGTATATATTATACATTTTGTCATCCCACCCACCATCAAAACTTATCCTTTCTGACAAACTACCTGTGAACAATAAATACAATGGTAGATACAGTCTATTGTGTACTCTGCAATGATCTATATGATCTCGCGGTGAATTTAATATCGACGGTTAAAGAAGTCTGTTAGGAACCAGTGGAATGACCAACTCATATATGAGTTGATCTCTCAGTGCTTAATATCGATTCGAACAGAGACTTGTGCATGTGCCAGGCCAAGTGACTGACTATCGGTGCCATAATAAATTCTCAAGAAAGTGCTCAGGAAGTCAGGGTAAGTCAGATATCTTCCAGCGTTCAATGTTCACTATTCCCATAGTTGTGTCACTGAAACACCATATTTATTTTGATTAACTTCCAAATATTGAATACAGTCCATTTTGGTTCGCAATATAAGGTTTGTGCTGTTGAGAATGTGAGGTTTACGCATCAAATGATTCGTACGTAACCACTCGAGCGATTGGCGGTCAGTTTTTGATTTGGCAATTCCATTTAATTAATATCATTCCTCAAAATATTAATATGGAAACATATAAACTGTTTACTGCGGTTTAAAGCTAATGAATCCACCTAGATTTCACCGTTCATCCCATATTTGTAGGTTCGTGGTCCAATTTTGGACCGATATCAATCGCAGAAAAATAAAAGCCGTCCAAATTTGGACTTAAATCGCTCCAGTGGTTAAATCATAAGAAACGAATGAACGGATTTGTGGTAGCTTTTAAAAGTTTTATTCTAGCTTCATACAGATTGTCGTGATTGAATCCCAGTTTAGCGTGACTGAATAACTTAGTCACATTTTAGTTTAGATTCATGAAATTAAAATCATTTCCGTTATTTCAGGAGTGCGTTATAAATAGTAGATATAATATCGTTCGTTAAATTTTTAATTTTATCCTGACGAAGAAACCACAGGTTTTGAAATATGTTGATAATTTTGATCGAATAAGTGGTATATACACAGTGATTTGTTTTTATTTAATTAAAATGAAGCCACATAGTGAATTTGTAAATATTGAAGAGGTAAATAGCTTAACGTTCGCTTATAGCCCTCTAAATGGCCGTTTGCCTACCAGTGGCCATTAAAAGAAGAAAAAAAAATTAAGCTATTTTGTCCCTTATGTATAAAGAAATTGTATGAAGAACAAGGTCAGAATCGCTTGGGCCATTCTCATTCTTGAAGTAACAAAATACAGGATAGCGTCTAGCCACTCCGAATAATTCAAATTAATTCCCGATGACGCGCCGGGCATCAAAGGTGGCGGACAAAATGGCGCTTGATAATATGAACGGATTCGTATTCAAAGTCTATATTTTTTTTCATTGTTTTTTTTTTAAATATAAATTCATTGTGGAAAGCATAGATTTGAGTAATTATTAGGAAGTTGGTTTTATCTACATTATTTTGATGTAATTTTTGTAATATATCACAAAAGAAATGTTATAAAAATTGAGTTCGTAAGAAAGGTGACAGCTGTCAAATATTTTACGTCGTATTGAAAAAATATATTTTTTCTATGCTAGCTTTCAATAAGTTAAGTATATTTGGCAAAACCGGCCATTAGATTATCTGTAAATTACCACCATTGAAGAAAACATATTGTGCCAATAATGCATTCATTTACTTACTTCATCTGACATAAATTTATTTAAATAGTAGCTTGTGTCATCCGCACCTTTCACAAGTCCTGTCCCCGCTGAAAGCTGACTTCTTTCCCGACGAAAAAACAGTTCGTGCGTCATAAGCAGTCGACATTTTTTGGAAGACGAAATAATCTACAGATAATCAGTCATTTCATGGGTGACATATTGTTCCGAAATAGAACTGGCGAACTGTGGTAGTAATTATTACCTGCCGCAAGGAAATTTTGTTGAAATTGGCAATCTGTCAGGGAGCGAATGGAAAAGAAAAATTCGGAAAAGGGTGACAAAAGAAGTTCGTGGTGGGTTAATGGACTAAAAAGAAAAGCCGGGTGGTTAGATGAAACAATTAGCAAAAGTTTTTTGCGATGAAAAGAAATTTTAAAATATTTCACAATAGAAGGGTCGAGGTAGATAAAGGAATTAGATTAAAAAAAACTGACTTGTTAGGTAGCTCAAAAAAATTGATGCCCAAAGTTAGAAAGACTTTCGGCTGGGAAGATGAATGATGTCAATGTGATATCAATTTGGGATATATATTTTTAATTTAACTATTAGAATGTGGTGTACTTACTTCTTTTTTTCATTAGGTACATATTATGTACATGCAGAGACACAGAGGCAGACGAATCGTTCCACAGCCGAGTTATTAACTCCACAACTCATGAACGAATCGAAGAAACGACCCGTCCTCATGGTGATATCAGTATATTGTCAGTCGATGTAAGTTTCTCGGAGTATCTTCCATTAAAATTCCTGAAGTACAAGAAAGTATGTTCTTTAAACAATCCGTTTGTTAATATATGGCATTCTACCATAGAGATCGCCCGTTTTAGCACAGATTCATGGGTTTTTTCTGGTTTTTTGGGGCTCCAGAACAGTCATACAGAGTCTGCAATTGTGTACTATTAAAGTATGTCCTGCTTCTAAGAGTCTTAATTGATTACGGCTTCGATGAGATAAGTGAAGGTTAAAAAACTTAACGAGATAAGCGATGGTATTGTTTGAACTTTTGGTTAACAGATTTTAAAGAACAAACTACCTAAGAAAAAATACATAAAACGAGAAGTGCTTAATCGAAGATCCTAAAATGAAAATCCATTGTTATAAAGATTATATCTGAGGTTCAAAGAGATTTTAAGATTCTTTGAATTTGATCGCATGTTCAAAGAAATCAGAATCTGCCAACAAAGCAAAATTTCAATTAGTATTAACGCAATAAAAGATTTCGATTTTCGTTTGAAAGTCAAGTTATTCAAAGATGATAACGTTGCAGTCTTCTAAAAAATCATTTGAAGGCCTCATTCAGATGGGAACGATAATTATTAACATGGGGTGGAATTATCAGTCCATTTTTTATAAATGTTTAAAGTGACCAATGTAGTCTTCGTTACTAGCTACGCCAATGTAGTGATCGTTACTAGCTGTGCCAATATAATGCTCGTTACTAGCTGCGCCAAGGTTTTGCTCATTACTAGCTGCGCCAATGTAGTGCTCATTACTAGCTGCGCCAATGTAGTGCTCATTACTAGCTGCGCCAATGTAGTGCTCATTACTAGCTGCGCCAATGTAGTGCTCGTTACTAGCTGCGCCAATGTAGTATTTGTAATAAAGCGGAGTGTAGGTATCTTAGTACAGGTGTTTATTTGGGAACTTCTGTATAGCCAGAGAAGACAGATCTCGCATTCATTCCTTTATCTAAGCCTTGCAAGCATTCTATCTCGCTTACACTCGTACTCTTTTGTAAATACATTACAGTTATGAGTTGTAGGAGATTTATACTTTTACCGTAGATTAACAAGTAGACGAAAATGAATTCCAAGATATAAAACTTTCACGTTTATTTTCGCAAAATTTAAAAAAAATTAATGATGAACATTTAAGGGTTTAATAAATTTAAAAAAATTAATATAATAATCGTAAGCTTAGCGCGCTTGCGTATTTAATATTCCAAACCGCTCGAAACATTTCTTTTTATTATTTATTTATTTAATTTTTTCTAAACATACATAATACATTATTTATAAAATGTTTTGGCTGCCCAACTAGGAAGAATCCCGTTTTAGGGCAGTCAAATTAGGATGATACATGGAACATATGGAACGTGTCTTGTACACACAAAAATAAATGGAAGAAATGAAGAGAAGAAAAAGAATAAAAAAATAAAAAATAAGAATTAAAAAATATGGCACACCTCTTTCGAATTACGCATATCAAAATGGTCAGATGGGGCACATGGACCATGACAAGACTGAAAAGAAATGATAAAATTTAAGATAACCCAAATTGTGTAGCACTGAAAGATATCTTTGGTAAACAAAACTTCATAATATTTTGTTTAATTGTAAGATTTTGAATAAAATTGTAATTTTCACAAAGTTTTATAACGAATTATTAACAATTCCGAGTTTGCTCATCGTTTAATAGAGTTAGGCCATATCATAACAAATACAAAACTAAGTTTATTACATATTTTAATTTGTGCGCTTTAGAATCTTAAGAAAAAAACATAAACGAAAATAATGAAACAATAATTTAGATAACAAAATTATGGCATCCTGGAAGTCCATTATTGACAATATTTCCTTGTTATATTATAGACTACAAATCACCACCCTCGCTATCATCATCTAATAAAATCTAATCATTTCTGTACTTGTATCATTTTCTTTGTTTATTTTGAGTGGTGAATGACATGGATGTCATCAGTAGCACATAAATAATAAATTAAGTAACAAATAAACTTGTGAAATAAAATACTCTAAAAAAATAAAACATTTCACTTCTGTGAAAAATGTAGGTATATAAGAAACTTGCATGCATTAACATTAGGGACTAGGTCATTATTTATAATTAATAAAAAATACCAGACATAAGACAGAACCTGAAGTTTAAAAAATCTATTAGACCTGGTAGGGCAAAATTTTTGGCGTTTGAGTTCTGGATTCCAATTACCTACCTATATAAAAAGACTGACAACGCCAATGAGAGAAGATAACAAGCATTGAAAAAACGCAATGAAATAAATTACCTGTTAGTTTTGGGGTATCATGCCGCGCTGGGCTTTGGCCTTCTTTTGTTATTATGTATGCATACGTATGCGATAGCTTGCTTACGCTCCAATTCTCTAAATGCTGGTATTTTCGAACATTTATGTAGTTAAGTTTAAAAATATTTTTGGATTTTATTTTGGTGTAACCGTCATTAATGGATACTGGATTCCAAGAACTATTATGCCTAGACCCATAATATTCATAAATATTAATGTGATTTTCAATGAGCCATTGACCAGCGGCTGAGAATAAAAGTTTAAAAATGCTTGCAACTGTACAGGGAGGTTCTAATGAGAAAGATCAATTATTCGACGTATCAATTTTTTAAAATTAAAAATTTAATATTGATTTATTTCATTCAAAACTTGTTTAAATATATACCTACCTACATTCAACTAAGTAATAAAAATGCTCAAAATGCACGATGATAAATTATTAAATATCGTGTACTTCTTGAAGTAAGTATTTTTTGATCATAAGTATTTATGATTTTTCAATAATGTCTAAATAAAATAAGAGTGTAAAAAATCAGAAATATTTTAGTTAGTAAGAGACCTTAAATAAATAGAAAAACTGAGGTATTTTCGTCACAAAACACGTTCTCGGATTTATTTTTGAATGATTTTAGTTGAACTAAAATTAAAATTATGAAAAGTGTGTTTACTAGATTATTTATTGATTTATTTTGCTGTATGATTATATGATTTGAAATGTGTGTTTTATAAGACAATATTTCGTTTGAAAATTTAACAAATCTGCCAATGACAAATGGTTATAACCTTAGTATATTTAAAATTAAACTTAGTTTTTAAAAATTTTAAAAATGTGTTTACCAGATAAAATAACAATCTTTTAAATCAATTTTTGTTTTTTGTAAAAAAGAGTCAATACGTCTAGAATTTGATTTAAAAAGGACTAATTTCCGGTATTCTTTGGTAATACCCTCTCTTGCGTGCTTGATGTATTTTGAATATTTTCAGGACTTTGGGAGCAAATACAAGGTAATGGCTAATTTTAATAAAATGTTTGGCATTTGACAATTTATTAGGATACTTTACAGGAGTAGAACACAGTTTAAAAGGATTGCTTACAGAATGTTACCTATAAACAGTCATTGATATAACTAACATCTTGTCTCTATTCTTCCAATCCCTTGAATGTTTAGTTTCTTCCTTCACCTTTATCGTACAATGGTTCATTTATTTTTAAATTGATCCAATATCTGTTTTGATATTACATAACCCATATTCCTTTCTTCTGTTTTTTAAATAATATCCTTTGTTCCGTTCTTGAATAATTCACATCAAACAAACACACTAGAAATCGAGGTGTTTGTAGATATCCATTGTGTGTTGGAAATATACAAAAAATACCTCTGTCTTCAATGCTATCATTATCAATCAAAGGCTGAATTTGAATTATTTATTCCCTGTATCTAATATATGTATTTATAGCACATTGAGATATTCTTCAATAGAGTTATAAAACTCACGAGAATTGTACCAAAACAAAATTTGTTTTATTTTCAGTAAAATTTTAACGTAAATTCAAATTATATTCGCTTTGGAACGTTTGTGAAACAAAATTTATAATACCGGAAACTATATCTTACTAATATTATAAACGCAAAAGTTTGTATGGATGTACGTGTGTTTGTTACTCTTTCACGGAAAATTTGCTGAATTGATTTTAATGAAACTTTACAATAATATAGCTCATATATCTGAATAACATAAAGCTAGCTATTTATTTTCAATATATTAAACATAATTATTATTGTTAAATAGAAAATGTCAAAATTTGAGAATGATATTTCGCAAAACAATGATTGTTAAATCAAAATTCTATTTTGGAAAATATTTAAATTAGCGAATTAATTTGAAGGTCTCGCCTAATACTTTGAATCGAATCAAGAATTATACATATTTTAAATAAATAGGTTAAGAATTTTGGTATAAACGTAGATGGGACCTAGGAAAAGAAAATAGATTACTCGAAGTACTAATCCTACGCAGACGAAGTCGCGGGCAGAAGCTAGTAAAACATAAATATATACAATGTAGCGCAAAAGTTATCACTCGATGTTCTTTGGCTGTATTTTTTTTTATTAATATAAAAATTGATTCTGCTTTTAGATTGTGTTTATATGATGTCTTAATTTTTTTTCTAATGAGTTGAAAAAATGATATCGGTTAAGTGGCCGCCACCAGAATTGTGACCATATGGCTCGATTTACGGTTTTTTCTATCACTCTTCCGGCGAAAGGTTCTCGCATTCTTGATGGAAATTCTCTATGAGGGCTTCAAATGTCTGAAACTTGTTGACATAGACTCGTGATTTCAAGAAACCCCACAAAAAGAAGTCTGGAACGGTTAAATAGGGCGATCTTGCCGGCTAGTGCAACTCACCAAACGAGAGTTTTGGTGATTTACACTGGCGGGTGCGTATTTCCGTTTCCGTGTTCAATACGAGGCAGTAATGCCTCGAACTCTTAACGGGTTTGTAATGTCATTTCTCCTTACAAACCCGTATTCAATACGAGGTACGCGTCCTCCAATCATTTATAAATTACCTTGCGCATTGGTTGAGAGTGTTTGTTAAGAGGCTTTTTTGAGTGTGATGGGCAATAAAACGCAATGTTTTTAAGCTTTTTTTATTATTATTTTTATTAGGTATTTATTATTTATTAAGACACTAGTGGGCTTTTACGTGAAAACACATATGTATATAATAAAATTTAGTGCAAATTAGCAAAATACTAATACGATGATTCAATATACAGGGTGTTAAGGTACGTACTTGAGTTACTTTAACCAGTGATGCCTGACATTATTTGGAGTAAAAAATGTAAATGAAATTTTGGTCTCCGGTGACATTTTTGATGTTTTTTTTTTTTTTTTTCTACAAAAACATAAATAATAGTAGGTGTTGGGTAGTTGGGGGCAGGGTAAGTGGTGGGGTAGTAACTTGGCTGAGTGATCAATAAGGTCATGTGAAAGAATTTTTTTTTTGTTTGATTTTGAAGAAAAAATATTTTGAAAAAAATTTTTTTTACTTAAAACCGGAGACCAAAATTTCATTTACATTTTTTACTCCAAATAATGTCAGGAATCACTGGTTAAAGTAACTCAAGTACGTACCTTAACACGCTGTATAATAGTTCTATAAGCCTGAAAATTGAAATAGTTTTTTTTAAATTTTTATTTTTAATTATACCCATGTCTAATGAGAAAAAAGACATTTTTAGCTTTTGAGTCTATTTTTTAATTTTCATTTTAGCCCTTAAAACACAGTCATAATTATTTTAGTTTAAAGACACTTTTTTATATAAATTCCTATGAATGTCACATGTTTGTTTAAAAAATTTTATAATTTAGTTGTCTTGGATTTATTATATGTCTATTATTAATTTTAAATAAATAAATCCTAAAAAAGTGCTTATTTCTCTTTTTATGAATCATAAGTTTATGGGGGACCTAGGTCCACCACAAGTGAATTTGTGTAAGCTGAAAATAGCGAGTGTTGCTAAGGGTTAATCAAAAAAAAAGTTTCATGAATTATCATTCTTCATAAACATTCGTGGAACTAGTGCATTCTTCAACAAGGAACGAAACATTTTGTAAAATTATAAACAAATTTTTAAAACGGTTATATCATTATTTGTCATATCCGATTGTACATTAAAATAAAAGCAGCGTGTGGCGTATCCGAAGCTTTTTAAAGGAAGTTGGATTCTTATAAAAATATTGACATACAACTTTAGTAATGTAACTCCTACCTGGGATCTATCACAAAGTGGGGTATAAATCATAATATCTTTAAATTAAAACAAATAACTTTGTTTAAACCACTAATATAATCACAATTACCTACATGTTTCAAAACCGATGGTTTCTTCGTCAGGGTAGTAATGACATTAATAACAAAATAAACAAACAAGTATAGACTAAAAAGAACTATGAAATTAAGAAACCATCGGTTTCGAAACATGTAGGTAATTGTGATTATATTAGTGGTTTAAACAAAGTTATTTGTTTTAATTTAATTCAAAATGACGCCACAAAGTGATTTTGCGAAGTTTGAAGACATAATATCTTTGTTGTCTTCGGAAATTATCAAAACAATATCAAGTTAGCTTTATCTTGAGGAAACGTACTTTTTTGTGAGATATAAATTAAAATAAAAGACCGGTCATTTGGGTTCCACCCAGGCGTCGTACGTTCAATTCCTCGGCTGGAATCCTCCATCACGACAAAAGCAACGTTCTCCGCTTCTGTGGTTGTGGAAGGAGATTTTCGAAAATTTTCAGTTTATTCGTAACCCGGAAGTGTTAATCTTTCTTTTTGTAGTGTATCTAAAATCTTCCGGCTTGTAGACATAGATGGCAGTGCTAAGAGCTGTCCTTAGATTCCGCTAGATGGCAGGTAGATTAGTACCTGTGGGAACCAAGAGAGGGTCAAACAGCTCGGAGAGAGCGTTCACTGCTACACACGGTTTAGAATATTTGGATTCCATTTATCCAGCTTCCAGTTAGGTTGACTAACGAGATCTATATTGTAAACCGCGAAGTGTATAAGATAATAACATAAAGTATCTATTATTCCAAGAAGTAATCTCCATCCAAAGTATTGGAGAATCTTAGTGTCTGTAATAAATAACAGAACGCTACACTTTTGAAATACAACAATTTTAGCATCCTTACTTGGGATTTCCTATGAACCTTAGCTCTCTCTATTTTAGAAGAACGTGCCCCTAAACATTAAGGGTAGTAATATCGGTAGACATAAACTTTTATTGAAGGCAGTAAATGTAATAGAAGGCTCAATGTTGGCCTTTGAAATGACTTACGATACCCCTTTACTTACGAGATTGACGAATATAAAAGTCAGGTAACTACAACATCTGCTGCTTACCACCAAACTTAAATTTGTAAGTTAAGACGTTAGATATCATGATAATAAAATATGAAATAGGATATAATTAAATCACGTCTTAATATTTCTATTTTTGATATTGGCTATTTAATAATATATTAAAACAATTTTAAGCTTCAACATATTTATTTTTAACTTAATAGGTAAATCCTTAAATTATAATATTTTAATTAATTACGATAATATTAGCGAAACTCAATCTAAAATCTGAAACAGAAAATATATGGTCACATCTGGGACACAAACCCAGAACCTTCGGCTTTCCGGGCCTCAGATCTACCGATTGAGCTAATGTATCACTATCCGACTCTTCGGTCATATTATTTAACTGAGAACCACCAACATTATTTTCGATTTCAACACATATTTTTATTGGCTGCTATCTTTATGCATGATTGATAATTGATTGAAGATTCACACCTGAACTTAATGCTATCTAGGTATTGTCTTGAATTAATGTATCCATTTTTATTTAATATGCGACATCTATTGACTTTTCTGCAAGTCTAGGATGAATACTTATTTTTTACTTAATAGGTAAAAACTAAAACAGAAAAATCCGAAAAAGATAGGTCACATCTATATATTTTTATTTATTTATTTAAACAACTTAAAAGGCTTTTATGTATGATTGATAATTGATTGAAGATTCACACCTGAACTAAATGCTATATAGGTATTGTCTTGAATAAATGTATCCATTTTTATTTAATATGCGACATCTGTTAGCTTTTCTGCAAGTCTAGGATGAATATTTATTTTTAACTTAATAGGTAAAAACTAAAACAGAAAAATCTGAAAAAGATAGGTCACATCCGTATCTTTTTATTTATTTATTTAAAAGCAATAAAAGGCTTTTACATTAAAGTGATACATAAGTTTACAGTAATACACAGGAGGGGAACAGATTTTGAAAAAAAACTGAAAGTTTGTATGGATGTATGTATGTTTGTTCCTCTTTAAATCAAAATTTAATGAACGGATTTTAATGAAACTTTACAATAATATAGCTCATACATCAGAATAACATATAGGCTATAATTTATTAAGCTAGCTATTTATTTTTAATATATTGAAAATAATAATTATAGTTTAATAGAAAACGTCAAAATTTGAGAATGACATTTTGCAAAACAATGATTGTTAAATCAAAATCCTATTTTGGATAATATTTTAATTACTGAATTTATTTGAAGTACTCGCCTAACACTTTGAATCGAATCAAGAATTATACATATCTTAAATAATAGGTTAAGAATTTTGGTATAAACGTAGATGGACCTAGGAAAAGAAAATAGATTACTCAAAGTACTAATCCTACCTAGACGAAGTCGCGGGCAGAAGCTTGTATGAAATAATATCGAAATATCATGAAAAATAACATCAAGTACCTATATCTATTCCTACATTCGTAGTTTTATTTGCAAATCGTTGAATTCTAGGAATTGGCTAATGTATAGAGTAATTTAGCATTGGGATTATTGTTATTGGTTTGAAATGGCAGGGAAAGTACGGGGTTAACTTTGTTATCAGGGGTGTCAGTTAGAGATATAATAATAATTTTGGATTAAAAATAATAAGACTTAAAACTGGTCTGCCTGATAGTTAAGATATCTGAAGTAAGTAGTTTAGATTCTGTAGGAAAATATGTATTAGAAGCCATGCAGAAGAATGATATCATGCCTAACAATGATTATTGTGATTGAGGTATGTTATTATAGCCTTCTTATATTCCGTGCAATTGAACACATCTACTACTTCTCAGAAAGCATTGCCAACTGCAAGCAATCTAATAAGCGAGTATCTACATTGCAATATGAGCTTCACCTCACACCGCCTTTACTAAAGGAGATAATGCGTCACAATTCATCTGTAGTTATCCGGCGGTCACCAAAAATTATGTCATCGACTCACTGAATGTTGCGTGGAGTCACTGCAGTCAACTGCCTACAACTCTGATTTTCGTCCGCCAACAGCGTTTAACCTTCAGCTTCTTTACAGCGACGAACCCATCGTATAACAGTGCTGACATTCACTGTTGCATCACCGTACACATTTTTCAGTTTTTCATGATTGCGAATGGGCGTTTCACCTTCTGCATCCTAGAATTCAATCACAGAACGCTGTCTAATACGAACACAGATGTCAGCCACTGTGCAAGCGACTCCAGTGCTGCCCCATTTACTACTGGTGAAAATTATAAAGGAAGGTTTGAGGGGTGGTTAGCAGGGGTGCCCGGGTTCATGGAGTAAGGTTTGTCTGGGTCTTGGCGGCGGATGATCTAGACACACTGAACCCCAGATTCCTACCAAACCCTCATAACTTTTTCCTTCCCAAAACTTCCTCTCCTTCCTTTCCTTAAAAATACCCTTCACACAGCATGCCTAAATATGACGTAGGCTCTGAGGGAAATTATTTTTCTCAGGGCCTCCCGTGTCCTTATGTAAAAAAAAAGTAGCGTCAAATTTAAAATTTTCACTTAACTTACTTAAGTGGAAAAAAATGAGGCCCTCGTAATTTGAACTGTCGCTGTCGGCAAGACTAACTATGAACTAAGTGGGCAAGTGAAAAATCAATAATGTAGCCATGAAACTTAATAGTCATGAATAGATACTTTTAATTCTACTTGTATTGATGCGAATAAATGTTAATGTAGTCTGTATGCTGTACAAATTAAAGTAAATTGTTCATAACATTATCTTATTTTGACATGTTTTCAATTCTCATACAGCACTGGTAGAGCTTTATACTCCTGGAAAGTATATTTCTACACAGCGATCACCATTAAGAAACTAAACATGAGGCATTTAAAATGTTTTCTACCAGATCTGATTAGTCAATTACTTCCTAACTAATATCTTTCCTATCACTTCCTTCAACCTCTTAACGTTTCCCAGTTAAGCGATGCCAGAATTCCACTGGCTCCGGGTAATGCTCTCTTCAACTATTATCACATACAAAAAATGATCACAATAAGCTGGCTGTCTGAAGGTTCGAAGAAAATCGATTCGAAATAAGGTCGAACAGGAACTACTAAAAAAAGCACAACACATTATATCGCCTATTTCAAAAAAATATTCCAGAGATTACCAAGAAACCTTTTCATGTCCTTTAAGGTTGTAACGAAAACTATTGTTTATTCATGTGTTACCTTTATATGAGAAAATTTCTAAAAATACAACCCAATTAGGTTATTGGGGGAACCTTTTTTTATGCGCCCGTTCTTCGGGTTTTTGTGTGATGTATTTTTAAACTCGTGACAACGGAAAAAAACTGAAACAAATCATACCAAAACCTCTGTGTGAAATGTATGTTATTTTAATAAAACCACCGCATTTGGAGAGAATATGCATATTATACAGGTAAGGAAAGGATAGAAACTACTTACTGCGGAACACTTTCTTCTGTCGAGCTGGTTCTTGAATTGCACTTCATTTATAGCGGAAATATTTATGCGGAAATGTGTATGCGGTGAGGATCGATTGATGACTGAATGTGAGTAGAAGTTCACGCATTCGTGGTAGAAGTTCACGCATTCGTGGTAGCTCAGGTAGATCACGAAAGATGTAATATTTAATGTTTTTAAAAAATAAATAAAAAATGTATAATGTAGCAGTGTCAGTTTCCTATAATTTCGATGGGATCTGAAAACAGTAGTTAAGTTTACCTAGAAATTAGTAATATATAATTTGATTTGGAAGAAAACTGTTTTTAACAATTTACGCAAAAAAATCATTCGACTCCTGGGCAACTTTCATTTTTATACCTATTGCCATAATTAATTAACAAAAATTACTTGCGCACGCCGGGATTTGAACACGCATCCATCGGATTGCTAGTCGAGAGTATTTCCCCTTAACCACATTTTTTCGTTAATATTAAAATTCTTGCAATATCAATGTTTTAAAACAAAAAATAAATTGCGATTAACGATTTATTTTCTTCAACGGAAATCTGTTAAAATTACGTATTAAAATTTTTTGTTGTTCGAACAAGTTTAATATTCTTTTGTATTCAATATATTTTCCAGTGAATAAAAATGGACACAAAAGGAGTGCAATGATTAATGATCAAGATCTCCCAAAGAAACATAAGTGTTTTGTGTATCGAACAGGGGCCACTGGAGAATAAAACCCACCCTTAAAAAAAAGACAATGGATTTCAAAAATGTTCCACCTTCAATTCTTCAAGCAATAAAAACATTTTCTTGTACACTGTACTGGGTCCCTAGAAAAAACGCGAATATAGATTGCACAGTCTGACCATAAATCATATAAACTAAATACAATTGAAAAAAAAATTGAATTTGATCACTGATTTAAAAACAAAATGTAGAAGATTCAAATGTGAGGTTATGTTGGACTTCCGAATCTGACATGCACATACATTTATTTATTCGCCCTTTTTAGAGGATTTTACATAAGGATAGTAAAAAGTATACATTATTTATTGTATGTGAACTACCTCAGTTACAAAATTTTCTATTTATTTACCGAGTTGGTGTTATTATTTCCCTCCATCAGTATTCTATGCAAAGAGGAATACATATGATAGTTAGTCCCAAAAATTCTGCATTGAAATAAATCCCAACTTGAAATTCGAAAGCTAATCAATGCAAACAATTAGACTATCAAATATATACATAATATATTGACTTTGAACATTGGTTACAGTGGTGAGACAGACAGAAAATGATATGATTCTTTGTAATGTCTTACACTTACGTGTGTGTGTATATGTGAGTATTTTTACAAGTGAGAGAAGTGGTGATCTGTGAAGGGATATGTATTTATGTATTTATTTATTTACTTATTAACGCCCTTAGGGCTTTTACAACAATCATAATACAAAAATAATAGAAAAATAAACAATAATATACAAATTATGTTACATCATTGTTTAGTAAACGGGAAACAGAATTTTTGAAATTTCAGAAATAAATTTTGGGAAGGAATAAACGAAAATATCAACTGAACTAAATTTATTTCCAAGCCTATGTAGTCTTTGGATTGGGGAGTTAATGAAATAGTTAGTTTTCGAAGGATAAACAAAGAACAGCTCTGGAAGCCTCGTGGTACGATTTGGTACTCTGAAAGTTAATAGTTTAGTTAATTCAGGTGCGTCAATTGTGCCATTTACTAATTTAATTAACATATTAAAAGTACCATATCGCTCTTGGTTCTTCTACAAGATAAGTCAGTTGAATTAAGTCTTTTCATTAATATATTATAATTGATTTGTTCAATGTGTATGGAGAGTTTGAAATTAATGAATCTTAAAAATTTGTGTTAAACTCTCTCAATTTTTACTTGATGTGCTTTATAGTATGGGGACCAAATAGTGGAATTCTATTCTAAATTACTTCTAACTAAGGCAGTGAAAATTATTTTAAATGAATAAAGTGACGTAAAATCTTTGACTGTTCTTAAAATAAATCCCAAACATTTCATAGCCTTATTAGTAACTTCATTAATGTGTGGAACAAACGTTTATTTTTCATCAAATACGATACCCAGATCCTTGATATGTGACATCTTTTTTAAAGAAATATTGTTGATACTATAATGAAACATAATAGGATTTTGGTTTCTAAAGAAAGATATGATTACACCAAGTTTGTAAACGGTATGTATGCGCATTGAACAATTTATATCATTGACATGGTGCTCCTTTTAAATTTGGGCTGTGAATCCGAGAAAATGTCGTTATTGGATATATGAAGAGCACGGTTAATTGGTAAATTGGTTGCTGCATTTGTTTTGTAATTAAGCAGGTGGTTTTCTTTGTTTTTAAAGGTTTTGTGCTTCTTCACATTATTTTAATAATACTTATACT
This sequence comes from Limnephilus auricula, assembly GCA_951813805.1. Lineage (NCBI taxonomy): Eukaryota > Metazoa > Arthropoda > Insecta > Trichoptera > Limnephilidae > Limnephilus > Limnephilus auricula. The sequence continues at coordinate 4,605,699 of OX638409.1, read as the reverse complement.
TAACACCATGTTAACAATCAAATACAATTATTTTGCTAAGTTGAATTCACACTTCAAAAATTATAAGTTAAGTTTCAAATTATGAAGAGAAGGAAGGTGAATTTATAAAATAATTTGATTTAAATATATAAATTTTATTATTAAATGGAAGATTAAAGTGAAGTTCAGAATTAAAAGAGATGAGATGTTGAACGGAGAGGACAAAACTTGAGATTAGGTTGCATAAGAAAAACAAATTTGAACGATACATTTTCTTATAATATAAAGGAAAACATTCACTTGGGTCACAGTACTTTTTCAAAGTTTTTTTTTTCTTGTGCTTGTAGTGCCAATAATTTTTGCCTACTATTTTTTGACAGACTGTATTTGAACACTGAACAAAGCAAATACACAAAAAATGTCACACAAACTTTAGATAAAAATAGATTAACATACCCTTTTAAACGAATTTACGTTTGTTCTTTCTTTCTCGCATGTCTTTGTTAGGTTTATTTAAGGAACTAGTCAAATGCTGAATGAACACACTTTATATACCATATTGAATAGATTAATGTCAAGTGAATGTCAATGTTTTAGTTGGATAACGTATTCAATCGATTAATATATTTTTATAGTCGTACAGGGTGTATTAGCATGTACTCGACTAACTTTAGCGAGTGAATCCTGAGCTTATTTGAAGTAAGAAATATATTATATCATCGAAGAAGAAGATAACGCTAATAATCTAAACGAAAATTTGAAAAAACAAAGGAAAATAAATGATAACGGTCGCAACTGGGACTCGAACCCAGAACCTCTCGTCTTACTGGGACAAACGCCTTACCAATTAGGCTACTGCCACCTCTTATTTAAACGTTATATTTGTAAATCTCATATTTAAAATTTCAGAATTAATATTCTAATAATTAATAATAATATTTTGTTCAACTATTTTTTTTCCATATAATCGGCAGCTACCTTTTTTCATTCTAAACAATTGTTCTGTCAACAGGTTTGTAACCTAGATAGTGTCTCGGATAAATATATCCGAATAATTTTTTTTTTTTTTTTTCTGTTTTGTTAACTAACTAACCATCACGCTGTTTCCACGCAGAGGTATGCAGAGAGGACGGACCGCTAAACAACTCGGTCTTGGCATACATTCATTGCTTCATTCACATTCAAATATCTTCTTATACATGCCCTTCTATTCCTCCTGACATGACCAGACTCCAGTATCTGGTTCACTTGATCGTGCCATATCTTCCTCGGGCCTTCAAAACTTCTTCTTCCATTCACTTTTGCGGCATATATTCATTCTCCTTACACAGCTTTCTACGTTCATTCGCTCTACATGCCCAAACCATCTGAGGGTTTCTTTCTGAACCTTACTCATTACGCTTACATCAGCTTTGCATATTAGTGTTATCTTCTTCTTCAATGATGTATTTTATTGATGCGAAAAACCTTCAAAAGTTATAAAAAGAGATATGTTCTAATTATTTTTAACCAGTTTGCCACTCAACTTGCTATGCTGTGTATTTCAAGTGATAACGGCAGCGCAACCAGTAACTTGCAACTCACCGTGCTAGTTGCCGTGGCCCAGTTCCCAGGTTCCCCGTTTGCCATGGTTGCGCCAGTTTAGTTGTCAGTTTTCGAGTTTTTTTTTTAGCTCTAGTGCTCTCCGTCTAAGGTTAAACAAACAGAGATAATTACTGAAAGCATTTAAATAAAATTAAAAAAAATACTAAAATTGAGTTGCGCCATGAGAGAAGTTTGGTTCGCAACCACAGCAACCCCCAGTTTGCCAACAAGTTTAAGTGCCTCCGCTGACGAGGCAACTGCAAAAAAAACAATTTGCAACTAAACTCGCTATCCTGTATATCTCAATGTTATTTCCCGCACACTACACAATTTCTCAAAAACCCGTTGTTAATGGAAACGCAAGCAGCGACTCGCGACTCGCCCTGCTAGTTGCCGTGGCAGGCCGTTGCCAGTTTGCTCGGTCACCATGGTTGCGTTAGTTTTGTTGTCAGTTTTCTAGTTCTTTATTTGTTTTTTTCAATTTGATAGCGGCAGTTAACTGCAATGACAGCTGATTGTTCTTCGTCTATGGTTAAACACGCCGAAAAAATTACAGAAATGGTAAAATAATTGGTTGGAAACTATAGCAATTTAGTTTCGTTTCAGTTGCCTCATCAGTGGAGGCACTTAGTTTGGTTTCATTTCTCTATGAGCGAAGGGCTAATTACTAATAATTTCACAATAAAATGAAGTTTTTTTCTGTTCCTAATTGTTTTTTTTTTTTTTTTTTTTTTTTTATTATTGTTTCTACAGTATATTTGTGGTCCACCGGTACTTTATTATTTTATTCGGAAGGTAATCATTGAATATATTCACGGGAGTTAGCAATGTTCCCCATTCAACCGGGGAAATCCAATAAATAACAGGAAATACGTTTCGGGATATCCTAAATGATATTTTGTCAGATATTATTTCCCCACCGAGACGGAGTAGAATAAAAAAGATCAGTTTGCAATCTCCCGGGATTAATGAAAAGGACAGAAGGATCTATTCTATTTTAGGACGCATAAAAACTGAAAGTATAAAGTAAAGGTAAATTTTCAAAAAATTATTATTAAATAAATAAAAATTATTAAATACAAATTTCCGAAAATCCTCTACTCTGGAACGGATGCAAATATGCAAAAAAGTTAATTTATTTCTGTTTTTTTGTTCAAAGGCCCACTGGAACTTTAGCTACGATATATTAATGTATTAATAGAGTTGACATTTACAAGCAAAAAAAAAACGAGTGTGCTTTCGACCATTTTCTGCAAATATTTATTTTAATTTATTATCGTTCGCCTTGCGCAAGCCGTGCGCATCGACGTCCGCTCTCCCCCGGGTGTGGCGCGTCACTGGTATTTCAAAATACTGACAAGGATATTTTATGCACTGGCTATGAGAGGAAGAGAGAAAGAAAATGTGCGCGCGCACTGCTCTCTCTTGCTTCTACACGGAGAAAAATGTTATTCTAAAATACGATCATTTTATTCGTAAAAACGGTTAAAAACGGGACTGAAGTTCTTACGAACAAATTAACAGTGTTTCAATCTTTATTGGCGGGAAAATGTAAGAATAATTTTTAGGTATACGTACGAAATTACGTATACCATTAAATTATTCTTACATGTTTCCGCCAATAAACATTGAAACTCTGTTAATTTGTTCGTAAGAACTTCAGTCCCGTTTTTAACCGTTTTTACGAATAAAATGATCGTATTTTAGAAGAATATTTTTCTCCGTGTACAGTGTGATACAACCCGTTCGCAGCGCCCGTAACGCATTACGCATTTCGTAACGCATTTGCCAGCTTACCAGCCAAGTCAAGCGTGCGTTAAAAAGTTTAACTTCAAAAACTAAAACTGCGATGGGTGAATGGACGTCCTACCAGCCCTTTTTCTCAAAGCCATTTTAGAAAGCAAAGATATCAAGTGGCTTAGATGTCTAACTGAGATAGCTTCAGGATAGATTGTTTTATCTTCCTGCCGATGGATTTACTCAGTGGAAAGAGGAGTGTCATTACTGAATAGAATCGTATGGGACATCAACATTTTTCATGTCAGGACTGAGTAAAGAAAAATCGTTTTGATTCCAGATTAAAGCTCTCATTTCTGAGATAACGAACACAATTGCCAGTAAAGAACTCTACATAGTAATTTATTTCTAAAACTTCTAGAACGCAGATATTTTAGTAGAATTAAATAGTTATTTCCGTGAATCTTTGAAATAGTCAACACATTTAAAACTGTCAGAAAATAAGACAATAGGTTTGTTACTTTATGTTTTCAAACTTATCAATAAGTAAACAAGAATATTGGAAATAAAATACACATTAAAACTAAAAAATATGTATATTTGTAAAATATTGAAACTTGGTTTAAATAATACATTAAGTCCCTTAATGGAACGGCTCCTGTTTACTTATCGGAAATGTGTATTCCAGAAAACTGTAATTCCCGACAGTCTTAGGTTGAAGGAGCCAAAGCGCACACCAAATACTAAGTTCGGTGAGCGTGCTTTCGGAGTGTCATGACCTAAAGCCTGGAATGGACTGCCACATGATTTAAGAATGATCACAGACTCGGCGAAATTTAGAGCTAAACTTAAACTACACATTTTTAGACAGTCGTACACGGCGAAAATTTTCATTCTAAAATACGATCATTTTATTCGTGAAAACGGTTAAAAACGGGACTGAAGTTCTTACGAACAAATTAACGGGGTTTCAATGTTTATTAGCGGGAACATGTAAGAATAATTAGTTGATATACGTAATTTCGTACGTAAGAACTTCAGTACCGTTTTTAACCGTCTTTACGTATAAAATGACCGTATTTTAGAATAACATTTTTCTCCGTGCATCCATAAAAAAAAAACCAAAACCTTTACCTACACCCTCTCAGCCCGCGACACAATTATAAATAGTTGCATAAAAATGTTAACAAATTTTGATTTTTTAGTTATTTGTACATCTAATTTCATTCAAATTCTCCAGTCCTAATTAGTCCTAAATTCTCAAGCCTTTCGAAATAACTTCAATTTATTAACTCCCTTTTTGTCTATAGTAATCTTCTTATAAATGTAATATGAAAAGTGATGGTGTAGCAAATGTAAAATTATGCAATGTCCAATGTTTTAAATAAAGTGTCCTCCGCGTGCAAAGTCGTATCTCCTCCAAGCTTAAACTTTCTAATTAAAGTGTGTTTATCGGAAGGGGCCTACCAGGTAAGAATGTTTTCTATATCTATTTGTAAATAATAGTTCTAGGTAGAGCCTAAGAAGTCATAATAAAATGTACAGCGGCCTTGAGGTGATTTCTCACAAAAACGGCGCTCTACAAGTTATCCAATTATTATTAGTATTATTCCACAAAACTTCAGTGTGTTGAATATTTATCAACTCAAGGTGGTTAAAAAAAGATCAGATCCCTCGCACAAACGTGTAAAATCAACAGCTGATGATGATGTGTTTAAAAATAAAGCGAATCAGTATAAGATCAAGCCCCAGAGAACTCCGAGATAGCCTCGTCCATCATCAGGACAGATATAACAACAATGCTACAGTCAAAAGTAGAAAATAAATCAAAAAGGAATATTTTTATCATCTACCGCGATGAAAGATGCTCCAAGGCGTTACCAAACGTTGTTATTTGAGCGATTGAGATTTTACAAAAGCTTTGATGTTCGATTGAAACATCTAGACTAATGAAAGACAGGAACTTGTGAAGTATAGCACCATTTTGAAATTATTGACTGTAATATTGATGCTACGATATTTGGTAACACAATAAGTGTTTATTTTTAAAAGGTTATTTTTAAGTAAAACTTCTTTACGCACGCTTGACTTGGGGAGTCAGGTGGCGAACGCGTGACGAGAGCGTTACGAAAAGTGTGATCGGGTGAGGCGAACGATAATAAATTTTAATATCATTATATATATATAAATTATAAATAAATTATAGCTAAAGAAGTTTTACTTCAGACGTGTGGTCTAAAGCATACTCGTTTTTTTAAACCTTTTTAATTTGATTCTGCACAAAAGTTCTACTGCTCGAAGCAAGTAATACTTCGGATCCATTAACTTGGTAATGACGGTTAATCTGAAAATTTCGAAGCAGATTTTTTTTTATCGGTTACACTTGTATGTTTAGGATACAATTAACATTTTTATTAACGACCGATCATCAGTTTTGTCCCACTAGCTCTGGATAGTTAATATCGAACACTTCTAAATTTTAACTGGTGAAAATTAAATAGAGGTACATAACACAGGGTCATCCCTAGCATGGAGGGTGAAATATCACAATAAACTATATGTACTTTCAATAAATCATGTATTTAAATAAATAAAATAAAAAAGATACTTGAGTCGGGCCATGTCAAGAGTCAGAAAAATAGAAGAGAATGTATGAGACGATGTATGAACGTGAATGAGGCAAAGAGTGTTTGCCAAGACCGAGGTGTTTGGCGGTCCGTCCTCTCTGCCTGCCCCTGCGGGGAAACGGCATGATGGTTAGTTAGTTAGTTAGTAAAATAAATAATTAAAATGAATTGGGTATTGACACTTCCTATTGTTTATGTGAGGCGTGTAAAAGCAAAAGCAGCAATCTCCATTTCGGCCAGTTTGCTATGTTTAATTTGAAATGACATGGAGATGGCTATCTTTGCTTTTACACACGATATTACACACAAATATTGTAAACAAGTATACTACCTACAGTATGTGTATGTAATGTTGTACGTAAAAGCAAAGATAGCCATCTCCATGTCATTTCAAAAGCAAACGGAGAAATGGAGATTGCTGCCTTTGCTTTTACACACCTCATGTGAGGGATCCTATGTGAGAAAGAGACAGATTAATAAACCTAATCACTTTGGAGAGAATATTTTATACTCTCACAAATTTTTACCGTTCATCAATTTGCAAAAAAACCGTTCGTTATTTCTCCTTCATCACCATTACCATCATAATAATATTGAATTTTCAACATAACATTTCGTAAAATGTACATTTTATGTTCGTGGTGAAAAACTTATTTTGAGGGAAATTTTATATTTATTTAGCTATTTCAAGAATGCCATTCCATCGATTTGGTTACTTACTTGCGTGGGAAAATTCCCATCGGAAAGTGATCAATTTTAGTTCGCAGAGTTACGTATGTTTACACAGGAGATGTATTCTTCAAATAAAAATGATTGGATAAGAATAAGCTCGCCGGGAAAAGACAACTTCGTCACTATAATATTTAACACACTCTTACCTCACACTACCATACAACGAGAGGGTCTTTGTGACTCCAAGCTATCGACATTTACACTTACGTGACACACTACAATGCAACGAAAGGGTATTTGTAACTTTTACACTTACGTGACGCACTACAACACAACGAGAGGGTATTTGTGACTCCAACCTATCGACATTTACAATTATGTGACACACTTCAACACAACGAGAGAGTCTTTGTTACTCCAAGCTATCGACATTTGCACCTACGTGACACACTACAATACAATTAGAGGGTCATTGTGACTCTAAGCTATCGACTTTTACAGTTATGTGACGCACTACAACACAACGAGTTGGTGTTTGTGACTCCAAGCTATCGACATTTGTACTTACGTGACACACTACATTACAATTAGACGGTCATTGTGACTCCAAGCTCTTTCCAAGCACTACAACACAACGAGAGGGTATTTATGATTCCAAGCTATCGACATTTGCACCTACGTAACAAACTGCATTATAATTAGAGGGTCATTGTGACTCCTAGCTATCGACTTTTACACATATATGACACACTACTGCACAACAAGAGGGTCTTTGTAACTCCAAACTATCGACAGACCATTAATTTTTATTTTTCATAAGAAAACTCTCTTTCTAACTTTTGAAGGTTATTCGCATCAATGTAATATATCATTGAAGAAGAAGAAAACAATAATAATCTAAATTAAAATATGTAATGAACAAGAAACAGAAAAATAATAAAACATAATGGTAGCAAATGGGACTCGAACTCAGATCTCTTACCGGGACGGGCGTTCCAACCAATTCAGGCATTGCGATCTGTGTGAGACTGTCGTATTTGTCAACTTCATATTTTAAATTTCAGAATTAACAATATTATCTTCGACTAATGTTTTTTTTTCCGTATTATTGGTAGCTACCTTTTTCACTGGAAACAAGTGCTTATTTAAAGGATGTATTTGTTACCTAGATAGTGTCTCGGATAAATATATCGGAACATATATCTCTTCAAGACCCATGTTGACTGCTTCCTCTCCTCAAAAAGATTCTCCACACAGCATCTTCATGGATGACATAGGCCTTGAGGGAAATTGTTTTCCTTTGGGCCACCTGTTTGTAGTTAATGTAACCAAAAATCTGAACAAATTAAAGGGCCTGACAACCCTAACGGTTGGCAACCCCAGTCTTGTCTCACCTGAGCTGGACCTAGACTACATCACGGTGATTAAATTAGGTTTCGCAGTCATTGTCATATTTTCTATGCATTTAATTTACTTAATTCCTTTAAAAATAATGCTAAATTATAATTTCAATGCGTCTGTTGCATTATCGATCATTAATAATCAGTTTAAGTACGTAAAGAAATCATTTAGGTACATTAAAATCAGGTTTTGTACGAGCCATGACAAAGTTTTGGATATGCCATTATCAGCTGATATGATTCTATTTAGCAAAAAATTAGCTTTTTCCGCCATCATGACAATTTGAGTCAGTCCAGTAGGCCGGGTGATAAAATAGTCCATGCTGTCGGTGACGGAGATTACACAGAAGCCTATATAAGAATAAGATTTGTATGCAAACAAAATCCACATCGTAAAAAGGCAAAATTAAATGATATTATTGAATACCCATTGTGTTATTAATCAGGGCACAGTTTAAAGTTTCATAATGAACACATAGGTATTAATCAAAAATTTTCATATTTTATTTTATGTTATTATTTATTATAGACTAGGTGATACCCGGCATGCGTTTCAAATGCCACTTAAATAAAGACATTATTTCCCCTCCTGCGTGTCCTTTCCCATTCCTCTCCGTTCCCCTTCCGCCACCTCTTACCCACCCTCATCCCCTCCCCCTCCCCCTCCCGCATTCTCTTTTTACCTTCCCGCGTACCCCCTCCGCTCTCTCGCTGTCCCCCTTCTCGCGAACCTCCCCCTCACGAATTCCCCTTCCACCTTCTCCGCCTTCCCACTCCCTCGCTCTCTCACCTCTCTGTCTTTCCGCTCCACTCTCCCTCCCGTCTTTTTTCCCTGCCGCTAAACCTTATAAAATATACTTAATTTTCAAACAATTCGCGTGTGCCCTTTTGCAATTTATTTTTTGCAAATTTCATTACTCCAGTACTCACCAATACAGAATTATTGCTATATAGAAACCTTCACAGGCATGTCCACAACAACTCGCCAATTTTTTTATCACAATCAGGTGAATAGTACAGGAAATATCTCTAAATATATCAAACGCGTAAACCGTCAATCGTACAAAGTTAAAATAGTCGTTTAGTGTCCTGAAATTATCCAATTTTCTGCGCAATTTTCTTAATTTTTCTTTCCGTAAGAACCTTCTATAAAGTGTTAGAAAACTTAAAAGAAAAATAAATCTGATATAGGTAAATTCATTCTGAAGTTATGGCGTGACCAAGGGAAACAGGGATTCATTTTTATACATATAGATTTAAGAATCACCAGCCAGTATTTGTATTGTAAGAAGCAGAATTTAGTATAAGTATTTTAGAACGATGGCAAGTTGTTGTTTGTCGTCCATTATACTTCCATTTAATCTTGCTCGTGTTAGCACTGCGCCACCTGTTTCATCGATTTATATGTCAAACTCGCTTGTTGTGAGATGGCGGGTTTACTGTGACATGGTTCTAATTGTGTAAATGAGTAAGAAATATATTTTGTAACAAAAAACATTCAAGGTCCATGTTTTCAGACAAAATAAACTTAATGTAATATTTACACTTAAATGATTATTTACCCGCCTGCCTGCCTAACTGCCTGGCAGTTTTGAGTTGAATATGCAGAATAATTCTCTGTATTTCATTACATTGAAACAATTGAAGCCATAAACAGTATATTGACTTATTTAAGTAATAACAAAACCGTAGGAGTCAAATTTATTTTAGGGGATAAATCAAAATATGTTCATAAATTGACATATTCGTCTTAACTACGGCCAAAGAATGAAATTATGAAATATACCGTTCACAGATCTTAATTATTGCAGTAAGTAAAAAATTTATAGACCTACAAACATTCATCGTTGTTTGTTTTTGGGGTGTTACGCCGTGTTGCGCTACCTCCTTCTTCAGCCGACGTTTCGGACAACGTTGCTGTGTCCATCATCAGGGCAGATCCGGCAGATCTGACGATGTGCCAGATCTGCCGGATCTGCCGGATCTGCCGGATCTGCCGGATCTGCCGGATCTGCCGGATCTGCCGGATCTGCCGGATCTGCCGGATCTGCCGGATCTGCCGGATCTGCCGGATCTGGATCTGCCGGATCTGCCCTGATGATGGACACTGCAACGCTGTCCGAAACGTCGGTAAAGAAGGAGGTAGCGCAACACGGCATAACACCCCAAAAACAAACAACGAAAATGCTTTTGGCCGTGAAAATCTAAAAACGTATCCTTCAAACATTTAGTTCACAAAACCAAAAATCGCTTTCCTGAATAAAGTGCAAAGTGGACTCCTGTGGTTTATCCTTTAAGGTACAGATATTTTTTCAGATAGCCTTACCTTGAGATGTATTGGTGTTTATTATTTTTGATTTTTGTTATACATAAAAGCAATTTGGTTCAAACGGGTGCGGTCTGCGGGCGGTCGGACGCCTGTCGTGGTTTAGTCTGAGATATGTATTTTTAGAAGGAAGTTTTCTTTACCAATACAATTTGTCGAACTATCGACCAAACGCCCACGCTGCGGCTCACTTTCAAAGAAGATAAACTTGTTTTGGGTTTTGAATATTTGATTTTATTTGTTTTGTATTATTCATGTTTATTTGAATAAGGTATTAACTTCTACGGAAAGTATATATTACATTTTTAGGATTGACCCATCGTGGGGGGGATTTAGCTGATAGGCACGATCAAAGTAGGTACCTATTCGGAGGAAAGTTTCTTTTTCCAAAAAACAAGTAAGTTATTATGAAAATAGAATCACATGGCGCACGTCAAAAAATTTTGCGTCGGCACACCAAAAGATATGAATTCGAACAATCTTACCAATATTATAAACGCGAAAGTTTGTATGGATGTATGTGTGTTTGTTACTCTTTCACGCATCATTTACTGAATGGGTTTTAATGAAGCTTTACAATAATGTAGCTCATACATCAACATAACATATAGGATATAAATTATAAAGCTAGCGATTAGCGAAAATGTCAAAATATTAGAATGATATTTTGCAAAACAATGATTGTTAAATGAAAATTCTATTTTAGAAAATATTTAAATTAGTGAATTTATTTGAAGTACCCGACTATTACTTTGAATTGAATCAAGAATTATAGATATTTTAAATAAATAGTTTAAGAATTTTGGTATAAACGTAGATGGGACCTAGGAAATGAAAATATATTAGGTAGTCGAAGTACTAATCCTACGCAGACGAAGTCACGGGCAGAAGCTAGTTCATCATATTTCAAAGTTAAATTTCGAGTTAGAGAAACACATTTTAACTCAGGGCCCATGACATCTTTGGGGTTGGTTTGCGGCCGATCATTTAAAGTAAAGTAAGGAGAGGAAGTTCTGAGAAGGACAAGGATGTGAATCGTGGGTAGACATCTGGAGGATGGTGTGGCTAGGAATGACGGACGTATAAATCTATCCTTCTCAATCCGATGCAAGGTAATGGGTCGAGAGAGTCTGGCTGGAGAGGTCAAAGGGTCTCCCTCCGGCCACTCCTGGTCTAGACCCCCACATTGGCGAGCAGACGCATCGGCCGCCAAGGCCTGAACACACCTCACCCCATGAACACGGGCAACTCAGCTAAGCCACTAAACGTTTCGAATCACTTGTAGTGATTATTATAAAAGTTCTGTGATTATTTTATGCAAATAGCCAATAATGATAAATTAACATTACTTGAAAAGAACTCACCAAGAACGTGAAAGTTAACTTTAAATATTTGGTGAATTGTTTAAATATTGATGTAAAACTTCTTTAGGCGCGATATAACGAGTAGTTCAGATCTTTTTCGGACGTAAATAACGTTTTCAAACGGAAACGACATTTGGATATGAGTACAATTACTACCGTCTGTGTTTGTGTTTATCTCTAAATGGTTTTTGCTTTCGCTAAAATATTTTTATTATTTTCCGAAACTTGGATGGAAAATGAAGAGCGAATCTATATTGATAATTTTAATTGCATTTCTCATTACAAGCGACCAAATTCAAAGCAAACATCTGTAGACATGGATATCTACAGATTACGATACAATTTTTTTTATTTTTTATTTTTTTAATGTTTCTTTATTCTTTGAATAGTAAATATATAACAATTGTGGAATTTATGGCCGCCATACTAGGCACATGCCCGTGTTATGGTGGCCGATTTTTTAAACAGTGGATATAGAATATAAAAGAACATAAAATAATGTAAAGGAAAGTAAGAAGAACTATATTATAATACAAAATGAAACATAATCAAAGCATATGAAGGAATGTAAATGAAAAAAAAATAATAATAAAAGAGTGTTTGGAAGAATACAGCAGAGATGAAAGAGTATAAAAAGTATAGTAGATGTAAAACTATAAAGAGGATGAAATATTAATTATATATAAAAGCAAAATTAGCACTGTAGAGTGGGCAAATAGCAACGGATTATTACAATGACTATATTTTATATGTGCACGTAAAGTTATAATGGTAAGTACAAATTTATGTACAAATGACTTCTTATTGAAACTCCGGCTAATAATAATGCCGAGATTGTTATTGCTACATTTTGTAGATAAAATTCTATCACAGCTTTTTTCCAATTTCTTTGATAGCACGAAATTCAAATGTGACTATAAAAACCATTATCTCATATAAAATGATTGATAAAATTTTACATAAATCTAATCCTAATTTTAATATTTAAAAATTTAATTTCTACCTTCTTAAAAATATCTTTATTTTTCAGTTTATTTTTTTTTATTTCTAATTAGTTTTATTGATTCTTAAATACGTTTTTTTCATTTCTTCTTTCTTATGTTATATTATCTGTTTCTATAAAATATTATTAGTCCTTGTATGAATTATTTCATGTGTGACTACCAAAACATAAGTCAAGTAAGATAGTTGAAAAAACGGCCAAAAACTGTAACTTATACAAATTTATTAAATAATAAAAATAAATATATATTTCGTCGCCTGTAAGTTATACTTTTAGTTCAGATTCGGTCAAGGTCATGAAAATAAGATGTTAAATTAAAGCATGTTAATGAAAGATATCTTAGCTATTTAATTTTTTTTTTGCCAAAAGCATTAACAACTATTCTAACTGTTTGTTTTACTACATAATCCAATCAAAATATTTACAAACTTAACGACGCGAGAGGTATTTCAAAAGAGTATTCAGATCCGGGAAATGATCTCTACAAAGCACGGAAATAGACTGCACTAGATAAGTCGTTCACTTGAAAGCTATCTGATGAAAACAGGCCAGCATTGAATATTATCCCACTATGTTTATTATTTTTATATCAAAGCAGTTTCTAATAATAAACCATTTAGAGTTAATACAATATACCGTTTAGAAGAATAAGCAATGACTTTGACAGTGCTCTTAAATTTTTTATTTAATGCACTTCAGGAAATAACCTGATTCTGTTATACAATACCTAGAAGGAGATTTCAAATACACACATTTTTGTTGTTATATAACAACGAATATTTTTTTTATATAAGTATGTGATTACTGCACTATAGTCCGAATAGCTAACAAAAGTATGGAGTCAATCAGTCTACCACATCCCCAATGGGTTAAGTTGTGAGGCTAGAGGTGATCGAGAGGTGAAGGAAGGGTGATATGAAGGTGGAGAAGTACATCTCAAACGTCTCAGCAAAACTGTTTCTAATAATATACCATTTAGAGTTAATACAATATACCGTTTAGAAGAATAAGCAATGACTTTGACATTGCTCTTAAATTTTTTATTTAACCCACTTCAGGTAATTTGTACAATAGAAGTAGATTTCAAATACACACATTTTTGTTGTAATGTAACAAGGAATTTTTTTATATATGTGATTACTGCACTATAGTCCGAATTGCTTACAAACGTTCGGAGTCAATCAGTCTACCATATCCCCAATGGGTTAAGTTGTGAGAATAGAGGTAATCGAGAGGTGAAGGAAGAATGATATGAAGGTGGAGAAGTACCTGGCTATTCAGATCTGGTCACCAAATACGGCTGAAGCCATTTAAAGCAACGATTTAATTCTAAATGGTGGTCTTACTTTAGGGCGATACTCAGAGAGTCTACCACTCTGGAAGGTGCTGCAAATATATTGTACTGAATAAATTATTGATTTTAATGAATAAAATTTAATGATAAAATTTTAATAAATAAATTGTTGAATAACACAACTAAGTTGATTAAATTTACTGACTCTTAAGGAATCACTTATTATTAATTAACTAGAAATTATTCATTTATTCTAATCAAAATATATAAATCTATTCATTTGGCGCAGCAGAATTTTAGAGGATTAAAGAAAATTCTGGCTTTATCAAATTCTTACACTTTTCTACCTAACTTTTTAAACATGTATTTCCAACTCTAATCGGAATTAAATCATGAGCTATAGAGCTCTGAACATATTATTTTGTTGTATATATATCTTTTTAGATTTTCACGGTCAAAACCATTTACGTTTTTTATTTTTGGGGTGTTATACCGTGTTGTTCTACCTCCTTCTTTAGCCAACGTTTCGGACAGCTTTACAGTGTTCATCGTCTACCCTGATACCACGGACACTGTAACGCTGTCTGAAACTTTGGCTAAAGCAGGAGGTTAGCGCAACACGGCATAACACCTCAAAATAAAAAATAAAAATAAAATATATATATATAAATAACAACAAAAAAATCTTGTTAAACGTGTGCTAAAACTTGGATGAAACCAGGAATTTTAGCCAATAATTTTCTTCTCTTTTTTTAAAAATTATTTTCTCATTTTTATTTTTTTATGTTTCGCCACTTTATAGACATATTGAGTTAATTGTCTAAAACAGTTTCCTGATTGTGCCATGCACATATAAATAAACCAAAACAATCTAAACGACAACATGTTTCATTGGACCAATAAAAAATTATAAAACTATAACATCTCAGACATACAAAAAAGAAAATTGATGGCATATCTCGCCACATCAAATTCTATCACGTTAAATTACGGTATCAGTCAACCAAGAATGATGGGTTCCCACATCGCCCATCTCGTTAGTTCAATGCAAACTGCAGACTCTGGTTATATAATATATCTCCAGCTTTCAGTCGTCTTGTTAAAAAGGTAGACTGATGCCAAAATAAACATTTATATTCCGAGCTTCTTTTCGACTGCTTTGTTTCTTTCGTCGCCCGGTGGAAATTCAAAATCATGTCATTTGGATTTGTTCAATTTCACAAACAGTCCACTTTGCTTTGGGAGAGGCTATTTATAATTTTTAAGGACAACGGCAGCTGTAGAGATATTTTTTAAATTTTGTTCATGTGTGAAGAACAGACACGTGACAAAATAAACAACGAAGATGGGCTATGTACCTCCACACATTTCACGTGACAGGTAAACATTTTTTTCCTTATAACCCTTAAAAAATTTGACGTATTTTGTCAGAGGCTAAAATATTCCAGCTTTGCAATAAAATCCAAAAAATTTAATATTTGTTAACTTATCCGAAAACTAAAAACTGTTTTTGAAAGGTGATGAAAATTTAGATTTAAAATTTTAGAAAGATTTGAAATTTTATTATTAGATTAAGTAAATACCAAGATATTTTTTTTTATAAAAAATTTTTAGACATAAAGATAAAAAATGTTTTAAAATAGCTGTTGATGAAAAAAAAATACGAACACGTACAAATTTCATTATACAAATGAATTATAAACTTTACTATCACTTCCTTTTTTTTCATTGCAATTAAAAAAAGCTTAAAAAATTCACAAAGTTTCATAATTTTTTTTTATATTGCGATCGGAAACTTTGGTGTTATAAAGGTGTACATTCTCTTTCCAATACCATTTAGATCATACTTCTCACTATGAAAGGAAGGAAGACACAGCGATTTCTATGAGACCCATGTGAGCTGGGACAAATATGGTCTCCTGTGATTATATGTGTTTTAAGTCATAACTTTTAGTCTCTTGTAAAAGCCTTATCCCAAATGCATATATTGCTGTGGATTGTCTTCCATAATTTTTTCTTTGCTTTTATGTTTAACGGAACACACGTATACCATATTTTTATATTTTGACTTTTACACTTCTCTGCTAACAAAAAACTTGGTTAAGTAGGTTACGATAGGTTAGGTTATGAACTATTTTTTTGTTATAAATTTCATCACTCTTAATGACTTTTCAAAGGGGTGTTGAAATGCCACTTTGTTGAGTTTTCATGGAACAGAAAAGGGATATATACATATGTATATATATATATATATATATATATATATATATATGTAGAAACTTGATTTAATTTAATCGGTGCACGGAGAAAAATGTTATTCTAAAATACGATCATTTTATTCGTAAAAACGGTTAAAAACGCAACTATTCTTACGAACAAATTAACAGTGTTTCAATGTTTGTTGGCGGTAAAATGTAAGAATAATTTATTGGTATACGTACGAAATTACATATAATTGCATTATTCTTGCATTTTCCCGCTAATAAATATTGAAACCCTGTTAATTTGTTCGTAAGAACTTCAATCCCGTTTTTAACCGTTTTTTACGAATAAAATGATCGTATTTTAGAATATCATTTTTCTCCGTGATTCCGATATCCGTGTGATTCCTGTCATTATTTGGAGGAACAAAAAATGTTATTTCTAATTTTGGTTGCCGGTGACATTTTTGAAGTTATGTTTTAAACCAATAATATGTACTTTAAAAATCAGAGTATTGGACAGTTAGAGGGAGGGAGGGACAGATGGAGAGTGAAGGGTTGGGCAGTTGCTCGTCAGAGTGACCAGTGACGACATATAAGAGTTTTTTTTGTTTGATTTTGAAGAAAATACATTGAAAAAAAAACCACATTGAGAAACTCACCGGACACAAAAGCTTTGTTCTCATTTTTTACTCCAAAAATGCTTATATTACGCCAAAAATGTCAGGAATCACTTGTTAAAGTATGTCAAGCACCCTGTTTATATCTTTTAAAAATTCGAGATTTAATCGGGGATGACACAGTCTCGCTAAATCCAGGCATATCTGATATAAAAAAAGGTGGGTTTTGAAACTCTGAACGGCGCGTTCACCATTGGCACGGGGTACAATGACGGTTGACTCGTCCGGAGCGTATATATATATTTTTTTTTTATTAATAATTTTTTTGTTGCGTACAAGTTACAATAAAAGTTTTATTTTATTTTTATAAACATTAAAAAGTGAGAGCAATGTAGTTGTGTAGACAAAAGATTAAATTTTTTTTAAATAAATAGACCTAAAAAATAGAAAAATACATGTACATATTATATATGCATGTATATGTATATATATATGTTATGATTAAGGTTTTCACGGGTGTAAGATGTAGAATAATTTTCTCGGTTTACCCGCGTAACGTAGTCCTTAGAAGGACTTTTTAACTCCTGAAGTTTCGGACAGATCTCACTGTCCATCTTCAGAGGCCTTATGTCTTGAGTTTTGTATTAAACTGACAGCTTGCGCATGTCTGTTCAGTCCAGAAGTCAAGACTTGCATTCACTTAAGTCTTGACTTCTGATATTTAATATAAACATAATATAATAGTAAGGTTATAGATTTGCCTATTCACCTATTTACCTATTCAAATAAGATTTTTTAATGAAATTCTGTTTTATATCTCGATACCTTTTTAAATTAAAAATTAGAATGTTTAACTTAGATTTATTTCATCAATGTGAAAACTAAACGTATTTTCGTCGAGCTATTTCGGGGATTTCTATCCAATAATGCGTTTTATTTCGGTTTTCACAGCGCTCTTGAAGTAGTTATTACACTAAATGGCGCTATAGAAATTAGCCAAGTATTTATCTTTTGAATAAATATTTTGTTTTATTGTGAACGGAATGATGTTCTCCTTGCTAGATCTCCTAGATGAGTAGTACTCTAAATTCTTTTTTTTGTTACAATTAAAATCGGGTCTTATATTTCAATCTAGAAAGTTTACGTCACAAACGTACCTATTTATATTGACTAATACACAGATATACTCGTATGTAAATAATAGTACAGACGTCATCCATCTAGTTTTAGGTTTTTTTTATTTATTTAAAGAGAAAGACACAATAATACAATATAAAAGAAAACAAAATAATAAGGAAAAAGCCTTTCTGCCGTTCGAGAATACGCGGATAATAACGTAATGTAAAATAAAGTACTTAAATTTTTCAGATTTTTTTGTTTCTGATTTTTGATTGAGCTCACTAATATTGTCTTCAATTTAAATATTATAATTTGAGGTTTTACCTAATAAGTTAAAAATAAAATAAAAAAATACTTTTAATTAATTTGTCAGTGGGTGCTTTTAACTATGACAACAAAATTTTACTTATTTAAAGAATATGTGGATGTATGCACATGTAACTTACATAAAAATTAACAAACACTAATTATTCAATTTATACAAATATAAATAACCTACACATACATGCACATTATTAATTACGGTGTTGTGAACCAAACGAATTTTGCCCAAAAAAATTACGACACACATTTATAGCTATTCAAAATTTTAATATTGATATAGGTACTTTGGCGCTTCCAGCAATTTATGCAGCTGAAATTAAAGTTGATTTCAGTATTCATATATTTAGCAGCGGTGTTTACAACGTTTTTCACGTACAATTTTTTTTTTTACTGCTATAAGCGCCAAAAACATTGTACTATTAAATTACACCTTTAAAAGATTATTGCTCGGATAAAAATGTTATTTTAAAACCCTTAGAAGACGGGTAATATTTTGGAAATATCTCAAAACCAAAAACAATATTGAAATCTAGATTTGAAATAATTGACAGGCTTCTACAACATTAACTTTTTTACTTTGGAAATATGATGGACAGTAACAAAATGCGTCCAAAACTTCTAAAACACAGCTCTACATGCGCAAATTGCAGTTCATTTGTAGGTATAGTCTAGATTTTACTGCACTACCATTGTAGTTGGTCGTTTCCTATGGGCTAAAATACGATCATTTTATTCGTAAAAACGGTTCAAAACGGGACTGAAGTTCTTACAACAAATTAACAGGGTTTTAATATTTATTCTTATATTTTCACTCCAATAAACATTGAAACACCGTTAATTTTTTCTTAAGAACTTCAGTCCCGTTTTTAACCGTTTTAATGATCGTATTTTAGAATAACATTTTTCTCCGTGTGCCTTTGATAGATTATATTTTTTCAACTAAGCATTTAAAAAATGGCATTTCCCTACAGGTTTAAAAGTTATTAATTTTTTTTGTAAAATCTGAAAACTTTTTGGCTTTGGTGAATAATTCGGTTTTGGGCTGTTACAGCAGTATTGCTTTCTTGCGACGATATTTCGAATGTAACGTGATTTGCCACCTGTGCCAGTCATATTTATGCATAGAGCTACGAATCCCACTAAGTAATAGTTTCATGACATGCTGGCTACATTCATGAACACGGCAGTAATTACATTTCCATGTTCATACCATGGCGCAGTGCCCTAACAGGGCCACGGAGAGTAATTATTCATAATTTTGTACCAGGCATAAAAGCTTTATTTATATGCTGGGAAAAGTAAACTACACCTGCATTGTGTGACTACGAATTGCGAAGGCTTCCTGTCGTATAACATGTGTACTGTTCGTGTACTTATAAAATTGTACACCAACATATTAAGTTAGAAATATCATATATATATGCCAATTTGTAAGGAAATTGTTACATCATCGAGTTGAAAAAATGGTTCTTTAATGATTTTGAAAATCCCTTTTTTTATAATTAGATTTTATTACTAAACACATTTTTTATGTCTTTATAATGCTTGCTTCATTTACATTCAATCACACGGTTGGGGACTTCTCAATAAATCCTTGATTCGTTTTACAAACTATTTATCACACAATATAATAATAATAGACCTGAGCTTTTGCGACTAGCTTCAACTGACTGGTAGATAAATCTGAGGGCGCAGAGCTCCAAACAACTGACTATATATATTCCTAGGAACTATCCTCCCGCAATCTGAGAGAAACTAGTGAAAGCTTTATGACTCCTGCGATCTATTGCTAACCCACTGAACCTACTTGTCAATATACTACAGTATTAAATACAAATAAAACTAGATAACAATACTTTAAAACAAACCCCGTCTTTTTTCATTGTTTGATTTATTGTTTAAAACGGAGACAAACGTTCCAACAATGAAAATATATTTTTAGTTTGGTTGGGTATTTTAGCCTCAAATCCAAAACTACGTTTTGTACGAAACCGGCTGCTCAGCCGTTCATCTTAAAATAAACTTGATAAATGCAGGGAATAAAAGAAATAAATGCATAAACTGAGCTTTTAGACCTAAGAAATAAATCGATGATATATTTAATCATAGATTATATTTGGTTTGAAGTAGCAGGTATATTTTATAGAATTTATAGGTATCGTGTCCTCTTCCATGTGATAAAACTATAATTAATGGATCTGAGCACTATAAAAATGGTCCACCAATTCAAAAAGATTTTTTCAAATATATGAATATCGCACAAGAGTCACAACTGCTCCCGTCTGGAGCCAGCGAAACTATGACATCCCCAATTGGGGTTGTGAAGCTGAAGGTAATGGGAAGGGGAAGGAGATGGGGAAGAGGAAGGTGAGAAAGTACCTGGCTATTCAGTCATTTCAAGCAACGTTTCAATTCTGAATGGTGATTTTACATCAGGTTGTTTCTGAGAGTATCTTCCAGCAAATATACTATATATAATTTTAAATGCATAAGTTGTGAAATAACACAAATCAATCAAAAAAAATTATTTGCGCACACCGAATTTAAACTCGCGACCTTCGGATTGGGAGTCGGGAGCCTTGCCCTTGACCACGGACGACAAAAATCATTCTCTTGAAAAATATTATTACCTAAATACATCTACAATAAGTTTAAACCTAAGGAACCCGACCCAAAACGATGACAAGATAATTTTTTTGTAAACGTGATTTTCCAAAAATTGTGAAATTAACTTTACCCAAAGCTAAAAAGTCCAAGAAGGTAAAATCGAACTTAGAAAATATGAAATTACACGGGAATATTCCAGAAATTGTAGAAAGGGCTGGATATAAAGCGACCTGGCTCTGAAGGGGACTTTACAGTAAGCTGGATTTACATTTGAACAAGTTATATATTAATTTTTGTCATTAAATATAAGTCGCTTAAAATACCTACGGAAAATCAGTTCATCACACCGATAACATCACAAATTAATCAACCCTTAGCACACCGTCAACAAACCATCTACGACTAGTGAATGCGTCGGTCTAACACTTTTTTTTCTTCCATAGAACGTGACCATGTACTCTAGAAAATTTGATCGATAAGAAATATTATTGTAGATGCTTTAATTAAATAAGGCGAGTAGAACACATACTTAGCCGTTAAAATATTTTTATTTTTATGAAGCTTTCTGATAGGCCATAAAAAATAATAGTATCATTCCTATGAAAACTGTTTTAAAGTGCAAAATCCCCTACGTACCTTTCAGTAATAATTTTATTGTTAAATGTAGCAAAATATGTTAGTTAGAAAATGACCGAAAAAAAAATGTGCTTTAAAATTTTTTTTCAACGTTTTTTTTGCATAAATCAAAGCAGACGGTCAGTGGTTGAATGGGCATCGCGTTTGGGTCCCACCCAGGCGTTCCGTGTTCGATTCCTCGGCTGGTTGAGT
The DNA here is from genome assembly GCA_951813805.1 of Limnephilus auricula. NCBI lineage: Eukaryota > Metazoa > Arthropoda > Insecta > Trichoptera > Limnephilidae > Limnephilus > Limnephilus auricula. The sequence goes on along the minus strand of OX638409.1, from coordinate 4,584,014 downwards.
CCTCCATCACAACACAAGCAACATCTTCCGCTTAGTGTGGTGGTAGTAGGAGATTTTCAAATGTTGTTGGGTTATTCGTAACCCGGGAATGTTTGTCTTTCTTTAGAAAAAAACGGCCGATGAGCAAGAAAATTGACCTAATTACCGTCTACATAAGGAATAATTTGCAATGTAAAATAACTAAATTGTGGAGACAAAATAGATGGGTTTTTAGTTCTGATTTTAAATTCGTTTTTTTTCTATATGTACTGCCCTTTCTGCCTACATATTCATTTTTTGTATTGTTGGTGTAATAAATAAATTTCTTGGTATTTTCTATATTTTATATAACTATTTGTATCTCTTACCTTTGAAGAGTCCTATTTTCGTGGTATCTTATTTTTATTAACCGTAAAAATTTCAGAAGATGTTGTTAACTTATCCCTGTTTTGGAATCTATGAAAGTTTTGTGGATTTCTTGTTGAATTTTTTTTTTTATCGAAATTATTACATATCCAATACTGAATGTGACTCAATCATGAATAAACACTGAATAGTTACATTAATTGTTTAAACAACCTTAAGGCGATTGCTGATATACGTAATAATAACACGACTTTCGGGGTAAATTCAATTTAAAAGAGCAACAGCGAATGAATATAATCAAAAGAAAGCTAATAAAAAATAAAACTTACTTCAAATACAACTAACAAGAGCTTTATTACTAACCAAATCTGCAGTGATATGATTTTAAAAAAGGCGTCATGTCTAAGTTCTACTTAGGGATATATCAAAAAACTAATACTCACGAAGAAAACAAAATTAAGTTACTTTGGCTTTTCATGACGCCAAAACTCACTGTAACACCTTTTTGCAGTTACAGACAACCTTTTCGACCGGTCAATGGTTGAGTGGACATCGCATTTGGATCTCACCCAGGCGTTCCATGTTCGATTCCTCGGCTGGCTAAGCCCTCCATCACAGCAAAAGCAACATCTTGCGCTTAGTGTGGTGGTAGTAGGAGATTTTAAAATGTTTTTGGATTATTCATAATCCGGGACTGTTTGTCTTTATTTAAAAAAAAAATTAAATTAAAATAATGTCAGAGTGTTTACATAAAGGAGATTTTTCTTTTGCATTTTGTACATTTTTTTTTTCTATAATACATTTTTTTTACAATTTCCGACCGAGTTGCGCCATCTCTTGGGCTGACTAGTGGTTAATATCAAATATAATAATAAAAAAAATTAAACCTTCCCCCCTCAGGTACTGGAGTCATCACTGCCAATGACTGAGCCAAAACCCAATTGTATAGGACCGACATTTATTTCGTATGTTAAGTGAAAGTAATATTAGATATGAAATTAAACAATTTTTTTCACTTTGTTCCACTTGTTTATTTACACCAGGACTGGTTTCGTCCTACTACGGACATTTCAACTACCAGTCTGAAAATGTCCATAGTAGGACGAAACCGGTCCTGGTGTAAATAAACAAGTGGAACAAAGTGAAAAAAATTGTTTAATTTCATATCTAATACAATAGAATTCCACCATGAATTAACAGTTAAAAAACTAGACTCATGAAAGTAATATCATCAAATTTCAGAGAAATGCATGTATGTCCGCGTGTGTACTTGTGATTGCCACAAAAATTATATAAAACCATTAAAATCTTTAAATCTCTCTGTTAAGTTTCAGATTGATCGGATATCTGGAATTGGGTTAGTTTCCACTTCCAAGATTTCACTTTATTCGTACATTCGTTCAATCAAGAAAACCAAAGAGAATTTCAAATAGATGTATTTAAGAAATGTTTCTTCCGCTCTGGAAAAATATTTACTATTGTTATTTTGAAAAATACTGTGTTGTTCACCCACTTCTACAGGGTACTGTATTTATGAAAGGGTGAAAAATAGAATAAGTGGACACACAAACATAATGGCCGACACAAACATGAATATGTAGGGGCAACATGACAGGTTGGAAATATTCCTACCCTTATTCCGTTAAGGATAGGTGCTTTTCACAAATTTCACTATGAAATATTACTGATATTTTTCCAATGGATTTTTAATGACAAATAAAGTGTAAATTGTGTAGCCGTCATGGTTTGATTTTCTATTCTATATAATGTATTTTTCTATTCCAAAAATTTATTTAAGATTTATACAATTTTCATTAGATGATTACATTATTGAGTTGTGGATATTATCTGTATCACTCTTGTAAAGACCAGATCTGAATAGCCAGATTCTTTTCAACCTTTCCCCATCTTCGCCCCCTACCCACTCCCTTCAGCGTCAAAACATACTCCAATTGGGGATGGCATAATCCCACTGGCTCGGAATAGTTAAAAATCTTGTGCGGCATCGAAGTATATTAATACGGTAATGCCCGTATGGTTCAAATTAAAGAACCTGACTCCCAGTAAATCTCCAACGCCACACTGTATGGAAACCGTTCTGACCCGTCCGTGAACGTGCCTTTTCCCACGGAGCGGCTGCCATAATATGCACACTTATCACTCGCTCACATGCGATTTGCAAACGGAAGTGGCGCCATCTGTAATACTATATTTAAGGAAAAAACGTATGAAGAAGAAGAAACATTTTTCGTTTTCATTCAATAATAAAAAGATTTATGTTGGGGTGAAGAGTGTTCCTCTCATTATTCACGGTCTTAATGTAAGAATGTCTACTATTATACATCTACCTACTAAAAATAAGTATTCTGTAGTTTAATGTTAATAGTAGTTAGTTTTGCAAAAGGGTGATGCCTTATAAATAGTCACCAACACTTAAACTGGGCGAAGCAGAACGAAAAGCCGCGTTTTTCACTGCTAGGTCATATTGAATACTCTGTACTCTAGTCGTGAAAACAATAGATTATTTGTAAGGAATTTTTCGGTCGATCTTTCTTTGTTGCCAGCCGGAGCTTTAAAATTCTCTCTGTATTCACTGGCTGTATTCACTGGATTAGAGTCTTAGAGCTTCGAGTTTGCACCGCGTTCTCACGTTTTGTGTCTTCCAGATACTCCTATAACCATAACGTATGTATTAGAAGTGCTTAGCTTCCCTGTAGCCGCCGTGCACTCTAAATTGAAACCATAAAAATAAATTCAAGGGGTTGTGGAAGATGGTTGAAATTGATGGCCACTCCAAAGATCTTAAGTTCGAAGAAGGTTTCTATACAAGAAATGAAAATAGCATTTTTTTATTACAATGTAAATATAATTACATGTCATGATATATTAAATACAATAAATAATAATAAACTATCTTATGAAAAACCGCTACAGTGGGTAAAAAAACTTTCAAAAATTGTGAGAATTTTCGAGATTTTATGAGAGACATTCACCGACATTGACGGATATTTATTTGGATATTAATGGAGTATTTCGACAATAATTCGTTGTCTAATCAGACAATTTGATGTGCATAATATCAATATGGTCCATTCGGAGAGTAATTCCAATCCTAAAATTTGTCCATTTTGATAATTCTTGTCTAAATTCTTTGTTAAATTTGTTCAATGTGGTCGTTCTTGGTTCTCTCTCAGAAAATCGAACTATTACTCTGTGTTAATATAAGTCCAACTGGGTGAAATATTGGGATAAGTTATTTTTCAATAATAGCTTGTCAAAAAAAAAACTACATTTTTTGTGTGCTTTGTGTTGGACTACCTTTGTTTAGCATTGGAAAATTACGATGTGCAAAATATCTTTAAATCTGTCTATTTCGACAATACTTTGTGTAATCAAATAAGTCCGATGTGAAAAATCTTGAAGAGTTTTTTTTTCATTGAGACCATTCTTTGTCCCATTGAACAATACAATAACTGCAAAACTTTAGCAATCGAAATATGGACAGACAGACCTTCAGATTCATTCTTCAGATGTTAATCTATTGATTCTGCGATGAAGGTAAGTCCCAGGGTAATATATACTCTTAGTATTGCCCTGGCGAAAGACCACTACTCAGATATTTAAAATTTAAATGTTTCTTAAAACATTTAATCATCAGATCTGATTCTTACTTTCAGCAAACATATTCAATATTTGCAGTAGGTACTCTCAGTGTCACCCTGGTTAAAGACCACCATTCTAAATCAAAACGTCGCTAAAGATGGCTTGAATCCTGTTTAATAAAAATAAGGCAAGATTCTTTCCAACGTTGCTCTTTATAATCTCATTTCTACCCAACTCCCTTCGCCACACAACTAACAAATATTTAAAATGACATAGACCCACTGGCTTCGGGTAAAGTGGATTATTGAGTGTTTATAATGAATGGCTTCGGAAACATGATTTTTTGTTCTGTGCAGTTTTAATTTTGTTTTTTTTTTTTTTAGTACAAGAGTTTTTTTTAATAAGAAAGAGGAAGATTGACAAATATATGGTTATTCAAACAATTCTAAAATTTATCTTGTCACAGCTTTATTCCAACTCGTTTTATATCACCGAAATTAAATGTGACCATTAACATAATAGTCTTGTAGATAATATCTACCATAATTTAACCTGCGTTCAAAACAAGTATATACTTTTATATTTATGTTTTATATTCTTAATTTTTATTATTATTTCTATTTTTAAAATATTTATCTCTTTATTTTTCAGCCCACTATTATTTTTATATTTGTATTTACTTTTATTTATCTTTAAATATGTTTTTTTTTCTTTTCTGCTTTCTTATTTTTTATTGTTTATTACCATAGTTTTTATTATCTGTTTCTATAAAAAAGTATTTTTAGTTCATATATTTATTATGTACGACTATCACAACACGGGCTTTAGCCTAGTATGGTTGTTAAAAAAAATGTCAAAAGCTGTAACATTTAAAAATTTATGAAAAAAAAATGACTTTTCAGGAGTGCCTCCTGTTTCTGTACGGTATGACCAAAATAGTCTCACAACATTATTTTGTAAGACAAAACTCAAACACATTGAGTTTTTCATTTGTTTTTTTAGATTTTCTTTGTCCCATAGGAGTAGGTCGTAAAGTATCGTTAAATAACAGTATCCAGGAAACCTCCTCCGGAATAATCCTCCGGAAAGAGTTCACAAGCTTAACTCTCTTTCAACAAAAAAAAAACAAAAACTTGTTTACTTGTTATAAATAAAAAAGAAAACAGGAACATAGTATTCAAATGCTTTTAATTCACACTCAGTGTAATTATTTGGATAGCTCATTTTTACCTACATCCATATTAAAGTTATTGGTACGTTTTTCTAGCACTGAATTCAACGAGCCATTTGGAGACATTGTATTTAGGTACTGGGGCGGTAGGAATAGGAAGCCGTAGCGCCTCCGCCCACTCAGGCCACTGAAAACTCTCAACTGCCAACTGTCTTTGTATGACAATGTGATGGCCCGCACATACACTATCACACAAAACCCCGTTGTCAATGGTAACGCAAGCGGTGACTTGCGACTTGCTCTACTGGTTGCCCTGGGCGGCCATTGATAGTTGCCAACTGTCAGCTGATTGTTCTTCTTCTATGGTTAACCAAGCTTTTTGACCAATCAAGACAGAGAAACAGACGGTTTTAGTTGGTTTTCAGTTGCCTCAGTGGGCGGAGCGCCTTAGAGTTGCAATTTATTGATGATAAACTAGTGGTGTCGTTTTTTCTGATTATTTTGTTTACAAACGCAATCGTTAATACTTATTATAATTTAATCATATTTACGTACGTCACCAGCAAAAACAAAACATTATGGTTGTTAAATAATGCAAAAATATCTTTTATTAATAAACGGTCTTTCAATAAGGACGCTCGATTAAATGTATATAAAACAAGTTGTGTTTGAGATATCAATTTTTTAAATTTTTTTTAAGTATATTTTAAGAGAATACCGGAAGTTTGTATTTTTTAAATCAAATTCTAGACGTATTGACTCTTTTTTACAAAAAAAAACATAAATTGATTTTAAAAGATTGTTGTTTTATCTGGTACAAGCAGTTTTAAAATTTTTGAAAAACTAAGTGTATTTTTAATATACTAAGGTTTTACCGTAGGCCGTTTTACAGATTTGTTCAATTTTCAAACGATAGATTCTATTAAACAACACAAATTTCAAATCATATAATCGTACAAGAAAATAAATCAATATATAATCTAGTCATCACAGTTTTAAAATTTAAAATTTTAGTAAAATTAAAATCGTTATAAAATAAATCCGATAACGTGTTTTGTGACAAAAATACCTCATTTTTTTATTTATTTAAGGATTTACAAACTAAAATATTAAAAAAATTTTTTACACACTTATTTTGTTTAGACTATAATTTTTTAATCATTATTTATTATCACTGTTTATTTTATAATCAAAAAAGCTTACAAGAAGTTTACTATAATTAATAATTTATTATCGTGCATTTTGAGCATTTTTGTTGCTTACTTGAATGTAGGTATATATTAAAGCAAGTTTTGAATGAAATAAATCGATATTTAAAATTTAATATTAAAAATTTGATACGGGGTTTAATCTAACTTTCTCATTGGAACCTCCCTGTACAGTTGCAAGAATTTTTAAATTTTTATTCTCAGCTGCTGGTCAATCACTCTTAATGGCAATCAGTATAGAATATAACGCTGTTCTAAATCCGCCGCAAAAATACAATGACACAACAAAGCGTTTGTCCTCTATGCAAATGATAAACATCAGGAAATGAGGTTGTCTTCTTGGTAAGGCTTCCATAGTGTAATATGGTCTATGGTTATAAGGCTCTTTATGTGCTCCTTTGCAACACGGAGGCTTTTGAGCATCTCATCTATCCATTTCTGCTGCAATCTCTTTCCTTCCGGTATTGCGTTTTCAATCGCTTTTTAAAATAGATTAAACACAACGACTCCGATGGGATTTTCCATGACCCCTCCTATATTGGGAGAAGTGGTGAGGTGAGTGGTGAAATGAATGGTGAGAAGTAAAGTTGATAGGCACATCACTTCAACTGCAATCATGAAACTTGCACCACTAAGCATCATACTCATCGTCTATATATCTTCTAAATAAAGAATGTCTATTATTTTTAATTGATAAACTAATGTTTAAGACAAGATTTTTTTATGCATAGCATAAAGGGTAACAATTATTATAAGCAATAATTATTAGCCTGAAACACTAATCAATATTAAAAAAACCTCCCGAGAAAAGATACATGTCGCCGACGGGACTCGAACTCGCACCCCTTCGATTGCCGGTCAAGAGCTCTACTATTAAGCTATGGCGCCTTATCTGTTACCCACCAAATGATTCAATATATACTAGTGTTTCATTCAACAATTATCGCTTATTACATTTTTTTCACCTGCAAACAACCAACTTCTAAATTTTGCATAGATAATTTTCAAAATAAGCGAAAGGTCTACATTTGATTTCGAAAAACTTAGTTTAAAGCATAGGCAACCCGGGGACTTCATATATCTATTAATATAACAAAGATTGTCACCGGGCGAGCATCGATTTATAAAATCACGGCTACCAATCGAGATTTTCTACGCAGAAGAAACCCCAGACAGTGTTTGCACAGAGGGACAAGAGACCATATGATGCTATTACAAGCGGAGAAAGAGGAGTTAATACCACAGAGATCTTATTGTATTGATAGGATACCCAAAAAGACTGAATCTAGTGCGTTCGTTGCCATATAACTGGGTGCATGAAGCTTGCACCAGTAACTTACACATTGCGACGCAAGCACGCCTTAAAAATATCAATATTTTCTTGCATATAAATTGAAATAACACTCTTGGTACGATTTATGTAACGGTGGTACGATTTACCTTACCAGTTCGTTAATAACTCAGGTACGGGGCATAAGTCATTCCTATGTCTACACGCAGAAAAGTGTTATTCTAAAATACGATCATTTTATTCGTATAAACGGTTAAAAACGGGACTGAAGTTCTTACGAACAAATTAACAATGTTTCAATGTTTATTGGCGGGAAAATGTAAAACTAATTTGTTGGTATACGTACGAAATTACGTAAACCAACAAATTATTCTTACATGTTCCCGCCGATAAACCTTGAAACGATGTTAATTTGTTCGTAAGAACTTCAGTCCCGTTTTAAACCGTTTTTACGAATAAAATTATCGTATTTTAGAATAACATTTTTCTTCGTGCACCTACGTTAAATTGTCGTGAAAACAAGCTTATGTGCCCAAGCGGTTAAAACGTATCGAAAACCATTTTTTACAAAACTTATAATTAGAAAACCTTCCAGATGCCTGTAAAATATGATATTAATACAAGCATGCCTTAAAAATATTAATATTTTCATACATACAAATTGGAATAAGGTTCTTGGTACAATTTATTTATTTTTTTTATTTTTTATTTTTTATTGTTTATTCCAGATCTCGGGGAGGGTGGTGCAATCCCACGATCTCCATATTATACATAGAACATATTATCAAATTAATATTAAAAATATACATATATTGTGAGATACTGCATACATAGTGAGATAAAACAGAATAAAAATAATACAGAAAAAAAAAAAAAAAACATGAATATAAAGTTTTTTTTTTGTTTTTTTTTAACTCATCAGGAGTTGGCTCCATCGCTTGTAAATAGGACCCTGCCAGAAGTGCAGTGCTGCCATCACAAGACCGTTTTCACTCGTGGCTAGTCGCGTTCTTAAGCTGGTGATCCGTTTTTTGAGTAGTGCTCGGAATGCAGGAACACGCCCTTCTACAAACATCTCAGTGGCACTGCAGTACCAGGACAACCCAAAAAGTATTCGGTATGAATTGTTGTACTGTACTTCCATTCTTTTTAGAGATGCTTTGTTGTAGTTGGTCCACAGCTCCGAGGTATATAGGCTCGTGCAGTATGTGTTAAAAAGTTGCCTTTTTGCTTCTGGGCTACACTTATTAAATCTTCGAGAAATCATATTTGCCCTAATACACAGTGATCTTCTCTGTCGCTCAATATCAGTATCATCATTGAGTTCCGCTGTTACGATATGTCCTAAGTATTTGACCTCCGGTTTTTCAGATATTTTTGTGTCGTTTAGGCTGACGGGTAGTACCTTTGTAGGGCCTGCGCCCGATTTCAATACAAGTAATACAGATTTAGTTGGGTTGTAGACCATGTTATGTTCAGCGGCATATTCTTCGCATATCTTTAACAGCTTCCTCAATGCTTTAATGCTTGGAGACAAAATAACCATGTCATCTGCATATGCAATGTTATTTACGCAAATGTTTCCCAGGTAACAACCTACCTTTGCCGAGGTGAGTTTATCGCTTAAATCATTCATATAGACGTTAAATAAAATCGGTGATAAGCATCCCCCTTGTCTGACGCCGCATTCCGTATTCACTGGTGCTGACATTTTATTTTTCCAGATAACTTGGTTCTCTTGTTGATGATGCCAGACTGCCAGAATGTTAATTATTGAACTGGGCACCTTCCTTTCTTTTAATTTTTTCCAAAGCAGTGCATGAGATACTCGATCGAAAGCTTTACTTAAGTCTAGAAAACAAGCATACACTGTTGTTTTTCTTGCCTTATAATATTCGATACTTTGTTTCAAACTGAATATAGCAATTTCTGTTGACAATTTCGATTTAAAACCAAATTGGTTATCGGACGTAAATAGTTTGCCTTCTACGTGAATTTGTATAACCCTTTCAAATATTCTGGATATAATCGTGGCAAGGGATATCGGCCTATAGTTGGAAGAACTGGATATGTCTTCTTGTCTAGATTTAACTAATGGGACTATAATTGTACGCGAGAAGTTCCTTGGCATATGCGTATGTTGAAGTATCTGTGTGAATAGCGTTGCTAGAAGCGTGTATATTTTTTCACCGGCATTTCTAACATGTTCAATGCTCAGGCTATCGTAACCGGGCGATTTTCCAGCTTTCATTCGTTTTACAGCTGTTTTGACCATACCTTCCGTAATGATTATGTTTTCGTCCTCATCTTTGCATGTTTTTTCTAAGATGGTGGGTTCGTTTCTTTCCGATATTTTTGAAAAGTTGGTTATAAAAATATTAGCAATCTTTTCTGCGTCCGATTCTCCTTCAATATGAGTGGATACCTGTGCTTTAGATTTTAAAACGTTGCTAGTTTTTTGCCAAAATTCTTTAAAATCGCTGTTCTCTATTGCACCTGAAATTTTGTCCATTTTTATTTGTTCCGCTATTTTTTGACATTTTCTTAACTCACATTTAAATTTTCTTCTCAATATTTTTTTTTGTTTTCCGCCAAGGGACCCGACCGGGGTTTTCCATTTTCAATCCATTTTTTAAGTGCATTTCGTGATGCTTCATAGTGAATTGAAACATTGTCATTCCAACCAGGAATATGTTTAGTTGTGGTACTATTATGTTTGCGCCCACTTTCAATTTATGTACCGGTGGTACGATTTACCTTACCAGTTTGTCAAATGGTATCGAAAAGCATTTTTTACAAAACTTATAATTTGAAAACCTTTTTCATGCCTGTAAAATATGATTTAAATGTATATCGTACCTAATAAAACATGTATTTATTTGAACATAACTCCACTTCTATAATCCATTTCAATCCGAAGTGGTACGATATATCATACTTTCCATATGCTTTTATGTTCTACAATTAGTAATAATGTACAATAAAGTATTTTGTAATAGGAAGTTGATTTATCATGATTTTATCATGATTCCTGAGATATTTATTGCGGTTATTGATGCTGATGTATCCATGTTTTTGTTATCTTTACAATTCACTTCCTGTCAAGTGTTCCAACGCTATCTATTATTTACGCCTTGACAAAAACTATGTTTATAAATAATAACTGTGGCTGGGTTTTTATTTACAGATGAATCCATTTAATCACAGATGAATCCATTTAAATCCATTTACGTTACCTACAACTTAGGTAACGTAAAAATATTTCGTAAAATAACGAATACTTTTAAAATATTATAATTAACTAACTGAAGTTTAACTCTGCGTTTGTATATCGATTATTGCAACAATATTAACACCTAGATCGGTGATGGCGACTTGCGGCCCGAGAGCCTTTTCATTCGTTTCATTTGGCTAAATCAAACATCAAAAAATATTCGATAAAAAATATTTTTAATGTTTCTTTTGTGCTTTAAAAAGGGTTTAATGGAAATTTTTATATTTTTTTATATCATGGAGGTAAACCTCAAATTATTGTAATATTTTAATTAAAGAAGACTTGCGAAAATCTGACACAGAAAAATAGGAAAAAGATACGTTTACATCTGGGACTAATCGTCAACATTATATTTATTAATAATAATATTACTTAATCGTCGCTTTGAAGTTTAATTCATTAAGTTAAAAATAAGGACACATTAGCTCAATTGTTAGAGCTACTGCTGGGAAAGCTGAAGTTTCTGGGTTCGAGTCCCAGATGTAACCGTATCTATTTCTAATTTTTCTATTTCAAATTTTCGATTGAGTTTCACTAATATTGTCTTCATTAATTAAAATGAAAAATTTTATGTTTATTTATAATTTTTAGTTAAATTAATTTTGTTCCATCAACTTAATGCATTTTTTTTAAATAATACTTTTATTCGTTTTTAGGGTGCCTGGAAGGAGATTATATATTTGAACACCCTCGTAGCCAATTCTTCTCTTGACACTTTCAGTCTTAACAGAATTTGTGTACAATTAATTATGTTGACTAGTATAATGCTCGTGTATTTGTGACGTTTATATTAATGTTGTGTTTGTGGGTATAACATTCAAAATAACTATTACATAGCAGACGGTATCAAACCGTTTTGATTCACATTTTTAATACCGACATATTATAATCAAAATAAATACTGCGGGGTTACCATATGAATAAATTCATTACATAACATAACATAATTCAACGTACACAATTTAAGAAAATAGTTAATAAAATAACAATAACAATTTTTTTTAAATATGGTTTATAATTGATTTGGTAGGTATACTTGCAAATGTTATGATTTCGGAGGATATTATGGTTTTGATTATTTGAATGAAAAAATTAGAAACAAATTTTTTGGATACGTGGTTTTCTTAATTATTCACAGAACTCCCAGTACTATGTACCTAAATTCACACAATTTAAAACATCATCCAATAAGTTGATAGCAGACTGCTACAATTCGTATTATTATCACGTCGCGTCGTCGCTTTGAAATAGTGTTGCTATGTTGTTCTCAATATTCAACACCCATTGTAAATAACAATTTTCTTATCATTACGTTTCAATGTGTCATATCATATTTATAGACGCGCACCATTCAATAATTCAAGACGACCCATTCTACTGTCAAAGTATTTTATAGTGAATAAATAATACGCGACTGAGAAAAAAAAAACTCAGTTCGCCGGTTCAACGATCAGTTGTTGTCCACCGATTTATTGAATTATCTCTTAGCGGTCAGATACAAGTCACTAATTGAATTATTGCAAGACAACAAAAGATAACAATGGGGATCAGGGGCTTGCCGAGACCTTTTACGAAACATAAGATTAAAGTTTTTGTGGTAAAAAAGTTTTTTTTTTACGGAATTTTCGGTCGACGGTTTCACTTTTTAGGTCAGATTTTTGTTGTAATAGCAATTTAGAAGAAACAAAAGAAGGATGTATTTATTTCAGATAATTATTGTATATTGTTGTAACTGAAGTCCCCTGAAGTTAGTGTTTTCAGATTGAGATGTATGCTGACTTGCAAATTTAAACCACACTGAGGCATGAACAGTTAATAAATTTGCAGAGTTGTATAGAAATGATTTTGGTACATCATGTCTTTATTCGTATTCAGATTTGTTTAATAATAATTTTATTATGAAATATTGTAAATTTTGCGTTGAAAGAAGATTTGTTTTTGTTGAATATCCCCATGTTGTTATTCCATATCTTATTAGGGATTCCGCCAATGACAGATATACTATTCTAAGTGTACTTTGGAGAACAGAAAACTTCAATCTATAAAATTTGTTCACTATAACTCTAAACCGTGTGCAAACTTTTTAAAATGTATTATGCATAGCCAATTTAAAATTACAATCAATTGTTAAATACATAGTTAAATAAGATAGTTAAATAGCCTACATATACTATTTTGAAACGAATTCAATATTTTTACATAGGCCTGGTTGTAGTACAGAATTATGGATCTATATATCTATACAATCTAGTGTCCTTCAACGGTAGCATTCTTCCGAACAGGACCTCCATTGATATGCTTGGTGTAACATTAAGTGACCAGCTCAGGTATGGGAGCTCCATCGAAGCCAGAGTCAAACTAGCCTCTCAAAAACTGGGCGTACTGTACAGGGCGCGCAGATACTTTAATAGTACACAACTGCTTATCCTGTACAAATCGCAGGTGCGCCCCATGGTTGAATTTGGCAGCCACCACTGGTCTGGAGCCCCACAATACTTGAAAAAAAAACCTCGACTTTGTGCAGAAACGGGCAATCCGTTTGATAGATTCTCCCGTCTTAACAAACGGGTTGCAATCTTTAGAGCACAGGCGTCGGGTGGGAAAGCTGTCCTTGTTCCACCGATATTTCAATGGAAGATTCTCCGAGGAACTAGCATCTTTGATCCCCTCGGCACCGGTGCATAGTCGGGAAACACGCCAAACGCGCGCCTAACATATGTACACGGTTGTCTTCAAGACCCATGTTCACTTCTTCCTCTCCTCAAATAGACCCTCCACACAGCATCTTAATAGATGACACAGGCCCTGAGGGAAATTATTTTCCTTGGGGCCTCCTGTGTGGAGTTAATGTAAAAAAAAAATTAAAATCATGAGATACAAGTTTAGGAGTTATAGTGATGTTAACGTAAGGAGATCTGATGCGCATATACAGTCAGGTACCTTCCTCCTGTTTGCAAGACAGTTTTGCAAAATTTCAACAATCTCGAAATAAGAGTTGGATTTATTTAAAAAACAAACCCACACCGGGACACTCTTTTTTATATGTAATACCTAAACAGATTCATGTTTTTTTTTCATATGACATTATTAATTATTAACATACGACACACAATATTTTAACTTGTATTTCTTTTGTTTCAGGTAAGACAAGAGCATAATGAACATGCTGACAGAATATTATTTATAACAGGTAAATAGAAATATTGAATAATTTTTAAATCATACAATAAAATATTTAATACTGCTCTGAGTTCACAAGAGTCCCAACTATTCCCGCCTGTGGGGATGGGAAGGAGGTGGTGAAGAGGAAGGTGGAGAAGTATCTGGCTGTTCAGATCTGGTCACCAAATACAGCTAAAGCCATTTCAAGCAACTTTTCGTTTCGTTGGTCTTACACCAGGGTGATATTGATAGTATCTTCCACTCTGGAACATGCCGCAAATGCCGTATATATTATTTAGAATTAATTATTTTGAAATAACACAAATTAATTCTTTAAAAAAATCTATAAAATTTAATTCCGCACCCCGGATTTGAACCAGGATCCGGATTTCTCTCCCATTCCATTACCTTCGGATTGGGAGTCGAGAGCCTTACCCCTTGACTATGGAGGCTGTCAATATTACCGTGTTTTATATATAGTATTATTACCGTGACGACTCATTCATAAAAGAAATTAATGTTTTTTTTAATGTCCCCATGTTGTTATTCCACATCTTATTAGGGATTCCGCTAATGACAGATATACTATTCTAAGGGTCTTTAGTGGAACAAAAATTCAGTCTATAAAAATTGTTCATTATAGCTCTAAGCCTTGTGTAAACTTTTTTTGTATATAATTAAATATATATCACATTTAAAATTACAATCAATTGTTGTTCCTCCCCCTCACTCTTATTAAAGAAATGAAATGGTGCAAGCCAATTACCACATTAATTAAATCATATTCTTAATATACTATATATAATATACTTCGTTTTTTTAAATAAATGTTGTGAATTTGGCAAATAAAATCATTTTTAACCGAATTTAAAATAAAACAATATTTTAAACCGTGAGCGTCCACAAGAGCTTATCACAAAACGTGTGATATGTGTCTTGTAATTATTTATTTTTATTTCTGTCTTTTTAAATAAATTCCTCTGTATCTTTTTCGTTTATTTACAAATTAATGTTGTAATTTGGTACGTTATACAGAAAATAACGTACGTTATCGCACTAGAAGACTGATAAACATTTTATTATGGTAGGTAATCGGACATTTCGACAAGATAATAAAAAATGTAGCGGCAACCTTATATGTCTCTCTATCGGCTCAAGCATAGTTAGATAAAATAAATAAATCGCATTATGTTGTAAAATGTATGGATTCTTCTTTATAAGAAATTAGGTGAAGTACCCGGCGCACGGAAGATTATTTAAGGAAACTACTGGGAAACAATTAAAAAAATGCAGGTTAAAATAATTATTTTTCATAGTCTAATATTGTACCTAAATAACAGTACGCCTCAAAAATGGACGAAATTTATTTTTTAACACTGCACGGAGGCGTGCACGCGCTTTCAAACACAGCGTTGGCAATATTCATTCGGCCACTGCTACGGACGGACCTGCGTTACGCTTTAATCGAATAGCTGCATAATTTGTGTTTAGAAGTTTTGTTGTAAGTGTCGCAATGGAAAATATAGCTGAAGGTATGTACATAAATGTATATTTTTTTTACATATATATTTTTTTAGTGTGTACGGTTTTTAAGGGTCACAAAATGGTGTTTTTTTAAATAGTTTTTCAAACAATATTTGACGTTTACGAGAGTGAATCTTTTTTGGTTCAAAATGGTGTGTCGTCTCATGCACATTTTATTATTTGCGTGTTAGTTTTGTACTAAAAAAATACAATTTCGTAACCAACTTCAACCAACTCTTTAAAAAAACTTTTTTTTTTAGGGAGTCATCTACGAATTGTCCACAGAGAGCTGTTTAACTTTTTACGAGAGGAGAGACTTTTGCACCCGAATTCACAGAGATCCCGAAGAGCATTGCAAGATTACGTCATCCGGAAGTTTTTTTTACAAAATTGTTCTCCAACTATGAAAACGGCAGTCGCGCAAGCTATAACTTCGTTTACACTTGCACTTACCACGCAATGGAAAAATTGTAAATATATTCAAAAATATTTTTTGCGCAAATATACATTATGGCTACAAAATGAAGTAATTATCGAAAACATCGACCTACCCAGCTCTAGTGACCAATCAGAGTCAGCCAAGTCTGCCGGGCGACCTGCAAAAGCTTTCGAACAAAGTAGCGAAAAGTCCAAACGCCAAAAAGTTGAAACAAGACCAGATTGATACCATTAATCCAACTTCCGTACGTATCGGTAATAGGCATATGATTGTCAACCACACATTTTTGAGGACTATGGTGGATGGAAAAGTTTGTAATGCGCTTTCTTTAAATACCTATACGCGGCTATGCTATATTTGCAAAGCAAAGCCTAAAGACATGAACAATTTAGAATTTTCAAAAGGAAGACAACGTATCACTTAAACTTTTCCGCTGGGTTTATCGACCCTGCATGCCTACATAAGGTTCTTTGAATGTCTCCTTCATATCGCGTATAGGTTAGATATAAAAGAATAGCAAGTAAGAGGTATCGATATAAAAAGGGGCAGTTACCGCAAAGAAAAAAATTATTATTTCTAGATTTCGCACAGAAACTGGCCTTTTAGTGGATCTTCCGAAGCAGGGCAATGGAAATACGAACGATATAAATGCTGCCCGAAGATTTTTTAATAATCCCGTACAATCTGCAAGTATAACGGGCATTGATGAACAGTTGATAAAAAAAAATCAATTATTTTTCAAGTGTTATCCTGTGGGTATGATGTAAACACTGAAAAATTCAATTTGTTTTGCAAAGAGACTGCACAACTGTACGTTCAATTGTATAAATGGTTCCCAATGCCTGTAACTGTGCACAATATATTAACCCATGGGACTGAAATAATATCTTCATTTTTACTTCCAATTGGTCAGCTGTCGGAAGAGGTACAGGAGTCACGGCATAAGGAATTTAAAAAATTCAGATCAGAATTTGCTGATTTCATCAGATCCGGTCATTTCCAATGTGAGACCCTTGCCTCGCAAAAATATGTTATGACTTAATGAATTGGTATTAGCTTTACTGAAAGATCCCGAGTAAGGAAAATGAATCATTATGACCCACTCATTTGATACCGAAAAGCAGCCCATTATATTTTATTTTTTAACACCGCATACATTAAAATTTGTTTAATTGAACAGATATTTGTAATTCCTTCAACATTTCTTTGACTTCCATAAAACATGTCTATTTTTCTATCTTTATAACTATCGTAGAGTATAGTACATAAATATTAAACGATGGTTATATATTTGATTCATATGTCAGAATTCTTCTTTGTAGTCTTGTCTTACATTTCATAAATCCATCATTTAATATGCGTGTACCATGCACCCAAGGCATCACATACAATTCTAAAATATATGTGTTTCATAAAAAATGTATAAACTTTTATTTAAAACCATAAAATAATTGTTTCCCTCTAGAATCGTTAATTAACCCACTGTGCGGCGTTGCCCGGGCTTTACAAGTAGTTTTTTTTTCGTCGAAATAAACGTGAATAAATAATCTAAGTCTAATAATGACATTTCTCATGTTATGAAGATCAGAGGCCCTAGCACACTCGATCAATAATGATCGATAGGATAACTAGCAATCGCCAACGAATAAGTGACAGTTTACAATGACTAAGTGTCCTTAACATATTCGACATCAACTGTTGTTTGTACGTTAGCGATGTGCAGTTGTCCTAGGGAACGATTAGAAGTTACAGATAGTTATCCTATCGATCGTTATCGATCGAGTGTGCTAGGGCCTCAGGTGTCAAAATTTCATCAACCTCGGAATAAAACAGTAGAATTTTATAAAAATCAGCTCTACGTCGTCCACCCAGTGTTTTTTTTTATGAATACAGCACAAGAGTCCCAACTGCGCCCGTCTGGAGCCAGTGAGACTATGGTATCCCAATTGGAGGTGGTGGTACCTGGGAAGGAGATATGGGTTAGGAAGGTGGGGAAGTACCTGGCTTTTTAGATCTGGTCAACAAACGCGGCTAAAGCCGTGTCAAGCAACGTTTCAATTCTGAATGTTGGTCTTACACCAGTGCGATACCGAGAGTATCTTTCACTCTGGAACGTGCCGCAAATATACTATATATGTTGTAAGGCTAAAGGTAGTGGTATCTGGGAAGAAGATGGGGAAGAGGAAGGTGGGAAAGTACCTGGCTATTTAGATCTGGTTACCAAACACGGCTAAAGCCGTGTCAAGGAACGTTTTAATTCTGAATGTTGGTCTTACACCAGGGCGATACTGAGAGTATCTTCCACTCTGGAACGTGCCGCAAATATACCATATATTTTTTTAATTAATTAAATGTGAAATAACACAAATTAATCAAATAAAATGAATTTACGCACGCCGGGTTCGAACCCGCGACATTTGGATTGGTATCGATAGCCTTACCCTTTGACTACGCCGCCCGCAATAGACATTATTATTTATTTAAATAGATAGATGAAATGTTGATAGACAAGCTAAATTCCCGGCGTTGCCCGGGTTTTTCACAGAGTTTATCGAAATCAGATCTAGATAGTGACCTTCCTCTTTTATGGAAGTTCGAGTGCGCAAATATTCACAAATCTCAGAATAATACTGTAGATTTTTAAAAATCAAACAAACCCCGCCTTCCACGCGGTCGCCAACTTCTTCCCGTCACAGACATTCTTATTTATATAAATAGATAGGAGATAAGACGTGTGGTTAGTGAACAACTGTATCTCCATTTCATTGGGTGGAAGATATTTTCATCTTATAAACCAGAAAGATCACCATTCCAATAAGAAAATTTTCTTTGTGTTTTTATTTATTAGGTTTCAGTTTTATTTTTTCAGAACCTTTGATGAACATAATGTTAAAACATTTTTTATTTATTTATAAACCCCAACGATTTATTTTTAATTACAAATAAAGAGTCGACTAAATACAGGTTACATACAATATAAGAAACAAAATACATGTTACTAAGAGTTGGCAATAGTTGGTAACATAGAATATAAGTTAAATAAAAATAGATAATTTGCCAATATCCTCCATATCAACAATAATATTAAGAAAAACAAGCACTAAAAACTAACTATAATATTTTATGAAAACTTCAACAGTTGTTCAATTTGAAAATTGGAGATGGCAGCACTTCCGCTTGTATCTGGTACGTGGAGTTATTGGCCCTTAAGTTATTATTAGTTATTGGAGTTTTTAAGTATTGAGTTATTGTTATATTTGAGTAGTGTTAGATGTATGTAGTATAATAAGTAGTAGAGATACTCTTAGTATCGCCCTGGAGACAAACCAGCATTAACCATTAAGATTTTGAGGATGCGATCCACATTAGGGCATCCCAAAATTGTATGGAGAAAATAATCGAAATCAGATACGCAACGCATACCCTACAGTTTTTATTTATTTATTTGATCCTAAACAGTTGATTTTGAAATATTGTTAATTTAGGATAACAGTAACTCATGCCGAATTGAAGTCAAAGTTTCTTATTGAAAATTTGTACTGGGGTTAAATGCGATGACTTCCCAAAATATTTAATATTAAAATTAAAAACAAAATTCATTGCAAATTTAAAATTTAAAACCCTGCTAATTAAAATAAAAAAATGGTAAAGTTAATATTCTCTTTCTTGAAAGATTAAGGCAAAAGTAATACAAATAATAATAATTCAAAAATTTTATAACAAAATATGCTTTTTCAATTTTTGAAGGTCATTTCCCATCAATGTAATTAATATATAATTAAAGAAAAAAATAACAATAATAATCTAATTTTTAATTCAGCCATTGCTTTCTATTATGAGACTTTTTTGAGAACTATTACGAGATTTGTCAACTTCATCATCATCACAATTGGCTCTACACCCCGTGGTGGGTCTTGGCCTCCTCAAGAGTCTTCTTCCACTCATCTCTGTTTTGTACTAGTTCTCTCCAGTTTGGAAGATCTAAGGTACGTAGGTCTTTGAGGACTTTGTCGTTCCATTTTAATTTTAGTCTTTTTAAGCTCCTAGCTATACAGGTGTAGATTTTAGCAGGGACTCTAATGCTTGATGCTCTGTCATTCTTTCCACATGACCCAGTCACCGAAGTCTTCCCAACGTTATAAATTGGGTCACTTTTGGTTCCTTAAATAGGCTGTAGAGCTCATCGTTGTAACGTCTACGCAAAAATCCATTTCTAGAATCCATTTCTAAAAAAATCCATTTCTAGAATCGGTCCAAAGATACGCCACAATTTTTTTCTTTCAAAAATGTCCAGTGCTTGCTCATTCCTCCTAGTAAGTACCCATGTCTCAGCTGCGTACGTGAGCACTGGTCTAATAAGAGTTTTGTACACTAATATCTTGGTGTTTCTGGACAAGAGTCTGGATTTTATCTGCTTTTGTAGGCGGAAGTAACAGCGATTTGCGCTCACTATGCGCTTCTGAATCTCCTCTGTAGTATTATAGTTCTTAGTTATCGGGGATCCTAGGTATGTGAAGCTTGGTACCGTTTCAAAATTTTGACTTCAATTTTTCGTCAACTTCATATTTCAAATTTATACCATTATCTTTTTTTATTTTTCTGTATTTTGTTCATTTTCTTTCCCGAAACTGAATTCTTGAATTATCTGTGTAGCGTCTTTTTAAATAAAAATAAATAAAATTGCACATATCCCTACTAGATATTTAGTATAACTTTACTTTTGATTTAAAAAAATATTGTTCATTTTGGATGGGCATTTTGGCATCAAAACAAAAATTAAGTCTTGTATGAAGCTAGCGGCACAGAAGTTTTTCCAGGATAAAAAGCAGCTTGTGTCACTTCCCAGTCCTCCGACCTACTCATACATACTCTTAGCCTCCGACTATCCCTACGCAAAAAAATTGTCATCGAACAATCACTCCGTTGGGACGTGGAAGAAAAACATACGAGCACAAATTCGCATTTATAATATTATAATTGGGATTTTGTCACCCTATTTCTTTATCACATTTTAAGGTAGATAAGATTGTAGATATTTTTTGGGTCAAGTTTATTAAAAATATTTTTTTATTAACTTTTGGTACTCAAGATAGTACAAAGAAATGTTTTCACTATCTCGTCTGAGATTCTCTCAAATTCGTGAATAATAATATTTGATCGGGAAATCCATTTATTCGATAAATTATTCAGAGTCAACACTGTTTAATCCCTCTGGGTTTCATTTTAGTTGTGATAACGATATCTTCAGACTTTGAAAATACATGGCGACATGAGGCTTAAAATTATAATTTTACAGTCATTTTGCTATTTAATAACAACTTTTTACCTAGGTAAATGTAGCTTGTTATCACCGAATAAATGAATAAATAATAGCAGTCAACAATGGAGTGCTGGTTCCTACCCTGACATAAGGAAGTGAGGTGTAGAACTGTCAAAGGAAGGATGCTGCAGAAGTAGAACGATGCTGTAGAAATGTGATCCCTGAATTGTATGTGTGGTAAAACAAAGTATTTCGTTTAAGAAATGTATTCGCAAATAATGCAAGGCTTAGGTAAGCGTAATGAGTAAGATTGAGAAAGGCTCAGATGGCTGGGAGATGTAGAGCGAATGAACGAAGAAAGGTGAGTAAGTAGAATATAAGACGCAAATGTGAATGGTAGAAGTAGTTGGGGATGCCCGAGGAAGACATGGCACTATCAAGTGAATCAGAAACTTGATAGATTAGTGTATAAGACGACGAATAAATGTGAACGAGCAAGGACTGTGTGCAAAGACCGATTTGCGAAAAAACTGCATGATAGTTCGTTAGTTGGAGACGGTTGTCTAGTTATATGGTTTTAACCCTGGAAGGATAATCTGCGTAAAATGTACGCGTGCGTGTTAGAAATATTGATCTCTCCTTCTAATTAGTACGAAACCATCGCTATCCTTTTCAGACATCTCACCCACAGCTTAGACTATCCGTGAACCGCATGCATCGTTGAGGTGTCAAGTGTCATCACCAGTTTTGAAATATACCATAATTTTGGAGAGTATAGTATATTGATACGTGCCAAAGCTGTATCTGAATAATTTTTTTATATAACTGAGGTCCTAGACTGGCTTGCAGACCTTGGTGTCTCACACCATACGAAAGAAGAATGGATGAATAAAAAAATTATTTTATTCAATAATAATTTTGTATTTGTTAGGAAACCGAATAATTAATAAAACACACATAAAAAAGTACATTGTTGAATTATTCTTATTATTTATTTACATTTGATACATTTAAAGCCAAAATAACAGAAATAATATTACGTAATAAGAGAATATATTTAAAATGAATACAAGTGTTATTACGTTGTTTTAGGTCGATATTAGTTCCTAGATCGCCTGTTCTAAGGAACCAAAGTGTGCAAGTCTAAGTTAAAACCGAATGAACAATATCTTTGGATATTTGCGACATAAGAGGGAACTGCGGCGCGGATTCCAAACTAAGTAATTTGGATATTTGCGATATAAGAGGGAACTGCGGCGTGGATTCCAAACTAAGTCATTTGGATATTTGCAATATAAGAGGGAACTGCGGCGTGGATTCCAAACTAAGTAATTTGGATATTTGCGATATAAGAGGGAACTGCGGCGTGGATTCCAAACTAAGTAATTTGGATATTTGCGATATAAGAGGGAACTGCGGCGTGGATTCCAAACTAAGTCATTTGGATATTTGCAATATAAGAGGGAACTGCGGCGTGGATTCCAAACTAAGTAATTTGGATATTTGCGATATAAGAGGGAACTGCGGCGTGGATTCCAAACTAAGTAATTTGGATATTTGCGATATAAGAGGGAACTGCGGCGTGGATTCCAAACTAAGTAATTTGGATATTTGCGATATAAGAGGGAACTGCGGCGTGGATTCCAAACTAAGTAATTTAGATATTTGCGATATAAGAGGGAACTGCAGCGTGGATTCCAAACTAAGTAATTTGGATTTTTGCGATATAAGAGGGAACTGCGGCGCTCTTTAAAACGATTTGCCTGTACCTATCTATCGTCCTTGGACTGATGTTTAGTATACATTATTACGTAGTTCCGGAACTGATAAAGGTTCCTAGCCCTCACTCACTCAATAGACTAGACCTATTGGCCTTGCTATATATTATTATACCGTTTTCAATCTAAAACCTTGAATAAAATTAAACTAAACAAGTTAAACTATCTGACTTGGCACAAGATTTCGATATTGCAATGTTATTTCAATTTGAATTTTTATAATGGCTTTTATATACCTACGAGTACGAGTTTTTCTGTGATATTTGAATGCTGGAATAACCCAACTGCTCCTGTCTGGAGTCAGTGACACTATGATAACCTCAATTGGGGTATGTTGTGAGGCTGAAGGTAGTGGGAGGGGAAGGAGATGGGGAAGAGGAAGAGGAAGGTAAGGAATTTTTGGCTACTCAGATCTGGTCACCAAACACGGCTAAATCCATTTCAAGCAACGTTTTAATTCTGAATGGTGGTCTTACACCAGGGCGATATTGTGAGTATCTTGCACGTGTCGCAAATATACAATATATCATTTTTAAATAATTAGTTGCGAAATAAAACAAATCAATGAAATAAAAATTATTTGAGCACACCGGGTTCGAACACCCGACCTTCGGATTGCAAGTCGAGTGCCTTACCCCTCGACAACGGATTTATAAAACGATGAATACGATAATACTTTTTACATAACGACAGTGTTTCGATTTCGTGGGGTCTCTTTAAATACAAAATTTCAGTTCATTACAAATAAATATATATTTTTAATTTCAAATGGATCAAATAGTATTATGACTCTTATCTTTTTTCGCTTAAATGAATATTTTATAGCACCGTAGCTCATGATTGGAATAACATTGTGGGCTAAAAATTTGTTACTCTTAGATGAGTAGCTTAGTAATTTTATAATGAAAAAGCTGTGTACATTTCATAAAAGGGTATAAAGATTAGGAAGTTTTTGCTATTTCATAGAATAGGGGTGTTTCACATCCTCTGAGTAAACTGCTGATTTGTGCTACTCGTCGAGAAGCATATAATATATCACTGCTCAGTAACGTTGTTTGTCTGTTTTACCCACCATGTTCATCGGACGATCAAAAATGAACAGTTCTTTAACAGCACCCACAAAGGTTATGAAAATATTCACTTAGTATAAAAAATACAATTTTTTTGTTACACATCTTATCGATAATCTTCCATTGTAAATGTAAAATATATTCAGAATTTCAAAGACGTGAATCATTTTTACGGTTATCATTCGTTGTTTTTGTCAATCGACTAAGATAACAGACGTTTTATAATCATTGCCATAAATTAATAAATTCTTCTTTCAGTAAATTACTTCGTGATGAATTTTCAATGGACACCTCCCTAAATATACTATCATAAATTTAAATTTTATAAGATTAGATACGCATGGCAATAATAGTGCATAATTTTTTTCATGTTTAACGCTATAAAAAACAATAGAAATACAATGAAAATCTATTGAACAGCATGATTGTTATTCATAAATGCATAATATTCCATACGTTCATCAGAGTCTCAAAATTCTTTCAGTGAGAGCAATTCTATGGTATAAAATTATATTTCAGCACATAAATAACCCTTTATATATAAACAGGCTGGAACACAACCATGATACTCGATTTAACTTTAATGAAGGACTAATTGTACCTAAGCATACAAATAAATATAGACAAAGAACGTTAAATTACATGATTCCCAGTTGTTTAAATATGTTACCTGCTGAAAGTAAAAACTGTGCCCAAAACACACAGTATTAGCTTACAATGACATATTATTCTAAATACTTTAAAATTTTGACTTATGTTTTTTCATAATTTTTCTTTAAAATTTTTATAAAAATATTATATTTCTGTAAGAAGTTTAATTTTATTTTATATGTATAATTGTAAAAATGTAACTATTATATCACTATAATAAGATCTTTAATGTAAAGAACCCGTTAGACAAACTACTTAAAAGTAGTTTATCGGGACTTTTTGTCTTATATTTGTAAAGTGTATAAAATAAATAACTAAAAAAAAGTATTTGATTTATAAGCCGCACTACCGCAAAACATCACACTTGTTATTGTTATGAATTTTTGATTCTAAAGTACGCGGCAATCGTGACTCTATGCTTGTAATTACATTCGCTTCCGGAGTTAATTTATTTTGAGGTTAACAGGTTAGTGATTCGTGATTGAACTAATAAAATGTAATTGATAACATCACTGATACAAGCCGCGATTAAAAAATTAAGCTATGCTAAGCGAAATTATTTGTTTTTTGTGAGGGCCGACATTTTAAAATGGTTGAGTTTTGAATACTAAATTACAAATAGGTACTATTCTCAAACCACCAGTTTAAGAAGAACGGCTGCTGAAGGAGACAAAATAGATATTGATGAATAAATGAAAATTATTCGAGAAAAATAAAAAGTCACCCTTTTTTTAAACAAACCTCGTATTTAGGTGTTTATGAGATACGCTTTTTTATATTTATATAGGTATATATATATATTTTTTTTTATAGCGAATACCTCACAAGAGTCCCAACTGCCCCCGTCTGGAGCCAGTGAGACTATGGCATCCCCAATTGGGGTATGTTGTGAGGCTGAAGGTAAGTGGGAAAGGAAAGGAGATGGGGAAGAGGAAGGAGAGAAAGTACCTGGCTATTCAGATCTAGTCACTAAACACGGCTAAAGCCATTATTAAGCAACGTTTCAATTCTGAATGGTGGTATTACACCAGGGCGATACTGAGAGTATCTTCCACTCTGGAACGTGCCCCATATATAACATATATTATTTTTATTAATTAATTGTGAAATAACACAAATAAAATGTTTTGCGCACGCCGGGTTCGAACCCGCGACCTTCCGAATGGGAGTCAAGTGTATTACCACTCGACCACGGACGGTCGTCATATATGCGTTAATATTTATACAAATGCGTTCTAACTAACAAACTGACAGAGCGTCAGGGTAGGCAAAGAGGATGGACCGCTCGAAAAAACTCGGTCTTAGCATACACTCCTTGCCTCATTCACATTTATACATAATTTTGACTCTTGACATGGCCCAATTCAATTATCTGATTTGCTTGATCGTGCCATGTTGCCCTCGGGCGTCCTCAACTTCTTCTACCATTTTCACATTTGCTTCATATATTCTTTTTACATTCCTTTTTTTAATTCATTCGCTCTACATGCCCAAACCATCTAAGCTTCCCTTTCTTAATCTTCTTATTACGCTCACATTAGCCATGCATTCTTTTTGGATCTAAACATTCCTCACACGATCATACCTGGTTTTACTACACATACGCCTCAGCGATTTCATTTCTACAGTATTCAGTATTTTTTCATCCTTTTTCTGTCAGTTCCATGCTTCACAACCATACATCAGGGTAGGTACCAGCTTTAGTAGGAAAGCCTTCTACCAACCTCCATTGTGGACTGCTTTTTAAAATATGGCATATGTAAGTATTTTAAATAAAAATTAAAAATAAATAAAGTTATGTTATTTTAACGAATACAATACGAGCAAATTGGTCAGCGTGGCAACTTCCCATACTTCCCACCGCTCATTAGTAATGCTAATTATTAACTGGTAATTTTAATGGTAAAGCGAAGTAACTTGTATAGATTATTCCTATCCTTTTTGCTTTTACATGGAGAAAAATGTTATTCGAAAAACGATCATTTTATACGTAAAAACCAATAAAAACGGGACTGAAGTTCTTACGAACAAATTATCAGTGTTTCAATGTTTATTGGCGGGAAAATGTAAGAATAATTTATTGGTATACGCTCGAAATTACTTACATGTTCCCGCCAATAAACATTGAAACCCTGTTAATTTGTTCGTAAGAACTTCAGTCCCGTTTTTACTATTAAAATGATCGTTTTTTCGAATAACATTTTTTCCGTGTAGCTTTGCTTCTTTGGACAGCTTTTCAGTCCACTATTGATAGAGTTATCTGCATTTATCCATCTTTCAGTATCCCTATCAGCCTTAAATAAACAGCCTTAATTAAACAGCTTTAATTAAACAGCCCAAAACATAATTTCCAAATACAGAAACTCATCCACCTGCTTTAAACTATGTATATTTCGTTGTAATAAATTCTAATATAATTCTACTAAATATTTTATGAAAGCAAAGATGCAGTCGAAGATTTGGCTATAATGTCCCATTTTCATCACAAAATTGTTAATATTAAATTGACGATAAACTCAACCATACTTCGGCGAATTAAACCCATTTGGAGTCACAAAGATAATTATTGTAAACGACTCATTAATTTTATTACAATAGACAGCCATTTACATAATGTTAAATTAACTGGCAATTATAATATTTATTTCGCTATACTATTTTACCGTCGTATTAAATTGCACATTAAGCGGTGGAACTTATAAACTGTCGGGTTTATTGTTGGAATGAGTTAATGATCTCTTATTAATATAAAAATTATAAAATAATTTCATCGTAACATAAGACATGCAATTTTATTGCCGGAACGAAGGTGGCGTTTAAATGTCTGATGAAGCCCCTGGCGTTGCCTAGGCTTTCGTTGAATTTTTAGAAATCATATTTACGTACTATTTTTGCTCTAATTTTGAACGTTAAGCGATCAAAATTTCGTGAAGTGTTAATTCAATTTCATGAAAATTCTGGTTTAAGAGCTACGAAAAGGAGATAAGCGTGGTTTTTTGAAATCTTATACCTACAAGCAGCGTCCTTTCTCTTGTTTTATAAAAGGTCAAGTGAACAAAAACCTTTGGAATAAAACTGAAAATTTGATGTCTTGTCTTAAGGGTCTCTAAAATGTTAAATTTTTGCGTTGAATCCTAAGGCATTTAAAAACTATTTATTTACTTTCAGCTTTTGACTAGCAATCAAATCCCGGCGTGCGCAAATAAAATTTATTTTAATTAATCAAGACAATATTAGCGACCAGATGTGACTGTACCCTGTACTCTTTTCTGATTTTTCTGTTTCAAATTTTCGGTTTTTTCGCTAATATTACGTTTATTAGTTAAAATATTACATTTTGGGGGTTAACTCATTGATAAAAATAAAAATAAACAAAATTTTTCGTTAAACCCTTTTCCTAAAAAAGGCTAGCAGGCCGCGAGTTGCCATCATTGATCTAGGTGAACCCGTTTAATCACACACGGAGATAAATGTTATTCTAAAATACGAACATTTTATTCGTAAAAACGGTTAAAAACGGGACTAAAGTTCTCACGAACAAATTAACAGGGTTTCAATCTTTATTGACGGGAACATGTAAGAATAATTTGTTGGTACGTATACCAACAAATTATTCTTACATTTTCCCGCCAATAAACATTGAAACACTTTTAATTTGTTGGTAAAAACTTCAGTCCCGTTTTTACGAATATAATTATCGTATTTTAGAATAACATTTTTCTCCGTGCAGGAAACCATATTTGTCCCAGCTCATATAGGTCTCATAGATATCGTTTCACCTCCCTTACTATTATAGTGAGAAGTGTAATCTAAAAGATATTGGAAAAATAATACAACACGCTATATATTCAAATCTAAAAGATAACTACAAATAAATTTATATTTACCGTTATGACACCAAAGTTTCCGATCGCAATTTGAAAAACAATTAGGAAATTTTTAAAGAATTTTTGTTTACATGGAACGACAAAAAGTGAGGTGACTGTAACGTTTATAATTCATTTGCATTCTCTATTTTCCTCCTAGTTTAACCTTAGATAATTATTGTAATCAGATTGAAAAATTACAGGATCTGTATTTAAAGTATTCAAATTCCAATTCGCAGTTTATTATTATTGGTGATTTCAATTTGTCCGAAATTAAATGGTTACCTGACAATTCATTCAGAAATAATGTACTTACTCCTTCTAATTATAACAGCATGAAAGCACACAGTCTTGTCAACCTCTCCTCAATTTGTAATTTGTATCAATTCAATTATGTACTAAATAGAAATGAAAATTTATTGGACCTTGTTTTTTCTGACAAAGTTAACATAGATATACATATAGCACCTGGCTTAACCAAATTGGATCATTATCACCCTTCATTTGAAATAATGGTGAAACAAAATAAGGAACAATTCTTAGAAATTAATAGAAGTGATACAAAGTATAACTTCAGGAAAGGAAACATTGATAATTGTCGGCAGGATCTATTGTCTGTTAATTGGATAACACTTTTTAAAGATAAAAATGTAAATAGCATGGTAGTCTTGTTTTATGAAAAATTGTGGGAAATAATTGATAAACATTTTATAAAATATGTAACTAAAAAAAAAAATCAATATCCAGTATGGTTTAATCAGCAATTGATTGCTCTTCTTAAGAGAAAAAACAAAGTTAGACTTAAGATAAAAAAACATGGCAACGAATCAGATTATAGAGAATTTTCTTATTTAAGGAAATTTACCAAAAAAATACAAAGCGAATGTTATAAATCATACGTCAACTCTGTCGAAAGTGGTCTGCAAGGTAGCATAAAGGTGTTCTGGTCATACTCAAAATCATTACGAAAAACCAATTGTATTCCTAAAGTAATGCATCATGACGATATTTCCACAAATGACGGTGAGCACATAGCAAACACATTCTCTAAATATTTTTCATCTGTTTATACTGAGTCGGAACCATCCACTCATGATTCAATGCCAAATATAACTGAACACAATCAAAGCAATCTGGGTAAAATACATATTAGTTCAGATGAAATAAAATGTTTTTTGAGTAAAATAGATTCCAAAAAAGGTCCAGGGCCTGATAATATTCCTCCTTTCTTTGTCAGTTGTTGTGCAGACTCTTTATGTTTACCGCTTTTTTATCATTTTTAATGCATCCCTAACCACAGGAATTTTTCCTGATTTGTGGAAAGAAGCACATGTTGTACCAGTATTCAAATCAGGAGACCAATCATTAATAAAAAATTATAGACCAATTAGTATACTGTCCTGTTTTGCTAAGGTCTTTGAATCTCTGATATATAAAAATATTTTTTCACATTTTAAGCCCCTTCTCTGCACTAGGCAACATGGGTTTGTACCCCACAGATCTATTAACTCAAATCTTTTGGAATTTTGTAATTATGTGTGTAATTCTTTTAATGAAAGATTACAAGTAGATGCAATTTATACTGATTTCCAAAAAGCTTTTGATAAAGTTAACCACTCCATCTTACTAAAAAAACTTGAACAAATAGGAATACATGGAGACCTATATCGCTGGGTGAAATCATATTTATATAACAGAACTCAATTAGTTCTTATTAATGGATTCAAATCATCCCCTATAGTTGTAACTTCTGGTGTACCACAGGGTTCAAATCTTGGCCCCCTGCTTTTTCTTATATTCATAAATGACCTTGGTTTGAAATTAAAATGTGATTACGCTTTTTTCGCCGATGATCTTAAAATTTTTCGTAAAATTAAGTCTGTTTCCGATCATCAACTGATTCAAAATGACTTCGACACGCTCAATAACTGGTGTACTGTCAACGATATGCACTTAAATGTCGAAAAATGTTACATTTTAAACTTCACTAGAAATCGAATTATAAAAGATTTTTCTTATGTCATTAATAATATTATTCTCAATAAAGTGTATTCAATAAGAGATCTAGGAATCATTCTTGATTCTAAATTCATATTTGATGTGCACATTAACGACATTAAGTGCAAATCATTAAAAATGATGGGATTTATTCACAGAATATGTAAGCCTTTCAAAGATCCTCAATCAATTCTGACCCTTTACAATGCCTTAATTAGAAGTAAACTTGAATATGGAAGCACTATTTGGAATCCACATTACTGCAAATATGAAAACATTGTAGAGTCAGTCCAAAAAAAATGCTAAGAATGTTGTCCTTTAAATGTGGACTACATGACCATCTTAGATCATACGACGTACGTCGTGATTACTTCAAGATTGATACACTCAAAACTAGAAGGCAATTGACTGATCTAATATGTTTACATAAAATCATCCACGGCCATCTTGATACTACACTATGTCTTAGCAATATTGAAATAAATGTTCCCAATTCCCATTGTTTAAGACGTCATAACATTTTTCACCTGAATACATTTAAAAATAATATCGCTCACTTTAGCCCTCTGACCCAGATGTGTCGACTATATAACAAGATAGAGTGTGCTGAAGTAGATATTTTTGTCGATAATTTGTACGGATTCAGAAAAAAAGTTCTGGCGCTGTTAAAAAATATGCTAAACTAATTAAATTATGTCATTTGTCTCTGTATGCATGCCTCTAGTGTTTCATATGTCTCTAGCCTCTCATTGTAAAATCTGTTACTTGAGTGAGCTTGTACATAATTTTGTATATTTTTTATTGGTGATGTTTCTGTTTTTCTAATTGTTTGTATCTGTATTTAATTGTATGTATCTGTATTTAATTGTATGTAATTGTAGATTTTTTGTAATTGTATGTCCCTATTTGTACAATAACTGAGTTTTTATAACTGGATTGTTCTCATGTAAATGCGAACATCTGTAAAAACCCAGTATAAATAAATAAATAAATAGTAAATAAATAAATTTGTGTAATGAAAAAGTATGTGTTTTTATTTTTTTTCATTATTAGTAATTTTAGTTAGAAAAAACTTAAAGCCATTTTTAAAACTTACAAAGTTTTTTGTTTAAAATTTTTTTGTATTTAAAAAAATGTATTTTTATTTCTTATAATAAAATTTGAAAGCCTATTTCATGACCTTTCGAAAACAGTTTTTAGTTTTCGGTTACGTTAACAAACATCCTATTAATTTGCATTTTATTGCAAAGCGGGAATATTTTTAGCCTCTGACAAAAAAACGCCAAATTTTAAAATTCGTGTAAATTCAAATGTAGCGTTAAAACTCACAATAGTTAAAATGACACTCTCTTCG
The DNA here is from genome assembly GCA_951813805.1 of Limnephilus auricula. NCBI lineage: Eukaryota > Metazoa > Arthropoda > Insecta > Trichoptera > Limnephilidae > Limnephilus > Limnephilus auricula. The sequence goes on along the minus strand of OX638409.1, from coordinate 4,552,020 downwards.
TTTGAGGTCATCAAATTTTTTCCAAAAAATATATATTTTTTCATTCACTTCATTAAAATATCCACGTTATTCATAAAACTCTGAACGTTTCCAAAATACCAATAGAATTAACTTTTGTGTATTTAAACATTTTGAAAGCTGACATTCAGCTGCCACCCGTCCGTTGTAAAACTGACAACCTTTTATTAAATTATGCGTTAGTATGGGACGTATTGCAGGAGGCAGAAAATTGTAATAAAAATTTACCAATATTTTATGAATCTATCCATTCATGAGCTTTTACTCACTGACTGTATGTAATTCGATTAAATTTGATATGAAATTATTTTAAAGCTTTTCAATTGAGAGGAAATGATTTAAAAAATTTCATAGATAGGTTCTACGAAAAATTCAATGACAGATCAGAGGATGATAGTTGCCCCCCGCATATTTATATACAGTATATATACTTACAAAAAATAATATAATTAAGTGTTACCGAAGGGATGTGCTCAGAGGATGTACCTCCGAATAAAAAAGTGTATAACATATTTTCATTTAACCACTTGAGCGCTTTTTGCCACATCATGGCACTATTTCCAAAACCTCTGATTGCTTTGTTGCTAAAATGTGGCAAATTTTCATTTTTTTTATTTTTATTAAAACGATTATATAATATATTGTACATTCAAAGTATAACAAAATAAATATTCTCTAGATTCTTTAAAATATTTTAAGGTTAAAAATTTAATTATATTTTCTTTATAAATCCTACAAATATGTGAAAATAGACAGAAGATGGGGGAATTTATTGGCTGCTTAGAACTATAATCAGTTTGTATGTCTCCATATTCAAATTCGGAGGTATGATTTTTTTAATGTGGGCGGAAAAATTTCCTTTAGAAATCCGAGAAAAAATATTTTTATTGCTCTGTCGCTCCAGTGGTTATATGCATCTAGGATAAAACTACATGGTATATAACAGCGTATAAGTAGGTACCAAAAAATTGTAAATATTCGCTTGATATGCCAACTTATTATTAAAGGCACTTTTGAAGTCGATTTAGGTTTGGCATTGGAAAATAATACAAAAAATATATTTTTTTAATAATTATAATTTGGGGGGGGGGCAACTCTCGTAAAACAGGGGGGTGAACTGTGGGGTTTAACTGTCGAGGTATCAACTATCGGGAAAGAAGTAAGACAGATAATGAAGCGATCCAGTTACAAGCGAATACTATAAACGCGATTTTAGCAAAACCACTTTTTTCAAGTTGGTTGGAATCCTAGCTCATCGAATTTTCATCCGATTCCCTTCATTCAAAGTTTAAATAAAAGAAAATAAAAATTTTATGCGGATGATTTTCGAATTATAAAAAAATATTATTTTAGGAAAAAGTTATTGCAAAATTAAGTCCGTTTTTTTCGTCAATTTTCATTTTATGTCCGCCATTTCTGCAATCAAAATTTAACCAGCGATTCCTGATCATATTTAGAGTAAAAAATATTAAGGCGACTTTGCTCTCCGGTAGCATTTATTTTCAATAAATAAAAAAAAAATCCACACGCCGTCACTGTCCACATCTCCGCGCTACCCCCACCTCACCTAGCGCCGCGATGTCTATCGCGTTATTAATGCGGGTAGCGAGGTGGGGGTAGAATGGAGTGATGGACAGTGACGGAGTGTGGACTTTTTTATTTTTTTTATTGAAAATAAACGTTACCGGAGAGCAAAGTCTCCATAACATTTTTTAATCTAAATATGATCAGGAATCGCTGGTTAAAGTTTGTCGGGTACGTACCGATACACCCCGTATATATATATATATATATATATAGATATACCTTTATATGTAATAAATGTTTCGTGAACGAAAATCAATTATATCTTTGAAAAAATTCACTGGAAAAAACACTCTGGACCATAGAATATATATTAAAAAAATATCGAAAATGTCACCGGATGCCAAAATTTTATTTCGAGTTTTTACTCCAAATAATTTAAGGATTAATTTAGTTGAAGTAAGTGAAGTATGTCCTGAAACAAACTGTACATAGCAGAGGCAGTCACCGGTTCATCATCACTGGTGCCAGAAACAGAAGTAGCAACTCGTGTGATAGCGCGTTGTATTGTGAAGGTGACAGGAGTTGAGAAGCAGAAGCAGCGCCTGTGACACTGTGACAAAAGGAACCGGTGTCACCCCAACGAGGCGAAACTGTGACAGTAGGGTGGGAACAAGCGATGTTTATCATATTAATATATAAACGCATTCATGGGTAACCGATATTAAGTTACTAATAGCTTCCCACACATTATATCTATTGTAAGCGATATTTTGTATCTTTTAAATCATTTGAACAGTCCGTTTTTATGATGTTTATCGGTCCATTACAACGTTTGATCAAATTTTAATAAACCATCAATCACACGAATTATACTGGTTGGCATGATGGCTGATCACGAGTTACGTAAAGCAATAAAAAATATGGAGAAGCAATTATTAATCACAAGCTTCTGCCCGCGACTTCGTCTGCGCAGTATCTATGTTTATACCAAAATTCTTAACCTATTTTTTAAAATATCTATGATTCTTGATTCGATTCAAAGTATTAGGCGAGTACTTCAAATAAATTCACGAATTTGAATATTTTCTAAAATAGAATTTTTATTTAAGAATCATTGTTTTGCATAATGTCATTTTAATATTTTGACATTTTCTATTACACAATAATTATTATTTTCAATAAATTGAAAATAAATAGCTAGCTTTATAAATTATAGCCTATATATAGTATGTTCTTCTGATGTATGAGCTATATTATTGTAAAGTTTCATTAAAATCCATTCAGTAAATTTTGCGTGAAAGAGTAACAAACATACATACATCCATAAAAACTTTCGCGTTTATAATATTAGCAAGATTTAAAATAATGCTTTTATACATATATAGCAGTTACATGGTTACCCTTTAACAAAATAAAAGTTTCTCAAATTTTACACAACTGATAAACCACTATTTAACCTACATTAACTGTTGTTTATTAGTTGTGTCAATTTTGAAAAACGTTTATTAGTAAGACCTCTAATCTTTATATTTATCAAAAAACCTCTCTCACGTGAGTTCAAAGAAGCGTCCCAACTTTTCAAATCCAGACGGATCGTGTAATATTTAGAATTGGACTTCTAATAATAACACTCCTTATGTAGATGGCGATAATGTTAAAATTCAACACCAGCCGCCTGTTTTGATTTATGCAAGAAAAAAACATCGCTAAAAAGTATTTTTTTTTTTTTGCAAAATTTTTATTCACAAATATTCAAATGTTTTACCATAATTTTCTAAAAACCTTAATTTGCACATTGTACAATATGAACAAAACTGAAGGGAGGTTCATAAGTAGGAGATTTTGAACTTTAAAGTAGTTTCCACACTACATTTTTTCTGGGCTTGTAAAAAGACTGTGCTCGATTTTTCAAAGGCCGAAATAAATATTTCTAAGCAAACACATGAGTAGTTGGAACTCTTGTGCGATATTCAAATAAAACAATATATAGGTATTTATAGTACAACGGAAAAACGCTCTGTGGGAAGCGAAAGATGCAGCGGTCTTGAATCGGAAGCATTCATGTTGGCTCCTCACAAACCAATAGCGATCCATCAACATTTTCACAGTCACCGTCTGCCGTGACAAATTTAACGGAACCATTCTGTTCTAAACTGCTGAAGAAATAACAGTTTTGCAAATCGCTTCTTGTTCGCTCCAACTTTCATAATTCAAAATTCTATATAAATAATTAATTATGGTTCGGACGTAAATTGTCTCAATATACCTTTAAGTACAGTGCTTATCTGATGTTTACACAATCCACCACACATCTCCCCCATAGCTCAACAATATATAACATAACAATAATGCATTTTTTTATGATTGGAAAAAGGTTTTTGAAATAGATTTTCCTAATAATAATAATGGCAGAAAAAAGAGAGAGAAAGTTTGCTACAAAATAAAATATTAACTACACAAAGTTACTTAAATCTTGTGTACACTATTATTTTAACGTCATATTTGACGTGCTTTCAACTGCCAGAAATAATCAATAGACACGTGAGAACTCCGCTTAACCTTCACCACCGGTTCCTTTTGAATACAGGTAATATTAAAATGACATCACCAACATAAAACACGCGTTATCTCTGACATGGGGTGTGGCTATTAAATAACGAGACTGACGCTACTGCAGAAGAAGTACACATGCGCCAAACGCCAGCAACCAACAAATGTTTAGCGTGAAGCCTGCTCTTTTGAACGCAGTACCTCTCGCTTCTGTAAACAAATCCGTATAGCCGTAGATTTCGTTCGTATTAGAGATGTTTATTAATAGAGCAACGACCGGTCAGTGGTTGAGTATCGCGTTTGGGTCCCACCCAGGCTTTCCGTGTTCGATTCCTCGGCTGGCCTCACAACACAAGCAACATCTTCCGCTCAGTGTGGTGGTAGTAGGAGATTTTAAAATGTTGTTGGGTTATACGTAACCCGGAAATGTTTGTCTTTCTTTAAAAAAAAAAATTGTTGTGAAATTTCACGTGAAACTCGGAAAAACCGCAACTGAAACTTATACTGTATTGAAATAAGTGTATGACAATGAATGTTTATTACGTGCATATGAGTGATTTACCCTTTATTAAGATGGCCAAGAAGACGTTGAAGAAGATTCACGCCCGGAATGCCGTTCCACGTCAAAAACGGATACAATATCGAAAAAATTGGTAATCTGGTTCGATCTGACCGTCGGTCAAGTATTAGTGTGATTGCTGAAAATGTAGAAAGTGACAAAGAATGCAAACGGAAAATTTTAAATAACAAAATTTATTATGCAAAAAGTATGTGTTAAAATGATGCCTAAAATTCTCACCTTTTAATGAACAGAGCTCGCAAAAATGTTTGTAATTTTTATATTTATTTTTTATTTATTTATTATAAATATATTTGTACAAAATCAGGGTAGTCCCACAAAGCTGTCATATGGCAGCTTGTTTGTAGGTTCTACAATTTATCACTCTTAATATTATTCATAAGGAAATATTTGTTAATACATATTATATAGTTTAAGGAAACATTACGATAGATCACATAATAATATTAAATTATTTGAATTACATCTATAAGATATTTCAATGTACATGCCTAATAATAATATATGTAGGCAGCTACATTAAGATAATCAATTCAACATATTTAAAGATACATGGAGTTTTATGACACTTTATATTGCTTTATGTACTGTTTTATTTGCCGTACCTTTCGCCGTGCGACTTCTCTCTGTTCTTTTAGGTGAAATCTGCACTAAAAAGAACTATATTTGAGTCCAATGAAACTATGAAAGAGAAAGTGACATGAGTCTTGAAGGAGCTGACATGAGAGGACTTCCAGTTCTGTTTTCCAACATTGGAAGATTCATGGAGCGTTGTAGGGATAGAAGAGGGGTGTTTATTGAAAGTAAAGAAAGTAAATACGTATGAAATCAAAATATAATGTTTTATAGTATCTGTCTCGTTATTTAATAGCCACACCGCGTAAAAAAGCGATCGACCGACGTTACATACGTATTTCACACTTCACATTGGATTGACAGGTAGATAGATACTGGGATATTATGACGTATAATATGAAGTGACGTATTACCATACAGTACAGAAGCTATTTTTGTAACGATTGTCTGGTAAATTTTATTTAAAGGTAAAGGTCATATTTGTAAAAACAAATATTGTCAGAAGTTTGTTTTCGTTTAATTAAATATTTTAGCTACGGATGAATACTATGGATGGTATTTTTAGGAAATGAAAGAGAAGGAAAAAGGTATATGTAGGTAGGAATCTGGGGGTCAATATGTCTAGGAGTGAAGGACGAATGAATCCAAAGCCTCATGGGTCAAGTGTGTCCTGCTGGAGAGTTTAAAAGGTCTTCCTCAACCAGTCTCTCTCGATCCGGCCCGCCACGCAGTATTTGAGCAAAAGCATCCACCGCCAAGACCTAGACAAACCTCAATCCATGAACCCGGGCAGTCCGAAGCATAGCGAAGTATTTGGCGAGACCCATGCTATGGTGTCGGTTATCAGATGTATGGTTTCTGGGGCGGCGATACCCATAACCGCCTCCCAAATTTAACGAAGAGGATTAGTAGATATCTTAATTTGTTATGCCTAGAATTGTAGCATTGATTTATATGTACTTACAAACAATTATTAATTAACCACTGGAGCGACAGAGCAATTTAAATCTTTTTTCTCGGATTCCTAAAGGAAATTTTTCCGCCCACATTAAAATCATAACTCTGAATTTAAATATTGAGACATACAAACTGACCATAGTTCTATATAGCCAATGAATTCACCTATCTTTTGTCTATTATCACATATTTTTAGGATTTAATAAAAAAAAAACATTATTAAATCTTTAACCTTAAAACATTTTAAAGAATCTTGAGAATATTTATTTTGTAGTCGCTTTCGTATAACAAATTACCTATCTAAAAAATGTAATTATCACTTTCGACTCCCAATTTGAAGGTCGCAGGTTATAGTATATTTGCAGCACGTTCCAGAGAGGAAGATTCTCTTAGTATCGCCCTGGTGTAATACTACAATTCAGAATTGAAATGTTGCTTGAAATGACTTTAGCCGTGTGACCAGATCTAAATAGCAAGGTACTTCCCCACCTTCCTCTTCCCCATCTCCTTCCCCTCGCCAGTACCTCCAGCCTCACAACGTACCTTAATTGGGGAGGCCATAGTCTCACTGGCTCCAGGCGGGAGCAGTTGGGACTCTTGTGTGGTATTCATATAAACAAGTTATTTTAATACCTACCTATTAAGGAATCTAAAGATATCAGAGGACTATATTGTTTTGAATTATTAAATAAAAGAAAAACATTTTTTTTGACGCGTTGTCTACTGTTTTCAATGTTCAAAGAACTTCTAGCAGTACGTATCTTCTTCTCTGAATATTGAAACATCCTGTTGGTTGACATCGTGGACGTGACCAAAAAATTGTTTTATTGTGATAATTATGTCAAACTGTACTAATTTTACGATTTTTTATGAAGATAATAGTCATTAAAATATTGATAAGATTAGTTATTATCTTGGACAATTTTATAGACAGACAGTAATATATAATTCATCCATCATTATGTCTCTCTGCAATGCGTCTGAAACATGCGTCCAACAATTTGCGTCCACAATCCCACATTTCCCACCCGGTTTCGAACATTTTTGTTAAAAAAACAGTTAATTATCCCTAAAATCTTTTCTTCACATACAGCAAACTTATTTTGTGCCTACATTTTAGTTCAAAATTTTTATTTTTATTTGAATCATGTGTAGTATTACAATATTTGTAATATTTCAATCACTCTCCTAATAAAGCAGGTCCTTGTACTTAGGAAAGGACAACTTTACATTTTATTTTTACATGCCCTACCTTCGGGTTATTTTTGCAAAATACTCATACCTGATAAAATTTTGTCAAAATATAATATGCATTTACAATAGGTTTCTTAAAATTATTTTTTTATTAAACAATTTTTTTTTTTTAATGCGTACGTTATACGGGATAGCACAGAATGCTTCAATCAACATGAACGTATTACGTACTTTTGTAGGCCTAGGGGGGTTATATTTCGAATATTATTACAAAAACTATAAGTAATTTTATTAGAAAAAACAATAAAAGTAATAAAAATATAGTTAAGTTATAAATGATACAAACATTATCTAAAAAAAAACCTATTGATAACTTTATAAGAACATACAATAAAAGCAATAAAAATATGGGTAAAATGATACACAGGAAAGATAAGCAGAAACATAATATCAAACAATATAAAAAGTTATGATGTGGTACTAGAGAATTTTCATTAGATTTTTTTTTGTAATTGTCGTAGTTTTCGTCCGATTTTATATCTAGGGGTAATTTATTAAATAATTTTATACCCTTATATATACGGTTAGTCCTCCGACAGAAATAACTCTTTTGCTAATATTTATTTGTGGAATATTATTTTTATCAGAGAAATCTTTATGTTGTTGAAGTTTGAAATAGTGCAATTTTGTCATAAATTAATATTCATTGTTGAAAAGTAACAAGGCTTTTTTAAGGTGGTTTTTATTAATATTTTTTAAATTGTTTCAAGTGGAAGTAGGGATGATACTTTTGATTTTTTAAGTCATCCCTGGTGGAGTAATCCTTGCTTACGAAACACATTGGTTTATGGCAGAAACATAACTTGAACGGGAGCCGTACCGTCTTAATATGTAGATAAAAGTTTACCTATGAGACAAAGAGTACTAATGAGTAAAAGTTCTGCATAAATTTTAGCGGATGCGGATGTGGCCGAAGATGTCTGAATTAATGCGAATAATCCGCATTTGTGGTTGTGGAATATCCGTAATACCCCTGCTTTGATTACACAGAGGTTTACTGGCACAACTTTACGGATACTGACACAAATATGTATGTTTAAAATAACATAATAATCGTTAATGCAAAGATGTCTGGCTGCACTACTCTCCCCGTATATCTACCATTATTTGTATTTATATACAGTAAACCTAACTAAATATAAATATTGACAGTCAACATCATTTTTAAATGCATTAACTATAGATAAATTTATTCTCTTCGTTAATATTTTTTCTGCTCATCTTGCTTATTTATCATCGTCGATTGCATCATAATCGTTCTAAATGATTTAAAAAAATAATTTTCCAGATATAACCCAGACTGACTTATTCGTACGTAACACGTTGTCAAAAATAAATGATTTATAATTACGTAGCCGGCAAACTAGTTTCCTTCTATTTATAAATGTAATTAACGAATACCGTCATTTGTTCGTTGGTGAGAATTCTGCCATAAAATTTAATATCTTCCTTATTCAGTTATACCCGTAATTATTATCGATTTAACTATCATGCGACTATGTAAAATTCGAATTCACACATGGTTAAAACTTAGGAAGAGATTTTTTAAATACAAATATATTATTGTTGAAGATTTTTTCTTATAAGCGTGAAGATTCCCTGGCATCATTGTGGTATAATTAAGCATCAGTAAGTAAACTAATCCCAGCAAGATCTCGTATTGACCTTAACGACGTTCGTCCTCTTCTGTCTTACGTGTCTTAATAGAAATAAAAAATACAGAAGATATTAGTGCACAGTCCCTGGCGATGATCTCCGGGAAATCTGCTGTAGGTTTTAAGGCTAGCTGCTTATCTTGACTTATTTTGTTGTCCACACGTAGGGGACGCGCACAGAGATAGATACACGGAGAAAAATGTTATTCTAAAATACGATCATTTTATTCGTAAAAAACGGTTAAAAACGGGAATGAAGTTCTAACGAAAAAAATAACAAGGTTTCAATGTTCATTGGCGGGAACATGTAAGAATAATTTGTCGGTATACGTAATTTCGTACGTACACCAAAAAATTATTCTTACTTTTTCCCGTTAATAAACATTGATAAACTGTTAATTTGTTCGTAAGAACTTCAGTCTCGTTTTTAACCGTTTTTACGAATAAAATGATCGTATTTTAGAATAACATTTTTCTCCGTGTACCTAGGTTTGAGGTTATCCTAGAAGTAAAAATACTTGTGTTTTGTACTGGATTTGAGTTTATTGCTTCTATAGTTCAGATGAGTTGCAATTTGTGATAGATTTAATTTTATGTGGAACGTGGAATGAAATGCAAATGTTGTTAAAACGAAAATGACAATACATAGAGAATGACCAGACAAAAAACCAAGGACAAAACGTAACATAAACAAATATTGAATAGAAAAGATTAAACGAAAGGTTACACACATACGCGAATTTAACATAAAGGAGTCTACATGTCGAAGTTAGAAAAAATGAAGTTAAGTATGAAATGATAAATAAGAAAACGTGAAAAATTTTAAATAAGACAACACAACACTCAACAGTTAGAACGAAAACATCACAAACGATATATCGCTGGGACTAGTATACCTAACTAAGCACTGTGGTGTACCATTTTCTTCCCAATGTGAACCCCTCCTGATAAATTAGGTTCTCATGGGGCCTTAAGAGGATACCCGGCGGTGATTTTTCCATACAAACGTATTCCCTATTTATCTCTCTGGATTTTAACCCTAGAGAAAATATTGTTTTTGCATAAAATAGATATCAACTACTAGCGTGTCGGTACTTTTTGTTTTTTTTTTGATAAGTAACTTTTTATAGAAGTTATGACCTTCCAAAAATCAATAAAAATGACTGGTTTAAACGCCGTCAAAAGATGTTCAGTATACAAACCAGACAATGTTTTTTTAAAAAAAGCAAAACGTACAGACATAGAATAGTTTTTTCTTATGTAGTTGGTAAAAAAAAAATTGAAAATCAGTCCACTTTTGGAGGAGAAAAGTGGGGAATACAAAACCTCCATTTTAGTTAGGTGTCAGTGCATTGTCCCTTTCGCTCAATATCCGGTGGAGTAAGAGCAACAGTGACAGCAATATTTTAGTAAAATCTATTTCTGCACCACCGGGTATCATCTTAAAACGAATACGTGCCGAATGTGTAAATGCGCATTTTTCCATTTTGGTAATGCATATTATAACCCGATGTCTACTAATAATATGTATAATATCACTAATATATATATAAAACGCTTCTCATTATAAGCATGTTTTAATTAACTCCCTTAACCAAGATAAATAAAGCTTATCTCTGCAATTAAAATAACCTAACTATCGATGATGCATCAAAGACGATTACGGATTATTTATACATTCGTAACCCGAGTCTAACCGGCTCACAGAATGTTTTGTATATATAGTATAAATAAAAATATAATAATATGCATAGATTTGGAATTTTACCAATGTATACATAGTGAAATAATAAACAAATGTGACCTTTTTTAATGTGAATGCACACATTATACCATATCTACGTACAGTATTAAGACCATACTAATACGTACTAAGCTGTTGCAGAATAATTTCGTACGTGTACCCACAAATTATTCTTACATGTTCCCGCCAATAAACATTGAAACACTCTTAATTTGTTCGTAAGAACTTTAGTCCCGTTTTTAACCGTTTTTACGAATAAAATAATCGTATTTTAGAATAAAAATTTTCTCCCTGTAATCATAGCTGGTAGTGTATTTGTAGTTTGCAAGCTATGTATTTAAAATGTCTTTGTACGAATGTGGTTTTAGCTAAAGGAGTTTGGAGAAGTTCTTTGTTTTTGTTGTGTACCGTTTGTGTTGTTTTGTATAATGTTTTATTGTTTTGGTGTAAATTAACCAAAATGGTTCTATCAAATAGCTGTATTATGTCCATAGCGTTGAAAGTATTGAAGATCGTATCAGTGCTAGTAGGGAGAGGAAGTTTAAGAATTATTTTAATTATTAATTTGTGTTCTTTAATAATGCGGTCGAGGGCACTAGAAGAAGCTTTGATACAATGACGCCTGAATCAAATACATTCAAGGGTCATTTCAAGAGTTAGAATAACAGAAGAGTATATATGAAACAATGATTTTTTTTTTTTTACATTAGGTCCACACAGGAGGCCCTGAGGAAAATAATTTCCCTCAGGGCCTATGCCAGCTTTGGGGATGCTGTGTGGGGGGTATTTTTAAGGAAAGGAAGGAGAGGAAATTCTGGGAAGGAAAAAGGTATGAGGGTTGGGTAGGAATCTGGGGTTCAATGTGTCTAGACCTAGACAATGAACCCCATGAACCCGGGCACCCCTGCTAAGTCACCAAACGTAGCGAACCACTTGGGGTGACCTATGGCAGAGGTGTTGGTTATCCAATAAATGGTTTCCGGGGTGGCGGTACCCATTCCCGCCTCCCAAAATGAATGCGAATGAAGCAAGGAGTATGTTCCAAGACAGAGTTACGGGAAAACAGTTTGTTAGTAATTACGTTTTAGCTGTAATACAATACATATACACGATATGTATCGATATGTGGCGTTTTGACCACCCCGGCTTCCTGTGTTCATTTCCTCGGCTGGCTAAGTCCTCCATCACGACACAAGCAACGTTTTCCACTTACTTCCACCACCAGGAGATTTTCAAATATTGCCAGGTTATTCGTAACCCGGGAATGTTTGTTTATCCTTAATACAAATAAATTACATAAGTAATTGAGTTTTTTTTGTTTGTAAAAGGTATTTTTTCCTTTGACAGTTTATCTTTCAAGACCACGGCATTATGTTAGTAAATCGCGTTTTCTTTTTTTTTTAGCGTGTAAACAACAATACAGTTAGGTAAGTAGAAATGAAATTAAATATATTTAATAATTTGCATTACACGTTTATCCTGACTGGTTTCGAAACACGGTGATTATTTTTAATAAATCATAGCTACAAAGTGAATTTGCGATTACTAAAGAAGTAAAAAAAAATTGCTAGTAAATGCCCTATAAATGATAATTTATTAAAAAAATTAATTTTTCAAATTAATGTTCTTCTCGCATTACCTTGCGATAAATAAATAATTTTGGTTAACACAAAATTACCGTTACACACACGACAATTAATTCAGAATAACAATTTATCAAGTCTAAAACTGAAAATACAATAACATCAGAATTATAAAGAAGAATAATATTTTTAATTCACCAACCAGTAAGTACTTAACAACAAGTGTTGTTACTGGTGATACGATTTTGTTATGATGACAATTTTTTTTCAGTGTGTTATCGTCTCTGGAAATATCCTTGTTATTGTTATTCTAGCATGTTATTTTATGTGTTAGTCCAGCAGAACAAAACTGTTATCACATCGGCTGGGAATGATTGGTATTGCCGCTAATTGCTTCAAAACAACAACTCTCTCATTCGCATGAATGGCAGAGTGGGAGATATTCTCAGTATTGCCATTGTGTTACACAACCATTTGGAATTGAAACGTTGCTTTAAACGACTTTAAGCGTACAATAAAATATATTATTTTGTTTTAGACCACTTTAAATTTTAATTACACTCTACCGATTTCGGAAAAACCCTTCCTTCGTCAGGAGAATATTAAAACTAACCTATAATACAAAATATTGATAGATATATACCAAACATTTAGGTGCTGGAGTGGCAGGTCAAAGGGGGAGTGGGGGGGTAATTGCGGGGATTCCATCAATAACAGAGCAGTTTATTGGAAACATATCTAGAATGGGACTAAACGATAAATTAATTTGGTTATTCAAAATATTAGCGTAATTATTTAGGGAATTTTTAATTTCAAGTGCTTCCAAGTTATCTAATTTTTTGCTTTTATTATTACGGTGAAGAATTTTAACCCATATTTATTGAATAAACAAATTTATTTATCGTTTAGTCCCATTCTAGATATGTTTCCAATAAACCGCTCTGTTATTGCTGGAATTTGGAATTCCCGCAATTACCCCCCCCCTTGACCATCAACTCCAGCACCTAATTTATTGTAAATTATGGCGAGCCACAAAGTTAATGCTTATTACGAACATATGACTTTAAGTGTGTTTGATGAACAGAATTTAATAGCCTTTTTCCCACATTCAAGAACAAGGTAAATTATTTTCTTTAGGGCCTCCTGTGTGAAGCAAAGCTATACAAATACAACTGTATATCTATTATGTGGGAGATTATCCAAACCATTTTCATTGATATGATGACGCACCCTGGTCTATTCCGATTCCCCTTGATAGAATAATGCGTCACTGGAATCTTGCAAGTCATATATTCAAAATACTGCTTTGTCGATAATCTATTTCGTTATTACTTACTGCCAAGGCCTGTGTTTCTAAGCCGTGACCATTGTTAATATTGGATGTCGGAAACTCAAACCTAGATTGACCTATATTTAAAAAGAATCAGAACTAAATAATATAATGAATAGAACCATGTATTTAAACCAAATAACTAATCCGAAATTATAATTCAAGATACCGATAAAATATTATTAACATTTTTAACATTAGCAGCCTTAGTGTCCTATATATGTCTTATTTTTAAGATATCGTAAAAACAAATACCATTATAGAAAAAAAAAATATTTTAGATATTTAGGATTTTCAAACATGAAAAAAGTTAAAAAAAAGGTTCCACAAACACTTTAATTAAAATTTGAAAAAAAACACCGTCCTTTTATTTAAAGAATTTAAAAAAAAACGGTCACTTCATTTTTCTATTGCTCAAAAATTTTGAGTACCCATTGATTTTAATTCCCAAAATTTACAATTAAAAACTGACATTTTAACTTATATTTCTTAGACAAAAATATTGTAGAGAGTGGCGAATAATTACTTAAAATATCGGAATTTTTTTTTAATTATAATTACAAAAACGTAATTGTATCTATAAACCAACATTCTAGCATTGATGGGGCCAACGGACCTAGCTATAAAAGCTCAAACGTTATTTGGTTTGGCGTATTTCAACATATCGGTTGCCGTACATTCCCAATGGGAATGTATGACGGGCGATATGTTGAAGTAGGCCAAGCCAAATAACGCTAGAGCTTTTATAGCTAGGTCTGTTGGCCCCATTATACTTAACCCATTTTTTATATCATGTTTTAGTATCCAAATTGTATTAGTTATTTTTACGCACCAGATTTGCAGGTCCGGGTTTAGTTTTTCCCATAGGAAAAACTAAACCCTTTCATACACTTTTCCATATAAATGAACATCTAGTAAATCCACGTTATGCAAGTGTATTATATAAGTATAATTAATACAAAACAATACAAGAACAACATGTTAATCTACCAAACTATTAAAGGGAAATATAATTCACCGACTCCAGATATTTTCATATCAGAGGGTTCGGCTCGGTGGAATTCCTAATTTGACCGATAAATCCTACTGATCCCTCAATATAAATATTTTAAAAATCTTTCGTGATCGTACATGTATTTAAAATGACCGATTTTTGCATTTTTATGTACAAATTCTTTGACAAATCTAATACGCCTAAATTTTTAATGAGAGAGCTAATATAATATATTTCTTCAAACTTCGCAAAATCACTTTGTGGTGTCATTTTGAATTAAATTAAAACAAATAACTTTGTTTAAACCACTAATATAATCACAATTACCTACATGTTTCAAAACCGATGGTTTCTTCGTCAGGGTAGTAATGACATTAATAACAAAATAAACAAACAAGTATAGACTAAAAAGAACTATGGACAAAAATATTATAGAGAGAGGTGATTAATTAATTAAAAATATCGTAAAAAACAATTATTTAAAATTAAATATAAAAATTATTTTAAAATATGGAAAATTACATTATATAAATTAACATAATAAAGATGTTTAAACAACAAAAAAAAAATATTTTAAATATAATTATTAATAAGAAAATAAATTTGAGAGATGGCTATTTTAAAAAAATATTTGGTTATTAATAATATTTAATTTACTATTAACACTTTTTCTAATTTCTAAAATTTCTAAGTTTGCTAATTGTAAATCTGTTGAATTTGTGTGTAAAATTTTTAACCCTTTATTTATATCAAAAGAATGATTTGTTTCTAAAATGTAATTTATATAATGTATTTTTTCATATTTTAAAATTATAATGTCTGGGATTTGCAATCAATAAGAAAACGGTTGACTTATTATGACGTTTATTGACACTCCGATACATTCCAGGTTATTCTACAAGTGCCGCTTGTGGGCTACCAACATAACGATATTATTGACAAGAGAATACCAACATATCAATACATAACATCCTTTCCTCCTTTCATTTTTTTTTTAACTTAATCACAATGACACAACTTAAACATAATCACTATGGCTAAACCTGACAGGGGGTTTCACCACTCTGCCAGACCTAGTAATAACATCATTTTTTGTGCTGGGTTCAGGTTCACTATCATGTTTATTTTCTTGGCTTCCCAAGTCGAACCATTTTTCGGGATTTTCATAATTAGATTTAAACTTTAAACAACTTTTTTTTATCTGGTTAACATGAACCTTTTTTATTTCTCCTCCCATTAATTTAATTAAATATACCCATGGACTTAATTTTTGTACAATTATTCCCTGAACCCATTTCATCGGACTTTTTAGATGTCTTAAGTAGACTAAAACACTATCATTTTCCTTATACTCTTTTATGGCATTTTTCCTCGATTGTGTGACCTTTTGTGATTCCTTACTTTTATTTACATGATTTTCATCTGACAAAATGTGTAGTGGTGTACGTGGCTCATACGAAAATATTTTAGCCATAGGAGACACACCCGTGACAGAAGTAGGAGTGGAACGATAAGTATACAAACAATCTATTAAACGTTGAGCTGGTGACAAATATTTAGAATTTTTTGAAAACATAAATTTAATTAAAATCTTTTTGAATGTTTGAACAGATCGTTCAGCTAATCCATTTGACTCAGGATTATAAGGTGGAGAAAATAATAATTTAATAGATTTTTCTTTACAAAAAATAGAAAATTCTTTACATGAAAACGGAGGACCGTTATCACAAACAATGGTTTTCGGAAACGCAAATCTGGAAAAAACTTCACCTAATTTTGATAACAAATCCGAATATTTAGTATTTTTCATATAAAAGCATTCTACCCACTTTGAATATGAATCGCAAACTAATAGGTATTTGGAACCTTTTAAATCAAAAAAATCCAAATGCACTCTTTCCCATGGACTTTCAGCAATAGGCCAATTATGACGTACATTTTTATTAGCATTTTGTACAGACTGACACATTTCACATCTAGAAATTATATCTTCAATATCTTGATTCATACCTAACCACCAAACATAAGAACGAGCTAGAATTTTTGATCTGACTATACCAGGATGACCATAATGTATTAGATTAAGGACTTTAGACTTTAGAGACTCTGGTATTACAATTCTGTCACCAAATAAAAGACATTTTCCTTTGACCGACAGTAAATTTCTGAACTTGAAATATTTCTTTATTTCTGGACTTGACAAGGTTTCAATCCAACCGATTGAAACATACTTAATGACTTTACATAATATTTCATCTTTTATAGAATGACTTTCAACTTCTGAAAATGGAATTAAGGGTGTTGACATGTATACAAAATTGCATTCCTCTATATTACATTGTTGTTCACTTGGCAACCGTGACATAACATCAGCTTGAGGAATTTTCAGTCCTTTTTTATAAACTAATTTATAATTGTACGCGGACAATATTATAGACCATCTTATGAGACGTGATGCTGCTAAAACCGGGACTTTTTTATTTTCGGCAAATAAAGACAACAATGGTGCATGATCAGTATATATCGTAAAAGGACGACCAATTAAATATTTATGAAATTTCTTGATTCCAAAGATAATCGCAAGGGCTTCTTTGTGCAATTGGCTATAATTTCTTTGAGCCGAATTTAACGTCGCAGACTCAAAAGCTATAGGAAATTCCTGATTCTTTACAACATGACTTAAGACACATCCGACACCATATGCACTGGAATCGACTGTAAGACACAATGGTTTTGACGGATCAAATAAAACTAACAAAGTTTTATCAGACAAGAGAGACTTACTATTTATAAATGCTTTTTCGCATTCGTCAGACCAACACCATTTTACATTTTTTCTTAATAAATTATGGAGTGGTTCTAGCACAGTAGGACACATAGGAATAAAATTCCTATAAAAATTCAACATTGACAGATATGATTTTAGTTGAGTGACATTTTCTGGACACCCAGTAGACTTAATTTTTTCAACTTTTGACAAAGACGGGCTTTTGCCTTGACCTGAGAAGGTAAAACCTAAAAATTCAAAAGAAGACACAAAAAATTCACTCTTTGACACATTAATTTTTATATTAAAGTCATTCAACTTTGACAAAACCTCATCTAAAATATTAGAACACTCTGTTTCATCTTTACCACCTACACAAATATCATCAATGTATGCAGCACAGTTTTTTATGCCCCTCAAGACTGTATCAATGACCATTTGAAATGTGGCCGGAGCCGATGACAACCCAAATGGTAAACGATTGTAAACATATAAACCATTACATGTATTAATTGTAAGTAATTCTTTACTAGAATCTGACACGGACAACTGTAAATATGCATTTGTTAAGTCTAATTTACAAAATACTTGACAACCTGAAAATTTATTAAAAATATCCTCTGGACATGGTATAGGATACTGATCAATTCTTAATTGTGGATTCACTGTAGATTTTAAATCTGCACATAAACGTATTTTTCCATTTTGTTTTGGTACACAGACTATTGGAGAAGACCAACTACTATATTTAACTTTAGAAATTATGCCTTCGCTTTCTAAACGATCTAGCTCTTCGCATACTTCTGCGCGAAGTGCATAAGGGACCTCATATGCTTTGTGAAAAACAGGAGTTGAATTATTTTTTAAACTTAAATTTACAGAAAACTCCTTAATTGGTAACTCATTATTTGTTTTTGAAAAAGAATTTAAATATTTTTGTGACAATTTTTCGACAATATTTGATTTATTTTTTCCACTAACAGACAATGAATTTACAGTATTATCATTATCAATATTTGACATGAAAGAATTTATAATAGTATTTTCCCAAGACGGATTCAACACACTTAACCAATTTCTACCAAGAATAGCATCAGACGATAGATTTTTAACAACCAACACTGGTAAATCCATGACAAAATTAGAATCAACATTAATATTTACTTTTGTCATAAAAAATCCAAAACAATATAAATTTTGACTATTTGCTGTAAACAAATTACCATAGAACTGACTTAATTTACAAGTTTTGAAAAATTTTACATACATTTTGTGACTTATTAAGGTCGATGAACTTCCTGTGTCAATCATAAAAGATATTTTTATACCGTTTAAAAACAAATCAATGTTCGCTGTTTCAGACACGGACATATTTAAAACATTTATATTATTCACACATTTTACATGATTAATAACCGATTTTTTACTAGAACAAAATTTTGACGTATGCCCGTACGTATTACACTTGTAACATTTCCACTTTCTTGACGGACATGACTCTGGTTGATGATTTAAAAAACACCTCTCGCATCTTTTTCTGGAACTTGAATGTGATGGAGATGACGGACGACTCGATGACCTTGAATTCCTTGGACCGTGTTGACTTCTCCGAGATGGACTTAAACTTCTTTGACGTGACGTTTTCACTTTCAAAACTGAATGATCCTTTTTGTGCATTATTTCAGCTGAACTATTACTTACTGTCTCCATATTCTTGATAATTTTTTTTGCTTTTTCAAAAGTCAGTGACTCATCTTCAGATAGTAATCTTATAGTCATAGCTTCATTTTTTATACCGCACACCAATTTATCTCTCAAGGCTTCATCTAAAAATGCTCCGAAATTACACGATATAGACAGACTTTTTATTTCTGAAATGTATTCATCAATTCCTTCGGTAGACTGTTGTTGACGATTATAAAATTTGTATCTTTGGGCGATTGCACATGTTTTTTCTTCATATTTATTTTGTAGTGTTGTTACAACCTCGTTATAGGTTAACTCTTCAATGTTTTTCGGATGAACAGTTTCTTTTAAAATTTTATACTTCTCCGCACCGATAATCATACAAAGATATCCAATTTTTTCTTTGTCCGTGATATTAATAATTTTTAAATAAATATGAACTCGTTCCAAAAACATTGCGAAAGTTTCATAGTTCGCTTCGAATTGCGGCACGGGCAAGCTATTGTTAGACATTTTGAAACTGGTTGTTTTTTCAAAGACGAAATCACTGTTTTACACTGGACATATTTCACTAGTTTTATTTAATTTATCCGATTTATCTCGTCGCCAATTATAATGTCTGGGATTTGCAATCAATAAGAAAACGGTTGACTTATTATGACGTTTATTGACACTCCGATACATTCCAGGTTATTCTACAAGTGCCGCTTGTGGGCTACCAACATAACGATATTATTGACAAGAGAATACCAACATATCAATACATAACAAAAATAATTTTTATATTTAATTTTAAATAATTGTTTTTAACTATATTTTTAATTAATTAATCACCTCTCTCTATAATATTTTTATCCATAGTTCTTTTTAGTCTATACTTGTTTGTTTATTTTGTTATTAATGTCATTACTACCCTGACGAAGAAACCATCGGTTTTGAAACATGTAGGTAATTGTGATTATATTAGTGGTTTAAATAAAGTTATTTTTTTTATATAATATATATTGGAAATCATTATTATTTATCATGTTATACTTAAATACTGTAATTTATTGTAAAATTTTAATGAAAAT
The DNA here is from genome assembly GCA_951813805.1 of Limnephilus auricula. NCBI lineage: Eukaryota > Metazoa > Arthropoda > Insecta > Trichoptera > Limnephilidae > Limnephilus > Limnephilus auricula. The sequence continues at coordinate 4,531,726 of OX638409.1, read as the reverse complement.
GCCTCCTTCTAGAGCGTTAATAAATAAATAAGTAAAAAACAGATATCAACGCAAAAACTCATCTGTAGTCCAAGCTTAGTTTCTCTAAGTCTTTCTTACAGGTCTTGATAAAATAGAAGCCGAAAAGTTAATATTTCCTTTCCGAAGCTTTCGAGACTTATATATGCATTGAAAGGTCACTAGTGCAACAAAAGTAATTATGTTTTATGACTCATTTGATTAATGAGTGTACTGGATCATGCCACTAGTAGCAGTTATCATCGATCGAGTGCATGAGTGCAAGAAATGTTTACACCATTAAGTTTGCAGACAATAACAAATGTTTATAATAATTTCCGTGTTTACTGCATTCATCATGAATCGATTTCTGTTCACATGAACGTGAACTAATGTGCACTTGGTATAGACCAAATGACCACTGCACTTAGAATTTCCTAAAATATTCTTAGTATCGCCGTTTTCAAATATCAACCATTATTTTGTAACATATATAAGCGCCATTTACTTGTTTGATTTTTACAAAACAGTGCTATTTTTTACGCACCAGATTTTCAGGTCCGGGTTTACTTTTTCCCATAAAAACTAAACTCTTTCACACACTTTTCCATATAAATGATAATTTAGTAAATCCACGTTATGCAAGTGTATTATATAAGTATAATGAATACAAAACAATACAAGAACAACACGTTAATCTACCAAACTATTAAATGGGAATATAATTCACCTACTCCAGATATTTTCATATCAGAGGGTTCGGCTCTGTGGAATTCCTAATTTGACCGATAAATCCTACTGATCCCTCAATATAAATATTTTAAAAATCTTTCGTAATCCTATATGTATTTAAAATGACTGATTTTTGCATTTTTATATACAAATTCTTTGACAAATCTAATATGCCTAAATTTTTAATGAGAGAGCTAGGTATAATGCCAGTAGCCGGAATAACAAATGGTAATATTTTTATAGTCTTTATATATATAATATTATCATTATTATATTTATTGTTTTTTTATATGCTCTTAAATAGAGTTTACAGGTAAATAGATGATAAGGTAAATAAATGATAATAATAAATAAGTAGTACAACAATGTGAGGGTATAAAAATTGTGTGTTAATGTATTGTAATGTAGTAGTATTATGTGAACACCTCACTATGATCTGCTGAGGTGTTCACATGTGGTTTAAGTGTAATTGTAATTTAGCTTAGTAGAAGTTAAAGTTGGTACATCATAGTATGATATGGATATTTTTTACATTAGCTCTACACAGGAGGAAAAAAACCCTCACAGCCTATTTAATCTTTGTGGATGCTTTATGGAGGGTCTTTTTAGGATGGAGAGGAAATTATGGAAGCAAAATGGTATAGGGGGGTGGGTAGGAATCGGTGGTCAATGTGTCCAGCAGTGACGGACGTATTCCTTCTGACGGACTCCTTCTGCGGTGCAAGGCGATGGGTCCTGCTAGAGACTCCGGTTGGAGAGGTCAAAAGGTCTCCCTCAACCAGTCTCTCCTAATCCGACCCCCACCACGCAGCTCACCCCTTGAACTGGGGCACCCCTGATATGTCATCAAACATAGCAAATCATTTGGGGAGACCTATGGCAGGGGTTTAGGTTAACCAATAAACAGTTTCCGCGGCGGTTGTACCCATACCCTCCTCCCATATTAGCTGCATTATATTACAACAAATATAGGTAACATGCAATAAAAATGCTTGCTTTTTTGTTTTTTATAGAGAAACCTCACAAGAGTCTTAACTGCTCCCTTCTGGAGCCAGTGAGACTATGGCATCCCCAATTGGAGTATGTTGTGAGGCTGAAGGTAAGTGGGGAAGGGAAGGAGATGGGGAAGAGGAAGGTGGGAAAATACCTGGCTATTCAGATCTAGTCACTAAACATGGCTAGAGCCATTATTAAGCAACGTTTCAATTCTGAATGGTGGTCTTACACCAGGGCGATACTGAGAGTATCTTCCACTCTGGAACGTGCCGCAAATATAGTATATATTATTTTTTTTAATTAATTGTGAAATAACACAAATTAATCAAATAAAATTTATTTGCGCACGCCGGGTTTGAACCCGCAACCTTCCGATTGGGAGTCAAGTGTCTTACCACTCGACCACGGACGGTCGTCATTGGCAAACGGAGTATAAAAACGATAAATTTTGGCGCAAAAGTGTGTTTTTTAAAATATTTTTATAAAACAGAAAACAGATCGCCAACGAATAAGTGACAGTTCACAATGACTAAGTGTCCTTAACATTTTCGACATCAATTGTTGTTTGTACGTTAGCGATGTGCAATTGTTCTAGGGAACGATGAGAAGTTACAGATAGTTATCCTATCGATCGTTATCGAGCGAGTGTGCTAGGGCCTCAGAGAGTCATAAAAATAGTATTTTAAGCTGAATCTTATAAGAGATCATATATTTCAAATGAAATAAATATTTTTAGTAGTTTCGTTGTAAAGATTTTAATCAAAATTATTACTTTCATATTTAGCTTCGCTTTAACCGAGAATTTTTATGATGTATTTATTTGAACCTGAAGCGTTGAATTTTGTAAAGCATTCTGTCATCGACATACTCGTAACTCGTTTCAGAGCCGTGATAATAGATTATGAAAGTTTTGGTGTGTGGATTTCGGAAATTTCTTTGTCACAAGTCGAGCAAGAGACCTAGAAGAATAGATTGTGATAATTTGCCTTCATATAAATTGGTGAGTTAATATAATGATTACTAATTTTGATATATCATTGAAGAAGAAGATAACTTAACTTAAAAAAAATTCAAGGTTAGTGTTATTGTTAATTCTGAAATTTGAAATATGAGTTTGACAAATATGACGGTTTTTATAATATGTGGCAATGGCTGAATTGGTAAAGGCGCCCGTCCCGGTAATAGGTTCTGGGTTCGAGTCCCAGTTGCGACCGCTATCTTTTATTTTTCTGTGTGTTGTTCATTTTCATATTTTAATTTAGATTAGTTCAATTATCTTCCTCATTGATATGTTACATTGATGGGAATAACCTTCAAAAGTTATAAAAAGACAGTTTTTCTTATGAAAATTTACAAATTTTAATATTAAAACCTCCTTTATATTGTGTGGTAATGTCAGAAGCCTTCCCAAACAGCGATTTGTTTCATTACGAAAAGGTTCTACATCTGTATTATTATTCTGTCTCTTATCCTTTGATCTTTTATTTCCATGAAACTCTTATACACCGTCTTAGAGATTAAACAAATTCGCTCAGATCCCACATCACATACAAGAGTACCTTTTTCAATTCTGGTTTTCTTTTCTAAGTTACTAAGTCAACTGTAATGTTTTATATAAATCGTTCTATGCCTCTTTCAAAAGAAACTGTTTTATTTAAAAAGTAGGAAGGTATATTAAATTAAATTTGTTATTATGGTTTTCCGTTTCTCTTTTACCTTGGAAAAAATAAGGCAATCTTCATCAGGATACATATTATGGTTTTTATAGTAATTGAATGATATTTTAAATAAATCGGTTGTTCTTGGAATCAAATTAAATCTTTGAAGAATTTTTTTTTGTGATGTTTAATATTGTAAAATATATAAGTAATTGAATTTTTCGATTTATAACTTCTTTCAAGTGGATTTTTATTTGACACTTTTTGAAAATATATTAATTTACCAAAAGCTATGTCAAAATATATTTCATTATTTATTAACGCCCTTTTTAGGAGCTTTTAAATGTGGATATTAAAAATTATACACTATTTATTGTAAAAAACTAAACTGCTTCAGTAACAACATTTTTTTGCTTCAAACTTCGCAAAATCACTTTGTGGCGTCATTTTGAATTAAATTAAACAAATAAATTTGTATCAACCACTATTATATAATCACAATTACCTATATGCTTCGAAACCGATGGTTTCCATCACGGATTTTCCCTCATATAAAAAAAACTTACGAACAGTTATTTTTAATACAGTATTTTTAAGTAAAACTTCTTTAGGCGGGTTACGACGAGTAACCCAGATATTTTTTGGACGGAAGTAACATTTTAAATCGGAACTGATTTATACTCTATCATATTAACGTCTAGATATGGCAACAATGAGTGCGACACCTGTCAGCGAATTACAAAACGTTAAAGCAAATTCAAACGTCAGACGTCATCCGTTTATTTTGTATACTAATGTATAAGGTAAGTTCACCAGGTTTTTGTTATGTTTTGTTGTTTATTATACGATTTAACTAAATACTGTCGATGAACATATTAGTTTGTCTTATTTTTACGCGTAATAATAATAAGCAATATAAGCACGCCCAATTCAAATATTCTGCATCAAGTATTAAAATAATAACCCTCAAAATCAAGTTTGAAGAATGTTAAAAGCCACATAATGTTTAACCCTTCTTTCTCTCTGATTCTTGAGAATTCTAGCTATTGTGTAAAGTGGCAGTAGTGTCACAATAAACAAAGTGTTGTGTATAATTCAAATGGATGAATCGCAGGAAAAATTTATAAATTCGAATACAAATAATTATAAACGAAAAAATAAACAACCTTATCATGTTCCGACGCTTAAAAAATGTAACTTTTTATTTAGTTTTTAGTCAAAGAAGTTTTACTTCAACCGCGCTTAAAGATTAGACGCATTATTTTTTTTTTTTTTTATGAACCTTTTAAACTGGCACAAATTGACCCATAGCTATAAGCGAGATTCTTCAAACTCTGCGTTTAACATCAAAGAATTTAGCGAAAAGGAAGTTTTAAGCTTAAAAAAGGAAACGTGTTTAAATCTAAAGTATAAAAAAGGAAATGCGAGGATTACGAACAGACAGGATAACTTAAAATAAAAAACACCAACGCCTGTCTCAACGAAACACGAATAACATAGAAGGACTGGAGAAGGGTCAAAGAGATTAAGGAGATCAAAAGAGATTAGAGAAGATTGATTTCTCGAAGAAATGTTTATATTGCATTCAAGATGTTTCTTAGATTTATTTAGCTTGCTTAAAAAAGCAAGTGAATTCTGTTGAACGTTAAAGAATTCTTCTTTTACACGGTGTTGTTGTAAGATCCTGTATTCCGAATTTCTTTCGATTTGTAACATTTTTCTCTTAAAAAGGTATATGATAGATAATATATTATTTTCTTAAAAAGGTATATGATGTTTTTAAAGATAATATTTATACATTTGCCGAGCCGAAAAATTAAACGTGGAGTTCTTGTAAAGCTAAACTCTTTTATAGAACTATATAATTCATCACCTTTAACCATTAAACCACGTAGGCTGTTCAAGTATTGGTTTACAAGAAGAAGATTGAGTATTTAATCTTAGACTTAGAAGCAAACTAGATGAAATTTGTTTGATGTTGCAGAAATGCGGTCACTGTGAACGAATCACATAATATAACGGAAGACATGGGATAAAATTAGATTGAAGATATGAATGATCTGAATTCGTCATGATGAGTTTGATGAATAATATTCATTCCAAGAGATCGTGAGACGGAAAATATATTTATATCAAAGCATGGTTTAATAAAAATTAAACACAACGAAAGCTCTTATAAAAATTAATAAAAGGCAATAATCTTCAATAAAAAAAAGTTTAAGTATTTTAGGTGTCGTTATTTCAATGTGCGATCTTTGACGGTCAATGTACGACTGATTTCGTAGTTTATTAAAAAATTCAATGTATTCTCGAACCCTTCTGGTGCCAAAAATATGGTCACGTGGTTTGTCTCCAGCTCGTCGAAATGATACCGAGAATGTTAGAGCAAGTCAATCAATTCAGCAAGTTTATCAATTCTGTTTCACGATTCTTCGACAATGTTATTTATACATGTTTTGTTTCATTCTTTAGCTAGGCATTTTATAATAATAAAACTCTTACAAAATTTTCGTTTTCTTTATTTTTTTAAAATTTAATATTTATAGGTTTTTTTTTACAAAAAATACACGATTTTTACATGTTATATAGTGTTGAAATAGCAGGAATTATTATTTTTTCTCACCGTAAAAAGACGAGGCTCTTGCGTTTGGTGAGGGAATTTTAGTTCAATTATATAATATCATGTATGAAAGTAAATAATACAATATGGCAAATACAAGGAATAATTAAGAAAATGCAAGATTTATCAATAACGGATTTCTATGTTTGAAAGAAATAATAATAATAGTGAGATATTGACTCTTATAGTAGTTTTAGTTATTTTTTTATTTTTTGCTGAAATTCCTGAATATTTTCGATAACTTAAATTATTTTTTAATCCAATAAGTAAAAGTAATTAAGATTATGAATGTAATTTTAAAATCTATTTTTGATGAATTAACTCCATAAGTACCTGAATATTGAAAGATTGAGCCTGGTACGTTAAGGCTCTTCACTTCCAATCCGAAGGTCGCGGGTTAGAACACGGACTGTGCAGATAAATTTAATTTGATTAATTTGTATTCAGTCCAGAGCCTTACCCCTGGACTACTAGAAATTCATTCCATAAATAAAAATAAAATAAAATTTTCCTCGTATCTGCTTTTCCAAAATAATCAAATTATCGATATAATCCTGTTTTAAAAAACATTAATAATCGTTTAGATAACTTATCTAAAAAAATACCGGATGACATAGATACACATATAGTTACACTAGATAGGTGTTTATAAACATGTCATTATAAAGATAGACACCAAAAGATAACAGGTATGAAATAAATACAATTTACTTAAAAATATCCTCCTAATGTAATTTTTTTTATTATGAACACGATTTAAAATGAACATTTAAAATAAATCTTGGCTGTCGATACTTCATTAACAACAGCATCAAATGTCAATCAGCAAAGGACTCCAAAGAACTGTTTTTTTAAAACAGTTTATAAAAAAATATAGTATAATTTAAATTGAAAAGGTGCCTTCATATAAAAAACTAACATATTTGTAATTAGTTTAAAATTTGGTTTTTTTTTACATAAACTTCACACAGAAGGCCCTGAGGAAAATAATTTCTCTCAGATCCTATGTTATCTTTGAAGATGCTGTGTGGAAGTGGAGGAGTCTTGTCCACCATGATAAGTGACCAGTAGTAAGCACAGCGCCCTTGAGGTGATTTTTAACGAAAACGGCGCTATATAAATTAGCCAAATATTATTATTATTATTAAAAAAGAAGAAGAAAAGGGAGGCATGTAAATACCAATGTAAGAGGGAGCGCGCTAATATTAAAAAAACCTATTATAATTAAGCGAAAAAAATGAAAACATTTCATAAAACTAGATTTAATAAATAGAGGAAAAATCTCTCTACAAATGCTTAAGTTGCATTTAAAGATACACTGTGAATTTATTCATTGCAATAACATGTTAAATCTTCTTCTTCTTCGCATGCCCTATCAGGTCCCCCGACGTTGGTGGTCACTCTGGGAAATATATCTCTATCTTGCGCTGTTTAGCACCGAATAGCTACTCCACATTTCTAATACCAGTCCACTCTCGTACATTTCGCAGCCAAGATATTTGTCTCGTACACAGGCCCTCTGCGACCCTCTATCTTGCATTTTAATATTAATTGAAGCACGTGATATTTCTCCCCTGGAAGTATGTGACCCAGATATGAAATTTTCCTGACTTTTACTAATGTGAGCAGTTCTCTATCTGCTCTAGCTCTCCTGAGAATTTCGGTGTTGGTGATCATGTCGGTCCATGGGACTTTGAGCATTCTCCGGTGAAGCCTCATTTCAAAAGCCTCTAACCTGTTCATGGTATTTACTTTCAAACTTCATGTCTCACATCCGTACAGCAAGACCGACCACACATAGCATTTTAACATTCTCTGCCTTAGTTTTAAATTGATATTGTCATTGCAGAAGAGGGATTTCATCTCACTGAATGCAGTTCTGCAGTTAAATAACAAAAAAAATGTTTTGTGATAAATTTTGTTATTTTTTTCTATCGAGTGAATTTCATATAATTACCGTTTTGGCTCGAAAATGCGCAGATATTATTTTTAAAAATAACATGAAATATGTAAAATAATACTCATACGTATACTATTTACTTTTTTTTAAATGCACATTTTGTTCACGAGTTGAGGTTAATTAACAATATATATTGAAATCAAAAGAATACTCAGTTTTTACCACTTTTATTGTTTATAAAAACCAACATGTTTCGTGAGCAACGCTCACTTCTTCAGGGTTTTAAAAAATACTAATTATAAATAATAGACATATACAATGGTGTCAATAGAAAAATAATAATAGACATTGACAATGGTAACAATGAAAAGATGAGAATGGGTAGGGGGAAGAGGGGCAATATGGTACATTTTACAAAGGGAATAGGTTTACTATTGGGTCATTTAAAAACAATTTTTGATAATTAATAATATTCAAATTCGCATTCACACTCTTTCTAATCTCTGAAATTTCTAATTTATCCAACTGGATGCCATTGAAATTACGATGAATTAATTCTATTCCACTATTAAAGTTAAATGTGTGACTAGTTTCTAACAAATGGTAGGAAAACTCCTACAAATTGTTATTGCTTAACCACTCGAGCACTTTTTGCCACATTATGGCACTATTTTCAAAACCCCGGATGGTTTTGTTGCCAAAATGTGGCAAATTGAAAAAAAAAATGTTTTTATTAAAACGACTATATAATATATTGTACATTCAAAATATAATAAAATAAATATTTTCTAGATATTTTATTTATGGTTAAAGATTTAATTAATTTAATTGTGATAATAGGTAAAATCAGTTTGTATGTCACTATATTCAAATTTGGAGGTATGATTTTTTTAATGTGGGCCGAAAAATTTCCTTTAGCAATCCGAGAAAAAATATTTTAATTGCTCTATCGCTCCAGTGGTGAAAGATTTCATATGTTCTTTATGCCTTATTTCCAATAATGACCCAATATTAAACCTATTCCCTTTGTAAAATGTTCCATATTGCCCCTCTTCCCCCTACCCATTCTCATCTTTCCATTGTTACCATTGTCTATGTTTATTTTATTGTTATTTTATTATATTATTTTATTGTCTATATTCTATCTTACAATCAAACTGATTGATCAGTTTCGTAAGATTTGTAAAATAAAATATTGTAAAATTAAAACTGAATAAACATATTTAAAAAAAAAATTTATTTTTTTCTATTGACACCATTGTCTATGGCTATTATTTATAATTAGGCGCTCCGCTGACGAGTCAACTGAAAACAAACTAAAACCAGCTGGTTTCTATGTCTTGATTAGTCAAAAAGCTTGTTTAACCATTGATGAAGAACAATCAGCTGACAGCTGGCAACTAGCAACGGCCGGCCACGGCAATCAGCAATGCAAGTCGCGAGTCACCGCTTGCGTTACCATTGACAACGGGGTTTTATGTGATTGTGAAGTGTGCGGGCCATCACAATGTCATACCAGTTGCCAGTTGGCAGTTTTCAGTTGCCTCAGTGAGCGGATCGCCTTAGTATTTTTTAAAACCCTGAAGAAGTAAGCGTTGCTCACAAAACATGTTGGTTTTTTAAACAATAAATGTGGTAAAAATTAAGTATTTTATTAATTTTAATACAAAATGGTGCCACAAATAAGTTTGCTGTATTTAAAGAATTAACAATTTATAATTACATTTATTACGATAAACCGTAAATCACTTATGTTACTGTTAAGTTACGAAATTCAAATAATTCAGAATAAAGTTATAAAAAAACTTTTTAACTATAGATTAGATACCCCCACCAAAAGAGTATACAAATAAACTAACCTAATGAAAATCAGAAAACTGTACGAATACAACATATGCTTATTGATCTACAAAATTCAAAATGGCTTTATACACACAAATACTACATTTATGAAAACATCACAAGTACATAAACACCACAAATTCAACAAAGACAGAGTGTGGCAAAAGAAACATCTATGAGGGTATAAACATATATAATCTCCTTCCTGATAGCCTGACAACCGAAAATAAAATAAGTATATTTAAAAAAAAACTGTTTGCTCTCAAAATTAATGAGCAAAACCAAAATGTTCTCATTTAAAAAAATGTCTTACTTGGTGTTAGGTAGTAAACCATCATTATTAATATTATTTGTATCAATGTATTAAGTTAACAAAGCGAAATATGTATATTTCTTTTAACTAAAAAAAAAAAAAAAAGTTCTCTTTCTTGGTTGAACAAAGGGTAACGTAGTTTATTTAATATGAAAAACGTTAACGTGACGTGACACACGGAGCCTAGTTATTTAATTTTCCTCAGTGGTCGTGTTCTGATTATGGTGTTTTTATTGCCGTAAAGGTCGATGCTACATAAAACAATATTTGTACTAAAAGAGGTAACTCACTCAGTCTGTTTTGAAGTGTATTTTTTTCATATTTCCTTTGTTATCTGGGCTACCGTTGCGCCGTTATCTGTTGTAATTATCATTGATATCAACCGCTGCGGTCTTATCGTCTCCTGGTAATAAATTTAATTTTCGACTGAATTGATAATCAGGTTGCCATGTATGTAATGATAAACGAAGGTAATTATATTATTTTATTTCTTTAACCATAGAAATAAGAGAAACATATTATTTAAAGAAAAAGGAAATCTGGCAGAAATGGATTTTTTTTTTTTACCTGACAATATGTATTTAAGTTTTTAAGTTATGTATAAAAATACTAACATTGTATTTAAGTTTTTAAGTTATTTATAAAAATACTCTAGTTTTTGTAATTAAATTAATTTAAAAAAATAGTTTGTCATTAAGTTTAAAAAAAAGTGTAAATAAGTTTAAAAAAAATGTAATTAAGTTTTTAAGTCAAAAATACTCACATTGTTTTTCATGTTTTTGCTTCTGTGAATATGCAAATGTGCTTAGTGGATAGATTTCCTGACCAGCAATCAGAGGGGCGTCAGTTCGCGTCCCGTCGGCGGCATGTATCTTTTCTCGGGAGGTTTTTTTTTAAATATTGATGATTGTTTCAGGCTAATATTTATTGCTTATAATAATTTGTACCTTTTATGCAAATGTGATTACTGCTGACACATATTAGTGTTAGGATATTTATATTTGTATTTAAATTTGTTATATTATTTACACATAAGAATGTACTATATATATCATGTTTGTGTCTCAAATAAATTATTTTATTAAATAAGTATTACTGGTATTACTGGTCGCAATTTTTTTTTCGATTTCCCATGAATCTTATATATTTTTGATGTACTTACATAGTCAAGCAATGTTGTTTTTGACAAGGTTTCGGCTCTACAAATCTTCAGATATTATCTTAAAAATAACATATATTTTTGAACTAAGAAACTTTTGAGTGTTCAAGGGACATACTCGTATGTTACAGATCTGTATAAAATCGGAATCCCGGCCCGTAACCATCTTTCCCTTCCCAGGAAAGGAAGAAGTGAACCTGTATCTTGAAGATCATGTTATAGGAGTAAGGAAACACGGAGGCCGGAAAATCAATCCAAAGCTGTGCGGTTGAACACAAGAACTAGTCATAAAGTATTTTTTTTACATTAAATCCACACACGAAACCCTCAGAATAATATTTTCCCTTACGGCTTGTGTCAGTTTGTGTTAGCTTGTGTCAGTTTTCGGGGATGTTGTATGGAGAGTTTTAGGAAAGTACCTTCTGGGAAGGAAAGGTGTGTTAGGGATAGTTATGAGTTTCCAGGAGTGACAGACATTTGAATCATCCCTCCCACTGCGATTGAGAGAGTTCGACTGGAAAGGCCGAAAATTCTCCCTAAAGGGACCTATCCAGAACCAGTCCGTCATGCAGTTGGTGGGCAAACACATCCGCCGCCAAAATCTGACAAACCTCACGCCATGAACCCGGGTACCCTTGCAAAGTTTGGGGTGACCTATGACAGAGTTGTTGCTATGAGGGTACCCTTGCAAAGTTACTAAACGTAGCGAACTATTTGGTGTGACCTATGACAGGGTTGTTGCTATGACGGTACCCTTGCAAAGTTACTAAACGTAGCGAACTATTTGGGGTGACCTATGACAGAGTTGGTGCTCTGAGGGTACCCTTGCAAAGTTACTAAACGTAGCGAACTATTTGGGGTGACCTATGACAGAGTTGTTGCTATGAGGGTACCCTTGCAAAGTTACTAAACGTAGCGAACTATTTGGGGTGACCTATGACAGGGTTGTTGCTATGACGGTACCCTTGCAAAGTTACTAAACGTAGCGAACTATTTGGGGTGACCTATGACAGAGTTGGTGCTCTGAGGGTACCCTTGCAAAGTTACTAAACGTAGCGAACTATTTGGGGTGACCTATGACAGAGTTGTTGCTCTGAGGGTACCCTTGCAAAGTTACTAAACGTAGCGAACTATTTGGGGTGACCTATGACAAAGTTGTTGCTATGAGGGTACCCCTGCAAAGTTACTAAACGTAGCGAACTATTTGGGGTGACCTATGACAGAGTTGTTGCTATAACGGTACCCTTGCAAAGTTACTAAACGTAACGAACTATTTGGGGTGACCTATGACAGAGTTGTTGCTAGAGGGTACCCTTGCAAAGTTACTAAACGTAGCGAACTATTTGGGGTGACCTATGACAGAGTGGTTGCTATGAGGGTACCCTTGCAAAGTTACTAAACGTAGCGAACTATTTGGGATGACCTATGACAGAGTTGTTGGTTATGGTTATTTCTGGGGTGGCGGCACCTATATCCGCTCCCAAATTGAATATTTATTTGTTCTATTCAAATCTTGCTACGTGTTGTAACTAGCAGAGCCGTCTAAATACACGATTCTTATTTGTATACTATAACAAGTCAAAAATCATTAAATCTCCATAAACCTTGTAAAATACGAGTATCTAAGTAACCAAGATATTATTGGTTCAATACACTCAAACAAGCTAATATCAGTAATAATGCCAAGAGACGGCGGGCAAAGTAAAAAATATAAATTATTCAGTCTTTTTATATTCGGTCTAGGCATTGTGCACAATAAATACAATTCCGCAGAAAAAATGTGAAAATAAAATACAGTGATGAAAGTAATAACGCGATATATGACATATTTGACACAATACCAAGACCAAAATATTATAATCAACATTAAAATGCATTGTTAAAGTAGGTATATCAAATTATTTCGATCAAAATTATCATTTTAGCATCTCCAATAAAGTATCCTTGAATAGACCATGGGGTGTTCCTCAAGGCCTCATATTCGGACTTGATTTAAAAGTAAATCTCGGTTATTTAATTTCCTGTGATATTGATGATATTCCATTAACGATTCCAACTCAATAAGTTTCAAATAAATAAACGACCGACGCGCTATCAACACGAAATCAGTAACTGTCAGCATTTTGATATGTTTATTTTGAAAAATGCTATAGAAAATATTCTGTTTTCATTGAGATTCATCACATTATAATTCCATCGCTTAATATAAACACAGAAGAAGTTTTTACGGAGCTCAGTAATGGATTTAAATAAAATTTCTTCGATTTTTTTATAGGATGAAAAATCTGCCAAATAAATCAGACGCTTGTAAAATCGTAACTACGCAATAAACTGACATTGGCGAAAATTACATCAGAATAATTTATGATGACAAGTGATTATTTTCATAAATACGCGCAAAAAAACCGGATAATAATTTTCATGATTTCATCATATCAAAAAAAACTATTATGTTCAGATGTTTTAGCACTGGCGGCAATTACGTTTACGATCTGTGGTAGGTTTTTTGTTTTGTTTATTATTTAACCTTTTTATGAAAGGAATTAATCTTAACTACGATGCAGAGAACTTGTTCGGACTGTACACAAAATTATGTCGATTGGTAAGTTCTGGTATCAATAAATTTGGACTTTCTTTGTCAAAGTAACTAGAAAGCTACGTCATTTCCATAATGAGCTGTAGAGCTTTCGTAAAAAACCCTTCCATTATTTTATAAATAAATTAGAGTAAAATTTGTAGATATAAACAGGGTGTCCCGGGGTAAAGTGCAATAACTTCGGGGGGTGATTCTACATGATGGTAGCAGTAAAAAAGATTAATAACTTTTTCGAAATTCCAACTTTTTTCCTATTCAAAAGACGAACCTATTAAAAATCCTTAGTGTAAAGTACAAACTTAGCGATCAATTTAGTGTGAGTCAGCTGGCGGCAGCGAGTTGGAAGGTTGTGATTGCCCGCATCGTAATAGCTGAAAATAATAGTGTTGCAAATTTTATCTTTTTACCAAAGAAGTACCCTTAAAAGTTAAAAGTGGAATTTTGAAAAAAGTTATTTATCTTTTTTAATTACACTATCATGTAGAATTACCTCCCGAAGTTAATGCACTTTATCCCCGGACAACCCATATTTAAACACTGTAGTAAACGGTATACTATATTTAAACACTGTAGTAGACCGGTCAGTGGTTGAGTGGGCATCACGTTTGGGTCATTGTTGGATTATTCGTAACCCGGAAATGTTTGTCTTTCTTTAAAAAAAAAAAAAAAAACAGCAAGCCATTTAGTGATTTTTTTTTATTTTTTGAAACACTGGCAATGTGGCGTTAACAATGCCAAGCACAGCCGAACTTTACTAATAAAAATACAATTTATTCCGTTTCGAACTTCCTGGCTCTCAGTTGCTGTTTTTCTTTCTGAATATTATTTATGCACGTCATTGTGCATTCAACATTTTAAAATAAAGTGAATCTCTATTAACAATTAATTCATCTTCTAATTTAACTCCCGCGACACGTATAGAAGTGTTAATTTGGTAAGATTAACAAGCATACAACTATACATAAACAAAATGAATAATTGAAGTTCACCTAAGGTCGAAAGAGATTCTGATTAATAACTTTTTTTCAATATTTACCATTTCGGATAAAAATCACCCGCCACACTGGGAGCGTATTTTTTTTTGCTTGAACGGCATGTTTTTTATCAAAAGGAAATGAATATATAAGTACCTATTCAAAAAATCTCCTTTTTTCGAATATCCTATTTCAATTTCTCATTTTCTTGAATTTAAAATACATCTCTATCTCGGATTTTATATTTTCCCTTTGCAAGCAAAATGAAAATCGTTCTTCTCTTTTATTGGCGTTTACAGGCACTGAAATATTTTGTATCAATATTTAGAAAACCATAAAAAATACTCCTCATTTTTTAATATCTAAGTTCAGTTTTGAGTTCTATGTTTCAGATATAAAAAGGGAACGATTTGTGTAAAACACATTGGCGATAATTTACTACTTAAGTGGATATTACCAGAAAATACCGGAAATTAGTCCTTTTTAATTCAAATTCTAGACGTATTGACACTTTTTTTTACAAAAAAATATAAATTGGTTTTGAAAGATTGTTATTTAATCTAATACAAGAACTTTTAAAATTTTGAAAAACTAAGTTGATTTTTAATATACCAAGGTTATACCATTGGTCGTTGGCAGATTTGTTCAATTTTCAAACGATAGATTCTATTAAACAACAAAAATTTCAAATCATATATTCATACAACAAAATAAATCAATACATTATCTAGTAAACACAGTTTTCAGAATTTTAATTCTAGTCAAATTAAAATCATTTAAAAATTAATCCGAGAACGTGTTTTGTGACAAAAATACCTCAGTTTTTCTATTTATTTAAGGTCTCAAAAAATAAAATATTTCAATTTTTTTTTTAAATACTTACAAGAAGTCCACGATATTTAATAATTCATCATCGTGCGTTTTGAGCATTTTTATTGCTTACTTTACTTATTGAATGTAGGTATATATTAAAGCAAGTTTTGAATAAAATAAATCGATATTAAATTTTCAATAAAAAAATTTGATACGGGGAATAATCGATCTTTCTTATTGGAACCTCCCTGTACAGTTGCAATAATTTTTAAACCTTTAATCTCAGCCGCTGGTCGATTGCTGTTAACACAGAAATGATATTATATAGGATGGTCCGATGCTCTGTAGGTAAGACGCTTGCAGAGCGCGGTTGTAAAATGTACGCCCTAAAGTTTAAGTTTAGACTTAACGGAATTCAATACTTCGTTTGTTCGAAAGCACTGTGAAACAATATAAGAACGATGATTTATTCTTAAGGGATCTCATAAAAAATAAATAAAATACGGTCATTTCACTTACAGAGTATTTTCTTGAGAACACAGATTTGAACTTTGGGAGAAAGCAAAATTTTGGAAGTGGCCTTAATTATAAATCGTAGAAGTTCTGCAATAACGCAGCGGCTCCAATAATGATATCTTATGATTTATGATCAACCGGTCAATGGTTGAATGCACAAACGTGCATTTTGTTCCTACCCAGGCCTGTTGTGGTTTCAGTTCCCGTGCTAGATAATAACTTCATCACTGAAAAAGTAACATTTTCCGCTTATAATGATGGTGGCATGTGTATTCGTAACCCGGTAATGTTTGCCTTTCTTTTTACAAAGTGCATGTATTATATACTATATACTATCTTGGTGAATTTGTGTTTGATTTTAGTGTAATATTATTATTTTTTTTTAAATTTAATAAGGTTTTTATTAAGTTCTGCAAGTGTTTTCGTTTTTTATTATTGTGACAGCTGTTTCGTCTTACAAGGGCATTTTCAAACTGTGGTTTTCCACAATTAGACGACGATAGTTATACGACTTAAAATGTCAATTTTGAGAGTAAGTAAATTGATTTATTATCAGTTAAACCGATTTCCTGGGAAAATAATAGATTCTCCCCCATTAGAATTTTGAAATTTGTAAATGTGTTCTTAATTGTTTAATAATGACGTAGCTCCGTATATTGTTTAGGTTTTGTAAATATACTGAGAAGAGGGAAATATGTATTTTTTTAAACTTTTTTAATTAATGTTAAATTTGGGTCATTCGTTAGTCTAATTCTAACTTCGTCGTTAAATCTACTCTTCCATTTAGTAACAGCGTAATGTACAGGGCCCGCAGATACTTTAATGTTACACAACTGCTATCACTGTACAAATCGCAAGTGCGCCCCACTGTTGAATTTGGCAGCTACCTCTGGTCTGGAGCCCCACAATACTTGAAAAAAACCCTCGACTCTGTGCAGAAACGGGCAATCCGTTTGATAGACTCTCCCGTCTTAACAAACGGGTTGCAATTTTTAGAGCTCAGGCGTCGGGTGGGAATGCTAACCTTGTTCTACTGGTTTTTCAATGGAAGATGCTCCGAGGAACTAGAGTCATTGAGCACCGGTCTCTTCAAGACCCATGTTCACTCCTTCCTCTCCTCAATTAGACCCTCCACACAGCATATTCATAGATGACATAGGCCCTGAGAGAAATTATTTTCCTCGGGGCCTCCTGTGTGTAGTTAATGTAAAAAAAAAAGTATTCCAAATATTTTCAAATAACAAAAAAAAATCAAGTAAAACGATGTTTGTGTTTTAAAAAAAATAACTCCCTGGTTTCAAAATATTTTACAAATATATATATAATGGTACGTATATTTTAAAAAAGATGAAAAGGATCTTTTGTGTATTAAAAAGTTCATCTGAAATAAGAATGAAAGTGATTTAATATGTAGGTACCTCAACCCCGGGGGGTCCTTAAGAGATTGGTCCCGGGTTCTAGGGGTATAGTATTAAATATAGTCAAGTATTTTGCTCTGTCCGCTGCTCAAAGGAATGAAAATCTCGTCTAAGGTAAGAGGTTAGCAAACAGGTAGGTACCGCTCTTCTTAACCTTTAAGTACCGAGGTGCCGTTTTTGTTACATAAGACCGACGCGAGGTCTGCTAGACCACCATAGTTTTAATATAAAAAATACTGTATTTTTATGGATTTTTATAAAATAAATACGAATGTGCTTTAGACCACACGACTGAAGTAAATACTTCTTTAGGAATCTAATCTAATTTTCTTTCTGGCATCGAATAAAACCATTCCAATCATCAGTGTATAAGAATCTATATTGAAGATTCGTTTGGATTGTTACCAATCATCGTGACAAATCAGTCGTTTCAATGCACTGAGATCGCACACTCTAAATGAAAATTTGATTAATTTTATTATGGGAATTACGCCTAAAATTGGATTGTTGATTTAATTCTTACAAAGTTTAAAATAAATGCCAATACCCATTCCAAACTCATTACTTTGGATTTGAGCTCTGTTGGTACGATTAGATTTTGAGGAATGAACCTCAAAATTAATTTTTATTTATTATCATTCGCCTCCGTAACGTTCGGGATGCCCGATATTATGCCTCTCGTAAGTCAAGTCAAGCGTGCGTAAAAAAGTTTTTACTTAAAAAATTGCTTCTAAATGCTGTTTATATATTTATTATTCTTTAAATAAAATAAAATATAAAGATTTACTTACTTATTAATAATTATGGGCATTAAAATCACAAACGCCGATTTATTTAAAAATAAAAACTGGACTTTTACCTCAATCTAAATGTATTTTAATTAAACTGTTTTTTTTTTCAAAAACAAACTATTCTTAAAGTTAAATAACTAGTTAAATTATGAAAATAAATAAAACTTTAATAATCAGCAGTTTTAAGAAAAACCACAAGACATCAAGTTGTACGAAGTACCAAATATTACAAACAGTTTTTGCACACAGGCTTGTTGTATTGAAGGCACGCATGTTTCATGAAAGTGATACATTTGAAAGCAGTCTTGCGTTTTAATTTTAAGAGATACACATGATAGAGTTTTCTAGGTTGTTTACCCTCAATTTCATTTTCTTCCCTTACGTTTTCCAATACATCTGGCCCAAAAACACTTTTTATCGACGAAAGCAATTCCCTTGGTAGATCTGTTCAGAAAACACTAATATTTTCAATTGAAGTTACCCGTTTTATGCTCGAAGAGCCTGCCTAATTCAATCTAATCTAATCGACGTGTGGTCTGATAGACCACTCCCGATCTTTTCACAGCCATAACTTACCGAACTCGCAGTCGCCGACACTACCACTTTCCACGAGCGCTGCCGAGCGACTACTCGAGGAGTATAGAGAAGCACAGGGTAATACTACTACCCTAACATAGGTAACTGGTCTTTTCCAACGGTCCAGGTGTTTGTCAGACCACACGTCGGTACTTAAGGGTTAAACCTGGGAAACCATGTTTTCATTTCAATGTGGTCCAGTTAGTAATTTCCAAAGATTTTTCATGCAAAAAGTATCACTGGTATGAGGTCGAACTTACGCCATAAAGACATCGAAAGTGGTGCGTGGTAATATCGCACATCTACGTCTGATTTGTCTTCATGAAAACCGCGCACAATAAAAAACCAAACC
Organism: Limnephilus auricula; assembly: GCA_951813805.1. Classification (NCBI taxonomy): domain Eukaryota; kingdom Metazoa; phylum Arthropoda; class Insecta; order Trichoptera; family Limnephilidae; genus Limnephilus; species Limnephilus auricula. Next base: position 4,512,473 of record OX638409.1, on the reverse strand, counting down.
AAAAAATGAGTTTTGATAATAAAACCTGTGAAGTATCTACACTTACGAACGTTAAGGTCTAGTTGTTTTGCAGAATTTCAAATGTAACATTGTCATCAAATGCCATTAAAGAAGGAGTCTGGTCCAGCCGATCCAAAACTCGACTATTTATTGTTATCCAAAAATCTTTCTATACATGTGGAGAATACATTCAAAAAGTTATAGCATCAAATTCAACCTTGAATTATAGTTAGGAGGAGTGCATAGCAGCGATGTACCTGAAAAAAACCCTCGACTATGTGCAGAAACGGGTGGTCTGCTTGATAGATTCTCCCGTCTTAACAAACGGATTGCATTCTTTATAGCACAGGCGTCGGGTGGGAATGCTACCCTGTTCTACCGGTATTTCAATGGAATATGCTTCGAGGAACTAGCGTCATTGATCCCCTCGGCACCGGTGAATAGTCGGGACACGAGCTAAACGGGCGCCCAACATATGTACACGGTTGACATTTGTCACAGGAGAACGGGTCGCTTCTAGTATTCAACTCGTTCTTGTGTTCAACAGCTCGGCTGTGGAATGATTTGCCAGCCTCTATGCTTCATCCTTCCTACAACATGGGTCTCTTCAAGACCCACGTTCAATCCTTCCTCTCCTAAAAAAGACCCTCCACAGAACATCTTCAAATAGGCCCTGAGGGAAATTATTTTCCTCAGGACCTCCTGTGTGGAGTTATTGTAAAAAAAAAACAAAAAAAATAAATGTTTCAAGATATCGGATAAATTGGCAGCCAATGAAATACGAACAAACAAACAAACATTATTTTATATATATATAATAATCCGAAGTGCCGTATAAAACTTACCTCGTAAATATTGATAAATAAATAAATTTAAAAATAAAATGTTTGTCCAACAGTGATGTTTATATCATCACTGTTTTATTGTTAGTTGATCACCTTAATAGCTAAATATTTAAAACTAGTGGACCATACACAGTTCAATAAATGTTTGGTCTTATTCAAATTGCTTGATTTATTAAGTAATATTTTTTTATATAAAAATCTCGCATCACGATGTTTGCTCGAGATAAACTGAAGAAAGGCTTAACCGATTTTTATGATCTTTGATTTGTTGGATTTGTCTCCGTCCCCAATAGCAGAATAACGAGCCCTGGGGTTCTGAAATTTGCATAAAAAATTGAACTAAGTTAAACGCGAGTTGTTTGAAAAATGGGTGTATTTTATGGAGTTTAGCGGCAGGTAAAAAAGGCAGGAGGGGAATCTGGGAGAGGCGAGGGGAGTTAAGGAGAAGGGTTCGCGGGAGGGTAGACGAGGGAGGGGGGAAGGCGGAAAAGGTGGAAGAGGAATGCGTGAGGGGGGTCGTGAGAATGTGGACAGCGGGAGAGAGGAGGGGGAAGGTGAACGTGGAACGAGGAAGGGGAAGGTGACGCCAGAGGGGAAGAAGAGGCGGAAGGGGGGAAAAAGGCGGAAGGGGAACGGGGACAGCAACAGCAACGCGTGGCCGGTACATCTAGTAAAATTATTATATAACACCGACATACAAAGTAAATAATTACTTTCTATGGAAAAAAAACGTTCGTTTCTTTAAGTTCAAAGGAAGAATAATGCTTTTCGTCGGTACTAAAATCTTTTCCCGGAGTAAATAAATATATTTAAAAGTTCCACCTAAGTTTGTCAGTTGATCGGTTTGTGGTCACCCCGAGATTAATGGGTTCCATGGAAGGTCTGTTGATTTGCTTAGTCTGCTCAAGAGGGGTTGAAACGAAAAAAATATAGCGGAGATCCGAACCCGTTTTAGGGGTATAAATCTTAAGGGATGGTTTACAGCTCACTGAAAGAGTTCGGACTTTGCATTTCAGTATTAAATAAAGCTTGGATATAATCGAAACCCTCAAGTCAGGCCAGGACATAGAATCAAATCAAATCATTTTTTTGTGGTTAACGCAAAATGATCCCAATTGCTTTCAACCGTTTAGAACTAACGGGAGTAAGTATATTGTGAGATTGAGGGTAGTGGGAAAGGAAAAAAATAAGGTTTGGATGAAGGTTAGAAAGCGCCTGACTCTTCAGATCTAGTCACAAACACGACTATAGCCATTGCAAGCCATGTTTCGTGAGTTCTAAAACATTTTGCACTAATTATTTGGAGCCTGTGGATGAATTTGTGCATTTGGGAAGTATAGAGAAACGGAAAAGCTGATAGAGATTTTGAAAGAGGATAAAATAGCAGACTGAATGAGATTAGATTGTTATACAAAAAAATTGTCCAAAAAAGCGAAGATAGCTGTCTACTTTTGTCTGAGTAGTATGTGTGATAAAATAAGGGTAAAATCATATACGATCGTGTCAGAAATATGTATATTCGTAAAGTAAGATTGAGAAAGGGACGCTTAGATGACTTGGGTATGTAGAGAGAAGTAATGAGTGAAGTAGAATACATTATGTGACTGTGAATGGTAGAAGATGGCGGGGACGCCCGAGGAAGATAATATAGCAAGATCAAGTGAATCAAATACTTTAGTCGTGCTATGTCAGAGTCAGAATTGCAGAAGGTAGGTATGATACGATATATGAATGAAAATGAAGCAAGGGGTGCTTGCCAGGACCGAGATGTTTGGCGGTCCATTCACTCTGCCTACACTCCTGAGAGGAAACGATGTGATTTATTTATTTATTTGTACACGCCCAAATGGGGCTTTTACATATGGTGAAATTAATAGTATATTTGATATAATCCAGAAATAAAAGACATATAGCAATTAAATAAGTTGAAATTATAAGATTTTAACTTAAAAACAATAAACAGAGTAAAATATAAGATGCACGTTCATATAAATTTCGATACATATTGATGATTAGATAGTTAGATTCAATTATGAATGTTTTAATATCTTTTTACTTTTCATTGAACTGCCCTTTTAAATTCGTGTTCTTGTGTAAAAATAATTTTCATAATTGTATAATGTTGTCCTTCCCGAAATGAGTTTTATTAAACTCATTGGGAATAATGTATTATAAATAATTTTGTAATATACTATCACAAAAAAAGCTATATTTTACCAGGACAATACTGGTAATATCTTCCACTCTGAAAAACATTAAAAAATGTTTTAAGGAAGTAGTTTCCCATGTGAGATTGAATGGCTTATAACATAAATAATATGAGTATCGTCAATAAAAAAATTCACTGTCTTGGCCTGGCTTAAAGTGGTTTTGGATTATACACGATTAAAGGCTTTCATTCGAGAAACTTTGTTGAGAGCTTACTGAAAAGATGGATGGCACATTATGCTAGTACCTGTAAGATATAATACATATTGTGAACCTTGTTTTACATCCTCGTTTAGCTCCTTATTTCATATACTAAAAGGTATGTAATTAAAAAAAAAAAAAAAAACGTAAGGAGTTATAAGTATTTTTTTTCAATATGTTCAATATGATACGCGATGATAATTTTACATCTTAGATATTTTACAATTCTTTTAATTGAAAGCATTTGCTTTTGTACGGAAGAGGAGTGAACATAAATATAGTTACTGTTAATACTCAAATAATTCATTGTACATATTTATATATGTGAGCTTAAGAGGATACCTGGCGGTGATTTTTCCATACAAACGTATTCCCTATTTATCTCTCTGGATTTTAACCCTAGAGAAAATATTGTTTTTGCATAAAATAGATATCAATTACTAGCGTGTCGGTACTTTTTGTTTTTTTTGATAAGTTACTTTTTATAGAAGTTATGACCTTCCAAAAATCAATAAATCCAGACAATGTTTTTTTAAAAAAAGCAAAACGTACAGACATAGAATAGTTTTTTCTTATGTAGTTGGTAAAAAAAAATGGAAAATCAGTCCACTTTTGGAGGAGAAAAGTGGGGAATACAAAACCTCCATTTTAGTTAGGTGTCAGTGCATTGTCCCTTTCGCTCAATATCCGGTGGAGTAAGAGCAACAGTGACAGCAATATTTTAGTAAAAATCTATATCTGCACCACCGGGTATCATCTTAAGTCTGTAGTTAGTAGGTATATGTTGGTATGATAGAAAATAATAAAGATATACAAGAAATTTAATGTAGTAATAAAGTAACATTTTTATTTAGTGTAAGTGTTACAACTAAAAAATATATAAATAAGAATGAATATATATTTTTTTTTATTTCTTTTATATAATAAATAATATTATTATTCAATGTATAAAAACTGTTTATTATAAACAAGTTCTGCTTCGTAATTATAATTACAGCTGTTTCGCCATCTGAAGGCATTGTCAAACTTTGGTCAAAGCCTCTTACAGACGGTGAATTTATACTAAATCTAGATCAATATTTACGATGACTAATTTCTAATTTCTTAGTAAAATGACTGAAATTATTAATGGTTATTATTTCCTTAATTCTAAATTCCCAAATTGCATTGTTAAAATTCAACTGAAGGTCGCTATGCACTCTAATTATGTTGTTAGTCATTTGCAAATGATGACTCATGGTTTATTTATTATCCAGCCTAATTAAGTATTTAAAATTGGTTTGAACATATCTAAAAGCGCCCAGTATATTATATTTTTTTGTTCATTTATTAAAATGGCTCTAGGATTATTATTATGTTTATTAATTTCCAACTACTCTAGAAGATTAAGCTTACGTCCTTTATTTTGTATATGTAAAGGTGTTGGCTTATTATCATCGCTAAGTGAGTGATTCTCATCTAGGAGATGTTTGGCAAATTGTGCTTGTAATTTATTATTATTTTTGTATGTATTTTGAAAAAAGAAAGAATGTTATGGAAAATATAGGATATTTGTAAGATTAATTTAGGTGTCAGTAGTTTTTTTATTTAAGAATGTCTTTAAAAATTTTCTTGACAGAGTGCAATATTTGGGTTTTATCATTAATGCTTCTGATGTTTTCCATACTACTAATAATATGCTCACTAATGAATTATTGTCACAATTGGCTTCTATTTATCGTGTTAACAATTTTAGTCTCGGGTTTCCTAGAGTTTTAGCACAACGTTCAAATATTATTTATTACAAAATCGTCGTATTTGGGGCAGATTTTGCAAATCGCAAATAACTTTTCTTAAATTAATTTGTGTTTTGTCATATTAAATTAATAATAATAATAGTAAAATAAATTCTGGTTTATTTACGGCACGTTCCTAAGTGAAAGATACATAACAATCATAACCTGTTTGTTTAGATTCAAAATACTTTCAGTGTTAATTGTGGCGTAACTCGCACTTTTATTATATCTTATATTCTAGAAAAACGGGACAATCTTAAGCCGATTCAAAATACTTGCAAAACTTTCAAAGTGTTAATTGTTTTTTAACTCGCACCTACATATTATCTAACAATCTAGAAAAAATGGCACTTTAACCAGCTTGTTTAGATTCAAAATACTTACAAAACTTTCAAAGTGTTAATTGTTTTGTAACTCGCACCTACATAATATCTAACAATCTAGAAAAAAGGGCACTTTAATATGCTTGTTTAGATTCAAAATACTAGCAAAACTTTCAAACTTCTAAATGTTGCGTAGATCGCACTTATATTATATCAACAATATAACTAACAAAATTAAATTATGTAATCTTCTAGAGGGAATAATAAAGGTTCAGTTTTGATAAGGTCCCTATCTCCTGTTTTAAGGATGACCCTTTACCAAAACTTTCCGTAAGATAGCTGCCGGGAGATCATTACAATAATAACTGTTGGCAACTTCTCGAGGCATCTCAATTCCAACTTGAAAGTCAACCACGAACCCTCTGTGCACGTCAAACTAGTTTTGATTTACTATGCCCATCTCTCTGAACTATTAAATTGTCTGGCGAGATTAATTATACTCAGGGATGGTGAACCAATTGCTCGAAGTGTTTGTAAATGTTCTCTGATTTTTTAAACTTTTATTTTTGGGAAAGTTGGCATCAAATCTTTAATTATATAAAAATCATCATCATCATCATAATTGGCTCTACATCCCGTGGTAGGTCTTGGCCGCCCCAAGAGTCTTCCTCCACTCATCTCTGTTTTGTACCAGCTCTCTCCAGTTTCGAAGCTCCAAGGTGCACAGGTCTTTGAGGACGTTGTCGCTCCATCTTAATTTTGGCCTCCCCAGGCTCCTTCGCCCCACAGGTCTAGATTTTAGCAGAGACTTTGGTGCTTGATGCTCGGTCATTCTCTCCTCATGACCCAGCCACCGAAGTCTTCCCAACTTAATAAATGTTGTTACGTTTGGTTCCTTAAACAGGGTATAGAGCTCATCGTTGTAACGTCTACGCCAAAATCCATTTTCTAAGACCGGGCCGAAGATACGCCTCAAAATATATACACACAATAACAAAATAATAATAGGGTATTTCCACGTATTTTTAATTTAAATTAAGCAAAAAATTACGATAATTATGGCATTTTTAGTTTTTTTTTTTTATGTTGACGAATAGATTTTCTACAGCGAGTCTAAGTTTCCCATGTTTGATATACCGCCAAAACCGCATTTTGGGGCGGGGTTATCGTGTGACGCCATGAGCGTCGGCCAGCTTGGGCATTATTGGAAAGGTAATTTGTTGTTTGTTGACGTGCGTATTTGGTGCCCTTGCCAATCACGGGCCGTTTTAGTTTGTCGGATTTTGATATTTTTTTAAATTAATAAATTTGAATGAAAACATAAAAAACAAACATTTTTAGTGGGATGATTAAAATCCGAAATTTAAATACGTACGTAATGTAAACTTATTCTAAAATAATTTTTATATTTAATTTTGTATAATTGTTTTTTACGATTTTTTTAGGTAATTAATCACCTCTCTATTTAATAATATTTTGTCTATTGTTCTTTTTATATATACTTGTTTGTTTATTTTGTTATTGTTTGTTTATTTTATTATTGTACGTAATGTAAACTTATTCTAAAATAATATTTATATTTAATTTTGTATAATTGTTTTTTACGATTTTTTTAGGTAATTAATCACCTCTGTATTTAATAATATTTTGTCTATTGTTCTTTTTATATATACTTGTTTGTTTATTTTGTTATAACGAAGAAACCATCGGTTTTGAAACATGTAGATATTATAACTTGTGAATAGTGGTTGAGACAAAGTAATTTGTTTTATTTGATTAAAACAAGCTTCTGCCCGCGACTACGTCTGCGCAGGATTAGTACTTATATGTTTACACGAAAATTCTTAACCTATTTATTTAAAATATCTACAATTCTTGATTCGATTCAAAGTATGAGGCTAGTACTTCAAATAAATTCACTAATTTTCTATAAAAGAATTTTGACTTAAATGAAATTTGATTGTTCTTGCAAAATGTCATTCTCAAATTTTGACATCTTCTAATAGATAATAATTATTATTTATAATATATTAAAAATAGCTAGCTTTATAAAGCCTATATGTTATTCTGACGTACGAACTATATTATTTTAAACTTTCATTAAAATCCATTCAGTAGTTTTTGCGCGAAAGAAAAACAAACACACATACATCCATACAAGCTTTCACGATTATAATATTAGTAAGATGATGCCACAAAGTAATTTTGTAAATATTGAATGAAAATATTTAGCTTCTCTGAAGATATTTATCATTCTCCTTACGAGTCTGTCTTTAACAAAACGTTGAAATTAGTGCAAACGACTTTTGAATTCTGTGTCTGTGATTGTAAAGCCATGTTGAGTTTTTTTATCAGCAAGATGAATGCGTAAATTTAAAACATTCCCAACGTTTCATAATTTTTATCGCTTTATTTTTAGTTGACTTACCATTCTGGCAGACGCCTCCATTATAAGATAAGTTCGTTTATTTATTTACGTTATTTTTAATTCGCACATGTGTCCGATAAATGTGTCAGGAAAATCATAAATTTCCCAGAGTTTCAGAACTAAACGAATCACAAAGCCATTAGCCCAAACGCTCTGGATTGAGATTAATTGCCATCGTGTTTAAAATATTAAATAATTTTGTGATGAAATATCACTAATGCTGCAAGGTTAATTATTTTTGGTATATTGTTTGTTTTTTATTTAGGAGCTAAAGTAATCTATTATATATGGCATGAACCGTATGTGGGTGATTTTTTTGTAAAGTAATTTGTAGGTTAACACCCGTAGCCCTATTATGGATAAAGTAAGCATTGGAAGTGGCTGCCCCAAACTTGTTTATGGAAGGTAATGATTTATTCATGTTATATTTCATGTTAATGTTATGCTAAAGTATCAATATTATCATTAAATTGTGATCACTTTATTTAATTTCTATTTTAGTGTATAAAACTGACATAATGCCAAAACGTTACGTTTTTAACCCCTTAGGCCTCGAGCATATTTTGTAAGAATATCCAAATACATGGAATATTTATGAACTTATCCAAATTCAATATATTTTTGAAATGTTATGAAATACGCTTTCAAATTTCATTATTAGAAATAAACATACAATTATTATATAATATCATCCAAGATTAACACTTATAAAATAACATTTCATTTCATTTTCATTTCCGGCAACCCGGGCGTTAATTTAGTTAAAATAATATTTTATAAACAAGTAAGTTACCCGCCTCACTAGACGATGTCTGTTCTGAGACGGGCAATGATTCAGACATTAAAAAAAAAGATAAAAATGGTGTGAAACCAACGTGTAAATAATAATGATTTTTGGAGAATACTTTGCGATATATTTCTATCGAGGGAATTTCAAATAATTACCGCTTTGGCGTTGGGAATGTATAGATACTATCTTAAAGAATAACAAATATTTTTTAAGAGTTTAAAAACTTCAAAAGTTTAAGAAAATAATTAATTTAGAGAGCCGCCTCTTAAGTAGAAAAGGAGTCTCCCTCTGGGCAGCTCAGGTCGTTATTAACCTTTTCGTACCGGAAAGAAAAAAGCACACATGATCCGAAGGGGGGTCACTCGGGGCCCCAATTTGTTTCGCTTATTAATGGGTGTTATGACAACATTTAATGTTTTTTTTTTGTAATAATTAAAGAAAAGTATATTCAACATATTCTAGTGATAATTTTGTAAATCGTTCGAAAAATAACGTTATCAATAATATTCTAATGAAAATAGACCATAACGCATATTTTTTCATAGAAAACAGAGAAGGCGGGATGATAGCAAGCATCACTCTTTATTTCCGATTCTCGACTTGTGATTGGCGATTACAGCGTCCGCAAACTTGGCTAGTTTGTTGCGTAAACTGGTAATGCAAAATGGTAAAAGCGATAATAAAGAAGCTAGCGTGACTCATTTCTATTAAAATGCAACATTTACCCATCGGCTACAAGCGCGGGTTTGTTATTTGAAGTCCGGTATATGGTGGGGATACGAACGGGGAAATATCTCGCGATCCCACAATACGAGGTGGGGCGGGGTAATTTAATATCTAAAAAAGTAGTACTTTTATATACATTTTTTAATTGCAAATCAATAACTGAACAGTGTTTCTAGGATTACCTAAATTATTGAGTACGTGATTTAAAAAATCACTCAGAAACAGGGGAAAACTCTAGTTAGTGTAGATGTGTAACCCCGGTCCGGAGTGGAAGTGTTAAATAAATATTTAATTAACCATTCGGATTATGATCAAAATGACACTGCTAAACTTCCGAGATTTCAACAAGAGTAAACCTGAAAATAAATATGTTGTTGTGGAAGGCTTTGAAGTTGGAGAAAGGTTTTCCTTGTCCGCCGATTGGTCAACTTGAAATACACAGCTTTCAGTTTTCAGCCGCCGAAACTTTCTGTGCTGAAACCTCCAACAAAGGTAAACTTGTAACTTTTGCGAATTAGGGTTGAAATTGGGCCGCGGGAGCTTTTTGAAATATCTGTGTACATTTTCTAACTACAACGCATGTCTGGAGAGGCTTATTAATAGCATATTTTAATTAATTTTAATGTGCTGTTTTAAGCGGGTTATATTCTAATTAAAACACTGTTTAATTGTTTTATAATAAGTATGAAGATAGTTCAGATGATTAGTCAAACATCTCCAAACACCAAGTTTTGAGATAATGACCAAAGCTATGTTCGATTTTTTGCTATAAATCAAATAATATTTACAAGGTTATAAGCAATAATTATTAGCCTGAAACACTCATCCATATTGAAAAAACCTTCCGAGAAAAAGTAGATGTCGCCGACGGGACTCGAACCCGCACTCCTTTGATTGCCGGTCAAGAGCCCGCCAAATGATTCAATAAATAGTGTTTCATTCAACAATTACAGCTTATTACATTTTTTCAACTGCAAACAACCAACTTTATTTTTATACGGGAAAGGCATGTAAGTGCTTACTATCCCACTAGATGGCATCGAGATATATTAAGCTCTTGGCCGGCAATCAAAGGGATGCGGGTTCGAGTCCCGTCGGCGACATGTATCTTTTCTGGGAAGTTTTTTTCAATCTGAATGAGTGTTTCAGGCTAATAATTATTGCTTAAATTAATTGTTACCCTTTGTGCTATGCATCAAAAATATTGTCTTAAACATTAGTTTATCAATTAAAAATAATTTACAAGGTGTTTTTAATAAATATACTATAAAATAACACAACTGATATTAACGGTCCGGTGAGACATTTTGAAATACAAGATTTCACTACGATTTCAGCACAAATTCTTGCAATAAATACTAATTTATTAGCCCTTTTTCACGACTTTTCCTTTAAAAGTCTTAAGAACTGTATGCTTATTGTATTTTAAATATAAAATGCTATGAAACATAACCGGTTTCGTTTTTTTTCCATTTTTCTAGAAACAAGAATATTGTTGGATACAACATTATTCGGGGCAAGGGCTCAGTTCGTAAAAAACTAGTTTTAACTAGAGAAAACGCTTTATAACTAAAAAGATTTTTTACTGTACCGTATTAAATGTATTATGTATAATTTTTTTTGTATTTTAAAATGGAGGCCTCAGCACGGGTAATGATAATCACCCTGTGAGGCCAACATTACTGGATTGTACTGTAAAATGTAAAATATTGTACCATAAAATAAAAATAATAGACGAGCGCATGGTTGTGAACTGTCTGTTTACATTGGACTAACTGAGGCTTTAAAAATTTCACGTGAATTTTTTTTACGACCGGATACAATCCTTTATGCTGCGCACTCCTGTTCAATTCTATTCACAATCAATATGCCCAAATCAAAAATTTCAACGCGCTCAAAGACGAAGCCTGAAATGAACATGTTTCAAATCTGTATGCGCCATTTTGCTACAAGCATAGTATTTTACAGAGAATTATTTACAGCAGCGTTTTTTTTATGACACTAGCTCCACACAGTAGGCCCTGAGGAAAATAATTATCCTCAGGGAAAATAATGGGCTTACGTCATCTTTGGGGACGCTGTGTAGCGTGTATTTTGAGGAAAGGAAGGACAGGAATTTCTGGGAAGGAAAAAGGTATGAGGCGTGGGTAGGAATCTGGGGGTCGGTGTTTGTAGGAATTCCAAACATATGAATCCATCCCTCCCACTGCGGTTCAAGGCGATGTTCCGGGAGAGTCCGGCTGAAGAGATCAAAAGGTTTCCCTCAACCAGTCTCTCCCGATTCGGCCTGCCACGCAGCTTGTGGGCCGATGCATACACCCCCCAAGACCCGAAAAAACCTCAACGTTGCGAGAAACATTCTCAGTACACTTTTCATGAGATATTTTCAGTCTAAAAAGACCGAAAAAGAAGGAAATTATAATCATTGTAAAATTATATTTTTTTTGTGCATTATTTACCAATATCAAACGTAAAATCAACTTAAAAAATACTTTTAATAATATTTTTTTTATGAGAAAAACTCGCTTTTTAACTTTTGCTGGGTATTCCCAGCAATGTAATATATCATTGAAGAAGAAGATAACAATAATAATTTAATTTTTAATAGGACGCAAAGGCTGAATTGGATAAAGCGTATATACCAGTTCGACGTGAGGTTCTGGGTTTAAGACCCAGTTGCGACCATTATCTTTTATTATTTTTCTGTGTCTTGTTCATTTTCATATTTTAAATAAATCAGATTATTTATGTTATCTTCTTCTGCAATGATATTTTCATAATAAGTAGGAATGGAAATCAAACGAATTTATTTACATTGTCGATTAAAACTTATCCGCTTTTACATACATTCCATAGACATTTAGTTTTTTTTTTATCTTTGATGAATTTTACACACTCTCTGCACAACTCTTTAGCGACACTTTATTATGTTTTGTATAAGGTAGGTATACCGTATTCCCTACACTTATGGCATGTTGTATATAAATATGCCAGAAGGCAAACTCTCAGAAATCTACTGTCGTGGTATCAAAAAATCAAACTTGCAAACCGATTTTTCTATTAAAAAATTTGCCCATTTCATCGGAAATTAGCTTACACAAATTTAGTATTTTATTTAGTAGATTTTTCGTCGATTTGATGTCGCTTCAACATCACCAGTAAATATTTATTAGCTCTACGTATTTTATTTGACATACAGCTTCCTCTTTGTAGAATCCCATTAATTTATTTTGTGGCTTGTTGACTTTGGGGTTGTTTTTTGACAGTATCATAAATTACACACATGTTTATCATTAGCTGCTTTTATATTTCCTAAACAATCAATATTTATAAAATATCGTGATATTTATTGAACGGATCACAATATTTATCACAGGTGTCTAGATTCCTAAATTCCGTATCGTAAATCCACAGATCGTGATAAATATTGTATGATACACTTTCAATATTTATCACGATCCATAACACAATCCGGATTCCCGAATTCAAATCAATCGACATTTGAATGTAGAAATTCTGTGATTTATATTATGATCTATACGCTAGCCTCCACGTTCAATAAATTTCACGATATTTGATAAATATCGACGGATCACAATAATTATTGAACGTCTAGGGTAGCATTCCGATCCACATTGATGGATCACGATCCGTCAATCGTGATAGAACGAGCAGCCTACGCCATACGGCACCGCGACGGCACAAAAAGGCAATAGGCATACGTTCCTTAACACAATAATACTGCGGTTCTTTCTTAAACACTAATTAATGGTGAGACAAAGGATGAGACAATGAAGTACGTATGCCTGCTTCCTCCATATGGAAAAATTAATCATTTTCTTGCCTTTCCCTCACTCGTATTAAAGAAATGAGATGGCGCGAGCCATTCCCGTCACCGCATCGTGCCGTTTCAGCCAATCAGCGTTATTCCAAAAATTTTATTGTTTATTGTTTTCATGTAAAATCCCACTAGAACGTTAATGAATAATAAATACAGAGTCCATAATTTCCGCACTTTGCAATTTCGCAATTTGATTCTATACTTTACCTCCAATAATACATACATATATCAAAAACAAGTCGCTTTTGTTTGAAAAATTAAGGAGCATTTTGATAAAGATAAATTTCTACCCCTAGCGTTGCTGTCACTAATGAAACACAAGCCATCTTCTGGATGTCTACCTAACCTAGATAATCAAGTGTTGTGTCAATAAATGAACTCACACCGCCATCTGTTAGAAACTTATGGAACTTACAAATAATTTCAAATAATTGTCCCATAAAAAAAACATTTAATTCGCAATAATAAATATTGAGGTCAAATAATGGAGGTAAATCCTATATTTTATGTTGGACCAAATTACACGCAGTAAACCAAATTTCAACAAAATCGGTTAAGTAGTTTCCGAGTTTACCTCGGACGAACATTGTGACGCGAGATTTTTATATATAAAGATATTACATCCTGCGTCCGTGTACTACATGCAAAATGACTGTCGGACGCAGGATTGTATAAAAGTGACATATTAGAAGACGCCTTACATAGTTTTTTTAATTGCATCTGGACTAACGAAATTATAACGAACCAGCGCAACCATTACGAAAATACATGTAAAAAAAATTACTATCTATATGCTTTAGAAATTATATAAATATATATTTTATTAAATGCGTATGTGGAAAGAGTTGGGAGATTTTTATATATCAATAAGATATTACACGTGTTCAATCCTGCGTCCGTATACCATACGCAAAATGACTGTCTGACGCAGGATTGAATGAAAGTGACCTATTAGAAGACGCCTTACAAAGTTGTTTTTAATTGCATCAAAAAGAACGGAATTATAACGAACCAGCGCAACCATTACGAAAATACATGTAAAAAAATGACTATCTATATGCTTTAGAAATTATATAAATACAAACATATATTTTATTAAATGCGGATGTGGAAAGAGTTGTGAGATTTTTATATATCAATAAGAAATTACATTTGTTCAATCCTGCGTCCGTATACCATACGCAAAATGACTGTCTGACGCAGGATTGAATGAAATTATTATTAGAAGACGCCTTACATAGTTGTTTTTAATTGCATCCGAAATAACTGAATTATAACGAACCAGCGCAACCATTACGAAAATACATATAAAAAAATGACTTTCTATATGCTTTAGAAATTATATAAATACAAATATATATTTTATTAAATGCGGATGTGGAAAGAATTATATTTTGGCACCCAGGGTTCAACCTCGGCACTGCGCCAAAAGCAGTGAGCCAAAATTTTGGTTTCGTTTGTAAATATCCATCAATTTCCAAAAATTACCTAAAAAGGTTAACCACAAAACCAGACTCGACGCATAAAATCACACTTTCAAACCAAAATCTATTCGGTATTGGTTGTTTTATTATATAAGCATAAAGTAACCATAATAATATCAAACAAACCAAATAGCGAAACCACCGGTGCTTGTTCAGGTACCCAGATTGTTTGTTCAAACTTCCAAAGGGCAAACTACATCAATCAGATAATGGATTATACTTCGTTGAAAATCATACGAAATGTTTTAGAAGTTCTAAAGCAGGGTTACCGCAATTTTCTCTCAGCTTTAAGACGCATAAATGTATGTTATAAAATATACAAAATTAATTTAGTACGCATTGTTAATCAATAATAATTATTATTAATAGTTTAAATGAATTACATTTTTATTTGTTAGTCGCTGTTTTATTGATAAATTCAGTCAGATCAAGATTTCACATACAAAAAAATGAGATTTATTAATCGAGAATGCTCGTTAGAAAGAAAAATGAGTTTTCTAACTTGTCGGGAATGCTCGTTAGCAAGAAAAATGTTTCCAACGTACAACTCCTTCGGAAGTTGGATTGGATAACATCTATTAATTGGATAACTCATAATATAGTTACACTACTCAAAAAAATTGTAAAATAAAAACTGTAGTGGATTATACTAGATTTGATTTATTGATTTCCGAATTCTTGTAATTTTTTTAAGAAACCAATTTGTGAGGCGGGTATTTGAATTTGGGAGGCAGGAATGGCAACCATTTTTTTGGATCTACTATAGATTACCCCAAGTGGTTTGCTACGTTTGGTGACTTAAAAGGGTTCGTCGGGTGAGGTATATTCAGGTCCAGGCGGCGGATACGCTTGCCTACTTGAGAGAGGCCGGTTTATGGAACCAAAACTTTGACCTCTCCAAATGCAGCAGGAGGGATGAATTCATACGTCCATCACCCCTGGAAACGATGGCTCCTATATTCCTAACCACACCGTATACATTTTTTCTTTCCTCAAAATTATCTCCTTTGTTTCCTTAAAAAGGACCCCCCACACTACATCCGCAAATATTACACATGCCCCGAGAGAAATTCTTTTCCTCAGGACATTCTGTATTTGGTAAATGTAAAACAATAGATATAATTTTCTTTCCTATATTTTTATCTGCAATATATGCAGTAGTAACTCCTCTAAATGTACGGACAGGTTTGTTGGTATTTGCAGTACTTTATTCAAAGTATCACAATTGCGTAATAATAAAAAATAAGACATTTGTAGGTTTCAAAATACCTGACAATACTTAAAACCTCCTTCTACCGTTCTTGAGAACGGAAAGTATTGCCTGTACAGTGATGGAGGACTTAGTTAGCAGACGATTAAAACCCGCGATGCGGTGGGAACTAGACGCATTTTTTCGTTTGCCTTATTTGTATGATAACCGAAGCCATAACTTCCTATTAAATACGTTTAAGAGCTCAGAGGGCAGGTATTTTTTTATAGTGAATACCTCACAAGAGTCCCAACTGCTCCCGTCTGGAGCCAGTGAGACCATGGCATCCCCAATTGGGGTATGTCATGAGGCTGAAGGTAAGTGGGAAAGGGAAGGAGACAAGGAAGAGGAAGGTGGGGAAGTACCTGGCTATTCAGATCTTTTTTTTTTTTTTTTTAAAGAAACTAAACACGGCTAAAGCCATTTCAAGCAACGTTTCAATTCTGAATGGTGGTCTTACACAAGGGCGATACTTCCACTATGTACCTATATACTATATATTATTTTAAATAATTAATTGTGAAATAACACAAACCAATAAAATAAAATTTATTTGCGCACGCCGGGTTCGAACCCGCGACCTTCGGAATGGCATTCCAAAGCCCTACCGATGGACTACGCCGGCCGTCAAAAACGTATTCGCTCAAGGGGCATTGTAATAGTTAATACAAATGAAATTTTGAACTGACCGAATTAAACAACAAAATACTGAACTAATAAAATTTCAATAGCAGCAATGTGCAAATTCTTTCAAAATAATCCCCTAAAAAGTATTACATCATAACTATACATAATTAATAAAATATTGTGAGCCATGTGGTTATAATAATTGCCATTATAGTTTAATAGGTTGATTAAAAATTAGGATAAGTACTTAGCTACTTGTACCATTCTTAGCAGTAATAATAAAATTATGATTACATAGTAAAATCTATCTACAAGGTAACTAACCCAAGTTTTATTTGGTACTTTGAAAAATAATATAGCAATGTTTGATAATCAACACGAACGACCCCTAATGTGATATGAAAATTATTGTCTTATAAATAATAGTAATTTTGTAAGTGCCCTAGGATAAAAAAATGATTTTCAAGATTACTGAAAGTTTTTGAAATAAGACTTTTGGACGGAAGTAACATTTTAAAGCGGAAATGACGAATAACAAAACTTCAGAGCAAACTCAAACGTCAAACGTCACCCGTTTACTTTTGTTTACTAATGTATAAGGTAAGTTCAACAGGTTTTTGTTATGTTTTGTTGATTATTATATGATTAAATTAAAGATTTTAGTTGAACCCACGTTTGCTCTTTTCTTATCCTTTTTTTATTATTTTTGATTTTATTTGAAGATAATTAATTCTATCAACCACAAAGAAAGAATTACAAAATGTATTAAACCTTAGAATTCATGTACATAACTATGTCTGTACGCATTTATGTACCTCCTACGTCTATCTGTCTCGACACAGATATCGTAGTGAGACAGGCATCAAGAAAGCACTGTAACCATAGCTTATATAGATTTTATTTATTTATTTGTTTTTTAAGACATTCACAGTACATTATAATACAAGTTGTAAGATATGTTAAATAAATTACATGGTTATAGAACCTATTACGTTAGTCCTTAGAATGTCATTAGGTAATTTCGCCTTAAAAAACTTAATTAATTATGATGAAACTGATGATAAGAATTTAACATCGGATGACTAATAAAAACAAAAGGAAGAATGTGGGTAAAGAAAAAAATACTTTTTTAAATCAAGAATTATATGCTGACTAATTTTGACTGATCGTTTGAATTATGTATTTGATTAAAGTTTAATAAGATTTAAGTATAAGTTGTTAAAAATAATTTATATCAAGAAAATAAATTTTATAATTTGGTTTTGTATGTTTGCAAGGAATCATGAAGAGTGGAATAATTTTTCGTAATGGGTATAAGTTGTGTTTGCTCGATTAATTGGTGAGTTATTTGCTGCAGTAGTGTTGTAGGCTTCTATATTAAAAAGGGAAGTGTGCCTGGTACGCTTTACTATATATAAAAAAAAAACAATGACCAATAGTAATTAATAAATAAATAACATAAAAATAAAGTACTTGGCCGTCCAAGAAACCTTATAACATGTCTGAAAGTATCTATCTTTGAGAAAAAACATAAATATAAAGAGCAATAGGTAAAATCCTTCATGGCTTTGCTCGCCAAAATAATGGCCCAACAAATGTATTGGAAAATTGTTCACCATATCTTTATCTTGATCAGCAATTTGTCAGCGAAGTCTCTGTCTTTAAAAGCCTTTACCCGACCCCTACGAACGCAAATCGTGTAAATCTAAACGATAAACTTATTCAAAGAATGACCGGATACATTTCCCGTAAGTTCGAAGCTGTTTTAAAAAAATTTAAACATAAGATTACAAAATTGACCTACCTAAATTCAGTATAGATCTCTATCCTCTTGTTCGATGAAAAACGCAAAGAAATATTATAGTCGGGGGTGTGTCTTGGCCTCCGCCGAACCCGCGAGACTTATTCACCGAACCCCTGGGGTTCGATCGAACCCAGGTTAAGAACCACTGTGTTAGAGGGAGCGCACTAACATAAACTTAACAATAAAAACCATTATTATTAATAGACTGAAGCGAAAATATGTAATAAAGCATTACTTATTAAAAATAGATTTTATTTATCTCTCGACAAATATATTATTTGTCGAATTTGTTTTGCTTATACAGTTTGTTAATGCGCTTATTTGGAGTAAAAAATGATACGAAGTTTCGATCTCCGGTGACTTTTTCAATGCCTTTAAAAAAAAAAATTCTTCAAAATCAAACGAATAAAAATTCTTCCTCACTCAGCCGAGTAACCGAACAACTTCTTACTCTGACCCAACTATCCAACACCAACAATTTTAATGGTATTGTAGAAAAAAAGAACCATAAAATGTCACCGTAGAACAAAATTTTATTTAAATTTTTACTCCAAATAATCTCAGGAATCACTGGTAATTGTAAGTCAAGTACGTTCCTTAAGATGATAGACTTCGCTTTTCGGCCCATACAGAAAGGACGCCCGGGAAAAAACACTTTTCTACATCGAAAATTGCACAAAATTAATATATTTTTTATACTGCCTTTTAGAGGGTGAAAACTATGTCGGTATGTTTTCGAATTTTCGATGCGTTTCGTATTAACGTAAACATTCACTGTCAAACATGTACGATTTATCAAAAAAATATTATTTAAAGTAAAGTGCTGCTAACTCAACTCTCATAAAAAATTATAAAGTTATAAAAAGCTACCGACGTAGCTTCTTCTTTCTAAAAAATATATATTTTTTAAAATTTCAATTTCGTGAAAGTTTCGGTGTAGAAAAGTGTATTCTCCATAAACCCCTTTTCTCATTTGTCTCATTCGCACATTTCGCATTCGCATGTATTGTAAGTGTGCGTGAGCTTATTGTGAGCGGGACAGAATGACAGACGCGGGCGTTTCGCGTGTGGTTCAAAGTCTAGCCTCTTAACACCCTATATAACATATTAAATAAGGGAAACAAATGTGTCTTTTTCAAGCAATTTTGTTTTGTTTTGTGTATACCGTATATTCGTTGTTTCTATCCTGTAATAGATTTTTATTAATAATGAATTTTTATTGATATTTTTTAAATCAATTATAAATTTCTATTAATATTTTGTAAGGAGCACTAAAGGATTAGTTTTAAGTTTATTTCAGTTAAGCGCACTTGAAGTGAAACCACACAAAACTGCGCAATATAAATGTAATGTTATTATTATTATATGAAATTAATAAAAAATTAAATACTTTACCATCCTCTTAATATTTACACGTTATTAGATAGAAATTCGGAATGCGGGGATCTTAAGATAGAATAGAATCAAACTCTTATACTGTTTATTCCCACTGTTTCCTGAAAATAGATGCATCACTATGATGAACATTTAATTACGCTTAGCTTTAAATATATTGATCGTTTTATGAACTTTCTAAAAGTGGACGCGAACGCATTAAGTGGTCCATTTCAAATACCTATTGAATTTGCTAAATATATCTCGCAATACCTGCAATTAATTACCAGTGAATCAACAATATTGAAACATTTATTGTTTTATCTAGGTGTTACGATGAATAGATTACCGTATTATTGAATTCACAGTTTGTATATTTTTATATGACGGCCTTTGTGTAGAGCAGTCTTTCTCAAAATGGGCGATAACGCCCCCTTGTCGACGCTGGAGGCTTTTTCAAAAGAAAATTAGGGGGCGTGAAGGAAATCTATAGGGGCGGCGGCAGACAAATTCTATGTATAAAAATCCTATGTAATCTACACACGACACCAATTGAGATGCGATTTATTACTCGAACGCATGGAGTCCCGTATAGACCGTTAAATTAGAGTCGCTTACGAATGTAACAATGTGGATGCAGCTTTGCATTTTCTGTACATAGTCCATGCTTAAACAAAACTATTTTTTTGAGTACCCAACAATAGTTTCAATTGCTCCCTTCTGGATCCAGTGAGATTAATTGGGGTATGTTGTGAGGCTGTAGGTAATAGGGAGGGGAAGGAAACGTGGAAGAGAAAGGTGGGGAAGAACATTGCTATTCAGATACAGTCACCAAATACGGCTAAAGCCTTCCAAGCAACGTTCCAATTCTGAATGATGGTCTTACACCAGGACGATACTGAGGGTATCTTCCACTCTGCAACGTGCCGCAAATTTAACACTAATAATTAATTAATTGTGAAATAACATAAATTAATCTAATACAATTTATTTGCGCCCGCCGGGTTCGTATCTGCGACTTTCCGATTGGGAGTTCAGAGCCTTACCCCTAAATAGAATTGTCTGATATTTTTCATGCAAATTTTCAGTCTGTCGCGTCGATCCCACCCCTATCCGAAATTCTTTAACGTTATTTAAGGCTTGAATGCTTGGAGACCCGTATAGATTAAAAACCCAGAGTCAACATTTTTTCATCTGAGAAATAGGATATGAGTCACATCCTATCTATCCTTTCCGTGCGATAATGCATGCATAAAAATTATATTTGAAATAGCTGTTACTAAGATACGAAACAGATGGTAGTGTCACAAGGTTAGTTAAGAGATATAATTGGCATTAGATATTTTTATTAAATCTCAATGTGGGCGATGGTCAAAATAAGTTTGAGAACCTGTGGTGTAGAGCATACCTACTTCAGAGGCTGTGGCTTGTGTATAGTAAAACAGACAATGGATTCTTATTTTCACAGAAATTTTACAATTCATCAAATTTCAAAGTACTTAAATGATAAAGATTTTTTTATGTAAATACTGTCCAAACTATCCCAACCGCCTAGATCCAGTGAGATTATGGCATCCCCAATTGAAGATGGGGAAGAGGAAGCTGGTCATTAAACACTGCGAAAGCCAATTAAAGCAATGTTTCAATCCTAAATGGTCTGTATGGATTATTACACTCTGTAACGTGCCGCAAACATTCCTAATGTATTATTTTTTTAATTACTAAATTAGGGTTCCGTGAAAACTCAACAAAGTGGCATTTCAACATTTCTTTGAAAAGTCATTAAATGTTATGAAAAAAAAAAATTAGCCCATAATCTAACCTGACGTTACCCCTTTAACCATTATTTTTTTAATTTTTTTTACTTCTAATGACATTTCAAAGCAGGAATTGAAGTTTCATGATTCTGAGTTGTCCGATCACCTAAATTAAATAAAGTTTTTCTTTTCTTTTTTTCAATTAAACAAAGCTGGTGATTTCTTATTGCATAAAAAACAAAAATTTATTCCTTGTGAATATATATTCAATAAGTTTCAATTTAAATTTCTAAAATATTTATTATTCAATCGTTCTTTCTCAATAGCTTGGGAGAAGCGATCCATGTTAATGGGTTTAAAATTCAAATTTCGAAAGGAATAATTGCGTTCTGTTTTCAAAGATCAGCTTCCACTTCTAGACACCAGAGTTACAATTTGAATTATTGGCCTTAAAATAGCATTTCAATTTCACGCAAGTTTTCAAGATGTAAAACGATTGAATATTTTTTTTTATAATGTTCTTAATAAAATTAATTCTTTCTTTATTGTCTGGCTTGTTCCGAGTTTTGCAGTTCCTTTCTCTCTTTTCGCATTTTCTTATCAAATACTTTGCAAATATCAATATGGCGTATTTACGTATTTTTAATTTTTAAATTGAAAAATCAAAGCTTCGCAACACATGATGGAAGATTATGATATGTTTAATAGCTCAGGTGCGGGGCATTTGTCATTCCTATGTCTAACTATGTTAAATTGTCGTGAAAACAAGCTTATGTGCCCAAGCGGTTAAATATATGCCATGTAAAAAATTTGTGAGAATTTCTAAGCAGCAGAGCTCAGCTATTGATAGTTCTTTTCTACTACATATTATTTGAAGTAAAACTTCTTTACGAACGCTTGACTTGGGAAGTAAGCTGGCGAATGAGAGCGTTACGAAAAGTGTAATCGGGCGACGCAAACGGAAGTTGAGACGGAGATATAAGTTAGTGAAGAAAGAAAAAGAGAGAGTTTTCGTATATTACTGTAGGGGTAAGTGAGAGAGGTGCGAGCACACATTTTCTTTCTCTCTTTCTCTCTCATTTGACGGTCGTCCTTGGTCTAGTGGCAAAGCTCTAGACACCCAATCGGAAGGTCACGGGTTCGAACCCGGCTTGCGCGAATAAATTTTATTTGATTAATTTGTGTTTTTTCACAATTAATTAATAAAAATAATATATACTATATTTGCGGCACGTTAAAGCGTGGAAGATACTCTCGTAAATCCCTGGTGTAAGACAACCATTCAGAATTGAAATGTTGCTTAATAATGGCTTTTGCCGTATTTAGTGACTAGATCTGAATAGTCAAGTACTTCCCCACCTTCCTCTTTTCCATCTCCTTCCCTTCCACACTTACCTACAGCCTCACAATATACCCCAATTGGGGATGCCATAGTCTCACTGGCTTCAGACGGGAGCAGTTAAGACTCATGTGAAGTATTCTCTATAAAAAAAGCCAATTACATTTTCTAAGACACAGTGCAGGCCTAATGCGTGTATCACACTGTAGGAACAAGAGAGAGCAGTGCACGCGCACAAGTTTTACTTCAGTCGTGTGGTCTAAAGCACACTCGTTATAGATTTTGCTTTTATTTGATGTGAAAACATAAAATATCAAAAGCTAAACATACCATTATATTTCTGCTTTTATGAAAAATTAAAGGCTATCAGACAAGTTACCTCAATACCTCCTTTTTATGATTTAAAACTATGTTTGTAAATGCCTCCCGTTTTATAGTTATTTATGATTTGAAAATACCCAATTCTTAAGGTAAAAATTTTGGTTTTCTAAATATTCCATTTTTAAAGTTTAAATTTACGTTTTGTACATACCTCCGTTTAAGAATTAAAGTGAAATTTTGTAAATTCCTCAATTTTTAAGGTTTAAACTTTTGTATTGTAAATATCTCTTTTTTTAAGTATAAAATTTTTGTATCGTAAACATTTCAATTTTTAAGGTTTAAACTAATGTTTTGTAAACACCTCCTTCTTTAATGTTTAAACGAATGTTTTTTAAATACCTCCTTCTTTAATGTTTAAACTAATGTTTTGTAAATACCTTCTTCTTTAATGTTTACACTAATATTTTGTAAATACCTCCTTCTTTAATGTTTAAGCTAATGTTTTTTAAATACGTCCTTCTTTAATGTTTAAACTAATGTTTTGTAAATACCTCCATCTTTAATGTTTAAACTAATGTTTTGTAAATACCTCCTTCTTTAATGTTTAAACTAATGTTTTGTAAATACCTCCTTCTTTAATGTTTTGTAAAAACCTGCCTCCTTTTTTAGGGTTTTAAACTTCTGTTTTGTAAATATCTCCTTTTATGAGATTAACCTTATGTTTTTTAAAATATCTCATTTTATGAGATATAAACCTATGTTTTGTAGATACCCACCTTTAAAGGTAACATATCTTTTGTAAGTTCCTCAAAATGAGTTTTAAAAACAGAAAAACAAATTCACATGTTTTTTACCTGAGGCAATTTTTGCACCAGTTTTATAATTTGGTCACTCAATTGTTTTTATTCATTTAAAACTATGTTTATTCTCTTTTGTTTTTAAATGGCAACTATGAATTCCAAGTAGTGACCGAACATTCGGAAACACGCGCGACAAGGTACCCTGCCACAATGCCAAAGTAAATCCCACAAATATCAGCAAGAAATGCAAATTTAAGTCTAATATTTCGCCTGGAAATAGCCCCGATATGAACCTCAATATTTAAGGTCGATTGTTAAGAATAAACAAATAAAAAAATAACCACCCACTAATACATTCAAATATGTCATCACAACCAAGAAAAAAAACAGCTTTATAAAATCGATGCATAACATGCCGACTAGAATTAAATTGCTTCTTAATAAGAGAGGAATGTTTATCAAATACAAGATAATATCAAAGTTATCACCAATGTACTAGAACCAAAAATACTAGATAATGTCAAAGTTATCACCAATGTTTGAAAACTAAAAAAAAACCGTTTGAGTCTAATAATCTGCAAACTTCTGTATGT
Organism: Limnephilus auricula; assembly: GCA_951813805.1. Classification (NCBI taxonomy): domain Eukaryota; kingdom Metazoa; phylum Arthropoda; class Insecta; order Trichoptera; family Limnephilidae; genus Limnephilus; species Limnephilus auricula. Next base: position 4,487,988 of record OX638409.1, on the reverse strand, counting down.
ATTTAGTGTGTTGTGGTTCATATACACTTCAAACATCCTTTACAATCGTTCATTGTTTATTATTGACTATCTTTTCGTACAACATTGTTTTTTTTTTCAAATAGAAATGATTCCGAATTTTTGGAGTGGTATAGGGTTATTTTACGTGCGAAATGTTTATGTCAACAACGGAACTTGGAACATCCGGCATTTGACGGATGCTCGAGGTGTGAAGAAGCAGTTCCTGTTTGACGAGGACTGGTATGGGAGGATAGTCGACAATATTCTTTGAAACTTCCCGACCCACCTCATCGCCTTCTTCCCCTTTGTACCCACTTTCTACAGCCTCACAACACTTCACATGAAAGGGATGCCGAAGATCCCGACAGTTGAGGCTTTTGTGTGGATTCTCATATGAAAATTCTCACCCCTTAACAATGCGAACCTTATAGAAAAAATGTTCTAATTTAATATTTATTATTATTTATTTGGGAAATTAAGAGCCATAGACCAGCGGATGAGAATAAAAGTTTAAAAATGCTTGAAACTGTACAGGGAGGTTCCGATGAGAAATATCGATCATTCCTAATACCAAATTTTTGAAATAAAAAATTTAAGATCGATTTATTTCATTCAAAACTTGCTTTAATATATACCTACATTCAAGTAGGCAATAAAACTGCTCAAAACGCACGATGATAAACTATTAAATATCGTGTACTTCTTGTAAGTATTTTTTGATCATAAGTATTTATGATTTTTCAATAATGTCTAAACAAAATTAGTGTAAAAAAAAAATCTGAAACAATTTTGTTAAGAACTTAAATACATAGAAAAACTGAGGTACTTTCGTCACAAAAGACGTTCTCGGATTTATTTTTTTATGATTTTAACTAAAATTAAAATTCTGAATCATATGTTTACTAGATTATGTATTGATTTATTTTATTTTATGATTATATGATATGAAATTTGTGTTGTATAATACCAACGACCAACGGTTTAACCTTAGTATATCAAAAATAAACTTAATTTTTCAAAATTTAAAAAATGAGTCAAAAAGCAGTCAATACGTCTAGAATTTGATTTAAAAAGGACTATATTTATATTTTTATATTTATTTATTTATCAAAAAATACATTTTTACAAAATAAGGGTAGTCCCACAAAGCTGTCATATGGCAGCTTGTCTGTAGGTTCTACAATTTATCACTCTTAATATTATACATAAGGAAATATTTGTTAATACATATTATATAGTTTTAAGGACACATTAGGATAGATATTATTATATTATTATTATTATTATATAGATATTATATTATACACGTAATAATATTAGATTATTTGAATTACATCTATAAGATATTTCAATGTAAATGCCTAATAATAATTAATAATTTCCGTTATTCTCTGGAATACCCACTTTAAAGTTAAATTTACTTTTTTTTGCATGATACCAAACATCATCATCATCACTCTTGTCTCTACAACCCCTGATGGATCTTGGCCTCCTTAAGAGTCTTCCTCCACTCATCTTGGTTTTGTGCCAGCTCTCTCCAGTTTAAAAGCTCCAAGGTAGATAGGTCTTTGAGGGCGTTGTCGCCCCATCTTAATCTTTACCTTCCCAGGCTCCTTCGCCCCAACGGTCTCATTCAGCAGGGACTTTGGTGCTTGACGTTTGGTCATTCTCTCCATATAACCCAGCCACTGTAGTCTTCCTAGTTTTATAAATTCTGTGATGTTTAGCTCCTAAAACAGTGTACAGAGCTCATTGTTGTAATGTCTGCGCCTAAATCTATTTTCTAAAACCGGCCCGAAGACACGCCTTAAAATTTTAATTTCAAAAACGTCCAATACTCGCTTATTCCTCTGTTTTAACCAAACGAAACTTACAACCAATAAAATATTTCCTCTTTGGGTTAAGACAGCCGGCGTAGTCCAGTGGTAATACTTTAGACTCCCATTCCAAATGTCGTGGGTTCGAACCCGGCGTGCCCAAATAAATTCTATTTGATTAATTTGTAAATCACAATTAATTAATTAAAAATAATATAAGGAATATTTGCGACACGATCCAGAATTGAAACGTTGCTTGAAATGGCTTTAGCCGTGTTTAATGATTAGATCTGAATAGCCAGGTACTTCCCAACCTTCCTCTTTTCCATCTCCTTCGCTTCCTCACAAACCTTCAACCTCACAACATACCCCGATTGTGGATGCCATAGTCTCACTAGCTCCAGACGGGAGCAGTTGGGATTCTTGTGAGGTTATTCACTATAAAAAATAAAAAACGACAGAATTAACGAAACGGAGTTAAATGAAACAAAAACAATTAAAATTATTAATGTGTAACAAGAAGATTGGAATTTCAAATTAAATCTGTAATAGAAACAACAACACAAGGGTTATTCACATGTCAGAAAAGTACCATTTTATAATTTTTATACATTTTTCTCATCTCCATCGAAAACGTCCACTTTTGTTACGTATTATTGTAATTATTACGGGAGACGAACATTTATTGAATAATCAACACCTCTGCGATAGGTCACCCCAAGGGGTGACTTCGCAGCGGTGCCAGTTTTCAAGGGGAGGTTTTTATCTAGGTTTTGTCTTGCTTTTGGTTTGGTATGCTTTTGTCCACCTACTGCGTGGCGGGCCGCATCGGGAGAGACTGGTTAAGGGAGACCTTTTGATCTATCCAATCGGACTCTCACGACCCGCCTTGCACCGCAATGAGAGGGATGGATTCATACGTCCGTCATTCATGGACGCAAAATTATTATACAAACATGTCTTTGAAAATTATTATACAAACATGTCTTTGAAAATTATTATACAAACATGTCTTTGAAAATTATTATACAAACATGTCTTTGAAAATTATTATACAAACATGTCTTTGAAAATTATTATACAAACATGTCTTTGAAAATTATTATACAAACATGTCTTTGAAAATTATGATACAAACCAAAAATTTATTCACCTCACCGTGGTTTTGTGGTCTCCATCTAGCCTAAACTTGTACTGACAATAAAAAAGCGACAAAATTAATGTGTACGTGTTAAATTTTTTTTTTAAACACACTATGTAACTACAAAATATATTTATAAAAATCAGCGTTAGATAAAGTGGAAATCTGAAAATAAATTATGCAATTCTTAATATATTTTTTTTTCTTTCCAGGAGGGAAAATTGCCACCTCGTTGCGAAATAATGTAAGTACAATGATTTTAAGATTAAATATCATTTATTATAAAAATATGTGTGATTTAAGTAGATAATTACATACATTTAGTACGAAGAGTTTGAAATAGAAAATATTTTCTCTTTAAAATAAATAATACGTCACTTTTTCAACCATCGCCAAAATGATCGTCAGCTTAATGGATACAATTGGAGGTTTGTACAAACAGCGAAAATAATTATCATGATTTGTTTTTGAGGTTTTATGCCGTGTTGCGCTATCTCTTTTAGCCAATGTTTTGGTTAGCGTCATGGTGTACCTTATTCAATATTCATTTTAAAACTCGCCAGAAATCCTCTGCACTCATTGTCGTACATTTAAGTCTTATCCAATTTTGCGGTCTTCTACCGTTCTTTCCGTTTCCTTCAATAGACTCGGGAATGGGTATTCTAACCTACATGACTGGCCGAAATATACACTGGCAATACTGGCATTCACATTCCTAAATTTATACACTATTGTTATTATTATTTTTTATTTATTTTACATTAACTCCACACAGGAGGCCCAGAGGAAAATATTTCTCTCTGGGTCTATGTCACCTTTGAAGATGCTGTGTTTTGAAGAGACCCATTTTATAGTGAAGGGGAAACACAGAGGCCGGCAAATCATTCCGCAACCGAGTCGTTGAACTCAAGGACGAGTCCTAGAAGCGACCCATTCTCAATTTATGTATTGTTATATTATGTTTATTTTGTAGAACTCCATTTTGATTTTTTATTTCTTTTATATTTTTTTTTTCACCAGATTTACAGGAACGGGTTTAGTTTTTCCCATGGGAAAAACTAAACCCTTTCATACACTTTTCCATATAAATGATCATCTAGTAAATCCACGTTATGCAAGTGTATTATATAAGTATAATTAATACAAAACAATACAAGAACAACACATTAATCTACCAAACTATTAAATGGGAATATAATTCACCGTCTCCAGATATTTTCATATCAGAGGGTTCGGCTCTGTGGAATTCCTAATTTGACTGATAAATCCTACTGATCCCTTAATATAAATATTTAAAAAATCTTTCGTAATTCTACATGTATTTAAAATGACTGATTTTTGCATTTTTATATACAAATTCTTTGACAAATCTAATATGCCGAAACTTTTAATAAGAGAGCTAGGTATAATGCCAGTAGCCGAAATAACAAAAGGTAATATTTTTATAGTCTGAGAATGCCAAATTCTTGTAATTTCATTTCCTAAATCTGTGTACTTTCTTATTTTTTCAGAAACAGATTTTTGAATATTACAGGAATTTGGAATAGCTACATCAATAATATAAGTTATTTTTTTAATTTTGTCATGTAAAACTATATCAGGTCTATTATGACCAATTGGTCTGTCTGTTAGTATAGTTTTATTATAGTAAATTTTAAAGAAATTATTTTCTAAAAATGAATTTGGTTCGTATTCATAATATGGTATTATATTATGACAGTCAATCGAGTTATGTTTAATTACCAAACTTTGGTGAATTATTTTTAAAACCTGACTGTGCCTAAATGTATACTCAGACGGCGCTAATATAGAACATCCTGATATAATAATATTATTATTTAATGTATAAAAACAATTTATTATAAACAAGTTCTGCTTTGTAATTAATATTATGCGTTGCAGCTGTTTCGCCCTCTGAAGGCATTGTCAAACTGTGTCGCCCTCTGAAGGCATTGTCACACAGCTTGACAATGCCTTCAGAGGGCGAAACAGCTGTAACGCATAATAATAATTACGAAGCAGAACTTGTTTATAATAAACTGTTTTTATACATTAAATATTAATATTATAAATGAAATAAATAAAAAAAAAATAATTAAAAATAAAAAGACCCATTCTCATGTGACAAATGTCCACGTGTTTCCCGACTATGTACCAAGGGGATCAATGACGCTTATTCCTCAGAGAATCTTCCATTGAAATACCGGTAGAACATTGAAAGCATTCCTATCCGATGCCTGTGATCTAAAGATTGCATTCTGTTTGTTATGACGGAGAATCTATCAAACGTAACGCGCATTTCTACACAGAGTCGTGGGTTTTTCAGGTATTTTTAGTCTCCACACCAGAGGTGGCTGCCAAATTGAACCGTGGGGCGTTCTTGCGATTTGTTCAGGGTTAGCAGTCGTGTACTAACTATTTAAGTATCTATAGTTACGCTCAGTTTCTGAAAGGCTAACTTAACTCTTAGCTTTGACAGAGCCATTACAGTGTTTACCTAATTATTAACATTTGTACCTACATAATAAATTTTTGATTTTATTATGTTGTGAGTAAGGTAGGTTTGAGAAGGTGATACTGTGGGTGGGTAATATTGTATGTTTCGTGAACACCTCACTAGGAGAACCTGTGCTGAGGTGTTTATGTGGTTATGTTTAAGTGTGACAAGTATTTACATATGTGTTGTAGTAGAAAGTACTTTTAAAAAAAAATGTATGGTAAGTATTATTGTAAACCGATTATTTAGAAAAAAAATATATATATCAATAACTATATGTTGTTAGTGTGTGTGAAGTTGGTAAATTTTCGATGAACGTGTTTATTTATTTTACTATTTTTATAGTTTGGTTATGTTTAGTTTGGAGTTATGTTTTGATTACAGTGAATATCTTGATTTTTAATCCAGGTTGTGATATGTTTTTTTGTGAGTGTAGATTTATTTGCATTTAGTAGTTACGCATACAATTAAAAAGTTTTGTTGCGTAATATCTTTGTCCATGTGTGGTATGTGTTATCGGTGTATTCAGTATTTTATTTGTTGAGGAGTGGAGTTTTATTATGGTTTTTGGTTGAATTGGAATATAGAGTTTGTGTTGGAGGGGGTGGCAGATTTGGCATAGAGTTGACTTCTAATGTTTTGTAAATTTCGCTTAAATCTGTGTCGAATGGTACTTTCAGGATGAGTTTAATTTTCGTCCTATGAATTGGGTCGAGTGCTTCGTTTGTAGCTAGTATTCCATATGTGTTTCTACCCCAAGCTAGTATTCCATATGTGGCAATGGATTGACAAAGTGCAAAATCATGCACAGTCATACAGAAATATGTTTATGTTTGATAGATTTTTGACCTATTTGTGTAATACTATGTATGCCAAACCACCTATTACTTAACATTCGCAAACTTTGAGGTTAAAGGAACTTACCTTCGTGACACGGAACGATATCCCTCAGAAAGTAATTTCAGGTCTTTACAACGTCTTTTCGTTTAATCTATTTTAACTTTGGCCAAAGATCACACAAGATAACCCCGAAACGCGTGTTAACTGAAGCTAAACATTTTAACTAACGGCTTAAATTTAAACCATTATCTTTAACTGCTTAGCTGAAATATGATTACGGAATTAAATCAACTTTTCGGTTTTGGAGTTGATGACAGCTATCATTATGAATTCATTTAAAAATAACTTTATTATTTCATATTTATTTTAATAGCGTCCTGGTGGGCTTTTACTAAAAAAATATTAAAGTAATAGATACTGTTGTGTTGATTAGATGTCGTTATAGCTATAGTTAAAGTATGAATAATAATGAATATTTTAAAGTATGCTATAGTAACAAAGGTTTAGCAAGTATTTTTTTTAACATTAGATAAACCTAGAAAACCCAGGGCCTATGTCATCTTTGAGGATGCTGAGTGGAGGGTCTTTTTAGGGAAAGATAGGAATAACAGTTCAGGGAAGAAAAAAAAGGTACGAGGGGTGAGTAGGAATCTAAAGGGCAATGTGTCCTAGAGTGACGTAAGTGTGAATCCATTCCTCCAACTACGGTGCAAGGAGATGGGTTGAAAGAGTATAGCAGACGAGGTCTAGGTTAGGTTTCCCTCAATTAGTCCGATCCAGCCCGCCACGCAGTAGGTGGGCGAACGCATTTGCCGCCAAGACCTAGACAAACCACACCCCATGAACCCGTGCACCCCTTCTAAATCACCAAAGTTAGCGAACCACATGTGGTTACCTATAGTATAGGCGTTGGTTATCCAATAAATGATTCCCGGAGCGACGGTACCCATACCCGCCTTCAATATTGATGGTTCATGAAATTGATTGATAAAATAAATTAAGTTCGAAAGCACAACAAAATAGTTTTAAAAAAACTGTGAAATTATACCGAAGGGTACTCCACTCCTCGCGGTTCTGCGCTGCGTTGATAGCCAATGATACCCTTGTATCAGACGCTGAAAATTAATAAATAAGATTATCAAATTAAATTTGTAAATCGTATGGAAAATTTAAAAAAATTAAATACAAAAAGAGAAGCAAAGAAAAAAGTGTAAATTCAATACGGAATGTGGAAAATTCCGTACATTTCTGCAAAGTATTTATGAAGAATTAGGTTTATCACTAATATGGTTTTTCTAAATACGCCCACAACATTCCAAAATCTTTTACTTTTAGTTATTAGTGTGCAATCCTGGTAGTTTTAAGATAGCGGTAGAAAGGTGTAGCATTTTGTCTTGTATTAATTTCTGGTCGATACATTTAAATTTATTTTGGTGAGAATTTCGGGATTGTCAATACAATAGTATTATTTTTTTTAAATTGGGGTAACAATTTTTCTCCGAAAGATTTTCTTTCGTGTTTGAATGTTTTCTATTTTTGAGGTGTATATATAAAACGAAAGCAAAACGGATTTTTTGACAGACAATGGATTGTAAAAGTTTTGAAAGGTGGATTAATGGATTGTAAATGTTTTGAAAGATGGATAAATGGATTGTAAAAGTTTTGAAAGGTGAATTAATGAGTTGTAAAAGTTTCGACAGATGAATTAATGGATTTTAAAAGTTTTGACAGACAGATTAATAGATCTTAAAAGTTTTGACAGATGGATTAATGGGTTGTAAAAGTTTTGACAGATGGATTAATGGGTTGTAAAAGTTTTGACAGATGGATTAATGGGTTGTAAAAGCTTTGACAGATGAAGTAATGGATTGTAAAAGTGTTGACAGACGGATTAATGGATTGTAAAAATTTTGACAGATGAATTAATGGATTGTAAAAGTTTTGACAGATGGATTGATGGAATATAAAAGTTTTGACATATGAATTAATGGAATATAAAAGTTTTGACAGATGGGTTAATGGATTTGAAGAGACAACCGGTTGGAACACAAAATGATTATAAAATGGTGTTAGATTTGATTAATATGATAAGTGGGTACGGTGAGAAAGCTTTAAACATATGTACACAAAATATTAAAATAGCACAATTTTTTATTTTTTATTTCAGTCTTACGAATTCTTATGCGCATTGCCAGTCCAATTATTTTGATGAATTGATTAACTTTGATAAAGCTGACAAAAATTTCACTACAGAAGTTATATTGGAATTTAATTTATTGTAGATAAATGACGACCTGTCTTTACTCGAGTGGAGTCAGATGGAAGAAAGAATCATCAACATTAAGAATTGGCTCGATTAGGTAAACAAATACCTGAGGTGAGCCGTGTTCAGATGACTGTACTTATACATCTGTTAAAAATACAAGAATGCTTGGATCATACAATAAAGTAGATAACTAGATATGTTTTCCGCACAAATTCGAATCGAAACAAATGTTAGGTTTAGTCTACAGCCCATATCTCGATCTCACTTACACTCTTCTGACATCTTAAATCTCCATCTCATTTGAATTAAATTTCATAAATGCAGATTTGTATTTGAATATTTGTGGCTCGATTAGACAAATATTTGGATCAGAAAACACGCCCACGTGCCATTTCTCGTATTTTTCTTTGTTCTATAATAATGATAATAATAATTGGACAATTTTTAGAGTGCCGTTTTTGTGAGAAATCACCTCAAGGCGCTGTACAATTTATTATGAATTCTTAGGCTCTGTATAAGTTTGTCACATGTTTGTTGTACAAATAGATATATACATATTTACCTGACAGTAAGAGCACTTCCAACACAGTTTAGAAATTTTATGGATGGAGAAGATACGAATTTGTACGCGGAAGACATTATATTTTTAACACTGGACATTTCATGATTTTACATTTGCTGCCCCTATCACTGTTGGTATTACATATATAATAACTTTAATGCCAAAGTTTAGATAATATCTTTTTTTAAACAAATATAGGACTCTTTAGGACTGAAGAATTTTCATGAAGTGACCTTTAAAAGAGCGTACAAATAAGAATTTGCTTACATTTTTACACAATTAGTAATTTATAATGTCGCGGGCTGAAAAAATGAAGGTGAAAGGTCATTTGACTTCATGTATATGACTATCTGAAAATATGAGTTTTAAGTTTTGCTTTAAATTCCGTTGAGTCTGTGATTCTCAACTCATGTGGTAGTCCATTCCAGGCTTTAGGTCCAAACACTTCGAAAGCACGCTCACCAAACTTAGTTATCCGGTGTGCTCTTTGATTCCTTCAAACTTCCGATACTTGATGATGCTGCTGACCTAAGGGTTGATTGTCGAGAATTGGAATTTTTCGGAAAACACATTTTCGATAAATAAGTAAGCTGGAGCCATTCCGTTAAGGGACTATGCGTAGAATATATGTGAAGAAAGCCAGGAGTTATGGTCTGGAATGAAGTTTGTAATATTTGCTGCTTAACCTATCGGAGAAAAATCTTCAAATATAGTTTTTTTTGGGCGAAACTTCAAGACAAGAAATAACACGCCGACTTGAGTTTACTACCCGATAAATCCTAGTTTTACATTTTAATTAAACATTTTTTTTATATATAATATCGTACCTTTATTTATTTAATTAAATGAAATAATTAACTCTGTTAACAACTACTATTGAATTTAAATTATCTACACGTTTCTCTTCCTCCAAGTTCTCATCAACACTGTATAATAAATTACACAAATAATATCTAAATATCGGAACATTGTCTAGTGGACTATACAACTTTCGTATTGCATTTTCCTCTCAGTGATTCACAGGTTTCACATTAAAAAAAACGCATTTTTATACAATAATACAGCGAATCTATTGTGGGAGTTCTCAGTAATGCGCTATCTAAATAGTGGCTTTATTCAAATTAATAATATAGACGTAAATCACCGATTCGATTGTAATTTGCGGTAAGAAAGGTAAAATTATTACAAAGGAATGCTTATTAATTCGAGTTTGATCCGGAAATAATCAGATTAAAGCGATTTGAAATGTTTTTCGTGGCATTGGGATTCTATGAACATATATTTTTGTAGATATGATTTTAGATTTTCATAGCGGTATCTATTATAATTTTGAGGTATTATGCCGTGTTGCGCTACCTCCTTCTTTAGCCAAACTTTCGGATACTGAAATAATGGCATAATAATGGATTTACTTATTCTATTTTCGTGTTAAGTTATATACATTATATACCGCGAAACCTTAGGGGAGGTTATTCATGAAAAACTTAGCAAAAAATATTAATGTTAGCACCCAAAAAAAAAAAATCTTATAAAACATTAATTTTTGTGCTCTTTACAAAGCGCGTGTATAAACGTATAAACACACATTTATTTTTATTCTTTCTCCGCTCTCTGTCAGCTGTTTTATTGATCTGTTGAAAATAAATTACATTGATTTTTAATTCTCTCTTTTATTTTGTCTTTTAGACTATAATTGAAACACGTTTCTAAATGATTAACCGCTGTTAGTAGGCAGGTACCTAATAATGCCGAACTAACTTGTCTCAGATGTTACCTTTTCGAATCCGTAACTTAGTTAATTTGCCTCCGGACGAAGCAAATTAACTTTTGTTGTCAATTAAAAACAAAATTTATAGAAAAATCTAAATCTACAATTCTAAATCAAGCAAGGATACCGTAACACAAATCAAGCTGGTTTTTATTGTTATTATTACTGAAACAAAATTCACGTTTTATTAATTGCATTGTTTCAATTTGGGAGGCGGGAATGGGTACCGCTATTTATTGGATAACCAACACCTCTGCCATAGGTCACCCCAGGTGATTTGCTACGTTTGGTGACTTAGCAGGGGTGCCCGGATTCATGGGGTTAATTGTCTAGGTCTTGGCGGTGGATGATCTAGTCACCCTGAACCCTAGATTCCTACCCAACCCTCATACATTTTTCCTTCCCAGAACGTTCTCTCTTTCCTTTCCTTAAAAATACCCTCCACACAGCATCCCCAAAGATGACATAGGCCCAGAGGGAAATTATTTTCTTCAGGGCATCCTGTGTGGACCTAAAGTAAAAAAAAAAAATGCATTAGTTATGCGAAATCGATAAACTTCTAAATACAGAAGAATATGTATGAAACAGCTAGCGAATTCAGTAAGATTTTTAACAATACAAAAAATAGTAATAAAAACCTGGCTGAAATTTGATAATGTTGTCATAAAGTTCTGCCAGTATTATATATTTTTTATTATTTTGACAACTGTTAGGTTCGTTGTACTACTTAGAGACGACTTATTTATACGATTTTAAATGTGTATAAATTGATGTATTACCGGTCAAACCAATTTGCTGAGAAAATAATTAAAACAGTAGATTCTCTATTATGTAGAATACTTTTTAATCTATTTTCCCCGCACTAAATGTTAATGTGTTCTTAATTGTTTAATAATGACGTTACTGCTATGAATTGTTTGGATGTGTTATATTGTTTTGGTTTTGTAAACATACTAAGAAGAGGGGAAAAAATTATATTCCTTACTTTATTAATAAATTAGTGTTAATTTAGGGTCATTCCTTCTAATGTATAAGATTATGAAATGACATATAGTCAAGTTTTAGAATATTTAACTAGGCTACTAAAAATGTTCCTTAACTTATTTGTATTTGTTTTCTATTTTTAAACATTGTTTATGGTGATTTTTCTACCATCGTATTTCGAGTGTTATACGCAATTAAAACTCGAAGCGATTAAAACTTATGTTATACTAGCTTCTGCCTGCGACTTTGTCTGCAAAGGATTAGCACTTCGAGTAATCTATTTTCTTTTCCTAAGTTCCATCTACTTTTATACCAAAATTCTTAACAAATTTATTAAAAATATGTATAATTCTTGATTCAATTCAAAGTATTCGTCGGGTACTTTAAATAAACTCACGAATTCAAATATTTTCTAAAATAGAATTTTTATTTAACAATCATTGTTTTGCAAAATGTCATTCTAAAATTTTTACATTTTCTAAAATAATTATTATTATTTTCAATATATTGAAAATAAATAGCTAGCTTTATAAGTTATATCCTATATGTTATTCTGATATATGAGCTATATTATTGTAAAGTTTCATTAAAATCCATTCAGTAAATTTTGCGTGAAAGAGTTGTTTTGTTGGGTAAACTGTTGAGGATCTTATTGAGAATACTTTTGATTACATTTTATAATGAAGGTTTATTTATGACTTGACGTGACCAGAGCTCGACAGAGAGAGAGGTTAGACCATAGATATAATGATCACCAGTCTTTCACTAGTGATGTGATTACAGTAGTGATGTGACATCCCCTTTCTTTAATTGTATAATAAATTTAATATTCATAATTTATACAATGCAAAATAATTATAAATATATTGACATTAGACATTATACATTGGCTATTATACTTTAGACATTATACATTAGACTTTTAGACATTGTACATTAGACATTAGACTTTAGACATTATACATTAGACATTAGACTTTAGACATTATACATTAGACGATCCGGTTGTTTGACAACTCTACCATATCTGGTAACGTAAGGATTATTCCAGTTATTTTCTTCCACCTGTCCCTCATCTCCAGCCTCTGCCTCCTCAAGTGCCGGATCGGATCGCATGGACAGATGGTGATCATTGACGTTTGCATGATATCTCAGTTTTAAGTGTATTCTGTTACGTCTGTATGTGTTACCATAGTTATCTTCTACAATATAAGACCTGTTACATTTCATTTTATCTTTGACAATAGCTGGCAACCAATTGCTTTTTGGATTTTTCTTAAAGTATACATAATCCCCCCTTTGTAATAAAGACATAGGTTTTGCATTGACATTATAATATTTAGAATTTTTCGAATTATTTTTTTCAACACACTTTTTGTAATCTGAGAATCTTACAACCTTTGGTTTTAATTTAATTTGAGCTAAAGGAATATTCATTCTCAAAGTTCTAGACATTAATAATTGAGCAGGTGACGGTAAATTAGCTTTAGGTGTATTTCTATAATGTAATAAAGCTATGTAAGGATCTGTTTTTGTTTCTTTAGACTTTTTTAAAATATTTTTTTATAATTTTAACAGAACTCTCTGCCTGACCATTAGACTGTGAATGATATGGACTAGTAACTACATGTTCTATATCCCAATCAAATAAAAATGATTTAAATTCAATAGATTGAAAAGGTGGACCACCATCAGACACTAAAGACATTGGTATTCCATGACGTGCAAAAATAGATTTTAAGTGAATTATGACATTTTTTGCAGTGGAATCATTATTTAGAAAAGCAGTTTCTATAAACTTTGAATAATAATCTGTTACAATAAGATACGTTTGATTATCATAATACATTAAATCAATTCCTACTTGTTGCCATGGAAACTTATTTATTTCATAATTTATCAGTGGTTCTTTCTGATTACATGCTCCAAATTTATTACATATTTGACATTGCTCAATTAAATTTTTTATATCCACCGAAATACTAGGCCAAAATAAAGTATCCCTAGCTAATCTTAGACATTTGTTTATTCCTTGATGTCCTTCATGTATTTTGTTTAACATTTCTTTTCTCATAGACTGAGGTACTAATAATTTATTACCCTTAAAAATTAACTCATTAATAACATGAATGTCATCTTGAATATTATAATAACATTTTAAAGTGTAATGGACTTTATCTTTGCTATTTGGCCAACCTTCATAATAATATTTTTTTAATATTTGCATAGTTTCATCTAAAGCAGTAGCATTACTCAATTTTTTACGATATTCTTCACTAATAGCTAAGTTCATATAGATTGAATTTACATGACAATGTAGATCAGACTCATAATCGGGTATATAATGATCTTTCAAAGCAGCTCTAGATAAAGTATCCGATATATACATTTCTTTACCTGGGACATGTACTACATTTAAATCATAAGATTGAAGAGCTAACATCATGCGTTGCAATCTAGCTAGTACATCATGTAAAGGTTTTTTAAATAAATAGACTAAAGGTTTGTGATCAGTCTGTACTGTCACATTGTTACCATAAATATACTGATGAAACTTATTACAACCAAATTGTATAGCAAATAATTCTTTTTCAATTTGAGCATAATTTTCCTGCGACTGTGTCATTGTTTTCGAACTATATGCAATTGGACGGTTATTTTGCATAATAACTGCACCTATAGCTGACTTTGATGCATCTACTGATAGAGTAAGCGGTATTTTTGAATCATAATGACTTAAAACTGTTGCATTTGAAATGGCTTCTTTCAAAATTTTAAAAGTATTTTCACAATTTTCATCCCATGACCAAATTACGTTATTTTTTAATAAATTTCTTAAAATTTGTGACTTTTCAGACAAGTTTTCAATGAATGGACCTAAATAATTTACCATTCCCAAAAATCTTTGTAAATCTTTGACATTTTTTGGAGACGGCAACTCTAATATAGCCTTGACTTTTTCTTTGTCGACTCTTACCCCTTCTTGACTAAAAATATAACCTAGGAAACAAACTTCCTTGACTAAAAATTTACATTTTGACTTATTTAATTTTAAATTGACTTCTCTAGCCCGTTCCATGACTTTTCTTAATCTAATATTATGAATTTCTTCAGTTTCTCCATAAATTAGAAAATCATCCACAAAAATTAATATACCTTCCAGATCTCCAAACAAATCCATCATTATCCTATAAAAAATTTCCGTTGCTGCATTTATTCCAAAAGGTAGTCTTAAATACCTGTACCTTCCAAATGGAGTTTGAAAAGTACATAAATCACTACTTTCTTCATCTAATTTCAATGACCAGAATCCAGAATAAGCATCTAAATGAGAAAAATAGGCAGCTCCTATAAGTTTTGATCTGATTTCATCAATATTTTTTAAAGGATAGTATTCTCTCATTATGGAATTATTTAATCTTCTAGGATCAAGACAAATTCTTAATTTACCTGACTCTTTGACAGTTATGACGACAGAATTTACCCAAGACGTAGGTTTAGTAACCTTTTCAATGACCTTCATCTTGTCCATGCGATCTAATTCCTCCTGAAGACTTTTTTGTAATGCAAATGGGACTTTCCTCGGAGGATCCACGCAAGGAACAGCATCTTGGCGAAGCTTGAGATGAACGACAGGTGGTAAACATCCGAGACCCTGAAATACATCATTATATTCAGTTAATATGGTGTAACGATCACATTGAACATTAAATATTCTTTTTATAATTCCAAGTTTTTTAATAGTTGGAAGACCTAAGACTGATTGACATTCTATATTTGCGACAAAAAATATTATATTATTTATGACATTTCCATTGATTTGACATACAAGATCACAATTACCAATAATAGGTATTTTATCACCTCCAAAACCTGACACTTTTGTAAAACCTTTTTGTAAAATTGTATTACATAAATTCAATTTTTTAAAATTTGACATTGACATGACGTTTATATCAGCTCCTGTATCCAAAATACAGTCTAATATTTTATTATTTATTGTTACATCTATGTGCCATGCTTGACTTGAGTAATTGTTATTATTAATGTTTCTGATTGTTGAGATAAAATGACCCTCAGAGCAATTAGCACTGTCATCGTTGGGTTTTGATGACTCTGATTTTAAATTTCTGACTTTACCGTGACAATAATTATTTTTGAAACAATATTTAGCAAAATGACCAAAAGAATTACATGACCTGCATTTGACATTGACTGCTGGGCACTTGTAGCGATGATGCTGACCACATCTTCCACATGTAGAAATATGACCGCTTGACCTTGACTGCGACGATGACGATGACGGTGACCCATGACGACTTGAAGATTCATGTTGATTTGACCTTGACTGCGACGATGACGATGACGGTGAATCATGACGATTTGTATGTTCATGTTGATATGACTTTGACGGTGATGTTCGGAGACGATGACGATGTTGATGGTGATGATATGATGTTCTTGACTGTCTTGAAGTGTTTTTCTGCTGACTGACTTGAAGGATGTTATCTGTATGCTCTTGTTGATTTATTTTGTCTGCATTGTCTTGTGACATTAGTATTGATTTTGTGATTTCTACAGTTTTTTGTAATGATAATGAGGAATCTTGCAATAAGCGCTGACGAATGTGACTTAGATTTGCACTCATGTTTGCAATAAATATATCTCTCACAAGAGATTCTCTCAGATTCCCAAATTCACACTCCAAACTAAAATTTTCCAAATCCAATAGGAAATTGTTAATATCTTCTGAATTCTTCTGTTTCCTTGTGAAAAATCTGTTTCTTAACATAGTTAAATTTTTCTGCGGTGCGAAATATTCATCAAACTTTTTCTTTACTTCATTTACCGAGACAGATTCCATTTTTATGTTGAAAGACTTAAATATTTCCATACCTTTGGAGCCAATGGAGTGTAGTAAAATTGCAATTTTCCTTTTTTCTTGAGCTTCTTCGAGACCTGATGCCACCAAATATATTTCATATTTTTGCCACCAATTTCTCCATATTCCATTATTATTTGGGTTATTCGACAACACTTGTAGATTTGGCAAAGCACTGAAATCATGTTGTACATGTGACATTATTGTATCTTTTGACATCTTGTATTTTATTTTTGATCCTCAATATATTTTAATGTAAAAATTAGTATCCGACTTCTGACACCATGTTTTGTTGGGTAAACTGTTGAGGATCTTATTGAGAATACTTTTGATTATATTTTATAATGAAGGTTTATTTATGACTTGACGTGACCAGAGCTCGACAGAGAGAGAGGTTAGACCATAGATATAATGATCACCAGTCTTTCACTAGTGATGTGATTACAGTAGTGATGTGACAAGAGTAACAAACACACATACATCCATACAAACTTTCGCGTTTATAATATTATGATTTATAAGATTTATTGTAAGATTATGATTTTTTATTATTATTTTTGATTAATACATTTTTTTACGCACCAGATTTTCAGGTCCGTTCATACACTTTTCCATATAAATGATCATCTAGTAAATCCACGTTACGCAAGTGTATTATATAAGTATAATTAATACAAGAACAACACGTTAATCTACCAAACTATTAAATGGGATAATATAATTCACCGTCTCCAGATATTTTCATATCAGAGGGTTCGGCTCTGTGGAATTCCTAATTTGACCGATAAATCCTACTGATCCCTCAATATAAATATTTAAAAAATCTTTCGAAATTCTACATGTATTTAAAATGACTGATTTTTGCATTTTTATATACAAATCTAATATGCCTAAATTTTTAATAAGAGAGCTAGGTATAATGCCAGTAGCCGAAATAACAAAAGGTAATATTTTTGTAAGATTATGGTATCTTTCTATGTTATTATTATGTACCAAAAGTTGATAGAATGCGTTGTCATCGATTACTGCCCAGTTTTAGCTCTATCGTATGTCTAGAAGTAAGTTAATTTCCACTTTTTCCTGATTCCACAGCATTCGTTCATTCAATCAAATAAAAAAACGTGAAATTCAAACAAATAGAAGTATTTAAAAATGCTGATGAAAACGTTTTTTGAACCACTCCCTGATTAAAACGGAAAATAGACTCTTAGACTAAATATTTTGTTGCTAAGAAGGAACTACTAAATAAAGCATTTTTCAAGTGTTCTGCACGTCCACTATAACGTCTGGCGAAAAGAAAACCGTTTCGAAATGATCCCACAAAATGAAACAAAATAAACAACAGACTTTTTCGGCATTATAAATGTGATTGTTTCACGTAGAAAACGGAAGACAGCCAACTCAATAAGGGATGTTTACCAAAACCGGACACGTACGGAAGTAGAGTTTGAAATTCAGCCTGCCTCCCACCTGACTTGTGAGTTGCGGATCTTTTACTAGATTTACGTCGGAGTGATGGATGGACAGATCTAGGAAAATGATGGAAATAACGTCTTTTAATGTAAAAAATAATAATAACAACGCGTTTGACAGCCCCATTTCTGAAAAACTTTGATTTTGTATGATTTTAGTTTTTAGTCTTAGGCGTCCAACATAGAATAAAGACATAGCCTCTGGAGCGACAGAGCAATTAAATATTTTTTCTCGGTTTGCTAAAAGAAATTTGTCCGCCCACATTAAAAAATCATACCTCCGAATTTGAATATGTTTTTTGTTTGTTTTTGTTATGTTTATTTAGATGTATGCACATTTTTTTCATACAGCTAGTAAGAAAATATGATAATACAATTTAATAAATACAGTTTAAGAAATACAAATTAAAAAATACAATTTAAGAGATTAATTTAAGAAATACAGTTGACTACAATTTAAGAAATACAGTATAATATTTGTAATCAAATCAAAGATTGTTTTTAACATATATAGCACATGTCCTATTTCTATATAGCCAATGAATTCACCTATATTTTGTATATTTTAACATAAAAAAATATTATTAAATCTTTAACCTTAAAATATTTTAAAGAATCTGGAGAATATTTATTTTCTTATATTTTGAACGTACAATATGTTATATGTATAGTCGCTTTAATAATAATAAAAATTGCCACATTTTGGCAACAAAGCAATCCGTGGTTTTGGAAATAGTGCTATAATGTGGCAAAGAGCGCTCGGGTGGTTATATAACCAATGTTTATATTTTCTTATGATTCTTGACTGGATTATATTTTCTATTTCATTATACTCGCCTTTTCTTAAAGAACAATTTTATTTATGGGAGTAGGATGTATTCAAATAAAAATGCACTTTACGTTAGCTCCACATAGGAGACCCTGAGGAAAAATAATTACTCAGGAACTATCTATGTTATTTTGGGGAAAGGAAGAAATTCTGGGAAGTAAAATGATATGGGGAGTGGGGGTGAGTAGGAATCTGGGGGTCAAAATGTCCAGGATTGACGGACGTTTGAATGCATCCCTCCCACTGTGGTGCAAGCAGATGAGCAGATGAGAGTTTGGCTGGATAGCCAGATTCATGCAAACACAGGCAAGTGCAAAACGCATCACCCGATGAATCCGGGCACCTCTGCTAAGTTCGACACAGGTCGACTCTGAGTTACGCGCAATGAGGAACAAAGTTCCAAGAGTCTTCAAGAGACACATGTTGTAGGAAGGAGGAAATATAGAGGCCGACAAATCGTTCCACAGCCGACCTGTTGAACACAAGAACGAGTCGTAGAAACGTCCCGATTTCATGTGACAAATGTCAACCCTATACATATGTTGGGCGCGCGTTTGGCGACTTCTATGTTTCCCGACTATGCACCAGTGCCGAGGGGATCAATGACGCTAGTTCCTCGGAGTATCTTCCATTGAAATACTGGTAGAACAAGGATATCATTTCCACCCGACGCCAGTGCTCTAAAGATTGCAATCCGTTTGTTAAGACAGGTTTGTTTGGTTTATTCATACAAAAAGTTGAAATTATAAATTAAAATAAAATCATTTTCAGCTACAACAACATCAATCACGTCGTTTTTTTTAAATCTTAGAACTCCTTCTCACAGAAAACTCACGAACCGCCCCAGTATGTATAATTCATTACCAGAAAAAAATATAGAAACATGAATACTAATATAATGAAACGCCTTAAATTAAACCAATATAATAACACCCCCCATTCACACAAGCCCTGCTTATTTATGGGGGTACTTCAAATAAATCTATTATGTAATTAATTACTGAATAATATTTATTTGTAATTTATGCATCTTTTTGTGACTAATAAAAAAAATATATATAAATAAACACCAGTGACCTCCACGATTGTAAAGCTCCCTAATTCACACCCTATTGAGTCACGTACAAAATTCTTAGTCCCACTCTTTCATACTTCTTACCTTGACTTTAATAAAACTGACAACTTTATTTATTGCTCCTCTGCCAACCAAGGTACTTGATATTGAGTCACATGACGAAGGATGTCCCAAATAGTAATAAATTCATTGCAAAAACTGTTGCATCTAGAGCAAAATACCTACAATAGGAAAGAAAACTTAAACAAATTGAATGGCAGTGTCGTGATGCTATTGATCGTGCATGTCCATCCTAACCTTAACTAACCTAACCTCATGACTTAACTTAACCTAATATATTCTGACCAAAATTAACAGAGTTAATTGGCAGTGTCGTGATGCTAGTGATCGTGCATGTCCATCCTAACATTAACTAACCTAACCTCATGACTTAACTTAACCTAATATATTCTGACCAAAATTAACAGAGTTAATTGGCAGTGTCGTGACGCTAGTGTTCGTGCATGTCCATCCTAACCTTAACTAACCTAACCTCATGACTTAACTTAACCTAATATATTCTGACCAAAATTAACAGAGTTAATTGGCAGTGTCGTGATGCTAGTGATCGTGCATGTCCATCCTAACATTAACTAACCTAACCTCATGACTTAACTTAACCTAATATATTCTGACCAAAATTAACAGAGTTAATTGGCAGTGTCGTGACGCTAGTGTTCGTGCATGTCCATCCTAACATTAACTAACCTAACCTCATGACTTAACTTAACCTAATATATTCTGACCAAAATTAACAGAGTTAATTGGCAGTGTCGTGATGCTAGTGATCGTGCATGTCCATCCTAACATTAACTAACCTAACCTCATGACTTAACTTAACCTAATATATTCTGACCAAAATTAACAGAGTTAATTGGCAGTGTCGTGATGCTAGTGATCGTGCATGTCCATCCTAACCTTAACTAACCTAACCTCATGACTTAACTTAACATAATATATTCTGACCAAAATAAACAGAGTTAATTTTTAATTTCCCTAATTGACGGATTTCATATACAATCTACAAAAGTATGTTTTTTTAACGTTAACCCCACACTATCAAACTATCAATGCATATATTACATGTATACACCGGGAGTCTGACGTACCTCTGTTGGCCGATGATCTGTTAACTCCACTGGAGCGACAGAGCAATTTAAATATTTTTTCTTGGATTGCTAAAGGAAATTTTTCCGCCCACATTAAAAAAAAATCATACCTCCGAATTTGAATATGGAGACATACAAACTGATTATAGTTCTATATAGCTAATGAATTCCCCTATCTTTTTTCTATTGTCATGTATTTGTAGGATTCATAAAAAAAATATAATTAAATCTTTAACCTTAAAACATTGTTATATTTTGAATGTACCATTAATTATATAGTCGTTTTAATAAAAAAAATGTTTTTAAAAATTTGCCACATTTTGGCAACAAACCAATCCGTGGTTTTGGAAATAGTGCCATAATGTTGTAAAAAGCGCTCGAGTGGTTATGTTTCCTGAAATTCTCTAGCCACTAGTTTGTTTTATGTGAAAAACTAACGAGAGTGCCTACTGCTCCCAAATCGTTTAGCCAGTGGTACTTTGACACCCCCAATTGAAGTAGATTGTGAGACTGAGGGTAGTTGAGAGACGAAAGAAATGAGAACGAAAAATAATATTTGGCACGCTTTAGCACGTTGCTGTTTCATTTTCATTTACAGCTGATTTAAAAAATATATATTTCAAACCTTGGAAGCCAAAATAGTAAGCTAATTTTAACGGAAAGCTTTCACTTAATTAATGTACGGCTCCTTGTACAAAAGAAAACACAGAAAATATTCGAGTGGTACCTCGCAATTAAATAAATGCCATTAGGTTTTTATTTTCACACGCCTGTATTTTATTACCATCGTGAGTAAAATTCTACTGACCAATTGGGTGGGTCGATCTCGTAGGCTGGGTGGAAATGGTTCAATATTTTATTTGTTCTGAAATTTTACGATGCGTTTGGCCTCTCCCAAACATTGTTTATAACCACTGGAGCGACAGAGCAATTATAATATTTTTACTCGGATTGCTAAAGGAAATTTTTCCGCCCACATTAAAAAAATCATACCTCCGAATTTGAATATGGAGACATACAAACTGATTATCGTTCTACGTAGCCAATGAATTCCCCTATCTTTTATCTATTATCACATATTTGCAGGATTTATAAAAAATATATAATTAAATCTTTAACCATAAAATATTTTAAAGTATCTAGAAAATATTTTTTTATTTTTATTTTTAATGTACAATATATTATATAGTCGTTTAAATAAAAAAAAATTTTAAATTTGCCACATTTTGGCAACAAAGCAATCCGAGGTTTTGGAAATAGTGCCATAATGTGGCAAAAAGCGCTCGAGTGATAATGCACCGTATTTGACACAAGGTATCGGACTAACTTCTATTTTCTCATAAAATACACAAAATATATTGTGTTTTGTTATCAATTGAAGCGAGTGTACCGAATATAAACCATCCATCTATCAAACTAATTTCAATCTTTAGAGCACATTATAGGGTGGGAATGCTATCCTTGTTCTACTAGTATTTCAATGGAAGAAGCCCTTGGCATCAGAGCATAGTCGGGAAACAAGCCAAATTCTCGCCCAATATTTGTACACGTTTTGAAATTTGTCACACAAGAACGGTTCGCATCTACGACTCGTTCTTTAATTCAGCAGCTTGGCTGTGGAATGATTTGTAGTGTATATGTTATGGGTAATGCTAGAATATGAAGTAAACCTAGGTTTATCCGGGTTAACTTAGCATTCCCCAATTCTGTTGGGTAAACTTTTAAAACCAACAAAAATAAAATTAATAAAAACCTAACTTAACCTAACATTACCCGGCCAGTGTTGGGTAGGTCTAAGTGTACACCGGTACCTAAACTGTGAATTCAATTTTATTTTTGTCGGTTTACGAACATTACCCAACAGGACTGGGTAATGTTAAGTTAACCCTGATAAACTTAGGCTCACCTCTTCTTCTAGCATTACCCGTAACATATATACAGCGCCCTTGAGGTGATTTCTCACAAAAACGGCGCTCTACAAATTATCCAATCATTATTATTATATATATGGATCGTTTAGTTGATTAGTCAGACATTTCCAAATGCTAAGTTTTGAGTAAATGATACAGCAATATTAGAATCCTCGCCATTAATCAAATATTATTTACCAAATGAAGCAAATACTTAGTTTTAAACCACTTTATTTTTTTTAATATATTTTTTGTTTATAAGAAAAACTCTCTTTTTAACTTTTGAAGGTTATTCCCATCAATGTTATATATATATTTAAACAAATTTGATTATTATTGTTATTTTCTTCTTCAATAACAATTTATTTTTATTTACATTTGTCGACCGGTTTTGATTGCACTCAATCTTCATCAGGACAATAAAATATAAACCGGTCGACAAATATAAATAAAAATAAAGTGTTTCTTCAAACTTCGCAAAATCACTTTGTGGCGTCATTTTTAATTAAATTAAAACAAACAACTTTGTTTAAACCACTAATATAATCACAATTACCTACATCTTTCAAAACCGATGGTTTCTTCGATAATTTAAATTAAATATTATTTAAACTATATTTGACCGGTCAGTGGTTGAGTGGGCATAGCGTTTGGGTTCCACCCAGGCGTTCCGTGTTCGATTCCTCGGCTGGCTAAGTCCTCCATCACAACACAAGCAACATCTTCCGCTTAGTGTGGTGGTAGTAGGAGATTTTCAAATGTTGTTGGGTTATTCGTAACCCGGGAATGTTTGTCTTTCTTAAAAAAAAAAAAAAACTATAAAATAATACCGGGATACATAACGGTCCGGTACGTTAGTATGATATTTTTAAAGATTACACTAGTGTCCCAGAAAAAATAACTTTTTATTTTTATTTAATAATGTTATACTGACAACTTAGACTATTATATCTTCTAATCTGCAGGACTTACTAGTCCATGTTCACGCCGTTTGAAGGAGGAAGGGGCAATCTTGTTGTTTAGCAGGATTAATTTGGATATCAACGTACTTACACCATCAAGGAAGCTGATTTTAAATGGCTAGGAAAGGTGCTAGTTTTTTATTTACATTCACCAATATGTCTCTACATAATCCAATCTACGAATTTCCAAACAATGTTGAGGATTTTTCACAACCGTAATGCGTATATACAAAATATGCCTAATACCAGAGAAAAAAAAATGATTATCAGTTAGTGCTTTTAACTGTTATAAAATCAAAGATATGTATATCTCTAACCGATCAATTCTCAGAGTTTCCAAACATTGTTGAGGATTTTTCAACCGTTTGCGTTATAAAAATACACTTAAAAAATATCCCAACATGATCGAAAATAATGCAAAATAATCATTATGTAAATACAATTATTTCTACGAATGTTCGTTTCACCGACCCGTTTAAAATCAAATGTCAATAACAGAATCGAGGAAAATCAAATTAAAATATCAGCAGATAGAATACTAACAAATAATACATAATCCGCCGATTGTGAAATGCTTCCTGGTAAATATTGGGATATATACATGGGAGTAAAATATTAATTGAATGTAAACAGATGAAATTACGTGCAACCTGGTGTGTGTTTTGTATTAGCTACAAATAATATTCCTATAATTACTACTCCCTTGCGGTTTTCGTTTGGTTAATTGCGAAGAATGAAGCTTTTACACATGACAGCTTTCAGAAGTGTGCATATTTTAGTGTATAAAAAGCTTTGCGTGCATAAACGAAAACCTTTTTCTTTCAGATAAATGAAGTAGTAATAAAAAATTTGGATTTTTTGTTGTCATTAATTTTGATATGTCAGTCAATTATGAAAATATTTTTATTGAAAAATTACGTTTTAAAGTATTTTCTTAAAAAAAAAAAAAATCCTCGATGTTAGATTTGCCATTCTTCTTTACTTTCTTGTAAAACCGGATGTGGAAATCAAAAAAGAATTTAATTGCATAAATACATGTTATTATGTAGTTCCTAAAATCGCCCGGAAATGTGTGAAATAAATTATATTAGACACATTTCGTAGGAAATCTATACATTTCCCAAATAGTAATCGGAAATGTAAAACATTTAATAAGAATATAACTATAAAAGGGCACTTTCTTTTATATCACAAATCATGTTACACAAACCTAGCGTAGCCGCTAAACTTCTTGCCTTGACGCGAGCAGGCGCTATAAAGAGGGCACTTTTTTATATCACAAACCATTTTAATTACTTAAATAAATAACAGACTGATTACTTACCAAATGAAAGTTTAACTTTATAAGAATACAACAAATATAACAACGTGTTTTATTTCAGAGAGTATTCTTTTTTTTTAAATTTCCTTTTAGGACATTGGAATTATATACAATTCCTAGGAAATGTATACGTTTTCCAGGATATGTGTGTATTAAATAATTTTTAAAACAATATTTTATACATTTCCTAAATAGCTTCGGAATTGTATACATTTCCTAGGTGTTGTATACAATTCCTAGATTTCATAAATTTCCGGTAACATATACATAATATATGCTCACACTGAACACCGTAAAATTTAATATTTTATCAAGACCTTCGGATTGGATTCGAGAGCCTTACCCCTCGACGACGCCGGCTGTCATAATATTAATATTATTAAAAGTATTCTATTGTCTAAATCATTTTTTCATCTTTGTCGTGCTAAATTGATAGCATAATATATTATATACATATATTTATTATTTATCTTAGTCCTTCAAAATTCAAATCAACTATGGTCACCCTACTTTGTTTACATTGTAATGTGCCAAGGGCCTTTAGCTTGCCCATTATCTGTGTAACAATATTGTTCTTTGAAGTATCATTTTTTTTACCTATATTATTTTTATTTTTCCTATTGTGTTATTTTGTTACTTTAAGTAAATAATTGTTAACCTCAACACAGGCTTGTCCTAGTGAGGTTAAAATTGTATTTTAAACTGTTATACCTAAAATGTGAAGAAGAAACAATAAATAATATTAAGCATACATATTACAGGTCATCCTCTCATCAATATATCAATATTGTCCCTAAAAAACCAAGAACTTTTTTAGAACGATACGAAAACAACTGTCTGATTTGATATAAAAAAACTTATCACAAGCTTGAAATGATCCACAGTGAACACGTTAACAAATTTAATCCCGGCATAGTTTCAAAGTTCTATAGTTTGTGTTTAAAACCACGTAGTTCATTGAAAACGCCAATTGGTTAATAAATATCAATCACTTTCAATTGAACAAACGCTCCGTAACACGATTCGGCTTAGCAAACACTTACCTATATTAATAGTCATACATTATAATAGTGCCGTACCTCTACGGTGCGTAGCTACGATCATAAAGTACTTGACTGTAGTGTTGAGTACCTCATACAAGATGCACTACAAATGTCCCATACAAAGGAGTAAAATGTCCCGTCACCTCACAAAATGTGTTTGTACCAACTCTTTTTCTTTGTACCACTTCAAATATGAGGTGGTGAGGTAGTTGGTGTAGTATTACTACACTGCATGTGACGTATTTGAGGTCCAACTCTTTTTATTTGTACCACTTCAAATATGAGGTGGTGAGGTAGTTGGTGTAGTATTACTACACTGCATGGGACGTATTTGAGGTCCAACTTTTTTTCTTTGTACCACTTCAAATATGAGGTGGTGAGGTAGTTGGTGTAGTATTACTACATTGCATGGGACGTATTTGTGGTCCAACTCTTTTGCTTTGTACCACTTCAAATATGAGGTGGTGAGGTAGTTGGTGTAGTATTACTACACTGCGTGGGACGTATTTGAGGTCCAACTTTTTTTCTTAGTACCACTACAAATATGAGGTGGTGAGGTAGTTGGTGTAGTATTACTACATTG
Source organism: Limnephilus auricula (assembly GCA_951813805.1). Taxonomy (NCBI): domain Eukaryota; kingdom Metazoa; phylum Arthropoda; class Insecta; order Trichoptera; family Limnephilidae; genus Limnephilus; species Limnephilus auricula. Next base: position 4,460,888 of record OX638409.1, on the reverse strand, counting down.
CATGGGATGTATTTGAGGTCCAACTCTTTTTTGTATTACTACAAATGTATGAGGTGATGAGGTAGTTGGTGTATGGGACGTATTTGAGGTCTAACTCTTTTTATTTGTATTACTACAAGGTGGTGAGGTAGTTGGTGTACTAGCACTACATCGTAGGCGACGTATTTGTGGGAGGGGGGAGGGGTAGGCGAGATTTTATGTTGCACAAGAGAAGAGTCCCAACTGCTCTCAACAGTCTGGAGCCCATTAGGGACACATACAACAGTAATACGTACATTTGTTTGTCCAATTCGGGGCTACCTACTGCGGTTGGATTAGAGTTTTTAATGATTTCAATGGACTGCTTATCGAATTTATCCACCAATATATCAGTTAGAAGAAGTATAATACAATATTGCTACACCTCACCTCACATGAGGCGGTACACCTTAACACCTCATTTCAGTATTTGAGTACCTCATACAAACTCACCCTGATATCGTGTCTTACCCAACACTACTTGACTGTGATGATAAACAACGAAACGAGGTATTGCGAACGTACAAGTAGGGAGAGGTTCGTTAATTGGGCCGTTCTTGAAGTAAAATTTTTTTAGACAGATTACGACGAGTAACCCAGATCTTTTTTTGACGGAAGTAACAGTTGACGTTCGATTTATATTTCATCATATTAACATCGCAGGTATGGCAACAATGAGTGCGACACCTGTCAGTGGATTGTAAAGTATCAAAGCAAACTCAAACACAGATATCATCCATTTATGTTGTTTATTGATGTATAAGGTAAGTTCAACAGGGTTTTGTTATGTTTCGTTGATTGATTTTATGATTTAAATAAAGACTTTGTATGAACATATTGGTTTGTTTTATTTTTTACGATAAAAGAGGGAGATGTGTGCCCGATTTTCAGTAAACACCAGAAACCCAAAGAATATTGTTAACCAGTATAAGCACGCACAATTCAATTCTTCTGCGTCCAGTATTATAATTATAACCCCCAAATTCATGTTTGAAGAATGTTAAGAGTGTTTTACCAGAGAATACCGGAAATTAGTCATTTTTAAATCAAATTCTATACGTATTCACTCTTTTTTACAAAAAAACATAAATTGATTTTGAAAGATTGTTATTTTATATAATACACGCAGTTTTAAAATTTTGAAAAACTAAGTGTATTTATAATATACTAAGGTTATACCGTTGGTCGTTGACAGATTTGTTCAATTTTCAAACGATAAATTCCATTAAACAACACAAATTTCCAATCATATAATCATACAACAAAATAAATCATTGTATAAACTAGTAGACACAGTTTTCAAGATTAAAATTTAAGACAAATTAAAATCATTAAAAAATAAATCCTAGAAAGTGTTTTGTGGCAAAAATACCTCAGTTTTTCTATTTATTTCAGGTCTTATAAAACTAAAATATTTTAGATTTTTTTAACACACTTATTTTGTTTAGACATTATTGAAAAATTATAATTTATTTTGATCAAAAAATAATTTTAAGAAGTATATAATGTAGGTATATATTAACGCTAGGTTTGAATGAAATAAATCGATATTAAATTTTTAATTTTAAAAATATGATACGGGGAATAATCGATCTTTCTCATTGGAACCTAAACAGTTTTTTAAAGCATCTTTAAACTTTTATACTCTGTTGCTGGTCAATCGCTCTTAAGAACCAGTGTTACAGAGGGTTGGTTACGTATATAATGATACAATCCTTTACCATAACTTTTTATTTTAAAACGGGCCTTAACGAGAAGATATCACCCTCTTGGAGTTTTGCGGTCTCACACTAAATCACGGTGTATATGTTGTTATATTTCTCACTCTATGCAGGTCCTAAAGTTTTTCTCAGGACTTGAGGTTCACTTTTGTCAAAGTTCACTGTTTAAAACTTGAGTTATCTCTATATAAAATGCTGTAAGGTCACTCAGATCCTATTTTATTTATGGGAATGCTGTGTGGATTTTTTTAAATAAATGAAATGAAACTACGGAGTGAAACTTTGTTTTGAAGAGATTCATGTAAAATACTTGCTTTTGCTTATCATTGGATGTGATATTGTTGGTTTCTTTGTTTACAAACTGAACAATGAGATCTCGATTAACAAGAATAATCCGGTCTAACAATAGTCATGAATCATATCCAATAATAGTTTTGTTTTACTTGCAATACCCTGTATTTACATTGGATAAATAACAGAGTTTCTAAGGAGAATACTTCCTGGATCAATGTAGTTTAACAATGCAGAATTCCTATCTATTAATGATCATTAGTCATACGTACATATTTTATTAAGTATTTACTCATTTTAATCTACAGAACATTTGGAAAAATGTCAGAAGCAGCATTATCTCTCCCGGACAGTCGTTAATAATTATATCTAGTGCCCAGAGAGTTGTTCTTATATAAATTTCTGGAATTTATAGATCAAAGTAAGAATGTTAATCATAAGCTACGGAGATATAAATTTATTTTACAAAAATTGTTATCATTTAAATACATCAATCGACTAAAATTCTTTCAGATACGAATGGAGCTTTTCGTGTAAATTTAAAAGCTAATATCTTTGGCCTTTATAAGAATTATGTAAAATATTAAAGTCTATAAAATATTGATTCGCCAAACTGAGAACTCCAACTTGGAGAAAATCATAATCATTGGAAAAGTGTTTGGAAGAAGCAGAAAATGGTCACCAATGCTCTGGAGTGACTTGTTTCATTCATCGTCTCATACATACTCTTCTATTTTTCTGACTCTTGACATGGCCCGACTCAAGTATCTGATTCACTTGATCATACCACGTCCTCCTCGGATGTCCCCTAGCTCTAATACCATTTACACTTGTCATATATTTTCCTTACGCTCCTTTCTTCGTTCATTTGCTCTACATGCCCAAACCATCTGAGGGTTCCTTTCTTAATTATTACGCTTACATCGGCCTTGCATTCTTTTCGGATCTTCACATTTCTCATCATACATGGGTACCACACACTCGCCTCAGGGATCTCATTTCAATAGCATTCAGTCTATCATCCTTCTTCTGCCATTTCCATGCCTCACTGCCATACATTAGGGTAGGTACAAGCACTCCATTGTGGACTGCTAGCTTCGCTTCTTTGGACAGCTTTTTGTTGGCGCCTACAACATTCAGTCCTCAATTAATGGATTTATCTGCATTTACCCTTCTTTCAATATCTCTATCAGCCTTCCCATCTCTCGTAAACGTAATACCCAGATACACAAACTCATCCACCTGCTCCAAGTATTCATAGTTCACAACTATATTGCACACTGTTTTCGTACTCTCTCTTTCAAACACCATGACTTTAAACTTATGGTGGAGTTATGCTTGTCTACCGTGACGTGACGTGACGCGTTATATATATACACGGTATCGGTTTCATACATTTAGTTTGGTGACGTTTATATTAGTCTGTTGTGTTGTGTCATGATGCGATCTGTCGTGATGCATCAGAAGCGATCTCCATTTTCGACAGAGTAGTAAAGATGAGGAGCGCCGCGTCTTGGCTAGTGTGTACGTACCACGTGCTTAATGTACGTGCACGTGTTTAAAAATATCGTCATAAGGCGTCAAAACACAACTTATTGATGTGAACGCTAGCCATCATGGCACAGAACATCACGACACAAAACGCCTTACAAGTATAACTCCACCATTACTTACATTCATCTTTAACTAATTTTTCATACATACTTCGTCCATCCTAGACACGAGCGACAGTAGATCTTCCATACTGTTAGAAACCAGCACCGCATCATCAGTATACATTGTATACAATACACAATACAAGTATACATAATATCTATGTAGTTATTTTTTTAATCATTATTTTTTGTAATGTTATGTTTCACGGGTTTATACTAACTAGTGTTTAAATAAGAAAGATTTTTTATAAAGAAAAGTGTTCATACTCTAGCAAAGCTGGATAATATTTTGAAGTGTTTGTATAAAAGCCGTTCGAAAGCTTTTCATCCCAATGACACGTGGAATATTTATTTTCACAGCCACGTGCCGTGCCTTTTTCCGCTTTAATGGTTTCTTAACGAGGTCTCTATATTTAAAGTAGTGTATATGAAAGCGGTATTATTTTTTTTTATATTCACGCGCTTCTGAAAAATGGAATGCGAAAAAGTTTTGGAAGGCATTTGCGTAATACGTTATCCGAAATTCAAATGCATTTATATCTAATAATTGGGTTCATAAATTAGTTTGTACACACTTGGAAGATATTTGTAGTCGCAATTATTATAACGAATCAAAATTGGACTGTATTCAATAATTTAAGATTAAATCAAAATAAATATGAGAATGTGAACAGTGGACTTGAAAAGGGAATCTGACTTGCATAAGTCTCCGTTTGAATTTATATTAAGAACTGAGAGATCAACACTTATGTGAGTTGATCTTGCACTGGTTCCTAACAGACTTTTTTAATAGTCGATATTGAATGCACCGAGAGATCACTTTGGATCATTGCACAACACATAACAGTTTTCATTAACAGTCAGTATTAAATGTACCGAGAGAAAAATGTGAACCATTGCAGAGCATAATATAACATACTCCTTTAAGAGTCGATATTGAATGCACCGAGAGATCACTGTGTATCATTGCACATCACTTAGGGAACGTACCCATACTAGTGACCCGTTCAGAGAAGGTAGGAAGGGGGGGTCTTCAAAATACCACGCTTGGTCACACTGAGAGGCGGGGAGCTTAGGTTTTTAGCACGTAGTCAGTATCCTCTAGGGAAATTTCGCGTTTTTTTCGAGCAACATTCAAATATGGCGCGCAGTATTTGGAGCTTTTTAAACTCGCAGGTGGCAACACTGACTTACATGTGCCGAGACATCAGCAGATTGAAAACTGATAGTTTATAGTGCAGTGTTTAACTTTTTGTTAGCAAGAAATGAGGAGGGGAATGGGGGGGGTTCTTGAAATATACTACACATGGTCAACGAGGGGGGAGAGGGGGATTACAAAAAGTGGGACACGTAGTACGGGTACTTTCCCTTAACGGACTGAATCTACCACATGTAGCTATTGTTCAGAAAGGATAGGTTTTGATGGTGGGTAGGATGAAGAAAGGTATATATTTACATATTTGCGTCAACATTATTATTAAGTATAGACTTGTAAGTCTAGGAAAATAATCTCACGGGGACTAAAGTTAATACGATATTGATTTATTTTCAACAGCATCCGTGATTAACAGACGTTTGACAGATGGCGTTTGACAGATGGCATAGATTAATGTTATTTGTAATGCTGAGTGCATTTTTAAAACTGAATTGATACACCGTTCATGTAATATGAAGGGAAATCGTTGATATTGATAAACTGACGACAGTTTGTCATGTGGTTTCTGTTTGAATGTCGATATAACCATGCTAGACCCCTGGGCAACAAAAACATGTTTAGGCTCCTATTTTTAATTTACTATTTTCTTTCAAAAGTTAAAACCCTATCTCTAATGGTAATGTATAATATTATGATAGTACAGCAATGTTTTATTTTCGTATAGTATTATAATATTTCAATAATATTGTCCTTCCTAGAATGGCTAAGTATGAATCATTGGAAATCTGAAAATTGTTATTATAAAATCATTTTGAAAAAAAAACATATTCAAGGGCTGCCTTATCAAATTCCTTTGTGTGAGATTTTTTTAGCACCCGTTTTTGGTGGGAACTTAAAAATACTTTGTCAACATAATTCTGCATTAATTGCAAAATGTGTTACTTAACACTCTAAATTGCTCAAAACGAAAATGAGTAATAAAAAGTTCAACATCAAATTATACAATTCAAATGGAATTCATAAAATTTAAGAGTTTTTAAGCTGATCAAATATTGCGATTTTATTATGGTGAAGTGCTGCCTACCTACGTCAATTCGTTTCAATTATCTAATATAAACTTGGAAACAAGAATCTATTTTCTTAAGAATGGGTGCTTTTTAAATATTAAACAACGGAAGAATTTGTAATTCGTATTAATTTTTTTGTTTGGATCCCTCTTTCATAATTTTATTCACAATTCATGCTTACCGTCTGGAATGCGATTTGAAACTTGGCTTCTGTGTCTGGAATAATGTTATGTAGGTTGTCAGAGGGAGGTGGTGAAACGAGGGCAAGGTTTCTTTTGCCACATTTTAACAAAACGTCTAAAATCCTTTTGTCTACTATCCAAATCGCTGCATTTGAGTGCCACTTGTTAAAGAGACACTCTATTACACTAGTGTAATAACCTCTTTCGTACCAAGTTTAAATGTTAATTTAAGTTCTATAAACTGTATTGTTTATTTATTGGCGGGTTTTTCTTTATGTGAATATCGCACAAGAGTCTCGACTACTCCCAATCATCTGGAGCCAGTGAAACTACGCCTTTTAAACTAATAAATTGGGACTCCCTGAGGCGTGTGTGTGATAAAACCATGTATGATCGTGTGCGGAATGTGGAGATCCGAAAAGAATGCAAGGCTGATGTGAGCATAATAAAGAAAGGAACAATTAGATGGTTTGGGCATTTAGAAAGGAACAATCAGAAAATTTATGACGCGAAGTGAATGGTAGAAGAAGCCTTGGACGCCCAAGGAAGATGTGGCACTATCGAGTGAATAACATACTTGAGTCGGGCCATGTCAAGAGTCAGAATAAAACAAGAGTATGTACTCGTATTAGAAGATGCATGAATGTGAATGAGACAAGGAGTGTGTGCCAAGACCGAGTTGTTTGTCGATCCGTTCGCTCTGCCTACCCCGCGGAGCAACGCCTTAATAGTTAGTTCAGTCAGGAAATATTTTAACCGGGACATTTCCCTACCTTAATATTTTATATATTTTAACCGGGACATTTCCCTACCTCAATATTTTATATATTTTAACCGGGTCATTTCCCTACCTTAATATATTAATATATAAAACAAAGTCGGGTTGGTTACACCATTTATAACTCAAGAACGGCTGGACCGATTTTCATGATCTTTGATTTGTTGCATTTGCCTCCGTCCCGGTTAACAGAATAACTATTAAAACATCGGAAAAAATTACTGGAAAAATAATAGTGAAGAAAATCATTTTTTTCTTGTATTTTGTATGGAACGGCTTTTCAAATAATGTGCGTTGGTCGACATAATTGGAATCAATTCGAACAACTAATAAATACAACATTTATTGATTCTGAGGCGGTACGAAATTTGCTGGGTCAGCAAGTTTTGTATATTTTAACCGGGACATTTCCCTACCTTAATATTTTATATATTTTAACCGGGACATTTCCCTACCTTAGTATTTTTATATTTTAACCGGGACATTTCCCTACCTTAATATTTTATATATTTTAACCGGGACATTTATCTACGTTAATATTTTACATATTTTAACTGGGACATTTCCCTACCTTAATATTTTATATATTTTAACCGGGACATTTCCCTACCTTAGTATTTTTATATTTTAACCGGGACATTTCCCTACCTTAATATTTTATATATTTTAACCGGGACATTTATCTACGTTAATATTTTACATATTTTAACTGGGACATTTCCCTACCTTAATATTTTATATATTTTAACCGGGACATTTCCCTACCTTAGTATTTTTATATTTTAACCGGGACATTTCCCTACCTTAATATTTTATATATTTTAACCGGGACATTTATCTACGTTAATATTTTACATATTTTAACCGGGACATTTCCCTACCTTAATATTTTATATATTTTAACCGGGACATTTCCCTACCTTTCCGCCATAACGAGACGCATTAGTAACCTCAAGGAACTACAAAAAAATGGACGAACAAAGCAGGTTACTCCGTGACCTGGTTTGGTAGGCTTTCTGGAATGTTTGCACGGTGGACCACTGTGCAAACATTGCTAGAATATAAGACACCCGTGGCAAAGCGGTAGTCTCCCTGCCACTGAACCCAAAGTTCATGGGTTCAAAACAGAAAGTTTAACTGTAAAATTTTGTACCCGGTTAATGGTTAGCGTGGTTTAAATTTATAATACTTTTGGATGTAGCTATAACTTTGTGATAACCCATTACAAAAAAAAATAAAAAATATTTCTTTGTTAGAATCACTCACATATTTTATTAACGCGCGCCAAACGGTTTCGGAACGACTACGAATACGTAAATAATGGATACCAAACAAATTTAATTAATAAATTTAAACAAACTCAACAAAATATAAAAAAATAAATATGTATACAATTCTAATAATAATAACGATAATGATTTCTTTTTCAGTTTAATAACCACAGTTTAAAAAAAAATACAGAGCGAAATTTTCTTCATATTATTTAAAGGTATGAGGGTTGATGAAGATCTAGACAAACCTCACCCCATGAACCCGGGCACCCCTGCTAAGTCACCAAACGTAGCGAACCACTTGGGGTGACCTATGGCAGAGGCAATTAATTGGTTCCCGGGGCGGCGTCACCCTTTCCCGCCTCCCAAATTGAATATAATATTAATAATAATAAAGGAAAACGCTTTGATAACTTAGAAATAAATAAATACCTTAATAACAATGAGTCCATTATCAATAAACAAAACATATTTTCGTATATCAGTTCTGTTTCCTCCTCTCACTCTTCATTAATTCCTAGCCACGCCCCCACCCCTATCACAACACTTAGTAATACATTGTACTCACCCACTGTTTTCTATATATTATGTTTGCCCTGAGGAAAGAACCATAAACAGACAACAACCGTCAGGAATTTGTAAGCCATTACACGATCTCAGTATACTGACGTCAGTATTGTTATCAGTACGTCAGTATTAGCCATTCCACGAGTCAGCATTCGCATCAGTATTAAAATACTTATTCGAATACTGACACGTGTACTGGTACCATTAGAAATAATTTTCTAAAGTGCTGGTAAATTAAATTATTTTATTTTCCAAACGCCTACAGATAGATACATAATATATATTATATGTGTAAGAAGCTTGGAGAACCAATCTAACGGCCGCTGTTCCCAATCCTACTAATCAATTACTAAGCCAAAATTTTGCCTTAGTATTTGATTAGTGCACAACTACACTTTTTCCAACACACAAGTATAGCTTAAGCATTTATCTTAACCTAAGGAAGCCGGACTAGTGGATTAAACTGGCCGCCTTAGTTTTGGACTAGTTCTTAAAAGTGTCAACAGAGTAGAAAAAATACCGCGAACACAATGTATGGTCGATGAAATATCACTTTGACAGAAGACACAGTTTCGCGCTCATTTCATTTCTGTTGTATTGCGTTTATCAATTATCATTTTAATTCATATGGATTGAGAAGTTCGGATGCGTGCGGAGCAGAGACGAAAAACAATTAATTTATGCGAAAAACTATGTCGTTTTCGAATATTCGCCAAGCCAAGTGTCAAGTCCAGTACCTACGGTCAAGCTGACACTTTATTTTATATACGTTTGTTTAAAAAATATAAAATGTCAGTTTATGGATAAAAATATTTTAAATGAATTACGTGTATTAATAATAAATACAACAATTAACTCGATAATATTAATTTAACTCCGAAAGTTCTTACTTTGATGTCATTTTATTGTCTATGAAAGTGGGCGAGGCCAGATAACATAAGATGTTTGGGGACAACATAAATCGAGCGCTACCCTACAAAATGCTTGGCATATCGCGGCCTCAGATGAATCGATTTAAAAGTTAGAAACAGCGGCCGTAAAAGACACATATACCTACTAAGTTTATATTCCTACCATGAATAAAAATTACAGTTAAAACGCGAACTATAATACAATTTTTATGTTTGGGTGGGAAACCTTATCGTCGTACTTGCCGATTTCCCAGAAAAACAAAAAAAAAATCGTTGTTTTTTTTTTTTTGGGGTGTTATGCCGTGTTGTGCTACCTCCTTCTTTAGCCGACGTTTCGGACAGCGTTGCAGTGTCCATCATCAGGGCAGATCCGGCAGATCCGTCGATGTGAATTTGTTGTGTTAAGTGTGTGCTTATTTACTTGGAAGCGATACCGTGTCGTCAGCTTCAATCCACTACGAGCTGGTAGGTATTTCAGAAGAAAGTGAACTACTTTGAAAGGGAAATTTTGAGAAAGCGCTTTATTAACAAAAAAATTATACGTTTTTCCACACCATACAAGTAAATTTCCACTTTTTTGTGTTAAGGAGAAGATTACTTTTCAAGTCAAAGATTACTCGTTTAATCTCACACATTTTTTTCCATTTAGAAAGTTGAAATTGGGAAAAGGCACAAATTTTTCTGTAGTGTTAAAATATCAACCGAAAACTTTTCTACAAGGAAAAACGTGGAAATTGAAAAATGATTACGGTACACCCACGGAACTAAATTGTTTCCAAAACTAATTTAGTATCTTATTAAAACTTCTTTGGCGGAGCGGTAAGTTCCTCGGCCCTGGTCCCGGGGGTGCAAGTTTCAAAACATGATGGATTGCTAAAAAAATTATTTAAAAATGATAATTTAAACTTCCCATAAAATATTTTAAAATATAAAGAGCTGTTATAAAGGATTTTACATTTCAGTATTTTTCGATTGTGGGATACTTTTAACATTGCCTAAGTAAGATATTAAGGTCGGGTTGTTCCATAAAAAATTAACGATTCAAAATTTTTTAAAGTTAATATTCAATCTCTGTGCAAGTTCTACTCCAGGTCTGTTACTATGTAAGTACTGTGTCCAGGATTAAATAATAACAGAACTTGAATTTTAACAAATTCTGTGAAACAATCCATCCTAAGAGAGTAGTCGAGAGGGATTTGATATTTTAAATAATTTTCCGACGGCCATGAAAATGATTTTTTAATATTGTTATCTTCTCAGTGGTGGGAAAGGGAGACAAAATCATAATTACGGTTTACAAAGTAATAATAATTATTTTCCTCACTCCTACCCCTTCCGCTCATTCATCATCAGCTGAACTCTCTCGACCCATCACCTTGCACCTCATTGGGAGGGATGGATTCATCCAGGAGTGATCTGAACGTACTGACTCCCAGATTTTTACCCACCCCTCATACCTCTCTCCTTCCCAGAACTTCCTCGCACTCGCTTCCCTAAAAAAAAACCTCCACACAGCATCTTCAAAGATGACATAGGCTCTGAGGGAGTTTTTTTTCATCAGGTCTCCTGTGTGGAGATAATATTTTAAACAAACATAAATGTTTTTTCTGACAAATTCTCCCTAGCTATTTTGGCATGTTCTGGTTTCCAAGCAGCATACCTCTCTGCTAAAGTTTACGGTTAATTATGAATACTTTATTAGGAAAATTAATTAAGACAGGAAAATAGCTAATTTATTTTAAAATATTTAAAAGATTCCTTCAAAATAAGTTTTAACATTACGGAAAAAAATTATGTTTAAAGTCAATATATACAAAGAAATTATAAATTATTCTGAGATATATAATACATTTAATTCACTCACATAATTTGCAAAAATATTATGGTTATGTTTACTTACTGAAGATAAATTGGATGATTCTTATGGATTGATTGTTAGATAACTGCTAATTAGTAGATAAGATTAATGAATTAGTAGATATCTAAAAGTCATTTGCGAGATAACTGAAAGATAATGAGTAGATAAGATAAGTGTGGGTTATTTATTGGAGTGCACTTGAAAATTAATTGGTAGATAACTGACATTCATTTATTAAGTAGGTATTTATCATATTGTTATATTGATTGATAAATAAAAACAAGTTGACACAGGGGGGGGGGGGGAGCGGACGTCGATGCGCACTGCTTGATCGGGCGAGGCGAATGATGAAATGAATTTAAATAAATATTTGTAGAAAATTAATATGTGTATATCTTTTACACACATAAACATATATATATAGGCATACATATAGATGGAGCTAAAGAATTATTTATTTCAGTCTTGTGGTCTAAAGTACACTCGTATTTTTTTAAATTATTTTTCAAAGTACAACCCCGTTAAGCTGCAATTAAGCAGTTTGTCAACATGATGTTTATGTTCAATTACAATTTAAATATACATACATAATATTATTACATATTAATTAAAATATAACTATACAGATTGTCACAATTATCATACATGACTTAGTATAATGCATCTCTATTTAGTAACCACATGTTCAGCATATATCTCAATCTATTTGATGAATCGCAATTTTTTATATTACTTGGTAACATGTTAAATATTTTGGGCACATTATATTCCAGAGTTGGCTGTCCGTAGTTATTGTTATATTTTGGAACAAGCATTCCTTCATTCTTTGTGAACTTAGTATTATGTTCATGTTCCACTCTCCTCTTATATATAGAATCAGATATTGGCTGAATCAATATTTTGAACCATAATAAGGCCTGCACCGGTAAGATAGTTAAATTCCGATACAACAGTGATATGTTTCGTCTCTGTGATTTTTTTTATTTTAAACTATTAATTTAACCAAAGTTTTTTTTATTGATTGTAGGTGATTTAGATTAGTTTTGAAATAGTGTCCCCAAGTAGTTATTCCATACCGTAAAGTTGATTTTGCGAGTGATAAGTAAATATTTTTCAAAATATTCACTGGTACGAAACATTTCAGTTTGTACAAGTCTACCAACTATCGCCTTTAGTCAGCCTTATACAAATTTTGAAAGTTTGTATGTCCCATTTAAAATTGATTAATAATAATATAACTACCTAAAATTACTATCGTAAATTACTGAAATTTGATTATAAGCTATTAAGTAGATAGTCTTTTCCACCTAACGTTAAATTTATTTTATAAGTTCTAGTCAATCGAAGTATATTAATACGCTCATGCCCGTACGGTTCAACTTTAAGAACCCGACTCTAGTAAATCTCCGACGCCACACTGTATGGAAACCGTTCTGACACGTCCGTCTACGTGCAATTTTTCACGGAGCTGCTGCCGTGATATTCACACTTATCACTCGCTCACGTGCGATATGCAAACGGAAATGGCGCCATCTATTATATTTTATTTAAGGAAAAATATGAAGGGTGGGAGCATCATAACAATTATATAGTACATAACTGATAAACTGAGTATGAAAGACATAAGCAGGCACGACACAAGTATGTAGGTTTTATAGTAAGAATCTCCAAGGATTTAAAAAATTTTAACACATTATAAAATCCGTTCACATCTCTCGTTAGAAGTATTCTAGAATACAACTCTAAAATGTGGTCACCTGTCTTTAATAATCACACTAATACCATTGAAAAAGTCCAACGCAAATTTTTAAAGTTTGTATTAATTTTAGACTCGGAATTCCTATAGAAACAATAGATTATGATTTTTTATTACATTCATTGAAATTACTAAAGAAATTACTAGAAAAATTTTTGATCCTATATTTTTATATAAAATTGTAAATAACCAGTTGGATAGCCCTTATATATTAATTTTGATGCAATTTCATATACCCGCCATAAGATAAAGGTCCCCTAGTATGTATTATTGTGACAATTACACCAGATTCTCGGGATATAATTCAGTAATAAATAGATAACATACCTATGGGAATCTATATGCTAAAATCGCTGATGTTTTTAAGATGCCTCTTGTGATTTTCGTTGTTTGTTTTTGGGGTGTTATGCCGTGTTGTTCTACCTCCTTCTTTAGCCCTGATGATGGACACTGCAACGCTGTCCGAAACGTCGGCTAAAGAAGGAGGTAGCACAACATGGCATAACACCCCAAAAACAAACAACGAAAATGCTTTTGGCCGTGAAAATCTAAAAACGTATGCCTCTTGTGATGTATAAAGCTGCTCTAATTAAATACTTTAACGCCACATATTTCACTTCCTAACAGATATATATATACAATTATTTTATGTTTCTTTTCTCTGTCTTTCATAAACTTGTCACAAATGTATTATTTTCTTTGTTCCCATAATTTTTCACTTTTCAAATTTTAATACTGTGCTATGTCTGTGTAAAAATAAAACTAAAAACACATGTATGTAAATGGCACTAGTGCCGTAAATTCCAAATAAATAAATAAATAAGTATTCCATAAGTAAGTTGTTCAAAGAAGTGCAACAAGCAGATTCCTATTTGGACTCAGGCTTACAGTATACGATTCAGCAATACTTTATCTTAGGATAATACCACATATTGTAGTGTAAGAGCTACGTAAGTAAGACTTTTTTACATATTTTCACTTCGGAACTTTTAACATTAGCACAAAATATAAGTACTCTGTTATATTTTTTTAATTATTCGCAGCGAAAAGAAAATGTACTCCAACACCGGCGTCAATCGTAAATGATTCAAATAAAGAAGTCAATTTTTCTTCTTCAATATGCGGTTGTGAAATAAATGAGAATTCAAGGGTTTTGTTTTCACCCTAAAAAGGGTTATTTTAGGAAATAATTGAACTGAAATATTAGGCAATGGTTGTAAACCTCATACCATGAAATGAAAAAAGCTATATGTGAGGGAAATAAAAAGTAAATAAAGGTTGCATTTACTGTAATTTTGTTGTAGGTACCCTTATTTTCCAAATTAATTAATCTGTCTAGAAAACGAAGTCTTAATATAGTGTAGAGAAAACGCTTTTACGTGTTGGTTCAGAACATATGTTACATTTGGTCGGTAGAAAATTTATTTGATACATTTTGTTGGTAGTAAAAAATACAAAAACCCAAGTCACAAAAATACAAGAACAAAAACGGAAAAATACGGAGATTAGATAGGTTTACAAAAAAATATCAGCTTACGGATGGTGTAAGAATAAATATTTTATATGATCCACAAAACTCGCCAAGTTGGTATTAAATATGTCGTCAACATCACCTAAGTATTGATTTCCCATAGTGTGAAATCGTTGTATCGGAGAGTGGGCAATGTAGTTACGCTTATGAATGCTGTAGTAGAATAGTGTATTTTGTCGTATTGTTACTATGGGTATTCGTAAGTGTATGAGTTACAAAAGTTTGCAGCAGTCGAATTTAGAGTTTAGTTTTGTGAATAAAAGGTTAAGTCGCTTATTTTATGTCTGTCTTCGAATATATGTGTTTTAAGAATATTTATAAAGAAATTATATTGTCTTCTAGGGGGATTTTTAATTTAAAATTTATGAAACGCATATTTTTTTTTATTCGCTCAATGTTATTAAGGTAATTTTTTTAAGATGGGGACCAAACAACTGAATTATCTTCAATTAGGCTTCTTACTTAAGATACGTATAATAGTTTAATGGTTTCTAAAGAATGTCCTAGAAACGTGCCTGCTACTTTGTAGATTGTCTAATCTAGGTAACTATGATTTTAAAAAAAATGTAAGTTATTTATAAATAATTAACATTTATGAAATATTAAATGTCGAAACTTATTTATGAAATAATTAATGACTGACATTAAGTGAAAAAACTTTTCCTCGACTTATTATTCAGCTATCGCCATATATGCCATCGCCATTTTAGTGAAAAATCACTTCACTGGCGCTATATAATAAATCAAAACAATTAAAAATTAGGAAATCTTATTCAAAGACATATTTCTTACAAACTACCATCGACTAAAAACTTATAACGAATGACTGAGACGTATATAACAAATTGAAATTACTTGCCAATTAATCAGCTCAATGTCTTTGATTAATATTTGTGTGAATTTTATATCCGAAGGAAGTAATATATTACTTTATTATAGGATTTTTTTAATATATGAATAGCGGGTTATAGGTAGTGAGACAACGGCATCCCTAATTAGGGTATTTTTTGAGGCTGAAGGTGTGGAGAGGGGAAGGAAAAAGGGATGAGGAAGGTGGGGAAGTACGTAACTATTCAGATACGTACTGAGTTATTTCACAATTAATTAATTAAAATTAATGTGTAGTATATTTGCGGCAGGTTCTAGAGTGGAAGATACTCTCAGTATCGCCCTGGTGTAAGACCACCATTCAGAATTAAAACGTTGCTTGAAATGACTTTAATCCTGTTTGGTAACCGGATCTGAATATACAGGTATTTCCCCACTTTCCTCTTCCGCACATCCTTCCCCTCCCCACTACCTTCAGCCTCTCAATATACCCCCATTGGCTCCAGACAGACATTATATATAATAAAAATCTTGTCTTAAACATTAGTTTATAAATTTATTTATTTCCACATATACGGCACAACATGTGCCATTAACGTAATTGACATAACAAATAAATAGTACAACAACATGAAGAATAACAATATAAATGTAAGTTAAATAAAAGAAAAAAATGTTAAAAAGTAAGTAGTAGTAGGTAAAATTAAAATATAAATATAAAGAGAAAAATATGGTATTAATTATAAAGTGTAAAGTATAAAGTGCAAACTGTTAAGTATTAAGCAAAAATAAAAAATTTTAAGTAAGAATGAAATAAAGAAAAAATAAAAAAGTTAAATGTAGAAAAATATGATATAACCCCTAAAAAAATTGGCGTATTTTGTCAGAGGCTAAAAATATTTCCGCTTTGCAAGAAAATCCAAATAAATGGAACATTTGTTAACGTATTCAAAAACTAAAAACTGTTTTCGAAAGGTGATGAAATAGGCTTTCAAATTTCTATATTTAAAATTACTATGTATTTTTTTAATAAATTTTTTTTGCGAAAACTTTAAAAAGTGTTCAAAATGGCTCACTTTACTTTTTTTTCTAACTAAAATTACTGGTAATGAAAAAAAATAAAACACATACTTATTTCATTAGATAAATGAATTATAAACCTCGCTGTCACCTCACTTTTTTTCGTTTCATGTAAAAAAAAAATATCAAAAAATTCATAAAGTTCCATAATTTTTTTTCAAATTGCTTTCGGAAACTTTGATTTCAGAATGGGGTAAATTTTAATTTTTTGTGGTTTTCTTTTAGATTTGAATATATAGTTTGTTGTATTCTCTTTCCAATACCGTTTAGATCACATTTCTGACTATGATAGTAAGGGAGAAACAACGATTTCTGTGAGACCTATATGAGCTGGGACAAATATGGTCTCCTGTGATTAAACGGGATAATGAAAAAAAAAGTGTTCCATAAATACAAATTTATTGTATTTACGAAAATTTGTTGCCTTTCACATATCAATTTTAATGATAACAGATAACCGAATAGAAGTTTGAAAGTTCACTGCTATTATGGGAAAAGTTGTATTGAAACTGTTTGCAAGTTCGTGGAATTTTCAGTCGATGAAATGCAGCATGGAGTGAGTTTCACAAATTGAAGAGCAATAGAGAAATTCCGGGAAATGAGTTCGACTATCGACTGTATTGCCACACTAAAGGAAAGTATAGCTGAACCCAGGCAAGTAGATTCGTCATGGCACCAACTAGTGGAATATCCTAGAAAAAACCTTGTAATGAATTACCTGGGAAAATAAATTTACATAATAATAATAAATTTCAATTGTCAATATTACTTGCTATGTAAGTTTGATGAATTGATTTTATGAAATTACGCTGCCTGACAGAAGGATTTATTTCAGACGTGGAAAATTGGCGTATTTTGTCAGAGGCTAAAAATATTCCCGCTTTGCAATAAAATCCAAATAAATGGAACATTTGTTAACGTATTCGAAAACTAAAAACTGTTTTCGAAAGGTGATGAAATAGGCTTTCAAATTTCTATATTAAAAAAATACTATGTTTTTTTTTTAAATATAATTTTTTTTTTTTGCGAAAACTTTAAAAAGTTATAAAAATGGGTCACTTTACTTTTTTTTCTAACTAAAATTACTGATAATGAAAAAAAATAAAACACATACTTATTTCATTAGATAATTGAATTATAAACCTTACAGTCACCTCATTTTTTTCGTTTCATGTAAAAAAAAATCTTAAATTCACAAAGTTCCATAATTTTTTTTTAAATTTCTATCGGAAACTTTGGTTTCAGAAAGGGGGAAAAATTTAATTTTTTTGTGGTTTTCTTTTAGATTTGAATATATAGTTTGTTGTATTTTCTTTCCAATACCGTTTAGATCACATTTCTGACTATGATAGTAAGGGAAAAACAACGATTTCTGTGAGATCTATGTGAGCTGGGACAAATATGGTCTCCTGTGATTAAACGGGTTAAATAGAGTTGTTTTATATAACCAGATAATACCGGAAATTTGTCACTTTTAACAACTGGAGCGACACAGCAATTTGAATATTTTTTCTCGGATTGCCAAATGAAATTTTACCGCCCACATTAAAAAAATCATTCCTCTGAATTTGAACATGGAGACATACAAACTGATTATAGTTCTATGTAGCTAATGAATTCCCTTATCTTTTGTCTATTATCATATATTAATTTTTACGATTTATTTAAAAAGTATAATTAAATCTTTAACCTTAAAACATTTTAAAGAACATAGAGAATAGTTATTTTGTTAAATTTTGAATGTACCATTAATTATATAGTCGTTTTAATAAAATAAAAATTTCAAAATTTGCCACATTTTGGCAACAAAGCAATCCGTGGTTTTGGAAATACTGCCATAAAGTGGCGAAAAGCGCTCGAGTGGTTAAATCAAATTATATACTTATTGACACTTTTTAACAAAAAAACATAAATTAATTTTTATTTAATCTGGCAAACGCATCATCACATTACATGGCGAATAAGTAATGTAACGTGGTCTTAGGACAGCTTTCATAAAATTATTTGAACAATTCATTAAATTTTAAAATTGATATGAGCTTAATGAATTAGTAACAGAACTTGAATGGAATTAACACAGAACTTACATGTTAATTTTTAAATTTGATGATTTGTTAAAACTCTGTGAAACAACCGTCCTTAAATTTGTATGTGTTCATATTGTACATCTCTCAGATATTTAAGCTCTAACTATTCAGTAGACATGTTTTGCAGGTATTTTTTCTACTCAATATTAAAAAATAATTATTTACTAAAACAGCTTAAATTAATTAATCAAATTCACCTTAAATAGGGTTGTCAAACTTTTATATTATTGGATTTAAATATAATAAAAGTTTAAAAAATCAATAACCAACTCCACAGAATCGTAGCTTTCTGTGTGTAAGAAATGCATTGTAGGTCAATCATGATAAGTCGTTAATAACTACTCCGAGGTATAAGGGCTTTATGTTATGTTATTTATTAAACTTTCCTTACATTTACATCCCTAAAAACTTACACCCTTTTACAAAGACATAAGGTTTACTAGCTAGAATATAAGTAATTAATTGTACGTTTTATAGAACGTGTAACAGCCAGCTGTGGATGCCGGTGCCGGTTATTCAGCAGCTCATGACTATACAATGGCCAGCCAACCTGCTTGTGAGTTTGCTGTCACCGTCCCGGCTTTACATGCTGGTGCCGGATAATCAGCAGCTCGTGACCAAATGCGTGGCGGAAGATGCAACAGCACTCAACCTTACTGCTGTGTGAAAATATCTATGACATATTTGTCTAGTATGTAGTTAGAAGAAAGTTTAGTTAGAAATGTATTGAAATTTGTACAGCGCCCTTGAGGTGATTTTTCATAAAAACGGCGCTATACAAGTCAGTCAAATATTATTATTATAAATTGTATGTCTTTGGTCTGATCCGGAAACAAGGACTCTCTGAAATTATGTCAAACAGTGACCTCCTTAATAAATGTTACTTAAAACCAATTTTGAAAGAAAGAGTACGAAAAAAGTGTGCAATATAGTTGTGAACGATGAATACTTAGAGCAAGTTGATGAGTTAGTGAATTTGAGAAGTATGTGTACGAGAGATAGGAAGGCTGATAGGGATATTGAAAGAAGGGTAAATGCAGATAACTCCATTAATGGTGGACTGAATGCCGTTGGCGCCAACAAAAAGCTGTCCAAAGAAGCGAAGCTAGCAGTTCACAATGGAGTGCTGGTACCTACCCTGATGTATGGCAGTGAAGCATGGAACTGGCAGAGAAAGGATGAAAGTAGACTGAATGCTGTAGAAATGAGATCTCTGAGGCGTATGTGTTGTAAAACCATGTATGACCGTGTGAGGAATGTGAAGGTCCGAAAAGAATGCAAGGCCGATGTGAGCGTCATAAGTAAGATTGAGAAAGGGACGCTTAGATGGTTTGGACATGTAGAGCGAATGAATGAAGAAAGACGTGTCAAGAAAATATATGACGCAAATGTGAATGGTAGAAGAAGTCGAGGACGCCCGAGGAAGACATGGCACGATCAAGTGAATCAGATACTTGAGTCGGGCCATGTCAAGAGTCAGAATAATAGAAGAGCATGTATGATAAGATGTATGAATGTGAATGAGGCGAGGAGTGCATGCCAAGACCGAGTTTTTTGGCGGTCTGTCCTCTCTGCCTACCCCTGCGGGGAAATGGCGTGATGGTTGGTTAGTTAGTTAGTTAGTTACAAACATATATGCGCACTACCCAGAACTTCAACTGCTGTCAAAGCGACAAAATATCTCTATCAAGACATTGCAATTGTCGTCTCTGTGTGCCAGCGCCTATTTTTAAAGTTTTTGTGCAGGCTTACAGGTCTCGTACAATTATGTTATATTCATCAATCGGAGAACCTGTAATATATATATCAGTAGTTACGTGTACATTATTCTGTGGCATTAGTTTAAAATTCAATGCAAATATTTAGTTTTCAAGTTTTTAGTTTTAGTGATTTGCCTTTATATTTAAAACACCCGTAATTTTTATCAACCTCAACTATATTATTAGGATTTGAAATATCTAGACTACCGGCAACACATTTGTTTGACATTTTTCAACTTTTCTAATAGTAATAGGTATATGGTGCAAACGTTAATGGTAGAAGAAGTCGGGAACGCCCGAGGAAACACGACACAATCAAGTGAACCAAAAATTTAATTCGAGTACGCAAAAATTCCGAGAAACTGAAGGGTATGTATGAGGCGATGAATGAATGCGGATGAAGCATGAAGTGTGAGCCTAGACTGACTTGTTTTAATGTTTGAACTATCCGTCTACCCCTGCGGGAAACGGCGTGGTGGTGAGTTAGTTAGGTTGTTCAAAAAATTGAAAAGAAGATTGCAATCTCGATCAAGGCCGGGCAAACTACTGGTAGATACATGAACATATTGTGTTCGCATGATATCTGGTCGTCATTCAAGTCATGACGGTTTGGGTATCACTTCGGAGGCAATAAAGATCAATCTAATATAACTTACTCATATCATTGTCTGGGTGTATTTAGGTAGCCTCTTATACGCCTGGGGACTTTTATACTGAATACATACATTGCTATGTTACAATTTTAGTTTTTACACAAGGGTTAGTGTGAACTCCAAATAAGATGTAGGTTCGTGAAGATGCTATATGAAGGGTTTTTTAAGGAAACGGAAGGAGAGGAAGTCCTGGGAAGGAAAAAGGTTTGAGGGGTAGGTAGGAATCTGAGGATAAATATGTCCAGGAGTGATAGACGTGTGAAGCCATCCCTCCCACTGCGGTGCAAGGCGATGGGTCGGGAAGCTCTGGCTGGAGAGATCAAAAGTTCTCCCTCAAGCAGTCTCTCCCGATCCGGCCTGCCACGCAGATGGTCGGCCGACGCATCCGCCCCCAAGTCCCGGACCTAACCTTATGAACCCGGGCACCCCTGCTAAGTCGCCAAACGTAGAGAACCCCTTGGGATGACCTGTGGCAGAGGTGTTGATCGTCCAATAAATGGTTCCCGGAGCGGCGGAACCCATACCCATATAGTGGAAGATACTCTCAGTATCGCCCTGGTGTAAGACCACCATTCAGAATTGAAACGTTGCTTAATAATGGCTTTAGCCGTGTTTAGTGACTAGATCTGAATAGCCAGGTACTTTCCCACCTTCATCTTCCCCATCTCCTTCCCTTCCCCACTTACCTTCAGCCTCACAACATACTCCAATTGGGGAAGCCATAGTCTCACTGGCTCCAGAAGGGAGCAGTTGGGACTCTTGTGAGGTTTCTCTATAAAAAAAAAATATAAAAAAATACCCGCCTCCCGAATGAATAAATAAATGTTTAAATAAATAATGAAATAACTCTCAAAAAGTGACATTTTTCTAAAGAAAATTATTAAGTTAGCATTTTTAAGTAGATAAAATTTATCCTCTTACCCTTTTCACCCGTTAATCTAACCCGTTCACCGAATTTCAATCAAATTAATGTAGCTAGGGCAGCCTAATCCAACCTAACACCTTCAGGTTAAATTTACAAAGTTTTGCGTTTTAATTAGTACTACCTCGAGGAGACTAACTTTATGTTTGGCTCAGATATTGTAAACTTTGATTGAGGATGAAGATAGTTCATGACAAATTATTTATCTTTAATTTTTGACGGCCTGAGTAGCCCAGCGGTAGGGCGTTGGACTTCCATTCCGAAGGTCACGGGTTCGAACCCGGCGTGCGCAAAAAATTTTTTTAATTGATTTGTGTTATTTCACAATTAATTATTTAAAATAATATATAGTATATTTGCGGCACGTTCCAGAGTGGAAGATAATCTTAATATCACCCTGGTGTAAGACCACCATTTAGAATTGAAACTTTACTTAAAATGGCTTTAGCCGTGTTTAGTGACTAGATCTGAATAGCCAGGTACTTCCCCATCTTCCTCTTTCTTGTCTTCTTCCCTTCCCCACTTACCTTCAGCATGGGGATGCCATAGTCTCACTGGCTCCAGACGGGATCATTTGGGACTATTGTGAGGTATTCACTGTAAAAAAAAATAAAAATATATATATATATTATTATTGAAGGCAATATTTATGTATATATGTATGTAACAACCGCTTGGACACATAAGCTTGTTTTCACGATAATTTAACGTAGGTAGACATAGGAATGACGTACGTCCCGTACCTGAGTTATTAATTGAAAATCTGAATCAGATAAATCAGAAA
Organism: Limnephilus auricula; assembly: GCA_951813805.1. Taxonomy (NCBI): domain Eukaryota; kingdom Metazoa; phylum Arthropoda; class Insecta; order Trichoptera; family Limnephilidae; genus Limnephilus; species Limnephilus auricula. The sequence continues at coordinate 4,438,012 of OX638409.1, read as the reverse complement.
AACATACGGTCACATCTGGGACTCGAACTTAAGACCTTCGGCTTTCCGGGCCACAACTCTACGAACTGAGCTAATGTGTCCCTATCCGATTCAGTCATATTTCACTGTATCATACTTCGACTAAGAACTAATAGCATTATCTCTCAGGTCAGGATTTAAATCCGCGATCTTCGCATTGCTAGTCAAGAGCCTTACCTACCCGTTGACCATGGGTGCTGTCAAGTCGGAAGATTTATGACTTATATTTCTGACCATCGTACTAAAAATACTAACTTTTTATGTTGTCTATCAATGTTAGTGATTTTAAAAACGATCTAAAACCTCATATTTCAAAACGATAAAAGCTACTGACTTGAAAAACGGCCGTCACGTAAACATGTAAAACTTTTTTAAAAATATGTGTTATAAAATTTTGTGGTTTTAACTGCTTCTAACCTATAATAATAGAAAAACAAAATAATTTTAAAAATCCAAAAAACATAAGCATCTATCATCTCATCCTTTTTTGCTTTTGGATTGCTGCCTGGGTTTTACCTCTACACCCATCGAGCTAAAAGTTTTGCAAACTTTAACACGTCGATTCCCGATAGGATAGTAGAGCCAAACCCCAAATCAATCCATTAACATTCATATTTATACACTCGACCTTCATAGACTAGATTACCACTTCAAACAGCATAGGTAATTTGAAATGTCTTGTTCATATAAATAAAATTGTCTTCAGGGGTGAAACTCAACTTGATATCCTGTGTATGTCAATGTGACGGTCCGCACTCTACACAATTTGGTCACAAAAACCAGTTGTCATTGGTAACGCAAGCAGTGACTAGCAACTCGCTGTGCTAGTTGCTGTGGCCAGCCGTTGCTGTGGCCAGCCGTTGCCAGGTTGCCCCAGTTCTGTCGTCAATTTTCATGTTTTTGTTTTTTAGTCGCCAGCGCCAATATGACAGCTGAGTGAGATGAAAGCTGAAGTGTGAACCATAACAACCCGCCAGTTTTATTTTGGTTTCCGTTTCTCCGTGAGCAGAGGGCCTAAATGCCACATTCGAATGGAATGGTTATTTTTTAAATTATTGAACGTTATTTGAAATTATTTTTTTCATTCAAATATTTCATATTAGTTTAACCTATTACATATTTCACTGAAGAAGACGATAACACTAATAATCTAAATGATTATTTGAAAAAAGAACATGACACAGAAAAACAAAAGATAAAGATCGGAACTGGGACTTGAACCCAGAACCTCTCGTCTAACCAGGAGACACGCCATTCGAATTAGGCCTCTGCCACCAATTATTTAAACGTCTAATTTCGGTAATAAACACGTTCATAAACACTTTTTTCCAATTAAGAAAGTAGCTTCCGATAACATGGAAAAAAAATAGTCTAATATATACTGTTAATCCTGATATTTGAAATATTTGATTGACCAATATGACGTTTACATAATTGGAGGTAGTGGCTTAATTGGAATGGCGTTTGTCCCTGTAAGACGAGAGGTTCTGGGTTCGAGTCGAGCAGTTGCGACCGTAAATTTTTATTTTTTTGTGTCTTATTATTTTTTTCATATTTTCGTTTAGATAAACCATTAAACCACATAAACCATTTTAAAACCATATATGATCGTGCGAGAAATGTGGAGATCCGAAAAGAATGCAAGGCTGATATAAGCGTATTGAGAATGAGTAAAATTAAGAAAGGGACCCTTAGATGGTTTGGACGTGTAGAGCGAATGAACGAAGAAAGAAACGTAAAGATAATATATGACGCAAGTGTGAATGGTAAAAGAAGTAGGGGACATGGCACGATCAAGTGAATCAGATACTTGAGTCGGGCCATGTCAAGAGTCAGCAAAATAGAAGTGTATGTATGAGACGATGTATGAATGTAAACGAGGCAAAGAGAATGTGCCAAGACCGAGTTGTTTGGCGGTCCGTCCTTCAGGTAACTGAAAAAAATCCAGTTTGCAACTAAACTCGCTATCCTTTGTATGTCAATGTGATGGCCCGCACACTACACAATTTCTCAAAAACCCATTGTCAATGGCAAAGCAAGCAGTGAGTCGCGACTCGCCTTGCTAGTTGCGGTGGCCTACCGTTGCCAATTTGCTCGGTTGCTATGGTTGCGCCAGTTTTGTTGACAGTTTTCTAGTTTTTTTTTCAATTTGACAGCGACAGATGACTGTGATGACAGCTGATTGTTCTTCGTCTATGGTTAAACAAGCTGATATAATTACAGAAATTGTAAAATTGAGTAGCGCCATGATCTAAGTTTGTTTGGAAACCATAACAACCTGCCAGTTTTAGTTTGGTTTTAGTTGGCTCGTCAGCGGAGGCACTTACATATTTATTGAAATCGGAATTCGTATTTTAAATATGTCAAATTACAACGTCACAATGAGAGGAACTTCTAATAGCTTTCTATAATTTGTTTGTCATTCTTTTATTACGAGTTGTGATTCTCCATCTAAATAATTCGGATAATTCTAGGAAATTATTTGCCATTATGAAGTTCGAGGAATCCGTGAAATATTTTCTGAGAACTGCTGTGAGGTTTTGGGAAAGCGCTTTGTGAACGGAAAGTTGAAGAAATTAAGAATTGTTGGTTGTTTTCAAACTATATTTCACGGAAAGACACGAACATAATACATTACGCCGTACAAGAATGGGATCCAAGTTGCCCTGGTTTCTTCCTGCCTAGCTTTATTTCATCAAAAAGTTGATATATTGAATAACTTTTAACATGGTTTATTTAATATTTGTTTTGCTACCCGGCTTTGGACAAGAATTTGTTTTTCCTTTCAAGTACATTCAATATCTATTATTTTTTTCTAATTTTAATAACGTTTAAATACATAATCAATACGACGTCCTGTCCACTTTTTTAGATAAATCAAAACTTCAAATGAATTAAACAGAGGCAATAGTTTATTTCTCAGCAAAAACTTAGAGAGAGAAAGATGACCAAATTTCGTTATTTCCAGAGTTTACCGATAAAAATATTTTAGTGTAGGTATTATATACCAAAAAAAGACTGATTTAAATAACTTACTTATTTCTCAAATGATGAGTAATAAATCGCATCTAAGCGAAAGAAGGCTAAAATAACTTGCCTCTAGATTTCCTTAATTAAACGTCTCCTAATTTTCTTTGAGCCGTCTACTGAACTCTGAAAGCCTCCAGTGCCCCAAGGGGGCGTTATCGACACCAGAAAGACTGGTCTAGACCGTATTATCTATTACATATTATTAATAATGGTGAGCAAATATTTAAATCTTACTTATATTATAAACGCCAAAGGTTTTTATGGATGTATGTGTGTTTGTTACTATTTCACACAAAATTTACTCAATGGATTTTAATGAAACTTTACAATAATATAGCTCATACATCAGAACAATATACAGGGATATAGGCTACAATTTATAAAGCTAGCTATTTATTTTCAATGTACTGAAAATAATAATTATTGTTAAATAGAAAATGTCAAAATTTAAGAATGACATTTTGTAAAAGAATGATTGTTAAATCAAAAGTCTATTTTATAAAATATTTGAATTAGTGAATTTATTTGAAGTACTCGCCTAATACTTTGAATCGAATCAAGAATTATAAATATTTTAAATAAATAGGTTAATAATTTTGATATAAACGTAGATGGGACCTAGAAAAAGAAAATAGACCACTCGAAGTGCTAATCCTAGGCAGACGAAGTCGCGGATAGAAGCTAGTATTACTATACTTTTGGACTCTTTGGGCTTTGCCACATTTTATGAAGCGTTGAAGTGGGACATGGTATGAACAAGGTTGATTATTCTGGAGTAGACATTTACGTAGCCTACTCTCATTTTTCTACAATTTTTCGCCTTTAACAGGCCTTTAAAATTATCACATTTTAGGGCTTGAGTTTCTTTAAGTTCTTCTCACCCTTTCTTCCCTGCTCGGCTAATCATGCCACTCCTTATTGAAGCCTACTTTGTGCTATAATGTACAGTACCCTAATAACCTCCACTCTTTCTTGTTCCAATTTCTCTAGAGTTTCTTCTTGAACCCTTCAGCACTTGACTTTACGGCTGAAGTTAATTATATACGACGCGAAAGAAATTCCTGGGTAATAAGAAAAAAAACTTTGATATATATTTAAATCTTCATTTACCCATACATAAGCTAGGGTTTTGGGTACTTTAATTTAAGATCGATTGACTAGCAGCTGAGCATAAAAGTTTAAAAATGCTTGCAACTATACAGGGAGGTTCTAATGAGAAAGATCGATTATTCCCCGTATCAATTTTTTTAAATAATAAAAATTTCATATCGATTTATTTCATTCAAAACTTGATTTAATATATACCTAAATTCAAGTAAGCAATAAAAATGCTCAAAACGCACGATGATAAATTATTAAATATCGTGTACTTCTCGTAAGTATTTTTTGATTTAAAATAAGGAATAATCGTTCTTTCTCATTGGAACCTCCCTGTACAGTTGAACGCATTTTTACACTATATATATACTACTACAGCCGCTGGTCAATAAAGAGTCATAACATTTTAGGGATGCCGTAGACTCCTGTGCAGAATTTACATAAAACACTAAAATCCACACTTTCAGAAAAACGTGTGCTAGATAAATACAAGTGAGCAGTCAGACACGTATTAAGGATCTCGACTCCCAATCCGAAGGTCGTGGGTTCAAACCCGGCGTGAGTAAATAAATTTTATCTGAATAATTTATGTTATTTCACAATTATATATTTTTTTAAACATAGTGTATTGGCAGTTCGTTCCATAGCGGAAGATAATCTCAATATCGCCCTGGTGTTAGACCACAATTCAGAATTGAATCGTGGCTTGAAATGGTTTTAGCCGTGTTTGGTGACAGGATCTGAATAGCCAGCTTCTTTCCCACCTTCCTCTTCATCGTTTCCTTCCCCTCCCCACTACATATCCTAATAGAGGATGCCACAGTCTCATTGGCTCCAGAAGGGAGCTGTTAAGATGATACCCGGTGGTGCAGAAATAGATTTTACTAAAATATTGCTGTCACTGTTGCTCTTACTCCACCGGATATTGAGCGAAAGGGACAATGCACTGACACCTAACTAAAATGGAGGTTTTGTATTCCCCACTTTTCTCCTCCAAAAGTGGACTGATTTTCAATTTTTTTTTACCAACTACATAAGAAAAACTATTCTATGTCTGTACGTTTTGCTTTTTTTAAAAAAACATTGTCTGGTTTGTATACTGAACATCTTTTGACGGCGTTTAAACCAGTCAATTTTATTGATTTTTGGAAGGTCATAACTTCTATAAAAAGTAACTTATCAAAAAAAACAAAAAGTACCGACACGCTAGTAGTTGATATCTATTTTATGCAAAAACAATATTTTCTCTAGGGTTAAAATCCAGAGAGATAAATAGGGAATACTTTTATATGGAAAAATCACCGCCTGGTATCCTCTTAAGACTCCTGTGCAATATTCATATAAAAAAGTCGCCGGGTTTGGCTTCGAGAACTAACTCAACAAGTGCAACAATTTCATACGAACTTCATTTAGCAGTCATTAGACCTTTGAACTTTAGCACTTTTTTTATATAAACTACGACGAATGAACTTTGAACAGTTGTTTAACAAAATCATCAACTTTCAAATTTAATATTCAAGTTCTGTTATTATTTACACTAGTAAATAATAACAGAACATAAATAAGACTAGAATATTATTAACTTTGAAAAATTACGAATTGTTCTACTTCTGTGAAATAATCCATTCTTACTGGTTTTTTTATGTATTTTATATTTTTTGTAAATTTGCGTTGTTCTTAAATGTACACTTAAATGTACACTTCTAAAATACGATCATTTTATTCGTAAAAACGGTTAAAAACGGGACTGAAGTTCTTACGAACAAATTCACAGTGTTTCAGTGTTTATTGGCGGGAAAATATAAGAATAATTTGTTGGTAAACGTACCAAATTACGTTTACCAACAAATTATTCTTACATGTTCCCCGCCAATAAACATTGAAACCCTGTTAATTTGTTCGTAAGAACTTCAGTCCCGTTTTTACGATTAAAATGATCGTATTTTAGAATAACATTTTTCTCCGTGTAGGTAACCAAAAACTATAATTATTTATAACTAGAGAACATACCTTTGACATCTCCAGCTGATCTCTCTCGACCCATCATGTGGCACCGTAAGGGGATAGATTCACATATCCGTCACTCCTGGACACACTATATTCTAAATTGCTACCCACCCCTCATATCTTTTCCTTTCCAGAACTTCCTTAATTTCTTTTCCTTGAAAAGACTACCCTCACTGCATCCCCAAATACATTGGACCTGAAATAATCTTTTTTGCAGGGCCTCTTCTATGTAGGTACTTATTTTCCATAGGATTTAATTTTAAAATATCGTTCGGTTTCTTCTCATATGTTAGCAATAAAACCGGAACAAATTTTGTTTTTCTTCAAACTTGATTGATTAATTTTTAATTATAATGTGCAAAATTGATCATAATATATGTTATTTAATCGTTTATTTTGCATGTAAAGTTACCACTCGTAGTAATAAATGATTTTTCTTTTTGTTACAGGTAAGAAACGATTCAAATTTATTACTTCGTCTGTATGTGAGATCTGTAAGAAGGTTCCCGGCTTCGGAATTGGTAAGAATTTGCATCACTATATAACGTAGTAATTTGCTTTCCACCAAAAAGCTTTTTATTTCATTACATACTTAAATAAGAGGATATTTCACAGTCAAATAAAAATTCACCATCACCACCCCATCATCGGGTAGTAAACTACGATAGAATGGGAATTACGTGTAGAAACGACGGGTTAACAAATCTCAGTGTGGCGCGAAGGGTGGCACGCACGTCTGCCTTTCCGGTCGGTGAAACCAACCCTTACCAGCCATACCACCTTTACCCCGGATAACCTACTTACTACCCTATGTAAAGTCATGGGTGAACGGCTTTTATTGAAACATCGTGGCGAAGTTGTGAACGATTGGAGAGTAAATGGACTTGCTAGGATTTCTTCTTCAATGATCGCAAATTCACTTTGTTAGGGTCAGGTTAGGCTAGATTAGGATACGCAATATAATTTTGAAAAAGTCTCATCTTGATCATACCAAAACAGCCATAGCCAATAATGTTTTCTCATTCTTAATTGGGATTTTCAGCTTTCAGGAACTGAATAGGGATACTGACTTCAATCTTATCCTCAGTACTACGCACTGATTGTTTGTGTAAATAATACACTAGAGATTCCTTATACGAGAACGTCGTTTATTGAATGATTGAATACAAATGTTTACAGAGTAAACGTCCAGCCTAGCTGGCGGTAAGATTATTAATGCCTTGAAATGACCCACTTCGGGTCGCAACTCCGTCAACGTTCGGGACGTTGTTCGGCGGTGGAGCCCGCCCATATATCATAGAGTAAGAGGCAGTATTGCAAACACCACACAAAGCGGTGAGGGCAATACTTTGCCTGCCATTTAAAGGCACAGATCTATATTGTAATATTATGTTATCAATGCTGTGTTTGTCTTTAATTAGCGATATTATCAACCATGCTTATTGTAATTGTATTTGTGAGAGTTTTGATGTGAATCACTATTGACAAACCTCTAATAAAAAATAAAATAATAGGTATTAAATTGAAATTAAAATGAATAAAATAAAAAAGCTAAACATATAGGGAAAATCTCCATCTATGGTATGGGGCGACGGCCTGGACAAGAGTGTTTTCCGATTTCCGCTATCTCTGACTCGTCTCGGCTACGTCGCATCAAATCAGGGATCCCGTACTTCTCTCTGCGAACGTGTGCGAGGCGCTGCATCACCAAGGGAGGCAGAACAGCACTTTGTATACTTGGTTATACTATACTCCGCCGAGAGGTATGGGCGGAATAACAGCAGAAGCAATATTTGTTTTGAATATCATGAGTGACGATTTGTTAACATAGTAATCAGCCCATGTATGAACAAAGATGTTTTCCAATCTCTTGTTTTAACTCTCCCTGTTAGGTTAGTGAATTAAAAATATATTTAAAAAAATGTTGTCTTCATTAGGGAAATACACAAAAAAAACGTTTTCTCATCCTAGAATTGAGTTTTCAGCTATTTTGAACTATATTATAAACATCTATGTTTTACCATCCCCTATTTTGAACCCCCTTTCAGAGCCTTGGGTAGTGCTTGCTAAGTTTAACAGCTTGACTCCAACAAAGACAGAGGTTCGGACCGCAAACCTCCGCCGGTCTAATGGCTCTATTACACGTTTCCCCGACTTGTGTGCCGTGGAACAATGGAATTAATTTTATCAACCAATTATTATTAACACTATCATCTTGTGACTATGACTTTATTATGCTAGTTTTAGTACCCGGTTAAGCACGGGGTTTCAATAATATATTTAACGGACACAAGAAAAAAGGGTTTTTATTCACTAAGTACCTAGATAATATATTCGGGGTGTTAAGCATCGTACTTGACTTACATTAACCAATGATTCCTGACATTATTTGGAGTAAAAAATGTAAAGAAAATTTTGGTCTCCGGTGACATCATTGATGATTTTTTAAATTGATTTTTCTACAAAAAAAAAAAAAATTGCAAGTGTTGGACAGTTTGGGGCGGGGTAAGATATTGATTGGTTACTCGGCTAAGTGACCAGTGATGACATGCGGATAAATTTGTATTTTGTTTATTTTAAAGAGAAAAAAATGAAAAAAAACAGTAGTCAAAGTCACCGTAGACCAAAATTCCATTTACATTTTTTACTCAAAACAATGTCAGGAATCACCGGTTTAAGGGGATGGAAATTTTTATGTTTTTTTTTGTCGCTACAGGTAATACAAATTTATTTAATTGATCGTAACATTATAGTTCAAAATTTCCTTAATTTAAAAAAAATATATTAATAATTAAACCGAAGGCAGCAAATCTCCGAGGCGCCTCGAAAAATCAAAATCAAAATCGAAAGATCATCGGAAATCAAAAAATAAAAATGATACCACTTACTTTCATAAGGTAATGCTGAGATCAAATTTATTTATTTTTGATTTTTAAATTTTGGTGACACTTAGAAGTGAAAAAACCGATTTTGTTTAAAAAATGGGCCTATTTGTTATTGTAAAAGTCATAATTATGAAGAATTAAAAAAAGCTTCTCTTCGATTTGTTTCAAATTTTGACAAAACAATCTTAAGATATTGTACAATCGTATGAAATAATTCTTTTATTTATTGACGCCCTTTTAATTTTCAATGGACTATCGTTACTTAAATTTTAATTTTTCTGCTACCGGTTTCGACACATCCGTGCCATTCACAAGCAAACTTAAAACTGAACTTAAAATTTAAAACAAGTATAGAAATGAAATAGATGTTATTAGGTCAAGTTAAAGTATAAACATATAAATATAAATTCATACTTTAACTTGTGCGCTTTAGAAACTTTAGAAATAAACAAAAAAATTAAATCAAAAATTAATTTAGTTAACAAAATAATAGCACCCTGCAAATCTCCCCTTTTGACTATGTTCCCATGTGATATTGACCCCGCCCACTGTTCTCCCCCTCCCCCAAAATCACCCTTCCACTACCCCCACCTAATAACATCTATTTCATTTCTGTACTTGTTTTAAATTTTAAGTTCAGTTTTAAGTTTGCTAGTGAATGGCACGGATGTGTCGAAACCGGTAGCAGAAAAATTAAAATTTAAGTAACGATAGTACATTGAAAATTAAAACTCTTCAAAACAATATGTCAAGAAATTGTTACATAGTTAATGCCCAAGAAATACAAAAAAATCATTTAAAACAACTGCATAACACAAATAATAAAAATAAAATAAATAAAAATAAAGTTAAATACGTTGCCATCCCTTTAAGTAAGTCGGGTATGTAACTAAACGTCCTGTATAAGTTCGTGAAATAAATATGTGAAGAAGGCAGAACAAAATGACAGGCCTAAATACCTAATCAAAATTTTGTGTAAACCGAACCCACCATCTAAAAGATTTTGATACCTCGTACATTAATCTTTCAGCTTAGTTATTATAGATTATCATGTAGGTATGATTACCACATTAAAACTCTTCGTGTCTTTTATCTGAAAAATAAACCATTTTATAGCCACTTATCTAAGATAATCTTCTTTTAATGGCGGTCGCCAGAGCCTACCATTTTGCCTGTCAATTAATAATATACACGAAACCGGTAGTCAATAAAACTCCACTTAAAGCCTTTACTACTGGAGTTATATCTCTATCCGCCTTACTGGGCGAGTGTCCAATTACAGACCTAACCTAACATAAGCTATAAAACCATAAAAGGTAAGTCATAGGTTGGTACTTAAATTAATATTAAAAGTGTACTGTACTGAAGGACGGGGCAACTGAAACAAAACATTTAGCAACTCTATTAGCTATCTTGTGTATTTCAATCCGATGGTCCGCACACTACACAACTTATCAAAAACCCGTTGTCAACGGCAACGCAATCAGTCACGCACAACTCGCCGTGCTAGTTGCCTCGGCCGGCCGTTGCCTGTGTGCCATGGTTACGAAGTGTTCTTTGTCTATGGTTTAACAAGCTGAAATACATACTGTAACCATAAAATTGAGTTGCGTCGTGAGAGAAGTATGGTTGGCAACCATAGCAACCCACAGTTGCCAAGCAGAAATCAGTTTGCAACTCAATTCGCTATCTTATTTATTTCAATTTGATAGTCCGCACACTACACAACTTTTGTGACAAAACAAAAACCCGTTTATTAACAGCAGTCACTCGCCGTGCTAGTTGTCGTGGCCGGCCGTTGCCAGATTGCCTGGTTGCCTTTGTTACGCCAGTTCTAGTTTTCGAGCGTAAGTGTTCTTTGTATATTGTTAAAAATATGAGATATGAACTGAACTCTTAAAATTGAGTTGCGCTGTGAGAGAAGTTTTGTTGGCAACCATAGCAACCTCCAGTTGCCAAACAGTTTTAGTTTGGTTTCAGTTTCTCCATGAGCGAAGGGCCTTAATGATAAAAATCACTGCTTGGAGGATTTGAAAAGCGCAAAATATAATGTTACCTTCCGATCTAGACCGAAAATAAAAGGCGGTTTTTGTTTTCCTATTGCTGGCGATACTGTCTTTACGCTCAATGTTTTTCGTTAGATTCTAGCAAATACCCTGGAATATTGCAATGCGCCCAACTCCAATAAAACATTTGAAATATTTACTTGTAAATGTCAACTATGTACAAATAATGTCGGTTGCGCGTTTAGCGTGTTTCTCGACTATGCACCGGTGCCAAAGGGATCAATGACGCTAGTTCATCGAAGCATCTAAATACCGATAGAACAAGGATAGCATTCCCACCTAACACTGCAACTGATCTGAAGATTGCAATCCGTTTGTTAAGATAGGGTAATTTATCAAACGAACCTCTAATTTCTAATTGAATAATCTGATAGTATGTTGCCTGTTGTATGCTGATGATGCGGTGCTGATTGCCAACAGTATAGAAGATCTGCAGTCTCTCGTGTCTAGAATGAACGAAGTATGTATGAAGAATGAATTAATGATGAATGTAAGTAAGTCTAAATTCATGGTGTTTGAAAGAGAGAGTCAGAAAACGGTGTGCAATATAGTTGTGAATGATGAATACTTGGAGCAGGTGGATGAGTTTGTATATTTGGGAAGTATGTTTACGAGAGATGGGAAGGCTGATAGGGATATCGAAAGAAGGGTGAATGCAGGTAACTCCATTAATGGAGGATTGAACGCCGTTGGAGCCAACAAAAAGTTGTCCACAGAAGCGAAGCTAGCAGTCCACAATGGAGTACTGGTACCTACCCTGATGTATGGCAGTGAAGCGTGGAAATGGCAGAGAAAGGATGAAGGTAGACTGAATGCTGTAGAAATGAGATCCCTGAGGCGTATGTGTGGTAAAACCATGTATGATCGTGTGAGGAATGTGGAGATCCGAAAAGAATGCAAGGCTGATGTGAGCGTAGTAAGTAAGATTAAGAAAGGGACGCTTAGATGGTTTGGGCATGTTGAGCGAATGAATGAAGAAAGGAGTGTAAAGAGAATTTATGACGCGAATGTGAATGGTATAAGAAGCCGAGGACGCCCAAGGAAGACGTGGCACGATCAAGTAAATCAGATACTTGAGTCGGGCCATGTCAAGAGTCAGAATAATAGAAGAGTATGTATGAGAAGATGTATGAATGTGAATGAGGCAAGGAGCGTGTGCCAAGACCGAGTTGTTTGGCGGTCCGTCCTCTCTGCCTACCCCTGCGGGGAAACGGCGTGATGGTTAGTTAGTTAGTTAGTTAGTTTTACCGACTGTTTCTGTACAATTACTTTGGGGCCCCAGACTAAATTCAGCAGTGAAATGAAAATTTGGTCACCTTCAACGGAAGCAATCTTCCAAACAGGCCCTCCATCGATATGCTTGGTGTAACTCTAAGTGACCAGCTCAGGAACGGGGGCTCCATCGAAGCCCTGAGGGAAATTATTTTCCTCAGGGGCTGCTGTGTGGAATTAATGTAAAAAAAAAAGTGAGGCGTCATTGAGATTTGTACAGGGTCAGCAGTCACTATTAAATTATCTGCGGGCCCTGTACAGTACGCCCAGCTTCTGAGAGGCTAACTTGACTCGATGTGAAAGGGTTTATTCTTATTGGGAATATTATCTACAATTGCAGACCTAACCTAATATTAATTATAAGAACCGTAAAAGGTTCCTTTAGTTATAGATTAGCAATTGAATTGTACTCCTACGATAATAAATAAATTAATCAACGATTGTAAAGGATAAGTTATTTGTGAAGCAACACATGTCCCATAGCTATTAATCAGATATTATTGAACTCTGAACACAATAGTCTTAGCAGTTGATGAAAATTTCAATTAGAGACCTTACTCAACATCTATAAAAATGCTATAAACAACTATGAAAGGTAGTCATAATTTGTCGGTTGGTAATTAAAATAATATAAAAACTTTACGATATTAACACAGGTATTTGTGATACAAATCACGTATCAATCAATTATTAGTTATTCGTAGCTCCATTTTCAAGCAAGGAAGTTATATCGTACATCTTACATGATGTGCTGCGAAAGAATACTATATTTTACAATACGTATCTCATGTAAAGCCCCGCAGGAAAGACTTTTTTTATTTTTACCGAAATGTTAGCTTTTTATTAAGAACTTGAAAGTGAATCAGATACTTGAGTCGGGCCATGTCAAGAGTCAGAAAAATAGAAGAGTATGTATGAGACGATGTATGAATGTGGATGAGGCAAAGAGTGTGTGCCAAGACCGAGGTGTTTGGCGGTCCGTCCTCTCTGCCTACCCCTGCGGGGAAACGGCGTGATGGTTAGTTAGTTAGTTAGTTAGTAATATTATATAGGTCATTACATATGAAATTGGCGTTTCGTATGGGAGGAACATTAAGTCGATTTTTTAAAATATAATATGTTTATTTAATCAAAGTATGTACCATTGCTATCTATGAACTTTTGCCATCTCATAGGTAGTTCATCGATCCCTTTACTAAAAAAACCATTCGGACGGGAATCAATAAAATCTTTGATGGCGGTTTGGACTGCCCCATCGGAGTTGAACTTTTTCCCTTGCAAGAAGTTATCCAAATGTCTAAAAGAATGGTAATCTGTTGGGGCAAGGTCCGGAGAGTACGGTGGATGTCTTAGACATTCCAATTGAAGCCCCTCTAATTTGGTAGCCGTCTGTTGTGCAGTGTGTGGTACAGGATCCACTTTTTATCACAGGTAAATCATTCGATTTAAAATCCCTTCATTATTGTGCCCTTTATTATCCCTTCATTTTTTTTGTTTGAGAGGTCATTTTTATCATGGTTAACGAGTCATCTGTCGTAAGACTGCCGGTGGGCGGCTGACAGCTGAGAGGTTAAAAAATAAAATGCAATTTTAACCCTTTTGTATAAAGAAACTCTACAAGGTCTGATATTAATTTTCTATGAAATATGGCCTGAACCCCTAAAAAAATTGGCGTATTTTGTCAGAGGCTAAAAATATTCCCGCTTTGCAATAAAATCCAAATATTTGGAACATTTGTTAACGTATTCGATAACTGAAAACTGTTTTCGAAAGGTAATGAAATAGGCTTTCAAATTTCTATATAAAAAATTACAATGTATTTTTTTAAATATAATTTTTTTTTGCGAAAACTTCAAAAAGTTTCAAAAATGGTTCACTTTACTTTTTTTTCTAACTAAAATTACCGATAACGAAAAAGAATAAAACACATACTTATTTAATTAGATATATGAATTATAAACATTACTATCACCTCACTTTTTTTCGTTTCATGTAAAAAACAATCTTAAAAAATTCACAAAGTTCCATAATTTTTTTCAAATTGCTATCGGAAACTTTGGTTTCAGAAAGGGGTAAATTTTAATTTTTTGTGGTTTTTTTATTTGAATATATAGTTTGTTGTATTCTCTTTCCAATACCGTTTAGATCACATTTCTGACTATGATAGTAAGGGAAAAACAACGATTTCTGTGAGACCTATGTGAGCTGGGAAAAATATGGTGTCCTGTGATTAAACGGGTTAAGACAAGATTTTTATGCATAGCACAAAGGGTAACAATTATTACAAGCAATAATTATTAGCCTGAAAAACTCATCCACATTGAAAAAATTAACCAAATTGGCGGGTAAGAGATAAGCCGACGTAGCTCAGTGGATAGAGCAGTTGACCGGATATCAGAAGGACACGGGTTCGAGTCGTCGGCGGCATATGTCTTTTCTCGGGATATATTTTTTTCGCCGATCCGGTAACCATTTATTGGATAACCAACACCTCTGCCACAGGTCACCCCAAGTGGTTCGCTACGTTTGGTGACTTGGCAGGGGTGCCTGGGTTCATAGGGTGAGGTTTGTCTAGGTCTTGGTGGCGGATAATCTGGACACACTAAACCCCAGATTCCTAACCAACCTTCATACCTTTTTCCTTCCCAAAACCTCTTCTTCCTTCCCTTAAAAATACCCTCCACAAAACAGCATCCCCAAAGTTGACATAGGCCTTGAGGGAAATTATTTTCCTCAGGTCCTCCTGTATGGAGCTAATGTAAAAAAGGCGAGTAATTGCACTCAAGTTAGCTTCTAACAAAGAAAAAAAAATTGTAAGCCCTTGTTAGAGATTTCCGTTATGTAGTTAAATGTCATGATGGGTCTCTAAAAAATGATTTACCTGTAAAGATTTAACCACAGGTCACCATAAAGGAGAGTACTTACTCATAATATTATAATACACGTCTTCCTGTGTAATTAGAGTGACCGCCCTACATAGACATAAGTAGTACGGGAGATGATATGGAAATTTATATTGTAACATGACGTTGTTTGTTGTATCCAGAAGCTAATGATCTTGAACGTGATGGGAATTAATGGTACCATTGCCTTGACATTAAAGTTACACGTGTCAAACCGAAATTATTAGATTAGGTTTTCATTACAATATTTGTTTTGTGGAAAATTAGCGCTTCAGGTAATCCTTGTTCTTAATAGGAATGCTCGATTTCTACACCTAATGAAAAATGTTATTCTAAAATACGAGCATTTTATTCGTAAAACGGTTAAAAACAGGACTGAAGTTCTTACGAACAAATTAACAGTGTTTCAATGTTTATTGGCGGGAAAATGTAAGAATAATTTGTTGGTATACGCACGAAATTACATATACCAACCAACTATTCTTACATGTTCCCGCCAAAAAACATCGAAACCCTGTTAATTTGTTTGTAAGAACTTCAGTCCCGTTTTTAACCGTTTTACGAATAAAACGATCGTATTTTAGACTTACATTTTTCTCAGGGCAAAAGCCCGCCGAAAAATAGATTTAGATGTACAATTTTTTCTAGTTTCTCTCTGTAACTATACTCAATCCACGTATTATGTTGAAAGAAGTTAACTTATATATCTCAAGAAAACGAATGATAGATCCCATATGCCTTTTTATGCTCAGAAAGCGAGGATTTATGTGTATCAAAACGCGACAATAAACATAGTGACTCAACTGCTTAACGATTTTGCATTGACCATCGACATTTTCAACGTTACTTACAGACAGTTCAGCAACTATCTTTTGAGGAATATCACAAAAGAGTAAAACTGCCACAATACCCTTTTAATTTTTTTTTTTTTTTAAAGAAAGACAAACATTCCCGGGTTACGAATAACCCAACAACATTTGAAAATCTCCTACTACCACCACACTAAGCGGAAGATGTTGCTTGTGTTGTGATGGAGGACTTAGCCAGCCGAGGAATCGAACACGGAACGCCTGGGTGGAACCAAACGCTATGCCCACTCAACCACTGACCGGTCAAAATTTGTGTAAAATTAAAATTTGTGTAAAGTCTTCACTTGGTTAAATAAATACACCATTGACTTACAAAACACTTGTCTTTTATTAGACCCCTTAAACTGTCTACAATATTTCCATCATCTTCCAGAATCTCACTCATCCCTGCCTGAGGCGAGATGCCTGCCTTTTTTTTATCACTTCGCCATCTGTCGCTATTTTTAAGAACCATCATTAAACAAAGCTATGAAGCAACAATTCGCTGCCCTAGTGCTTGTATGTTCAATAGACCATTTGCAAATTTTACAGGGGACGTTTGTTTTTGTTTTTTTACAGGCAAATTCTAAATAATTCTCGACTTTAGTCATTTCGTTTTATACCGTATTCAATAGACATGTATAAAACGAAATGACTAAAGTCGAAAATTATTTAGAATTTGCCTGTAAAAAACAAAAACAAACGTCCCCTGTAAAATTTGGAAATGGTGTATTGAACATACAAGCACTAGGGCAGCGAATTATAACCGCCATCGTTTTAGCCTAACTTAATATATTAAAATGTGTATTCTTCTCCGTTATATATTGGTGTATTACCGTTTTACGGAGATCGTGTATAAATAAATAAAATACAATAAATTTGCTAATCACTGAAGTGATTTGAATTTTTTAATACGATTAAGAAGTAAGAAATATTTCTTGAAACAAAGCTTTTAACCACTGGAGCGACAGAGCAATTTAAATATTTTTTCTTGGATTGCTAAAGAAAATTTTTCCGCCCACATAAAAAAATCATACCTCTGAATTTGAATATGGAGACATACAAAATAATTATAGTTCTATGTAGCTAATGAATTCCCCTATCTTTTGTCTATTATCATATATTTGTAGGATTTATAAAAAATATTGAATTAAATCTTTAACCTTAAAACATTTTAAAGAGCCTAGAGAATAGTTATTTTGTTATATTTTGAATGTACAACATAATGTATAGTCGTTTTAATAAAAAAAAAAAATTCAAAATTTGCCACATTATGGCAATAAAGCAATCCGTGGTTTTGTAAATAGTGCCATAATGTGGCAAAAAGCGCTCGAGTGGTTAAAAAACTTGTAATATTACTCTGTTTTGGTGAAAATTACTGAGAATATAAGTATTAGCTTTGAAATTAAACAATTTTTGGACTTTGTTCCACTTATTTATTTTCACCAGGTCCGGCTTCATCCTACTACGCAGATTTTCAGACTGGTAGTTGAAATTCTTATGCTACGGAATTTATACAAACTTAGGCAGGGGTACACAACATTTTCCCCCTGTGTCCCCCATTGTACCCCTGTCTAAGTTTGTACCCAGCATAATAATTTCAACTACCAGTCTGAAAATGTCCGTAGAAGGATGAAACCGGTCCTGGTGAAAATAATGAAGTAAAAAAGTGGATCAATGTACAAAAGTTGTTTAACTTCAAATCTAATACCGAAAATGTAATTCCACCGCGAATTAAGAGTCCAAAGCTTGACTCATTAAGAAAATAAGTATTTTGCAGCTTGTTTCAAAGTGGAACGATCTTGGTATTAACCTGATAATAAACTATTTCGAAATGTCACCTGTTTTTTGTATTAGTTGCATTAATGTACACACTATATTATCCAATAATAAAACAGATCAGACCATAACTGAGAACCAAAAAAATAATGGAAACTGACTACATTTGCATATAGCAATGTCAAATTGTAAAAAATGTATAAAAGTTGTACGATTTCTTAACATTGTTTGATGGAATACATGCTTTAAGTAATATCATAAGTGTTTCTAGTTTCCTAGAATCTAGACCAGCCCTGATAGATTTGAGCTATATATAAAAGTATATTGATAAGAGTTTAACTATCGAGTATTTTCAATTTAGCCAGATAAATACTAATCTTTCTTCTTCAGATTATAACACCACAACGCATCTCACATCTTATAACTGTCGTGGTTCGTGTCCTTAAGATGATAGACTTCGCTTTTCGGCCCATACAAAAAGGACGCCCGGGAAAAAACACTTTTCTACATCGAAAATTGCACAAAATGAATATATTTTTATACTGCCTTCTAGAGGGTGAAAACTATGTCGGTATGTTTTCGAATTTTCGATGCGTTTCGTATTAACGTAAACATTCACTGTCAAACATGTACGATTTATCAAAAAATATTATTTAAGGAGAAAGTGCTGCTAACTCAACTCTCATAAAGAATTATAAAATTATAAAAACCTACCGACGTAGCTTCTTCTTTCTAAAAAATATATATTTTTTAGAATTTCAATTTCGTGAAAGTTTCGGTATAGAAAAGTGTATTCTCCATAAACCCCTTTTCGAGCGATTTCTGTAGGTAAATTTGAGCGTTGTCTCATTCGCACATTTCGCATTCGCATGTATTGTAAGTGTGCGTGAGCTTATTGTGAGCGGGACAGAATGACAGACGCGGGTGTTCCGCGCGTGGTTCAAAGTCTAGCCTCTTAAGAGCGAAAGTTTATATTGAGCCACATAATATAAAATCAAACCAAATGGTACAATCAATAAACAGTCTACACGTAACTTTGTTGGGAAAATGTTTGGTATACCGCTCGCGAAAAGAAGCCGTAGTACGTCGCCGATGGGATGAACCTACAGAGAAAGTTCGAAGTCTGTGGATGAATCAGACAGAAGTCTTATAACTTTCAAAGAAGCTAGATTTTTTGGAGTACTTTGTGTAGAGATGAGTACATAAAGGCATAAAAAAACAATATCAAAATATTTTAATAGTTAACCTTTTGATAGCCAGCATAGGAAAAATATATTTTTTCATTACATAACTTTGACATTTCTTGCGAATCCAATATTTATAACATTTCTTTTGTGATATATTACAAAAGTTACATGAAAATAATTTCGATAAAACGATCTTTATGATTATACCTGAAATCTATTCTCTCCACAATGAATTTATGTAAAAAAAAAAAAAACAATTAAATAATATAGAGTTTCTAAACCAACTCCGTCCATATTTTGACGCGGCGGCCATTTCGTCGGCCATCTTTCTTGCCGGCCGCATCATAGACAATTTATTAAAATTATTTCGAGAGGCTAGATGCTATGCAGTATTTCGTTACGTCAAGAAAGAGAATGGCCCAAGCAATTCTGACCTTGTTCTTGATACAATTTCTTTACACATAAGGGACAAAATCGCTTTTAAAATCGATGGTACACCGTATGGCTAAAAGTTTGAGAAAAATTTCAAGGCTGCTTCTTTATATGATGTATGTCACTTTTATGTTGCCAATAATAGGTGTTCCAGAATTATTACAAAGTTGATCCGAAAATGTTTTTATTAATAGGCGTTTTTAGCAACGTCATGGTAGTTTCGTTAATAAAATGGCAAACTTTGGTCAAAAACGTTCTAAACCTAACTATTTTTAACATGCAAATATACACGTCACCGTCAAAGCTTTAATAACGGTTTTTCCACTTCAAAAATAAATATGAAAAATGGGTTTTAAACTGGTACGATTAATTCATTTTGACTGCAAAGTTCGTTGTACATAATTACTCACACCCAGGCTTAAATCACAATATATGACATAAAAAATCGTGTTATTTATTATGAAAATATGGTAACCCTTACATTGACGCGACTCCATACGTCATAATTTGATTAATGTAGGAGGGAAGAAAGGGTGCCCCTATTTGGCGTGCAATCGGTACCAGGTAGCGTGAATATTGTTGTGTAAAGATTTATGTATTCGGATATGTTAAGGTGTGATTATATCTGGGAAACAGGCCCAAACTTATAAGGATAATTAAATAATAACACAGTTTAGTGCCACAGTTTTGTAAATTGCTCTAAAATTGTGATTAATCAAGTGATGTTATATTACTTGATTTTTAAGATATGAAGTTAAGTTTCGAAACATTTAAATGGCATTGTTTTATAAGTAATTAGAAAGTATCCAGCAGGACCTCAAAGAAAGTATTTGTGTTTTAATTTGGTTTATTTAAGTCCTTTTGGAAACAAAACGAAAGTATTTTCCGTCTGGTGCGTACACGAATAAATCAGAAGGTTTTCCAAAATTGCGTGAGCAGGCCACATACAGCTGTCATTATGAGAAGCATCGATTTTCCAAATTTATCCTCTGCTTGCTCCCTAACGCGTCCTTTCCTATGCGCCCTCGTTCCCCTCTCGCATTCCCCATCCCCTTCTATTCCTTCCCCCACTCCCGCGTCCCAATTTCCGGCGGCCATATCTATTGGGTTTCCCTACCCGTCCTGCTTTCCCCTTACACCTTACTCTTACCTCGTCATCCCTTCCGCGAACACTCCGTTTTTCCGTTCCCCTTCCCCCTCCAGAATTTTCCTATCCCCTCTCTACCCTTCCCTACCTACATACATTCTTCAAAAAACTCGCTCCTCACTTATTGTAATTTTTTTATACAAATTTCATAACGCTAGAGCTCACTATTATAATATACAGAAACCTTCACAGGCATGTGCACGACAAATCACCAAAGTATCAACGCAATCAAATGAAAGCACTTTCCTATGCGCCCTCGTTCCCCTCTCGCATTCCCCATCCACCTTCTATTGCTTTTCCCACTCCCGCGTCCCAATTTCCCGCAACCACACCTTTTGGGTTTCCCTACACGTCCTGCGTTCTCCTTATACCTAACCCTTTCCTTGTCACCCCTTCCGTGAACACCCCGTTCTTCCGTTCCCTTCCCACTCCAGAATGTTCCTATCCCCTCCCTCCACCCTTCCCTATCGCTAAACTACATGAAATACATACATTCTTCAAAAAAATCGCTCCCCACTTATTGTAAATTTTTTATACAAATTTCATAACGCTAGAGCTCACTATTATACACAGAAACCTTCAAGGGCATGTGCACGACAAATCACCAAAGTATCAATGCAATCAAATGAATTATTGAGGCATCGCACAAGGGACAAACAAAGAAACATTGATTATTTAATTGATAAACTAATGTTTAAGACAAGATTTTATGCGTAGCACAAAGGGTACCAATTATTATAATCAATAATTATCAGCCTGAAACACTCATCCACATGAGGGCGCAGGTTCGTCATCAGAAGGGCGCGGGTTCGAGTCCCGTCGGCGGCATGTATCTTTTCTCGGAAGATTTTTTCAATAAGGATGAGTTTTTTTAATTTTTTTATAGAGAAACCTCACAAGAGTCCCAACTGCTCCCTTCTGGAGCCAGTGAGACTATGGCATCCCTAATTGGAGTATGTTGTGAGGCTGAAGGTAAGTGCGGAAGGGAAGGAGATGGAGAAGAGGAAGGTGGGAAAGTACCTGGCTATTCAGATCTAGTCACTAAACACGGCTAGAGCCATTATTAAGCAACGTTTCAATTTTGAATGGTGGTCTTACACCAGGGCGATACTGAGAGTATCTTCCACTCTGGAACGTGCCGCAAAATATAACATATATTATTTTTATTAATTAATTGAGAAATAACACAAATTAATCAAATACCCGCAATAACCCGCGATCTTCCGAATGGGAGTCAAGTGTCTTACCACTCGACCACGGACGGTCGTCAAATTTCAGGCTGATAATAAATATTGCTTATAGTAAAGAAACATTCATTTTTCTCTCTGTTTTCCATTTGTACGACTTTTTCTATTTATTTTTGTGATTCTTATTATCTATTTTTCTTTGATAACTATTTTATTACATGTTTCAATAAAGATTAATTTTTATTCCGTCCCAGAATTAAAATTAGAATTTTATTTACTTACGGTTCGGCCCACACCCATTGAATTCCAATTAAAACATTCATTCATTCAGTCATTCATTCTCTCCACAATCTATAAAGCCATTTTGCGTTGGAAAATAAAAATTCTGCTCTCGTTGTGTATATTTTTTTTCACTTATTGCTGGTTTTACCCGGAGGAAATTGTATTTTTAAAAATAATCATCGAGAAAATTGACGAATGTAAACAATATTAACAATTCAAATTATAAAATATGCAAAATCATCGAAATTTTCATGAAAAATAAAATATGCCCAAAATATCAAAATAGAAGATTTTAAAATAACATACTTTTTGTTGATTAATTCTTATGGATAATGTAATGATATTAAAATTGAGGGAAATACAAACAAACCCATCACTGTCCCATTTTTGTTTATTTTGACCAAATAAATGATAAGTAATCTATATCTTACTTTCAGCACCACCAATTTAAGTAGCGGGTATAGGTACCGCTGCCCCGGGAACCATATATTGGATTAAAAAAAAACTCCAGCTGAAAGTCACCACGCATGGTTCGCTACGTTTGGTGACTTCTCAGGGGTGCCCGGATTCATGTGATGAGGTTTGTCTAGGTCTTGGCAGCGGATGCGTTTGATCTTTGCTGCGTGGCAGGCTGGATCGGGATAAACTGGTTTGGGGAGACCTTTTTTCCTCTCCAGCCAGACTATTTCGACCCATCGCCTTGTAACGCAGTGAGAGGGGTGGATTCATACGTCTGTCACTCGTTGACAGATTGACTAACAGATTCCTACTTATCCCTCCCAGAACTTCTTTTCCTTTCTTTCCATAAAAAGACCCTCCACACAGCATTCCCAAAGATGATATAGGCCCGGAGGGTTTTTTTTTCTCGTTCTTGAGTTCAACAGCTCGGCTGTGGAACGATTTTCCGGCCTCTGTGTTTCCTCCTTCCCCACAACATGGGTCTCTTCAAGACCCATGTTCACTCCTTCCTCTCCTCAAAAAGACACTCCACGCAGCATCTTCAAAGATGACATAGGACCCGAGGAAAATTATTTTCCTCAGGTCCTCCTGTGTGGAGTTAATATAAAAAAGGGCCTATTGTGTGAAGCTAACGTAAAAAAGGGACCTTCAAATTAAAGTAAAACGCCTCTAAGCCAATCAAAAACGACTTATAAAATGGTCGTCAAATGCAAAATCACCTCTCTTCGAATCGTCTCATCCACAATATTTTATTATTCTAACTCTTTACATGGCTCGATATAGTATTTATGATAATAATATTTAAAAAAATACTTATTTGGCAATAGATTTTTACATATAAATACATCATTTTGTATTATTTATTAACATCGATTATATTGACAAAAGGGGCACTACTCAGCTATACATTCAGGATTTCTTCAAGAATGCAGCTGACTTTCAGCAGTGTCACCAATGCAATATGTGTACACATAAATAATTAAAATTAAATCAAATAATATAAATTCAAATTAAATCCAAAAAACTAAAACTCGAAATAAATAATTTTATCACAAAAACAAGTAAATATTCCTTTCCTTATGCTGTTGATTGTGCAATAAGCAACGATGTCGACATTTGAATAGACAGTGATATTTCATTCCAAACTTTTGATGCTGAATAGCTGAAATTCTACTAAAATACAGCAGGTTTTATCTAGCAGGAGGAGATGTAGTCGCTTTGGCCTGTGCACATGAGAGTCACAGGACCACTGCAGTCTGCCAACTTTTGATTTCGTCAAATTTTACATGCTGAATAGCTGAAATTCTACTCAAATACAGCAGGTTTTATGTCTGAGAAGATGTAGTCGCTTTGGCCTGTGCACATGAGAGTCACAGGACCGCTGCAGTCTGCCAACTTTTGATTTCGTCAAATTTTACATGCTGAATAGCTGAAATTCTACTCAAATACAGCAGGTTTTATGTCTGAGAAGATGTAGTCGCTTTGGCCTGTGCACATGAGAGTCACAGGTCCACTGCAGTCTGCCAACTTTTGATTTCGTCAAATATTACATGCTGAATAGCTGAAATTCTACTCAAATACAGCAGGTTTTATGTCTGAGAAGATGTAGTCGCTTTGGCCTGTGCACATGAGAGTCACAGGACCACTGCAGTCTGCCAACTTTTGATTTCGTCAAATTTTACATGCTGAATAGCTGAAATTTTACTCAAATACAGCAGGTTTTATGTCTGAGAAGATGTAGTCGCTTTGGCCTGTGCACATGAGAGTCACAGGACCACTGCAGTCTGCCAACTTTTGATTTCGTCAAATTTTACATGCTGAATAGCTGAAATTCTCTCAAATACAGCAGGTTTTATGTCTGAGAAGATGTAGTCGCTTTGGCCTGTGCACATGAGAGTCACAGGACTACTGCAGTCTGCCAACTTTTGATTTCGTCAAATTTTACATGCTGTATAGCTGAAATTCTACTCAAATACAGCAGGTTTTATGTCTGAGAAGATGTAGTCGCTTTGGCCTGTGCACATGAGAGTCACAGGTCCACTGCAGTCTGCCAACTTTTGATTTCGTCAAATTTTACATGCTGAATAGCTGAAATTCTACTCAAATACAGCAGGTTTTATGTCTGAGAAGATGTAGTCGCTTTGGCCTGTGCACATGAGAGTCACAGGACCACTGCAGTCTGCCAACTTTTGATTTCGTCAAATTTTACATGCTGAATAGCTGAAATTTTACTCAAATACAGCAGGTTTTATGTCTGAGAAGATGTAGTCGCTTTGGCCTGTGCACATGAGAGTCACAGGACCACTGCAGTCTGCCAACTTTTGATTTCGTCAAATTTTACATTTGATGTAACTTCCTTCTGTTTAACATATTAATAGATAGAGGTAAGGCGAGATATGATTTATTCGATTGCGCCATGACTTCCACGGGCGTACACGACTTCTTCCACTATTAACCGCTGCGTCTTAATTTTAAAGCATTCAATCTACATTGATTATTCCTCTGCCAGTTCCATTCCCAACTGTCGTGCATCAGGATTGCTATTAGAATGCTAGCTTCGCTTCTTTGGGTAAAGATTTATAAGTGCCAAGATTCTTCAAGTAGGTAAAGATACTGAATATTAAGATTTTTTCCGACAATAGTGACCTGTTCATTTATTTGTTTTCCCTGATTTTTATGTGAGTATTTTTAAACAATTGAAAATAGATTTCTTCGGACCGGACGGACTGTGCGTCGTAACCTCGAAATTGTCCTAAAAATATCAAACAAACCAAACAAAATTTTTAGACCAAAACACAACCACTAAAATTATTTCAGCAAATAACAAATTTACTGCGAACATGCATAAGAAGAAAATAACCTACATACATTTCAAATCATTTCATTTTTCATTCCTCACAATATAATCGTAACAACAGTGCTCAAATCCATAGTAATGACGTCTGGTATGGGTGCTGGCATTTATGCTGACAATAGTTGTGTTGTGGTTTCTCACATTCTAAACGTTAAAATATAATTAATAACTAGCACTTTTTCGATTGGAATTTAAATAAAATATATTTTCAAATAAATAAAACATTGAGTAAATATCTCACACAGAACTTGTTTTATTAACATTTTAAAATCAAGCGTCCTTTTTTAAAGAACCCTATACAATATAAAGATACTAAAATTTACAATAAGGTGTATTGGTGTCTAATATACCTCGAGTGGTTGACATTTAGAGCGTTATTGCCAAGGAATAATATTCACAACGCCACCGAACCGCAAAGTTCAATATGGCTTTTAAAGGCCACAGTCTTCAGTATTACATAATATTATGTACTAACATATATTCGTATTACAAATTACAATGCAAAAGTTTGATACCAGCCAGTGAGTAATTGATATTTTTATAGAACTTTAGTGCCGAACCAATTACAAAATAGCTCCGTTAACAGTTTTTTTTTTAAATTTTGTTTATTTTTTTAATTCATCAAAAATAAATTTTTGTAGAGTAAAAACAAATTTTAGTATTATTCCATTAATATTTGAAAAAATTGTAAAAAAACAAAGATTTAAATTTGTAAAAGAAAATAATATATTAATTGCACATCAATATGGTTTCTGATAAAAATTTTACAATCAAGATGCTATCGTAGATTTAACATCTGAAATATATAAATCTTTAGATAATAAAAAAATGCATTGGAACATTTGTCGACTTAAGTAAAGCATTTGACAGTATATCACACTCTAATAAACTAACGAAAATTGGTATAAATAACAATGCTTTAACGTGGATCGAAAATTACATATTTAATATAGAGCATTTTGTCAAGTTAAATGGTTAGCAATTTCGTCATGTTGGCATCCCGCAGGGAACTGAACTGGTACCATTTCTTTTTATTATTTATGTCAATGATATTTTTAAACTCACCATCATGTCTAAAATTAGTTTATACGCAAAATGGCGTATAAACTAAGGAGCGGCGGTACCCATACTCGCCTCGCTATGCAAATAATGTTAAAATAGGAAATCTTGAATGTAATTACTGTAAATGTGTTGTATTTTTATGACTTGTATGTAATTTTTTACTACCAACAAAATGTACCAATTTTTTTTTTTTGCCAACAAATTGTAACAAGTGTACTGTAATGTAAAATCCCTCTGGGCGTTAAATGGATAAATAAAAATAATAAAAATGGATGATTTATCACTGATATGTCCTTATACATATATACGAGTTTATAGGGTCTTAAACTTATTGCCCTAAAATATACTTTCAAATTATTAAAAAGGTTGAGTAGATATCTCACACAAAACTTGTTTTATTTACATTTTAAAATCGAGCGTCTTTATTGAAAAGCCTAATATTATATAAAATTTATAATAAAATATGAGATTAAAAATGGGAGTGAAAAAGATATACCTAACATGTAAAGAAACAATAAATAAATAGCAGATTTATATTATGATTCAATAAAAAATAAAAAAAAAACGTATTAAAAAAAAATATTAGCAGAACGTGGTTTCGATCCACGGACCTCTGGGTTATGGGCCCAGCACGCTTCCGCTGCGCCACTCTGCTCTGTGGAAAAGTTGCCAAAACTGTCACTCTATTTTCGCAAGAAAGATTGCGTAAGTTATTTAAAAAATCGTCACAACCATATAACTAACTCACTAACCATCACGCCGTTTCTAGCATGGGTAGGCAGAGAGGATGGGCCGCCAAACAACTCGGTCTTGGCACACACTCCTCGCCTCATTCACATTCATACATCTTTTCATACATACTCTTCTATTATTCTGACTGTTGACATTGCCTGACTAATGTATTTGATTCGCTTGATGGTGCCATGTCTTTCTCGGGCGTCCTCGACTTCCTCCACCATTCTTATTTGCGTCATATATTCTCTTTACACTAATTTCTTTAATTTTTTTATTTTATTTTTTTTATTTGCAGAGTAAATTGTACTTGATTATTTGTTGTTTTTCACAATTATTTTGTTTTTTTTTTTTTTTAAATATATAATACTAGTGGTAACAATACCTCTCTAATTGAGAAATTCTCGTGTTTAGTACTATCCATACTTAACAGTTGTTACAATTTATTAATTATTTTTATTAATTCTAAACTCTACATTCCTAACCCATCCAAGCTTCCCTTTCTTAATCTTACTTATTACGCTTACATCAGCCTTTCATTCTTTTCGGATCTTCACATTCCTCACACGATCATAGTTGGAATTCTTGACAAGGCTGCCCAACCTTTTAAACACTCGGGCCAAATTGACGGTTTAAAAATCACAGGCGAGCCACTATTAGGATACCGGATCATCGGGATACCGGGGGGGGGGGACTAGAGAATTTCTGAAATTATATAGTTTTTTTTGGATTCCGCCAGAAAGTCCGTCATCCCGTAATTATTGTTACACACAACATTTTATGTTATATTTTTGTTATTTATTTTTGGGGTGTTATGCCGTGTCACACTACCTCCTTCTTTACAGTGTTACAACGTTACTGTGTCCATCATCACATCAAATGGCTAAAGAAGGCGGTAGCGTAACACGGCATAACATCCCAAAAACAAATAACAAAAATACTTTTGGCCGTGAAAATCTTAAATCATATCTTTTATGTTATCGTTGTAATTGATTATTTACAGACTGATTATTTCAGTCTAACTGATTGTAAAAGGAGTTAGGAAAATTTGTAAGTTGGCGGGAATTTTTAAACTTGCTCACGCGGACCATTTATAATTCGTTCGCGAGCCACACTGTGAGCCACACACACCTGGGGTTCGGCAGCCTTTCGCTAGAGGTTAATCGAGTTTCATCGCTTTAAAAGGTTCCATAACTAATTAACGATCAAAAATATGTTATTGAAAGAATGATTTCAAATTCTGTTTTTGGTTTATCGCATTCCTAATTATTAGGACTAGCATACAATAATATTTTCGGTGTAGGTATTTTATACAATCAGAACATAATAAACCAAGGTCGTAAAGTTCAAAGGTTCCAAAATTCAATTTATTTCAACCGAAAATGTACAAATTTCATGTATGTAATCGGAAAAAGCATATTTATTAATTTACGTTTTCGAAAACACTCAATAGAAATAAAATTTAATTTTACTTTCAGATGGTTTAATTTTGGAATATGTTTTTATTATTTGTTGTAAGCTTTGTTAAAATTGCTGCAGGGTGGTTTTTGTTATGGCTTAATTAGGTTTGTTCCATGTTCTGTTTGTTACTTCTATCAAAAACAATCAAAATTTTAGTGAAAAATTAGCCTATGTTTTCAGTCCTTCAACAATCTCTACGCAAAAAATCACGTCGATCGGTCGCTCTGTTGCGATTAGAAAGAAGCACAAACAAACACACTTTTGCGTTTTGACATGTAGTATATTACTGCTTTTCCCCGGTCTAACAGGTTATTTTCACAAATGAGGGATTCTGTTGAAAATGTATGGAATATTTAAAATCATTTTTCTGATTTTAATCATCCTACTAAAAAATGTTAGTTTTTTATGTTTTTTATTCAAAATTATTAATTTTAAAAACAATCAAAAACCGACAAAACCAAAACGGCCAGTGATTGGCATACGCACGTCAATAAATTCCATGCTATGAAATTGATCAATGCTCTACCAAATCAAACCAAAAAAATAAAGAAAATGAGTATATTTAAAACAAAAGTCAAAACATGGCTGAGAGATCAAAGTAATAATCAACTTACAAACATTATGAAGACGATGTAAAGACAATTCAAAACTAAATACAAAAGTTAAAAAAAAACTACAGGCCTCCTCAGAACAGGAAATCTTAGTGAGGAGGACTGTGAAAAGAGACAAAAAATGTATACTTATACTATACTTTATACCTACACAATGTACAAACTTTGCAATTGAAACTAAAAAAAATAAAATAAAAATAAAACTAAAAAAACAAACAACAAAGTACTTCTTCTTCATCTTCGATGGCGCTACAGCCCATATCGAGCTTTGGCCTCCCGCAACATTCGTCTCCAACTCCTCCTGTCCTCAGCGGCTGACTTCCAGTTTGTTATCTGGAGAAGCTGTGCTGCATCCCCTCTTACTTCGTCTTCCCACCTCAGTCTGGGTCTTCCTAACAACAACAACCCTCAACCCTCTTAACAACAAAGTACTACTGTCAGAAATGTGCCAGAAGCCGGCTGTCGCTCATGACGTCACATGTTATCTTGGCTTTGGCGGTATTTCAAAAATAGGAAACTTAGACACGCTGTAGAAAATTGATTTGTGAACATAAAAATAAAATAAAAAAACCAATCACAATTATAGATATGTTTCGAAACCGAAGGTTTCTTCGTCGGGATAATAAAAACATGAATTGTGAATATATGAACATGAACACGAATTGTGATTATATAAGTGGTGTACATAAAGTTATTGGTTTCACTTAAATAAATATGTTTATTCAAATTCGTCAAATTATATAATATGTTCTTACGCACAACCTATATATATTTATCATCGACATAATAGCATGGTAGGCATTTTTTCTATTATAAGCTTTATAAATCAATATAAGCGATAAACTTCTAAAGAATAAATACACAAAAAGTAAATCCACAACTTGTTACTAATCGTACCAAACTTCCTCCTTGGGAAAGCTCCATGTTATAATAATTAATCCTAGTTCAGCCACCCTGGAATCTCTTCCATTCCACTAATTCAAACCCTTGTTTGAAATTCCACAATTAAATCCACAAATAACAGGTATGAATCATCGGAACCACGTCCGCAACTTGTGTTTCGCGACAGAACAACAACATTAACAGCCATTATATGAAATGTCTACAATAATCCCTTTGTTCGTGGCGGGCTGAAACGGTATTGTACGAAACGCGATCCGAACAGATTATGCTTTTTGCTGTTCGTATCGAATTTCGCCTAATGACAATGGGTTCAGATAGATTAAGGGCTAACGCCTTTTATACATACAACTTCATTAGATATATTGAAGAAAAGTTTGACTACAAATATGGCGACAAACTTTGAAATAAGGGCACATTTTTCAAGATTTTTAAACTTACATCTGTCGCTCAGACGCGGGCGTCCGGACATTTTTTTTTTAATGCGATTTTAACCCATATATATTATAAAGAAACTGTACCTGCAAGGACAAGGTCAGAATCGCTTGCGCCAGTACCAATCCAGACGTTGCTTTTAATTTCAGTGATGCATCTTCTCGGAATTATTTGTAATTAATTTCTTATGGTACACGACAAATGTCATCTGACACTCAAGAGGTTAACATTTATAATGTGATCATAGTTGGACGTAATATTTTTTTTAACTTTTGCTACACACAATAGACCCCGAGGAAGAAAAAATTCTCAAGGCCTACGTCATATTTGAGGATGATGTGTGGAGGGTATTTTTAACAAAGGAAGAAGAGGAAGTTCTGGGAAGGTAAAATGTGCTAAGGGTGCGTAGGAATCTGGAGGTCAATGTGTCCAGAAGTTACACACGTATGAATCAAAGACGGCGCAAGGCGATGGGTCAAGAGTGCGGCTGGAAGGTCTAGATTAGTTCCCCATCAATAGGTGGGCATAAGCATTCGCCGCCAAGACCTAGTCAAACCTCACTCCGCGAACCCGTGTTAATAAGTTATAATAATAGTTTATTCCAGAATAGCGCAATGCAATACATTCCATATGTCGAAAAACCAAATTTTTTTTTAGACAAAGTAACAACACATGGGAATGCTTTACATTTTACACAGATACGACTTAAATTTTTGAAGGCATGTTTTGATTAAAAATAGTGGTGAGGCTCTTGACCAGTAATCTGGTGGTCACGGGTTCAAATCCCGGCATGCGCAGGTAAATTTTATTTCCTTAATTTGTGTTATTTTCACAATCTGATTGAACGTACATTTCAGATTGGAATATACTCTAATTATCGCCCTGGTGTAAGACCTCGACACAGAAATGTAAAATGATTGAAATGGTTATAGCCTATTTGGTGACAAGAGCTGAAGAGAAGGAACTTCTCCACATTCCTCTCCCGTATCTCCTTCATCCTCACACTAAATTAGGAATGCCTCAGCCTTAATGACTTCAGACGTTTGGGAGCAATTGGAACTCTTGTGCGGTTTTCACATTGGGTTTCTCACAAGCTTGCTTCTAACGAAAATACACCAGACCCATAGTAAAAGAAATATATACTTAACAAAAAGCAAGGACGTTAATTAGTAAGGTAATAAACATAGTAGGTAGTTTTGGTGTATTTCAAGTAAAACTAACAAAATGGCGCTATGCAAAAACCTGTCACGAATTTGTTAGGTGCCCACAATAATTCTAGTCTCTTTATATCTCTATGGAACAAACCCCTGCTGATAAAATTGTTACAGTTCTTAGGGGTGGGTTTTCTTATCTCTGCACGGCACATTTCATTCCAAATTTCATTGTGGTGTTTACGTGCGTGGAAATAAAAGTATACAACAGATTGTAAACCTTTTCAAGGTGGGTTTTTGCGAAAAAGAACCTTCGAAGTAAACTTGTATGCTTTAGATATGTGAATTGATATTTTTTTATGTTCTGTGTACTTTATTCTAGAAACTCATAAGTTTGAGCGGCAAAAAGCTAGCGAAGGATTTTATAAAAAAAGTATTATAAAATTTACTTTCCTTTTTTTTTTAATTCGAAGGTTATGTTTGTTTTAACCCTATTTAAGTGTAGCGAGTTAAAATACTATTGTGATAAATAAATTTATTCATTTACAAAAAAATAAAAAATTCCCTTTCAAGGCAAATTTCTTCTTCTTCAATGGCGCTACAGCCCATTTAGAGCCTTGGCCTCCTTCAATCTGTTGTCTTCCAATCTGCAACATGGAGTAGTCCTCTGACATCCTTCCTGATATTATCCTCCCATCTCAGTCTAGGTCTGCTCGCCTTTCGTTTACCTCTCGCGTGTCCCCAGTAGAACCTTCTTCGATCTTCGTGTGCTTGGCATTAGGTACACATGTCCAGTCCATCTTAGTCTTTGGAGCCTCAAGGCAAATTGTTCGTATTATTTTTTGGAGGCATTTGTGTTGGCCTCCTATGAAGAGGTATCAGATGTTTAGAAACCTTGTTATTTACAATTACGATTTTATAAACGTAGTAAAATATTCCAACGGCTAGGACTGCAGGTATGCATGTCACTAGGTTGTGTTGACAGGCTACTATCTGGTTACGGTATGACTCACTGACCGAATGACTCTCACGGGACTGACAACGCTTTATATAGCCAACTGGTTCAGTAGCTACTGGAAAGGTAAGCAAAACACACACGAGATCTTTTGCAAAAGTTTGACGCAGTACAGTGAATTATTGAATGCAGCTATAGACCTTTCCAGTAGGTGGCGAAGTAATAACTCAGCATAGGCAGATATAGAAATAATAATACGGCGTAGGTAGTACCGTGCGAGCTACTAATGTATTCTGGCTGCCACAATTTATAATATTATAATATCATCAAATTTGTCCACTTTGTCATTTATTTTTCGATATACACCAATTAGAAAAATGTCGCAAAATATATGTCCATTACGATAATTCTTTATCAAATTGAACAATTCAATTGTGCAAAAAATCACCAAAATCGTATATTTGGACAATTCCTTTTCCACAATATCCAACGGATAATTCCATACAGATTTAGAATTGAGATTTATTAAACCTCACCCCAGGGATAAAACATAAAGGATATCTAATAATTCACTCAGCTACTTATCTAGCCTAACAAAGGCTTAAAAGTTGACGACCCCTGACGTTTAGGGTGTAGATCTGACGTTTTGTGAATAATTAATACTTCCCCTTGGAGTTGGTATTTTTGGATACATCATTTGGAAATCCTCGACAGGGGTGGAACAGGTGATTTAAATCTCTGCTAATTTACCGGGGCCGCAATCAAAAAGATATCTCCTTACCGTTTGTAGTTTTTGATGGCGTGGACTTTTTAAAATGAGATCTCTCTCGTAATAAAGCATTCTTTGTTGAAAATTTACATTAAATAAATACATTTTAATTAAGTCTATATTAATAATACTATATATTATTTTTTTTTATTTTACGCACCAGACTTTTAGGTCCGGGTTTTGTTTTCCCAATAGGAAAAACTAAACCATTTCACAAACTTTTACAATAAAAATTATCATCGAGTAAATCCACGCTATGCAAGTGTATTATATAAGTATAATTAATACAAAACAATACAAGAACAACATGTTAACCTATCAGACAAATGGCAAAATAATTCACCGACTCCAAATATTTTCCTATAAGAGGGTTCGGCTCGGTGGAATTCCTAATTTGACCGATAAATCCTACCTACAAATTCTTTGACAAATCTAATACGCCTAAATATTTAATGAGAGAGCTAGGTATAATGTTATTATTAAGTTCTGCAAGTATTTTAGATTTCAGTTCAGTTTCAGTGCCGGCAACCCGGGCGTTTATTTAATATAAATTGGTTGATTTACAATTTTCTGTTCTTTTACCTGCCTCACTAGACAAAGTCTGTTCCGAGGCGGGTAAATAACATAATAAGTATATTTATTTAAAAAGGAAATGAATCAGAAGAGACATGCATTATAAATATGTATTAATATAGATATGCATTAAAAGAGATATGTGTTAAAAAGATATGTGTAAAAAGCAAAAAGTAAATGTATATAATAAATATTTACATACCTTCTTATTTTAACTATATTATTTGTTACGCAACCATTAAAAGCTTACATACGTTATAAAAATAAATATAAAAATAATACTAAGAATAAAAATAAAAATAAAAAACTTAAATTTCCAGTTAAGAGAATATAAATAAAGCAGGAATATGTTATTTAAATTGCAATTTGTATTATTATTTGTATTATTGTTGCAGCTATTTTGGCTTATAAGTCCTTTTTCAAATCGTGGTTGAACCACGTTAAGATGACTATTTTATACGATTTTAAACGTCAATTTTGAAGGTGCATAAATTGGTTTATTACCTGTTAAACCGATTTCCTGAAAAAATAATTGTATCTTCTCCCCGCATTCTTAATTATTATTTAATAATGACGCTACTGCTATAAATTATTTGGATGTATATTGTTTAAGTTTTGTAAATATACTGAGATGGGGGGAAGAGATTATTTTCCGTACTTTATTAATGAGTGTAAAATTAGGGTCATTCGTTCGTTTGTCGATTTCTAATTGTTCAAGTAAATCTAAGACCATTTCTTTGTATACGTAATATTTTAGGTCCCTTGTTGTTAAGTGGAGTATTTTCTGCGAATTTTGAAGCTGTTTTTTTAATATCATTACATCGTATATGTTCTTTGAATCTAGTTGAGAATGCCCTTCCCGTCTGTCTGATATAAGTGAAGAATGAATGAAGAAATATAACTGATTAAAATGAAAATTGGTTGATTAATTTCAACTATTATATTTAAGCTTAAATATGTGATTACTTCCAAATTCTGGTTGTTTCGTTAGTTACATTGAGGAACTAATTTCACTATTAGCGCACTTTGACAGATGTAACCATGACAACGAAACCAACAACAAAGTCATTTTATTTTTAACAGTTACCTCCGTCTGAAAAGTATCAAAGTTACTCGTCGTAATAAGCCTAAAGCAGTTTTACATCCAAAATAAATAAAAAAATCGAAATTCCAACCAGGGCTACTTTTTTGATAAAACATAAAATTAGTCCGGCGTGTGCAGCCAGCACTATTATTTTCCGCTGTTATGATACGGGCCAATCACAACCATCCAACGTCGCCACTTTTTACCTTACACTAAGGATGTTAGGTATATCTTTTTGTTTGGGAAAAATGGAATTTCGGAAAAAGTTGTTGATCTTTTTTACTCCTACTATCATGTATGTTGATTGTCGAGAGTTGGATTCTTCTAGAATACACATTCCCGATAAGGAAACCGGAGCCATTCCTTTAAAGGAGTTAAATACCATTCAGCAAAACTTGAACTGGATTCTTTCGAATATATTGATGGGAATATTTAGATATGCCAGTGATAAAAGCCCTCGGGTTAAAGAACGCAAGATTATTTTTAAATGTGTTCAGATTCCCAAATAGAAGAAATTATTATCATTTGCGAAGCTCCCTCAACCCTGTATGACTAATATGTACTTTAGGGGTTCCACAGAAGCCTACCTAATAATACTTGCCGGTGGGAAAAGTTAAAAGCCGGGTGGAATTATATTTTTAACCGGATGCCCTCTCACCCGCTTCCCGCTTCTCGCGTCGCGGCGCCTCGCGGCTCCGTGTCGACGCCTTCGCTAATTTATGGCGCCAAATTAAATTTACGGCATCTGCAAATAATCGTGCCAAAATTACGCGCAAAGGGAATTTACGAAGGGCTTTGTTGATTACGCAGAATATTTTTACTCGTGCATGGTCGTAATCTATCTCTACGCAGCACTTTAAAAATCTCTAGTCCATAAAGAGATAAAATACCTACGGAACCCCTACTGTAGTCGCAAAGATGCGAATCATCAGGAATGGACTGTTATCAAAAATAATATATAAGGTGGCGTGACACAACTATGAGGATTGGTATTTAGGACTTCGGGAAGGATCTGACTTACCCTGAATTCTTTGGTCTTCGTTCTTGATAATTATGTCACTGGTTATCACTTGCACAATTGATATTATAAGCCCTGAGGGATGAACGATCACTGCACAGAATGCACATAATATCTTCCGATAATAGTCGATGTTTAGTAAAGAGAGGTCCAAGCGACCATTGCACAGTATAAAAGCAGACTCATCAATAGTCGATGTAAAAGACGAATAGGGATGAAGGTACATCGCTGCAAATTGCCAAAAACAGACTTCATAAGGTCGATGTTTATTGCTTTGAGCACAAAAACAGACTGACAACACACATGTAGTTATTATTGCCCTCACATAGTATTGTCCCCTGGTGGGTAGTCAGAAGGGATATAGGTATCTTGGTGGAAGGAAGAAGGTGTATATACATGCATAGTTGCGCCACCACCTACAATGGCTATAATCATAATTATAATATATATTTTTAATAATCAGTAAAACCTCAAATTGTAATATTTTAAATGAAACAATAAAACTTTGTAAGAACCATTGATTTATTTAATTAATGCCGACCGGTTTCGGAATAACCGTTTCTTCCTCAGGGCAAACATATAATGATTTGACAATCACAAAACAGTGGGAGGGTACGATTTTTTACATAGTGTTCTGGTAGGGATGGGGGCGTGGCTAGGAATTAATATAGCGTTGTGAGAGGGAACGGAACGGACATCGAAAGCGAACCGATTTAAGATTGGTTATTCTGAAACCGGTCGGCGTTAATTTAATAAATCAGTGGTTCTAACAAAGTTATATTGTTTCATTTTATTATAATGGATAATCACCAAGTAAAAGCTAGTTTCAAAAGTATGTAATATTTTAATTAATGGAGAGAAATTAGCAAAACTCATTAATTTAAAAATAAATCATCCTGGACTTGCAGAAAAAAGATGTTCCACATTAATTAAAAATTCATAAATTTATCCAAGACACTATCCAGATAGCATTCAGTTCGAGATGAATCTTGCAATCATACATGAAGATAGCAGCCAATAATAATATGAGTTAAGATAATGAAATTAATGTTGGTAGTTCTGAGTCGAAGTATGATAGAGTTAAAATATGACTGAATCGGATAAGGACACATTACCACAGTTGGTAGAGTTAGAATAGGTAGTTAAATATATAGTTTTAATGTATCTCAACAGAGATCAGTAAAGTAGTTCTGTATGAAAAAGATAACTATCGTCCGTTCGGGATTACTACCTGAACTATTGAATAGCCGATGATATCCGATCAACATGTGGGCACCTTCAGTGACCGTTTCTCCTGCCGCAGATCAGAGTTTCCTTCAGAACAGCGTTAAGTCGAATTAAATATTTATTGTAAATAAGACGATAATTAACGCGACTCGTAACCGGACGAACCGAAGTATCATTGAAACTCCCAATTATCCGAGTTGTTTTCAGAGAAATATATCCTTCATGTACACCACAATAACTTACTAGTACTAACTGTGAGTGACCAAATCTTAATATCCACATACTTTCCAATCTTTTGCTTCCCTATTTCCTTCCCTTCTCCAATCCAGTTAGACTAAAAAATATCTTCAAATTGGGAGTGTCTTATAGTTCCACTAGCCTCACCAAACATTCCTAGTCTTTGTCATACTTTTGGTAAATTTACTGTAGATAACAAGTCGAAACTATAACGGGGCGTCTATTGATTGTAGTGTGTTGTAACATACGTAAACAAAGGGATTTATAAACTTGTTCCCCGTTACACTACGCTCTATATATTTATGTATTGTTAGTGGGTAGGCACATACCTTTGTGTGAATAGCGCACGTGCTGGTAATAACGTACCTTCCATCACCATGGAACAACATCACAGGTAGATTGCCATGTGCAGTGGTACGCAAGTCTTTTGAAGTGAGCTTTTCTATATACAGTTTTCCTTGAGGGGAACAACGGATTTGAGGTCAAAATATTTACTATGTAGAAAGATTACTTATTTCATGCCTGTTATAGTAATGGTATCTCTGGACAATAACCTACCGCCGCTCATCGTGACGGGGAAAGTATTTTGGCTGGTCGCGGGTCGGTCCCTCCCTTCCGTCGTTACGCCTTAAGTATCTACTGTGTGAATTCGTTGTAAATTTATCTTCGTATAATTAATTTGACATTATTAAATCGAGAGTTTTTATTCGCAACATCACATAATGGTATCTCTGGACAATAACCTACCGCCGCTCATCGTGACGGGGATAGTATTTTGGCTGGTCGCGGGTCGGTCCCTCCCTTCCGTCGTTACGCCTTAAGTATCTACTGTGTGAATTCGTTGTAAATTTATCTTCGTATAATTAATTTGACATTATTAAATCGAGAGTTTTTATTCGCAACATCACATAATGGTATCTCTGGACAATAACCTACCGCCGCTCATCGTGACGGGGATAGTATTTTGGCTGGTCGCGGGTCGGTCCCTCCCTTCCGTCGTTACGCCTTAAGTATCTACTGTGTGAATTCGTTGTAAATTTATCTTCGTATAATTAATTTGACATTATTAAATCGAGAGTTTTTATTCGCAACATCACATAATGGTATCTCTGGACAATAACCTACCGCCGCTCATCGTGACGGGGATAGTATTTTGGCTGGTCGCGGGTCGGTCCCTCCCTTCCGTCGTTACGCCTTAAGTATCTACTGTGTGAATTCGTTGTAAATTTATCTTCGTATAATTAATTTGACATTATTAAATCGAGAGTTTTTATTCGCAACATCACATAATGGTATCTCTGGACAATAACCTACCGCCGCTCATCGTGACGGGGATAGTATTTTGGCTGGTCGCGGGTCGGTCCCTCCCTTCCGTCGTTACGCCTTAAGTATCTACTGTGTGAATTCGTTGTAAATTTATCTTCGTATAATTAATTTGACATTATTAAATCGAGAGTTTTTATTCGCAACATCACATAATGGTATCTCTGGACAATAACCTACCGCCGCTCATCGTGACGGGGATAGTATTTTGGCTGGTCGCGGGTCGGTCCCTCCCTTCCGTCGTTACGCCTTAAGTATCTACTGTGTGAATTCGTTGTAAATTTATCTTCGTATAATTAATTTGACATTATTAAATCGAGAGTTTTTATTCGCAACATCACATAATGGTATCTCTGGACAATAACCTACCGCCGCTCATCGTGACGGGGATAGTATTTTGGCTGGTCGCGGGTCGGTCCCTCCCTTCCGTCGTTACGCCTTAAGTATCTACTGTGTGAATTCGTTGTAAATTTATCTTCGTATAATTAATTTGACATTATTAAATCGAGAGTTTTTATTCGCAACATCACATAATGGTATCTCTGGACAATAACCTACCGCCGCTCATCGTGACGGGGATAGTATTTTGGCTGGTCGCGGGTCGGTCCCTCCCTTCCGTCGTTACGCCTTAAGTATCTACTGTGTGAATTCGTTGTAAATTTATCTTCGTATAATTAATTTGACATTATTAAATCGAGAGTTTTTATTCGCAACATCACATAATGGTATCTCTGGACAATAACCTACCGCCGCTCATCGTCACGGGGATAGTATTTTGGCTGGTCGCGGGTCGGTCCCTCCCTTCCGTCGTTACGCCTTAAGTATCTACTGTGTGAATTCGTTGTAAATTTATCTTCGTATAATTAATTTGACATTATTAAATCGAGAGTTTTTATTCGCAACATCACATAATGGTATCTCTGGACAATAACCTACCGCCGCTCATCGTGACGGGGATAGTATTTTGGCTGGTCGCGGGTCGGTCCCTCCCTTCCGTCGTTACGCCTTAAGTATCTACTGTGTGAATTCGTTGTAAATTTATCTTCGTATAATTAATTTGACATTATTAAATCGAGAGTTTTTATTCGCAACATCACATAATGGTATCTCTGGACAATAACCTACCGCCGCTCATCGTGACGGGGATAGTATTTTGGCTGGTCGCGGGTCGGTCCCTCCCTTCCGTCGTTACGCCTTAAGTACCTACTGAGTGAATTCGTTGTAAATTTATCTTCGTATAAATAAATTTGACATTAGTAAATCGAGAGTTTTTATTCGCAACATCTACAGCAATAACGGAGCCCTGGTTTACAGGTTTAATAAATAATAAATAATCCTAGTCAACTGTTTCCTTTAACTATGTAAATATGATGAAATATAAATAAATATGTAGAAACAACAAACAAAAAAATCTCCTTTTTGTTATATTTTTGTTTTATTTTGTTACAAAATGATTAAATATAAAAGGTGAAATAAATTGAAATAAATAATAAAAAATATACCCACTATAAGGAAAAAAAAGAAGTAAATATTACCTATATATAAAAAAATGAAAATTTCATTTTTTTTTTCAAAATATTTAATATTTTGATGTTTGAGAATTAAGTTCAAACTACAATTAGAACGACTGATTTAAAATGTTAACAAAGATTATTCGTAAATTGTAAATGGCGAAAAAAAAGATTTTCCCAAAAATATATATTTTTAGGGTTTTCTAGAATCAGTTGCTAATGTCCCATCAACTGAATGAAAAATTAATGTTTTGTTATACGCTGTTATATTCGGTTACCTACATAAATAATAATAACGTAATACAGAGAGATGTGCTTTTTTCAAACATTTCCAGAACAATGGGATTTTGAATGATGAGAATGAGAACCTTTAAATGAAAATTAATTGCAATAATAAACATTTCTCTTTGTTGAACAAAAAATTGAAAAACTATTCTCTCTGAATTTAGTGATTATTTAATTTCCTAAAATACCTACAAAGCTATTTTAGCGAGTCTTAAAACTCATTTTGGGTATAACGAGTCTTAAAACTTACGAGAAATGTCTCTGATTCTCCAATGTGCTTAATACGAGAAGAAATTTATGTTGAAATTATTTTAACGAAGTGCATTAAACATGTATTACAGAAATCATCAATATCGGTTGTAAAATTTTTATCTACTGGAGCGATAGAATAATTAAAAACTTTTTTCTCGGATTGCTAAAGTAAATTTTTCTGCCCACATTAAAAAAATTATACTTGAATATGGAGACATACAAACTGATTCTGGTTCTATATAGCCAATGAATTCACCCATCTTTTGTCTATTATCACATATAAAAAAATATTATAAAATCGTAATTTTAAAACTTTTTAAAGATTCTAGAGAATATTTGCCATATTTTGGATGCAAAGCAATCCCTGATATTGAAAATAGTGCCATATTGTGGCAAAAAGCGTTTGCGTGGTTATACTAAAAAAAAATATATGTTTACTTTGATTTTTAAAATTTGAAAGATGCCTTTCAAAAAAAGTTTTTAATTTTTGGATATGTTCAGAAATATTCCATTTATTTGGATTTCATTCCAAAACGGAAATACTTTGACCCTCCGACAAAATATGGTCGCGGCCTGGGGGGTAAATTTTAATGCTGACCATCAACCAAGGGACAAAGACCCACAACTTGCGTGCCCCTGAACTAATTAATGTTTAGATAGTGCATTGTCATTTCCGTGCATAGACTGCCTTTTCATGGCAAAAGCAACAACCGTAGCACGGATTCTAATGTAAACATCAAATGAAACGTTAAATGAAAGCTAAAATAGCCTGGGAAATTTTATAATATGTGGTTGTTTTATAAATAGACTTTGAAATTCCGTTAAATCATTAATTGGAAAGTTTTCAATTAAAATATTATAATTGGAAAATTAATTTGACTGCAATTTTACATAACTGTAA
Source organism: Limnephilus auricula (assembly GCA_951813805.1). NCBI lineage: Eukaryota > Metazoa > Arthropoda > Insecta > Trichoptera > Limnephilidae > Limnephilus > Limnephilus auricula. The sequence goes on along the minus strand of OX638409.1, from coordinate 4,396,071 downwards.
TTCTGGGATCTGAATCAAGTGGTTAATTAATTATCTATTATAAATTGCTGATCATTAATTATTGTTTTAATGTGAAATCGTCTATCTTGCCACGTATTAATAATAATATTATCTACCTGTTATTTTTAATTTTCATTTATCCATTGGAGCGACAGAGCAATTTAAATCTTTTTTTTCGCATTGCTAAATGAAATTTTTCCGCCCATATAAAAAAAATCACACCTTCGAATTTGAATATCGAGACATACAAACTAATTATAGTTCTATATAGCCAATGAATTCGCCAATAATTTGGGTATTATCACATATTCGTAGGATTTATAAAAAAAATATTATTATATCTTTAACCTTGAAACATTTTAAAGAATCTAGAGAATATTTTTATAAATGAAAAATTAAAACACTTTGTTTTTACCACGAAAATCTTTATTTTAACACATCGACATGTTTCGAGAAAGATGTTCTCTTCCTCAGGACATAAAATGTACTAACACTAAATAATCAAGTATAAAGCTATGGTAGAAATGTAAGTAGTGGGGGGAGGGAGGTGGTGAGGGGAGGTGCTTAGAAGATCAACCAACAGGAAAGAGTGGGGAGGGGGGGGGGGGGAGAGGTGGAAAGGGGAGGTGCTTAGAACATCAAAGACAAAAAAATTACAATGGAAATATGTTTAAAATAGGGTTATTCACAAAATTGATTTGATTATTAATAATATTTAAATTTCTATTGACATTTTTCCTAATTTCTAAAATTTCTAAAAGGTCTAATTGAAAACCACTAACGTTAGTATGTAAAATTTTAAAACCAGTATTTATATCAAATGAATGGTTAAATTCAATTAGATGGTTAGCAAATTCCGAATAATTGTTGCTATTTAGACATCTCAAATGTTCCTTAACTCTCGTTTCAAAATTTCTGCAAGTTTTACCTATGTAAAAATGGTTGCAATCATTACAATTCAATTGGTAAACTCCAGATTTTTTCATTTTTTGTTATTTGTCCTTGTTATTTAAAATATAATTTTTCAATTTATTATTTGTATAAAAAGCTGGCTGTATTGTATTAGGAATCTTTTTCATGATTGAATTGGAGGTTTGATGATGAAAATGATTTACAAACAATATTTTTCTCCATTGTTTTTTAATATTATCACTAAACAACATTTACCCATTGTTATCAAATTTTTAAAATAAAAATTTAATATCGATTTTTTTCATTCAAAACTTGCTTTAATATATACCTATCTACATTCAAGTAAGCTATAACAATGCTCAAAACGCATAATGATAAATTATTAAATATCGTGTAATTCTTGTAAGTATTTTTTGATGATAAATATTTATGATTTTCAATAATCTTTAAACTGCATAAATAAGTTTGTAAAATTTTGTTTAAAAATTAAGTTTGTAAGACCTTAAATAAACAGAAAAACAGAGGTATTTTTGTCACAAAACACTTTCTCGAATTTATTTTTTAATGATTTTAATTGAAATAAAATTAAAATTTTGAAAACTGTGTTTACTAGATTATGTACAGCTTTATTTTTTTGTAACATGATTTGAAATTTGTGTTGTTTAATAGAATCTATCGTTTGAAAATTGAAAACGACCAACGGTATAACCTCTGTTTAGGTATTAAATATTTACTTAGTTTTTCAAAATTTTAGAACTTCGTGTACCAGATAACATAACAATCTTTCAAAATCAATTTATATTTTTTTTGTAAAAAAAGAGTCAATTCGTGTAGAATTTGATTTAAAAAGGACTAATATCCGTAATACACTCATAAAAGATAGGGTAGTTTTTATCTAGATTATTGACCTCAATATTTATTATTGCGAATTAAATCTTTGTTATGCGACAATGATTTGAAATTATTTGTAAGTTCCATAAGATTCTGACTGATGGCGGAGTGAGTTAATTTATTCACACGACACGGCGTTGTGTTTCATTAGCCACAGCAGCACGTGGGCGGGTTAGCTAGTAAATGTATAACAATCACTGATTATGCAAAATTGTGAACTGTTCTATTGATTCAACGTTATTATGTTATGTTTATATGGGTATTAACCATTTGAAATGATTGCATTTCATTGCCCTGAACTCCACACCTGATCATGTGAGTTATTATACCACATTGTAAATTTATGTTAAATAATTAATGGGATGTATCTGCAAAACATTTTACCTCACACGCGATGCAAACATTATAGATACTAATCCTGTTATCATTGATTCTTTGTTCCATTGTTAATTAATTTTTTCGTTTTCACACATCGACCAAATATGTATAGTTTATTTTTATATTTTTTTAAATTTATAAACTAATGTTTAAGACAAGATTTTTTATGCAGAGCTCAAAGAGTAACAATTATTATAAGTACTTTGTTGTTTGTTGACGTGCGTGATTGGTGCCCTTGCCAACCACGGGCTGTTTTGTAAATTAATAAATACGTATGAAAGCATAAAAAACAAACAGTTTTAATTAGGATGATTAAAAGCAGAAAAATGATCTTTAACACCTGATATATTCTTAATTTTACCCTAATATTTCATAGTTCCTGATATTCAATATATAACATGTAAAAATTGAATGTCATGAATATTATTTTTAATCAAAAATTTCAAACTATATTTATTTTTGTTTTATTAGGGTAACAATTTGAATTATCACTTTTCCTGTCGATTGGACCTAATTCCTATACAACCGAACTCCAATTTCGTTAAAACACGATTACAACTAACTTTTCGATTGGCTTTTTAACAAATTAACATTCCCGCAGCTTTATTATAAATTTGAATATGTTTGCTTTTGTCAGAAATTTCAGGAAAATTATTCAAATGTAAATAATCACGAATTCATCAGCATAAATTTTCATCTAAATATCGTGAAAGAAAGATTACGGATTTTGATGATAATATAAGTCGATGGCCTGCGAGATCAAGGGGTAAGGCTCTTGACTCCCAATCCGAAGGTCGCGGGTTCAAACCCGGCATGCGCAAATTAGTTTTATTTATTTTTTGGATTATTAAGCAATTAATTTAATAAAAAAATAATATGTAGTATATTTTCAACACGTTCCAGAGTGGAAGATATTCTCAGTATAGCCCTGGTGTAAGACCACCATTCAGAATGGAAACGTTGTTTGAAATGGCTTTAGCCGTGTTTGGTGATAAGATTTGAATAGCCAGGTACTTCCCAGCCATCCCCTCCGCATCTCCTTCCCCTTTCTACTACAGCCTCACAATGTACCACAAAATTGGGGATGCCATAGTTTCACTGGCTCCAGACGGGAGCATTTTATGCGGTATTCATATATATATATATATATATATATTTGTGTAAAGCATACTTTGAGCCAAATTATATACACTTTTTTTGCGCCATATATATATATTATTTTTTAAATTTCTATTTCCTTAAAGTTAAAAAAAATATATTTAATAATCTAAGATGTATTGAGGAAACGTAAAACTACTTCAAATATTTTCAAGAATTTGTAGGTACGTCAATTTCCTTTCAAAAAAGTAGGTTCCTAATATTTTTCTTTATATTATCTACTAAAAGTTTTGTATTTCTACAAATGTTTTGAGGTGGTAAGGTGGTAAGGTGGTGAGGTTTGAAATGATTCTTCTTTTATCAAATACTTTTATTTCCCAATTTTCTTTCACATACACGTTGTTTTCAGGCTTTCCACCCTCTCTTAGACCCTTAGAGTTTTACCTCTATAAAGTCGAACATACGTGAATTTTCCCTCCCCGTGATCCAAGATGTTACTCATGTTCAAGCGAACTAATTGGAAAATGTTATGTCTTTGGCCCCTAAACTTCCGTCCTCGTTTTTGTCGTGATTTACATCACCATTTCCTTCAAGGCTTTGTTCTGTATAACTAAGGGATGAAGAAAATTCTCCCACTCAAATCACAGAACTCTCTGAAAACCCTTTGTTTCCCCAATTTAAATACTACATTAGAGTATTTTTGATGCATTATTTTTATCAAATATATATGCATCTAATTTGTCTACGTTATTTACGACTTTGAACGCAAATCTACGTGACTATTTATTACGTAAAGAGACTTCGTATCAACCGTTGTGTCTATTTTTTTTTCATGATATTAAAGTCTAATTACATTTTGTTTGTGGTATCCCTGATTCTTTTGGATGGCGTTGCCGTTGATAATTGCATCCCAAACAGAATGTGTAGTTACTTTTAGTTATATAAATTTATTTAATGTGCTTTCAAATTCCCTCCTATACTGTGATTCAATCTCATCCTAATCTGTTTTTATTTTTAATTTAAACATGTTGATTGCTATTTTTTTTTTTTGTTAGTTAGTTAGTGAACAAAATGTGCAATTATGAAGTCATTTGGTCCGCTCCCGTTCGCCTGTCCTAGATTGTGGGTTTACATACATATATAATTTTGTTTTATTTGGTTAGTACATTTTATAGATCGAATAGAAAACGAAGGCGGATATATTTGTTTGCAATGGCTTGGCACCTGCCTCCTGCGTAACATTTGACTGATCGAATTCGAACTAAACCTTTCCGATATCACTGAGCGCGAATTAATTGGCTGGTGCTAAATCTCTTCAATGATTTTTCCGAGTTCCAAATCAACCCTTCCATGCTCTCCAACGGATTAGAAAAGCCTTCCTCCGAGGTCAAACGTACCCAAGCCCTTACTCCTCCATAAATTACGACTACTGAAAGCGAACCGGTTTCGTTTTCCAAACAATCATATACTCACGAGGTTTGTGACAGCCGGGTTTCCTACGTCCTTTAGCCACATCCAAGAGAAAATGTAAAAACGTCTAGTAGCGACGGGATTACATTCTCCAATGAATAGTACATTTAAAAATATATATTTATACATAATTTTTTTATAACCTGCAATGTCCACCTTTTCAAATGGCATTACGAGGCCGAGAATTCTCAGTATCAGGGGCTGACACCACCCGGATCCAAGTATCCCGATATATAATTAATAATATAAAAATAAATAACACTGTACACATAAAATATATACTCCGCTCGTCTGTTTGGTTTTGGTTGATAATTTTTTTTGATAGAGTTTATCAACTCTATATTTTGCAATTACTTACAATTGCACGCCTCCTCTCCTCTCTCTAATATTTGTATAGAACATATCTGTGACATTCTATAACATGGTCCTCAAACCATTTTAACTCTGTGTAGTCATAACACTTTATTTTGTTGTTTTCTCTCATTCCCTTGAATTTGTCTATTTACTAACATAGTAAATATTTAATTTCCCACATTAATTTCTTTTGTTTATTTTTATTTAAGTGAATTTTCCTTTCGTATCCATGGTTAGTCATCCCCATTATTTGAAATAGTTTTGTCTCCGATTGCTTGTTTGATATAAAACTTCCCTCCTCCGAGTGCAACCTCAGTAGTATTTTCCTACTATCCCGTGATTTTCCCAATGTTAAATGTAGATGTTGCTTGTAAAATAAAGTTTCCTTTTTCACCTCCACTATTTGAAATAACTATCGTTCCCGATTGCTTGCTTGATATTAATCCCCTATGAAATGACATCCCCCATCTAGATTGATAAGTACCTACCATAAATTTAATGGTAACCTAGGTGATCCTTACATACTTTATCCCCCTGACCTACTCAACGTCAAATAATTTAAAGATGAGTCTATTACTGTACATTATATTCATAATGTTCTCGACCTTGTATGTCATGGTATAATCCACCAAAAACAAAGTTATGAAATTTAAAAAAAACCTAACTCTACTTGTGTGAAATTTAATAAACTCTATAACTCTTATCTGATTGAGTGGTAATATTATAATAATATTTCATATTATTTTTTTTAAATTTGATAACGTCCCTTAACCTTGGCTTTGAAGTTTAAATTAAATATCGTAGTCCATGAATGTCAATATTTATTTAAAGGAAGGACGTTGTTACACGCCGAAGGTCGCTTGAATTGACCTAGGGTATGTTTATAATAAACATAGACAAACTCAAAAATGTTTATGCATTCCGATCTCTTGACCTACTAACACATATATCACAATGAATGGGTTCAAAGTCAAACGCGTAGTTTTGATCTATCCCAACCATCTGGAATAAATATCTAATATTTACTGTTTCCTTTGTTTCTGAAAATGAACATATGTTACATACAATTTTTCCAAATATAATATGTAAGTTATAATAAATAATATATATATATTTCTTCAAAATATCATTTAACATACGTACATATAAAATAGCTTTCATTTTTTTTTTTTTCTTTTCATTTGATTATAATAATAATTGGAATTCGAATCCAACTCAATCAATTTAGGGATGATTTGATTTAATTTTTTTTCCTTTTGAATTGTTTATAATTATACATATATATATATATATTACATATATATATATATATTTTCAATATATAATTCTTTTTATACAAAACCATAAAGTACATAAATATCATATAATTTTATTCGTCTTGAAATAAATAATTACCCGAATTTTTCTGCTCCCCCCCCCCCATCTCTAAACTGGAAATGATTAATTATGAAAATAATTGACTTACCGAATTAAGACTTTTCCGTCGGGTGTACACTAAGGTGGGTCACGAATGTATGGGGAATTTTTTTTTCTTGTTTTCTTTTGTCTAATAGTGATAAAAGGGTGTTAAATGAAGATGAAAAATCACTTAATTTTTTTAATAATATTTGGATATCATCTTCTTCCTCCGGATTGACTTTGAAATTTCACATATTAGAGAAAAATCCACCCTTGTTAAACCTTAAAAAAATGTTAGATAAACAAGTAAAAATGAACTATTTTTCAATAAAACGCAAAATAGAGGGAATGTTTCGAATTATTTATTAAAAATATATGTGAATATAATTCAAATTATCTCAAGGTAGTGTATTCAAATGCCAGCAAAATCCTTCTTACTCTCAAATTTTGGCATTATTTTGCGAGACTCAATCTTCACCTTAATAAGACCTTCTCTTGCAGACTTCGTACATAAAGTAGTCAAGGCTTCAATAACAGTCGTTACACCTCTTTCAACTGCTTGAGTATGACATGGCAGACGCAGAAGAGGCAATCTACCTTCTCCCCCTTGAACTACAAATAATTGAAGATCTTCATCCGATATATTCTTCATTATTGGGGGTTCGATTACATTTTGCTTCCAAATAATATGATGCATCGAGGTTTATGTTTGGAAGTTGGAACAGCCCTGTTTTACTTAGTTTCTTACTGCGTGCTTTTAGAATACGACGCGCAGATAATTCTCGGATATGCTTGTGAGGGTCAGTCAACATTGCAAGCAATAAATTTTCGGGGTGTGCGAAGTAACGTTTCTTTCTATAACTGGATCAATTATAGTTTTTAGTTCAGCTGATAAGTATCTAAGCGCTGAGATTAACTACATCAGGTGACGTGCTCCATCTTTATAGGTGGGATGACTTTTAATGCTGAACCAAGCCGGAGCATAAACTTTGACAACGTACGTTTCTAAAATAATATGATTCTCTGTAGGAGCTTCCGTTGAAACACAAAGACGAAGAATTCGGTTACAGTCAATTTTCCAGGAGATGTGTGGCATAAATCTTCAGGTAATTCCTCCACCGTAACTGCAGATACTATTTTATACAAATATAACTGATCTGTATCCACGTCTTTAGTAATTAATTCAAGCAACTCTCCGTCAATTTTCTGAAAATGAACCATAGGCTTTTTTTCACAATTTTTCAAAGCTAGTCCTATTGTGCCTGAATATGTTTGAGGTCCTGATGTCTTACCGTCAAAATGTGCGAACAAATGCCGAAATGGTAACTCGTTCATGTGAAGCAAGCAAATTATCTATTGCAATGGTTTATAACTTTCGACGTGCCAGAGTTTGGTGCAATAAAACCTAAATATATTGCGTCTGGTTCTTTTATCAATGAAATATGCTCTTCAATGCGTTATTCTCCGTATTGCGTCCCTCCCCTTCGCTGATAATTAATGTTTTATCTTTCCGGTCATCAAAATATATTTAGGGGTTTTTATAAAACTATGTGTTGTGCCCTTAATATTTCCTCTAGTTTTCTTTCGTTCTCTGCGAAGTTTATTCTTGTCTAAAACTGGAATATTAGACTTGATGTCATACAGATCTGCTGAGGCAACGGCTGCCGTTGCCTTATCCGACACTCCATATCTATCACAAGTTTTAGACAGTGTGGAATGATCAATATTGACTGCAGTCTGCTTCTGAAGCGTTTGAGGTACAACATTAGGTTTGAAAACATCTTTAAAATCGGATTCATTTGATGCAGAAGACGTGGAAATATCGAGTAAAGAGATAGTTGGCTTACCTGTGCTTTCCTTTTTAGACGGGCACAAGGATTTTTGCTTCAAAAGTTTCCCTTTCAACGCAGTTTGTTTTGTTGAAGTGATATCCACGTTTCCTATTATCATTTTTCGCGTAGTACGTTGGTCAGTAATGAAACTCTATTCATTTAAAGGTATTTTTTGATCTCTAGGACAGTCACATTTACTGAAATCATAGCATTTACAAAACGAAATATCAAACAGCACTTTACTTTTGCGGCGGAATTCTACCATTTTTTTCTCCAGTATTAGTGCAATCGGTGCTCCTCCCGCCCTCACCTCACGCCTTTAATAATCAAAACCAGGACTTTTTGTAAATGATTTCGTAAATATATACTACATTTGCTATAGAAGATTACAAAAAATATCTTTAAAAAGATTCATAGTAACTTTTATACACACTAGAAATAACCCCTAAAATTTTATTTTTTCAAAACTTTGAAGTGAATCCGGAGGAAGAAGGTCGTATCAGAAAATTAAAAAATTTTAAACACGTCGTTTTGAACACATTTGGCACCCTTTTATCGCTCTTAGAATTTGAAATTAACAATTTTTTTTAAATGACCCACCTTAGTGTACACGACAATCTTAATTAATTTTTTCTCTACCTAAAATGTATACATATCAAATATTTCAAGTGAGACCCTTTTTCCTTATTTTAATTAAATTTGAAATTTGCAAAATTTTTATTATTAATTCTCCAAAATTGATTTTAATTATTTAAACAAACACACAATTTTAATTTTAATTTATTTTAAAGATGATGATTATGTTTAAAATTGATTTTAATTATTTAAACAAACACACAATTTTAATTTTTAATTTATTTTAAAGATGATGATTATCTCCAAAATTGATTTTAATTATTTAAACAAACACACAATTTTAATTTTTAATTTATTTTAAAGATGATGATTATCTCCAAAATTGATTTTCATTATTTAAACAAACACACAATTTTAATTTTTAATTTATTTTAAAGATGATGATTATCTCCAAAATTGATTTTAATTATTTAAACAAACACACAATTTTAATTTTTAATTTATTTTAAAGATGATGATTATCTCCAAAATTGATTTTAATTATTTAAACAAACACACAATTTTAATTTTTAATTTATTTTAAAGATGATGATTATTACTATTATTTTCATTTTCTAAACGAAATATAATTCCTACTAATTTTTTATCTATTTTTATTTTGCAATGAAAGATTTGCTAAGTGTTTTAAATAAATTATAACCGTTAAAGATTTTATCAATTTTAATGAACTCTTAATTTCGAATAAAGACGATAAATGATCACTTTAATTAAAGATTTTAAAAGGTTTATTTCTTTATTTAATTTTATAATAACTTTTATTTGATTTATACACTTTGATATTAAATTTTATCACTATATTTATTATTTGGTTTTAAACTTTTTTTTTTTTATTTCATTCATTTTAATTTTCACTAAACTCGATATAACAATTTCTCACTATTATATAACTATTATTGATTTTATTTTATTTTGTAACGTGAAATACTCTAAGTCACTTGGCACTTTGGACCTAAATTTTTCTAAGTCCTCGAATATCAGAATTATTTTTAAATTCCAAACACTTATTTTACCACTTTAACGACGACGTGACGTAAGGTATATTATTGAGATCTCCCGACCGACAAACGACGACTGCCTGAATTTTCCCTAAGTACCCGTATAAATACCACACTGAGATCTAGAAGAGCCTAAACGAATTTTCTTTGATATCAGATAATGTACTTTATCAACTCGTATATTGATATATATTTTTTTTCATTCTTGCTTCCAAGATCTTAGTACGTCCCTTCTACTATGTGTCCCGCTCTCTCGTCTTAACAGTACCGAACCTACAATTCTACATCAAATTGCCCAGATTCCTTTGTTCATCTGCACTTAGAAATTTATGTAAAATTACATAATTTTCTTGTTTTCTTTTTAATAATTCGAGATAGGTCCATACTTTGCTTAAACCGTTTATGCCCCCTAAAACATCTACGCTTGTAAAACACGATTAATCTCATACCGAAATGTTTTCTATAAAATTTTCATGTATATTAGACATCGATTTTCCGAATTTTAATGCCATTTCTATGAATAATTCCATTTGAAACCGTATTCACTCTATTTACGTTGTAAATTTGAACTTTATTTATAATGTCGTAATTTTCTATGAAGTCCTGTCTCCAACCCATTGATATGTTATATTATCATATAAATAATTATCATCCAAGACTGTATTTATTCAATCACTTTAATTTGGGACTTTCACAAATAACCCTTCTCGTATCTTATTTTCTCTCTCGTTAAATTTCCAATTATCCTATGCATTTATAGAATATCATTTTCCATGTCTATTTAAACACATGTTTTCAAGTAACTATACCTCTATATTAGGTATTTGTCAAATAAATTTTTATGTCTTTTATTCAAATTTTCTACTAATTTCACCAATTCAACCCTCGAATTCCTATCAAACCGAAGACCCTCCCCTCGTTTGATCAGTTTTCTCTCCTCCTTGCTCATGTAAAGCGATTAAGTTTTTGTGTTGATGTTAATTTTTGTACGTACTCGGTGAGAACTCTGAACTAATCGCTTCCCCATTAAATTTAATATTTTTTGTATAATATAAACACTTCCATAAGGCCCATGTAAATTTTACGACAATATTCCAGCTAAATTGGTCTGTTATAATGCTGAAGTCATGTAACGAATATTCTTTGAGAAGAACAACACCCTCGTTGTATTCAATGTCAGCGGTCAATAACAATTCGCTATTCTACCCGTTATTCTGGACCATTTCACAGACTAAAATTACTGTTTTTTTTGTGTTTCATTCCACGTTTTTTTTGACAGATATACATTTACTATGTAATTCTCAATTCAACAATTTTCTTCCCAAACTCATCTAAAGTTTCCTCTTTGGTGTACGTCACTTTGTAATAATTTTCTGCTATTTGATGATATTTGTTAATCTTATGAACCTTTTTTGAAGTGCACGTAGTTAGATGAAAAGTCTACCCGTCTTCCCAAGCACTTTTGATTCCCTTTTTTGTAATTTTTTATAATAAAATGTGAAAATCTTTCTCCACCAAATCGTTGGTTCTTGATCGCTCAATTCTTTCGTGAGAACCAGACTATTAAGCAATCAATGACCCCCTCGGACACGTGTGCTTTTCTCAACCATAAATCAAACGTATAATTGATAGGCGTAAAGTTCAATTCCTTTGTCTGACTTCCAACACGCCCACATAACCATTCCCATTGGCTTATTCGATTTTTTATCGTTTTATGACACAAAACAAGATCTGTCGTTGGTTGAGATCCCTCTCTTAAATGATTTGGCGTATTGTCTCACTCCTATGCATGTCACCTCTCTCTCTCCTTCTATCCGTAAAACAGTTTCCGCTCTAACCCGCAGCTTATTCGAGAGATGTCGCCCTCGTGATGGTTTTCTCAATTGAGTGAAAATCTCCAAACTCATTTTTAATTATTGTCATATAAAATCATTAATTAATTTCTTTGTGGAAAAACCTATCTCATCACAATTTGTGAGGCGGTGAGGCGGTGAGGCGGTGAGGCGGTGAGGCGGTGAGGCGGTGAGGCGGTGAGGCGGTGAGGCGGTGAGGCGGTGAGGCGGTGAGGCGGTGAGGCGGTGAGGCGGTGAGGCGGTGAGGTGGTGAGGTGGTGATGTGGTGAGGTGGTGAGGTGGTGAGGTGGTGAGGTGGTGAGGTGGTGAGGTGGTGAGGTGGTGAGGTGGTGAGGTGGTGAGGTGACGTTTAAGAATTTCAATCCACAGACAAACCCACCAGTGTTGCCATCGTAAATCGAGTACTTATTAATGTCCTGCCAAAATCATTTTGATTATCAGCAGCGCAACCGTACTCGAGATATCGTTTTAAAAGAAGGAAGTTAAGACCATCGTTCATCGTCAAGTTATCGATTTGTCCGTTCTACACCCCTTGATCTGAATATGTAGGCACTTCCCCACCTCTTTCTCGTATCCTTTCCCACCCAACCTTTAGTCTGACAACATACATAATAAAAATAATATGTAGCTGTCTACCCCAATTTGGAAGCCGTAGTCCAACTGGTTTCAGGCGGTTGAGAGCAGCTTAAACCTATTGTATTTAAATTGCCTTACCCAAAAGTAATTTAAGACCAGAATTTATTTTTTTACAAACTATTCTGTCACATACGAGAAGTTTATCGCTTCCTAAAAGCCTACCAATTTTTCTTTTGATAAGGATGGAGCCTCACGGGTGGGAAAAAAATACGTAAAGAGGATTTTTTTACGGAAAGTTGAGTATTTTCGTTTGCGAAAATGTTTTAGGTACATTTTATTCGAAGGCAGTAAATAACCAGGTTAATTCCATGACAATTACAGACACTTCATTTTTTATATTTTATCCCTTGTCCAATTCTCTGCGGATGAAAAATGGCTTAACGTCAACCGCTTGGAGACGGTGAAATAAAATAAAAAATCGTTTTAATAATTTGAAATTTGATGTCAACTTAATATTGTAATCGTTTTTTTTTCATCTACGGCAGTCGAGACCTTTGTGTAAAATATTTAAATGTTGTTCTTACAGTAAACTCTCACAGATCTCTTTCCTTATCAGTGGCGCAAAAAAATGTAATTGAATTAAATTTAATAATGTTATTTTTAAGTTCTGTAAGTATTTTAGATTTGTATTTTTGTTACAGCATTTTCGGCTTATAATGCCATTTTTAAACTGTGGCTGAAACCACGTTTAGACGACTTATATACGATTTTAAATATCAATTTTGAACGCACATAAATTGATTTATTACCGGTTAAACTTAATAAATTTAATAATAACATAATACAATTTAATTTAAATTAAAAATAAAATGGAGTTCTACGAATTTAATTACAAAAATAATAAATAACATCTCTAGTGTTTAAGAATATCACGCAATAGTCCTAGCAGCTCCCAACAGTGAGAGTATAAAATCCGTAATTGGGGTATTTTGTCAGGCTAAAGGTAGTAGATAGAGTAAGGAAATGGAGAAAGGAAGGTGTTGAAACACCTCATCATTCAGATCTGGTCACCAAACACCGCTTTTGACTTCTAAAGCAATGTTTCCATTCTGGACGGTGGTCTTTTGCCAGGGAAATTCTGAGTTAATCTGGAACGTCCACAGAAATAGGTACCTACTGTATGGAATAAGTGAATTGATTATGAAACAAAACAAATTAATTATATAAAATATATTATAATACTCAGAATCGTTCTAGTTAAAAAAATACGAAACATAAATGACCTCTTAATGCTTTATACAATTTTGAATTGAGTAGATAGTAACTTAGTCAATCAAATCAAGTTATACGCCAGGCCCAAATCTACCAGAAACCTGGAATAATTTTTTTTACAATACTGGATATTTTAATCCTATTTCTAGAATGTCTAGATCGTACAATGATTTTGCTAAATCACACACTATCATAGATATTTATGTAAATAATATGACTTCTTTCAATAAATATCTCCACCATTTGTACACCTAAAAAATAAAAATAAAAGATTGTTTGTTGTTTTATTATTTTTTCATAAATACTTCAATAAATATTTTCTACCTATTAGAAATTATATTTTTATTAGAATTAAGTTTTTAAGTTACGTATAAAAATACTGACATTGTTTTTCATGTGTTTGCTTCGTGGGCAAATATGATTACTGCAGACACATTCGTCTAGGGATATTTATATTTGTATTTTAATTTGTTTTATATTACCAAAAAGAATATTCGATAAATATCCTGCTTGTGTCTCAAATAAATTAAAAATCACCATTACATTTGCACTATATGGTGACCAGATCGGAATAGCCATTCCTATTCACCATCACCTTCTCATCCCCTCTTCTTTCAGCTCGCTACATAACGAAATAATTGGAGATGATAAATAGCCCCAAAGGCTCCAAGTACTTTAATTGTTCAAATTCCTGCAAAGTTTTCCGATCATCCTGAACAAAAGTTTAAAATTGTTACAATTTCTAAAATACTACAAGCTACTTTTCAGTTAAATAAATATAGGATGGGGCAGAGCAACTTACTTATTTGAATTTGGCGCCCTGAAGCGATCGTTGCTGCAAGGAGGGTAGGGATAGACACATTCGAGAGGGCGGGGCTTGAAGTTTTATCTCCGCTTATTTTAGATAAAATCATGGAGTGGACGAAGGCGGAACGCGCGTTCGCTGCCGAGAAATACTTTTCGGTTAATCATCGCCATACAAAATTGCATTCCGTACCAATTTCAATATTGCGCCCCACAGTCGTGTTCTGGCTGGCAGTCAATTGTTTCGATGAGACTCAGAATGAGTAGACAGTCCAACAGCAGCAGAGCGCTGACTGGATCACAACATAGAAAGCCTTACCATGTCAACTAATTGGCGTGAATTTACTGTTCGTAAAAGCCTAGGTTTTTTCTTTCATGTCACCTGTTTTCCTGAAATTGTTTATCAATGAAACAATCGACTTAACTAACTAACGAACTAACTAACCATCACGCCGTTTCCCCGCAGGGAAAGGCAGAGAGGACGGACCGCCAAACAACTCGACCTTGGCACACACTCCTTGCCTCATTCACATTCATACATCTTCTCATACACACTCTTCTATTATTCCGACTCTTGACATGGCCCGACTCAAGTATCTGATTTACTTGATCGTGCTACGTCTTCCTTGGGCGTTCTCGGCTTCTTCTACCATTCACATTCGCCTCATAAATTCTCTTTACACTCCTTTCTTCATTCATTCGCTCAACATGCCCAAACCATCTAAGCGTCCCTTTCTTAATCTTTCTCATTACGCTCACATCAGCCTTGCATTCTCTTCGGATCTCCACATTCCTCAAACGATCTCATTTCTACAGCATTCAGTCTACTTTCATCCTTTTCTGCCAGTTCCATGCTTCACTGCCATACATCAGGGTAGGTACCAGTACTCCATTGTGGACTGCTAGCATCGCTTCTGTGGACAACTTTTTGTTGGCACCAACGGCGTTCAATCCTCCATTAATGGAGTTACCTGCATTCACCCTTCTTTCAATATCCCTATCAGCCTTCCCATCTCTCGTAAACATACTTCCCAAATATACAAACTCATCCACCTGCTCCAAGTATTCATCATTCACAACTTTTCTATTCTATTCTAAGTATTCATCATTCATCGACTTCCAGCCAGAAAACGACAATGGGGCGCAATATGGGACACAAAATGGGTGCAGAATGCAACTTTGTATAGCGATGATTGACCTATAAGTATGCCTCGGCAGCGAACGCGCGCTCCGCCTTCGTCCACTCCATGATTCTATCTAAAATAAGCGGAGATAAAACATCAAGACCCGCCCTCTCGAATGTGTCTATCCCCACCCTCCTCGCGGCAACCACCGCTTCAGGGTTCCAAATTCAAATAAGAAAGTTGCTCTGCCCCACCCTGTATATACCCGTCAGCAGAAGTTAACGATCAGTTAACAAGAATAGCATTGAAATGCATTTAGCTTTATCTTCCCAGAGATAGCTTTGGCTTAAGTGTTTTCGAACACGGAATGAAAGCATCGTGAAATGTTCAACACTTTGGTATCCAGTATAATTAAGTAGTAAAACGTTTGCTAGACGAATTCAGACCTTAAATATTTATTTATTTTGTAAATATATTTAACAACAAATATCATATAGATAGATATAAGATGTAAATAATGTCGTTTAAAATGTATATGTAACTAAACTATGAGCACCTGTTGACAAGCCAATTTCATCTCAATCCTAAACATGCGAACACCTCAGCACAGGTTCTCCCAGTGAGGTGTTCATAAAACGCTACTATTAACCTTTTTACATCCTGTTTTTTTTTTTTAATTTTTTATTGTGAATACTTCACAAGAGTCCCAACTGCTCCCGTCTGGAGCCAGTGATACTATGGCATCCCCAATTGGGGTATGTTATGAGGCTGAAGGTAAGTGGGAAAGGGAAAGAGACGAGGAAGTGGAAGGTGGGGAAGTACCTGGCTTTTCAGATCTAGTAACTAAACACGGCTAAAGCCATTTCAAGCAACGTTTCAATTCTGAATGGTGGTCTTACACCAGGGCGATACTAAGAGTATCTTCCACTCTGGAACGTGCCGCAAATATACAATATTATTTTAAACATGTAACTGCGAAAAAACACAAATCAATTCAATAATTTTTTTGCCGGGTTCGAACCCGCGACCTTCGGAATGGAAGTCCAACGCCCTACTGAATAGCCTGTTACTGAATATGAATTTTTTTTTGTACTGCTGTGTAAACCATTGTAATTATTTGTTAAATATATGTACAAGTATAGTAATAAAAAAATAAAAAATTGGCTTAGCAGGACTTGTTTGTTGATATATATTAACTATTCTTTCAATAAAATAAATAAAAAAATTTTAAAAAATGGCAAAGAGCCAAATGAGATTGTGCAGCGGATATATTATAATAAAAAATATGATGTGAAAGCTAATTTTATATTGTTTTATTTTTGCAGAAACAAACAGTACACAATTACATAGACGAAATAATTACTACCAATGACATGTCGCTGTTATATATATATATATATGTATATGTGTGTGATATGTTATACATTTTACTTAAATTAAGTGAGTTAGTATTTTATGGAGGGGTAGAGGTGTGTGTATCTTTATTTATAAGTACTTATAAATAAATACTTAAAAAATAACTCCAATTGAAGATCACTTGGGGTCGCGGAAACCCCGCGTGCCTAATTTAAGGTTAAAAATGTATTTTTCTTTTAAGATTTATAGCGAATAATCACATACTACGTAGCTCCATGAAGCAGACAGCCACTTCCCAATATGGATATAAATGAAATAATAGGAATATCGTGAAATTCTACGCATACGAGAGGCTAATTGGGAGTGCCTTCGCTTAATGGCGAAAATAAATAAGTCGCAGATATCTTATTAGTTAAGGTGATATTATCGAACTAATATAATATTTGGAATCGGGCTGCTAACAATAACACTCCTTATAAAGAGACGATAATGCTTAAATTCCCGCTGAATACTAGCCGCCTGTTTTGATTTACACTAGAAAAAACCTCGCAAAAAAGTGTGTTTCACTTTATTTTGTGAAGTCCAGGCAAATATTTAAAAAATTTATGGTAATTTTCTATAGAAATTAATTAACCATATTATACAATTAAACCTTAACCCAAAAGGGGTTCTTAATTAGGAGATTGTTTTAACTTTAAAACAGTTTGTTATAGTCCTGATTCTTTATTTTTTTTTGGGATTATAAAAAAACCTAAATAATAAAAAAATACTCCATTATTTCAAAATCAAAGTTGTGTTTTACTCGCAGTATTTAATTAATGCATCTAAAGTTTTTCTAAGCTATCCAATTATTCAAAATCAAAACTAATGTTTTTGGATTATTTTGTAGTACTTCGACTTAAATAAATTATCAAAGAAAAAATGTGAAAAATTTTATTTTATAGTTTTGCTGGGCTGCGTCATGCGGCTGGGGGTGTTGGACTCACCTTGTGGCGTCGCTCTCGGAGGCCCACGGCCTAGCTCAGTGATGGGAAAAGCGAGAGAGACTATTGTCCCAGGGTCATGGGGGGTAGGCACGAACACAGATTCCTGCCCCTAGAGATCGGCGGTCTGCTCACATCGTGAATGAAAACAATATATAGGAAATAATCACATTGTATTTGCACGGTAAATGGTACACAAAATATAACGGTAAAGGTCCCTATGAGAACACGGTCTCCTACCCTTCTCTCTCAGAATAACGATTGTTATAGCGATTTCTAAATACACAAGTGGCACAAGAGGTTAGAGGAATTTGAGAGACTCACGGCTGTTGTTGAGGACTCCATTGCGGGCACAAACTTGTGAGTTCACTTTAAACAAAGATCCCGCGAAAACTGCTCGGAGTCGGCCGTCGCCTGCCGCGTGCGCATCCCGTGTAGTTGACAGCGCAATCCGGGAAGAAGTGTGGAGGCGGGCGTGATTGCCTGGCGAAACCGAAAGCCGAAGCAGGTGGCGCCTCTTGCAGCGTGTTATAAAACGTTTGCCTCGGTAGCAACTACGCGTGTGTGTTATAACATAACAGTTTAACAAAATTCCAGTTGGACACTAATATTTCAAGTCTGACCAAGCGAAAGTTTGAGCTTGAAAAATCGCAAAAATCCGAATTAGAGTCACGGAATTCTGCTGAGGAGTGGGTAGTTGGGTACCTAATAAATTAAATAAAAATCCACCAAGGCCTTAAAGCGTTAATCAGTTAACACGCGATTTATTCGCATTAATTAGAAGCCTTTGCAGAATAAATCACGGCCTCTTCTGGGGATAAGAATTAGCCCGTAATTAATCCCAGAGGCTAGGGGGTCTAAAAAAGGCACACAGAATGATTCTCTAGCTCTAGAAGCACCCCAATAGCTAGCGGTTACATAATTCAGTTGCTTATCGGATGGTGTTTAATGAACTTGTACGAAACTTTCCCGCTGTCTGTTAAAACGAAAACGTAATAAATAAAAACAATTATTTGTAATTAAGGGAAAAAAGTAGTCATTTTAATGGGAAATTAAGGCTGGGAATTTCTATTTTCTACCGATTTATAACATAAGTCCCGTATAACAAACACGTTGCGTTTCTAAGATCTAAAAACAATATAACAAATAAACATTATCACAATATCCGCTTAAAAATTATTGTTTTTTATATTAGCACGGCGCTCTCCACATGGAGAAAAATGTTATTAGAAAAAACAATCATTTTAATAGTAAAAACGGGACTGAAGTTCTTACGAACAAATTAACAGGGTTTCAATGTTTATTGGCGGGAACTTGTAAGAATAATTTGTTGGTATACGTAATTTCGTACGTATACCAACAAATTATTCTTACATTTTGCCGTCAATAAACATTGAAACCCTGTTAATTTGTTCGTAAGAACTTCAGTCCCGTTTTTAACCGTTTTTTACAAAAAAAATGATTGTATTTTAGAATAACATTTTTCTCCGTGTGTAAACATGTTGGGTATAGTTAAAAATATTTTTTCGTGAAACAAAAATACAGATAAATAAATCATACCATAAAAAATGTTATTTATTAAATTGGCACCGAAAGGTTTTCGAGTTAATTGCGACCAATTAGTAAAATATAAATTGTTCTGATTTGTTCACATACAATTAGATTGAATAAATACCACGATCCCCAGTTGAATGGAATGCAGTTGTCTCCATTTAATTCAATCAAGTTAATCAATAATATGTTTGTATAGTGCATTGTATGTACAATTAAACCGAAGCACGATGGCCGATTAGCCAAGAAGCCTGGGGGCATTGAGAAGTGTTGTTTGTATTATGTGATTGATACAGTAATTAATTATTACCGAACATTAGCAAATTGTATTTGATTACTTGATATAGTTGTTGAGGAATCGGTGTTGGGATATGTTGCGTGTTAAAATAATACTCGAGATAAATTACGTAACAAAGTTAACAGTTATTATAAGCAATAATTATTATTAGCCTGAAACACTCATCCATATTTAAAAAACCTCCCGAGAAAAGATACATGTCGCCGATGGGACTCAAACCCGCACCCCTTCGATCGCCGTTCGAGGGCTCTACCATTAAGTTACGGCGCCTTATCTGTTACCCGCCAAATCCAAGAAGAAGCCAGAGAGCCAAGAAGAGACACGAATAATCAAGAAGACACAAGAAGATCCAAGAAGAGGCAAGAACAGACAAGAAGAGTCAAGCAGATTCAAGAATAGCCAAGAAGAGCCAATAATAGAAGAGAAGGTCCAAGAAGAAGCCAGAGAGCCAAGAAGAGACACGAATCGTCAAGAAGACACGAGAAGATCCAAGAAGAGGCAAGAACAGACAAGAAGAGTCAAGCAGAGTCAAGAATAGCCAAGAAGAGCCTATAATAGAAGAGAAGATCCAAGAAGAAGCCAGAGAGCCAAGAAGAGACACGAATAGTCAAGAAGACACGAGAAGATCCAAGAAGAGGCAAGAACAGACAAGAAGAGTCAAGCAGAGTCAAGAATAGCCAAGAAGAGCCAATAATAGAAGAGAAGATCCAAGAAGAAGCCAGAGAGCCAAGAAGAGACACGAATAGTCAAGAAGACACGAGAAGATCCAAGAAGAGGCAAGAACAGACAAGAAGAGTCAAGCAGAGTCAAGAATAGCCAAGAAGAGCCAATAATAGAAGAGAAGTTCCAAGAAGAAGCCAGAGATTAGACTCCAACTAGAAGATTAAACTCCAACCTCCTTCCTATCCTCAGAGCAAGTCTTCCAAGTCCCAAAAAAATGAGTGCCCCCTGGTGTACTGGTCTCACCGGGACAGGATTGCTCCTGGATGGGGTGGTACAATCGTATCGTATCGTATCGTATAATAATTGTTACCCTTTGTGCTATGCATAAAAAAATATTGTCTTAAGACATTAGTTTATCAATCACAAATTACAAAGTTAATTACTTGTTTAGGATAATAACAAAGAGCAAAAATACTCACGGCGCGGACTGCAGGTATTTAGTGCGTCACTAGGGTATAGTATACTGAACTCAACTGTTTTGTTGTCCGTCTATCACTCATGGACGAATTGACCCATCAGAATCATTCTCACCCAACAATCCCAACATAACTTTTACTTCCCATAACTTCTTCTCCTTAAAAATACCCTCACACAGCATCTATTAAAGCACATACACGGAAAAAATTGTTATTCTAAAAAACGATAATTTTAATAGTAAAAACGGGACTGAAGTTTTTACGAACAAATTAACAGTGTTTCAATGTTTATTGGAGAGAAAATGTAAGAATAATTTGTTGGTATACGTACGAAATTACGTATACCAACAACTTATTCTTATCCCGCCAATAAACATAGAAAGTCTGCTAATTGGTTCGTAAGAACTTCAGTCCCGTTTTTAATCGTTTTTACTATTGAAATGATCGTTTTTTCGAATAATATTTTTCTCCGTGTAGCATATATGGCCACCCTTGTGGAGCTAATGTAAAAAAAAAAGTCACAACTTGTTTGAAGAATTACGAAGAGGTGTATGAATTAGAGGAAAAATATAAAAAATATGGCACCTAATTATGTTGTAGAAAATTCGAATATATGGAGTTTTCTGGGCAAAGACTTGGATTTTAGAAAAACGTATTACATTTGTAAGTTGTAATTTTATGAACCAACGCGTTAAAAAAAACCAAAGTGATTCACGCTGTACATACTTTACAAAAACTTTGGAAATGTTAGATTGTGGGATGGTCAGAACTTTAGGAGAAGGTTTGGGGCTCGAAAATTAGAGGGGCAAGAACAAATTACATGAACGTGATTTTTTTTAATTACGTATGCCTTTTTTGAATTGCGTATGCCTTTTTTGACTTTTAATTTTAATCTATCAAATCGTAATACCTTTTATGATAAGCTCTTTCAAGTGTATAAGAGACCCTAGTCCAAATATCAATTAGGATTTTTTTTATATCTTCCGTTAAAAACTGACGTCACTAGATAACATAAGATCTTTCGACACCTAGACCCCAAACAGGCCAAAAATATATTTTTAATATTTTTGAAAAAATATGTATAAAATTTGAATTAATCAATATATTTTTTTAGAAAATTGTCAACATTTCGGCACACAGAAACACCTACAACAGACTTTTGTCAATTTCATTCTTTTGTAGCTAAAATCACATCACGAATGAAACAATTTCCCACGGGGACTATGTCAACTTTGGGCATTCTGTGTGAAGGGTCTTCTCTGTGAAAGGAAGAAAGGGATGTTCTGGGAAGGAAAAAGGTATTAGGGGTGGGTAGGAATCTCGGGTCAGTGTGTCCAGGAGTTGCGGACGTATTAATCCATTCCTCCCGGCGGTGCAAGGTGGGAGAGACCAGCTGCATAGATCAAAAGGACTCCCTCAAACCAGTCTCTTTCGATCTCGCCTGCCATGCAATAAGTGAGCAAACTCATCCGCCGCCAAGACAAATCTCACCCCATAAACACGGGCATACCTCTAAATTACCAAACGTAGCGAAACTATGACCTATGGCAGGGGAGTTGATTATCCAAATATTGGTTCCCGCCCCCCAAATTGCGTCGCTTCCATTCGTTCGATATAATTCATGTAAAATTATTTATATATTTATTTTATCAACCGTGAACTTTGCGCACTGCACCAATGAACTTACCACTCCACCACAGAGGTCGCCTAAAAGTCGTCATACTGACATAATTTATAATCAGCCTTAAATTTATCGGTTTAGTTACATAAGCAACAAGACTGATTAATCATGTTAAGGGGGTACTTAGATTTAAGCATCCAGATTCTTTGTCGCTAATTAATTATTTTGGTGGGATATCATTATTTTTATTTTCGTCGTAAATCACCCTCTTGACACGGGCTGACGCGTGACGTGGTTGGTCACGCCACGCCACGCTTGGCTGTCGTGTTGCCACGCCATTTCCAGTCATGGGCGCTTCTCTAATAACTTAATTACGATTATTAACAAGAAAAATTAGACATTTCTCTATTAGTAGACAAAAAATTAATGAAAAAAAATATCTTCCATATTTACTAGTATTGATAATACTCGTTGTTAGTATTTATTAGCTTTGGTTTTATTAGATTTCAAAGCTATTTACCGCGTTAACTAAAACAGATAAATTCCGCTAATTTCTTGACACACAGTTCATCCTTAATGCTTAATAATCAAATGTCTGCTTCGATTCTATTATAGAACCCAATACTCGACTGTATCATATATTATAATTGAGCCCTTGCCCAGAATAATGTTGTATCGAACAATATTCTTGTTTCGAGAAAAATGGAAAAATCCGGCCATGTATTATAACATTTTATATTTAAAATACAATAAACATACAATTCTAAAGGGAAAAGTCGTGGAAAAAGGCTAACAAGTTAGAATATATTACAAGAATTTGTGCTGATTTTGTGGAAAAATGTTGTATATAAAAATTTCACAGGCAACATTTAATTTAATTTTTTTTTTCTTGAATAGAAAGACAAACATTCCCGGGTTACGAATAACCCAACAACATTTATAAGTCTCCTACTACCACCCCACTAAGCGGAATATGTTGCTTGTGTTGTGATGGAGGACTGCTGGGGAATCGAACACGGAACGCCTGGGTGGGACCCAAACGCGATGCCCACTCTGACCGGTCCATTATTTGACATTATTCCACAAAATGTTTTTTTTTTACTTTTCGTACCTTCAAGAAAGCACTATGCTCTTCTAACATCAATACATATGTCATAGATGCATTTGAGCTTAAAATAAAACCAAATAATCAATAAAAAAATTAACAAATAAAACCATTTACATTCGAGATATTGTCTGCAGATCAACATACAACGTTATTCGACAAAAGCAGCCTTAACAATATTTTTTCTGGAAAAAACTACTTTGCTGCATTCTTCAGAATTTTTGGTTTTAAAGTCTTTCTAGATGAACCCATAATACATGATGTTGGATACTACGTTATTCCGGGCAATGGCTCAATTATGTAAATGAAATTTATGAATATTAACTTTTTTTAATACTATATGAATCATCATATACCTACCTAACTAATGTGTACGAAACCTGTCAATTTGACTGTCCTAAAAGGGAAGATCTTCCTAGTTGGACAGTCAAAGCTTCGTTAAACTGTAAATGTATTTTTATAATAAATAAATAATAAATAAAATTAATTTTATATCTATAATGGTAATCAAACTCAAACAGTAATCTGATGGACAATGATTTCACCTTTCGTTTAGCTTCAGTAGAATTAAAATTAATTTGTTAACAACTTTGAAAAAAATACACTATTTTTTCATTAGAAATATATAAAAGCATATAAGAAACAACTTGAAAAATATATAATTTTATGGCTAAGATTATTTGACAGTTTCCTTTGATTAACTTTTTTCTTTCTTATAAAATTATTCCCAAAAATAATAACGAAAAAAAAAAATTTGCGCTTGAAATCGAGCGTTTCTAGTCCTCCGTTTGCTAAGCGGTTTTTTTCACCTGTTACCTATGATCGTGGCCGTATAAAATTCATTAAACAAACTAAAACCAGCTAGTTTCTATGTCTTGATTGGTCAAAAAGCTTGTTTAACCATAGACGAAGAACAATCAGCTGACAGCTGGCAACCTGGAACGTTTCGGTGAGACCCAAACGGTTGCCCTGGAGGGCGATTCACGTTCTTTCCGCCTTCACCAACGGCTAGCATTCGCTGAAGAATACTATATCTTGCGAAGGAAAGTCAAGGAGCGGAGGTTCGCGCTTGTAAACACTCCGAGCCACCTAAAACGCGATTCACATTCCTTCACATTCCTTACAATCTCGTTTTCGGAGAGACCTCATAAAAAATCCTAAACAAACTTGGTTAAGAGCCGTTAAGAGATTGTTTGAAAACACAGATAGTTGAAATATAATTAAGAGACACAAAGTTTTTAACCAAAACTTTGTAAAACAATTACTTTATATTATATTGCATTTTAATTCATTGTTATTTTATTTTTAAATAACATAAATAAGCAGTTTATCGAAGATTTCCGTTTTGTTAAAAGGTACCTACCCTGCTAGATACTAATGACTTTCTTATTCATTCACCTCTCTTGAAAGTGTCAATTTTATCCGCCAGTCGCGCCGCCGCAAACGTCAGACAGTTAGTAAGCTTGTTCACTTTTACCAATCTTGTTTACTTGTTATTTTGAAGTCGTTTGCTGAGGATTACAATAAAATGAGGTAAGTAGATGGTATATTACGTATGTAAAAGCATTTAAATACTGTTCGTATGCCTTTCACCCCGGTCTAAAACGGAATTATCAACAATATGTGTACACAGTTGACGTTTAAGGTTAGAAATTTTTAAAAGCAAGTAAAAAGCGATACAGTTCTTGTATTATTATATTTTGTATTTATTATTAAGTGTGTAATTAAGTAATGTGACGTTATTATTGATTATCTTTCAGTGTATTGATCAACATGCAAAAATGAATGCGATCTAAAAACGGCTATACAATATATGTTGATGGCCGAGGATGAGGTCAAATAGAGAATACTCATGCTCGTTCATGCCCAATGCTCTTGCTAGTTTACTAGCAAGAGCATTGGGCATGTTTAGTTTAGCATGTGTAGTTTTCCTCCGACGAAAATGTTTACACACTTTGTGGATGTTTAAGTCGGGGCCACAATGTTTTTACTTTCCGTGGCCCATGGAAAAATAACAAATGTTGTGGCCCTGCCTCATGTTTATGGTAATGTTTGAGGTTTTGTTTGCGAAATTGGTCGCAAGAGACCGGCCTATACATACACAACTGATATCGGATCACATGTGTTGAATTTTGTTTGTTAAATGCAGCAAATTAAAGCTATGTCACCTTTCACAGACAAAGTATGCAGTCAAAATGCCTAAATGCCAAAACACAATGAAATTTCATATGTTGTAATTTGATTTATTTCTTTTACAGAGACCTCTTCCGACGACACTGATACGGTATCATTCGCAGATGACTGCTGCACTGCTTTAGCTGGGATCTTCCATGCTGAGGGTTCCTTTTACATATTAATAACAATTAATATGTAAAAGAAATTAATTCAAACAATTAATTCATCTTAATATTTTCAAACACTACTTGTAAAAAGGGTTTTTCCCTAAAATAATTAAACGAGCGCCATCTATCAAAGAGTAGAATATGAATTCTTTTGACAATCACCCAGTTATAATGAAAAGAGATAAAAAAAAAACGCAATTAAATTATTACATATTTCATCAACAACTCCAAATTGATAGATTTGATTTAAACAACTTTATTCCGGGCGACCGCTCAGTTATATAAATAATATGAGTTACTGAAAGATTTATTAATATGTGCTGTGGTATTCTTTAGCGCGGTCAGGTGTTAACATATATTCTTTGCTTCCTTTTTATTTGAGAGTTTTGAGTTAACATCGCTGATGATTTTTAATGAAAGTAGAGTTTAGTAGTATTGTTTCAGAGTAGAGTTGTTAGATGTCATCAGTGCTAGTTTTTTTTTAAATCTTTCCAGGAAGGAAAACAAACATTATAGGAACATAAGCTTATGTAGGGAAACCAAAATTCAAAAGAAAGTTATAAGTAATTATTTTATTTATTACATTTATTATCCTTGTGTGCATTTTGCGATTTGTGTGTTCTCAATAAAACTTATATTATAAACTTCATGTTGTATTGGTAATTTTTTCCCAGCCTTTCCTTTTTCCAAATCTGACTGTCATGCTGCATTCCAGGAAATCTGTATATAATAAATATGTAAGTAGTTTATTGTAATTCAAATCACTTTAATCTGACACTTTGCAAGTTATGTATTTTAAAATCTCTCAGGCTGATTTGTTCGGTTTTCGGAACAACTCATATAGGTAGGTCTCATAGAAATCGTTGAAATATGATTTAAACGGTGTCGAAAACCGTCCTTTTTCAGCCACAGCTCTATAATTTTTGATAACTTGACAAGTAGACTGAATGCTGCAGAAATGAGATCCTTAAGGCGTATGTATGCTAAAACCATGTATGATCGTGTGAGAAATGTGAAGATCTGAAAAGAATGTAAGCGTAATAAGATTGAGAAAGGGACGCTTAGAATGGTTTGGGCATGTAGAGCCAATGAATGAAGAAAGGAGTTTAAAGAGAATTTATGACGAGAATCTGAATGGGAAAAGAAGTCGAGGACGCCCCAGGAAGAAGTGGAACGATTAAGTGAATCAGATACTTAAGTCGGGCATGTCAAGAGTCAGAATAATAGAGGAGTATGTATGAATGTGAATGAGGCAAGGCGTGTGTGCCGAGAGCTAGTTGTTTGGCGGTCCGTTGTCTCTTCCGTTACTTAGTTAGAAAATTGAACTAAATCTCAGTCTCCCTTAATATCATGGTTAGAAATATGATCTAAACGGTGTTGGAAAGAGAAAATACCATGCTTTACATTCAAATATAAAAGTTAACCACAAAATAATTAAAAAATGTACACCTATATGAAACTCGAGTTTCCCAAATTTGAGAAAAAATCATGAAACTTTGGGAATTTAAAAAAAATTATTTTTACATGAAACGACAAAAAAGTGAGGTGACGATAACGTTTACAATACATTTGTCTAATAAAATATATGTGTGTTTTTATTTTTTATCACTACCAGTAATTTTAGTTAGAAAAAACGTAAGATGAGCCATTTTTAAAGTTTGCATTCAAAATTTTATATTTAGAAAATTACACGGTTATTTATAATAATAAAATTAGAATGTGTATGTCATCACATTTCGAAACAAGTTTTTAGTTTTCGGATACATTCACAAATATTCCATTTATTTGTATTTTAATGCGACGAAGCGGAAATATTTTGACCCGATTCAAAACATCGCAATTACGTCAATTCGGTTAATTTATTAGCATTATTATGCGAAAAATACTTCACTGATCATGTATACATTTAAAACTTACAATAATATGAAGTTTTCTTTTGTTTAAATTGCACAAATATGGATAATCGTCAATAAGGCTGCAATTCTGTCAATCAATGCTTCGCGAATGACAGGTCGATTGGTCTCCTTCGCGAAAGCCAGCGCCGTCTTCTGAAGGAAAGGAATTTAAACGAAAGAAGGCGTCAATAAGAGAACGTGAATCGCAATTAACGAAAAATTCCTTCATTTGAAGGAAAGGCGAGGATTGCTGTTGTTCAGTAGAACCGGAATCGCCCTCCTGGACATTTCCAAGGCCTTTGACCGGGTTTGGCACCGAGGACTTGTCAACAAACTGCCTTCTTACGGACTTCCCGCATCCTTGTGCAGGTGGATTGCCGACTTTTTGAGGGAGAGGTCGATTCAGACGGTTGCTGACGGTTTCACCTCTTCCTCGCATTCGATAAACGCTGGCGTCCCACAGGGATCGGTTCTGTCTCCGACTTTGTTTCTGTTGCACATCAATGACCTTTTGACATGTGCACCAATTCATTGTTACGCGGATGACAGTACAGTCCATGATAGCTTTTTGTTTGACAAGCCCCCAAAGGGTGCACAAATTCCAATGGCTCGGAGGGCTTTGAAGCAAAGAATGGACGCTTACCTCGAGAGTGTTTTCTCTTGGGGTAAGAATAATCTCGTCGAATTCAATGTATCAAAGACCCAATCATGTCTGATTACGTCTAAAAGGGATCGAAATGACTATCTAGTCTCCTTCAACGGTAGCATTCTTCCGAACAGGTCTTCCATTGATATGCTCGGTGTAACTCTAAGTGACCAGCTCAGATATGGGGGCTCCATCGAGGCCAGAGTTAAGTTAGCCTCTCAGAAACTGGGCGTACTGTACAGGGCCCGCAGATACTTTAATAGTACACAACTGCTAACCCTGTACAAATCGCAAGTGCGCCCCACGGTTGAATTTGGCAGCCACCTCTGGTCTGGAGCCCCAAAGTACCTGAAAAACACCCTCGACTCTGTGCAGAAACGGGCGGTCCGTTTGATAGATTCTCCCATCTTAACAAACGGATTGCAATCTTTAGAGCACAGGCGTCGGGTAGGAATGCTTTCCTTGTTCTACCGGTATTTCAATGGAAGATGCTCCGAGGAACTAGCCTCATTGATCCCCTCGGCACCGGTGCATAGTCGGGAAACACGCCAAACGCTCGCCCAACATATGTACACGGTTGACATTTGTCACATGAGAACGGGACGCTTCTACGACTCGTTCTTGTGTTCAACAGCTCGGCTGTGGAACGATTTGCCGGCCTCTGTGTTTCCTCCTTCCTATAACATGGGTCTCTTCAAGACCCACGTTCACTCCTTCCTCTCCTCAAAAAGACCCTCCTCACAGCATCTTCAAAGATGACATAGGCCCTGAGGGAAATTATTTTCCTCAGGGCCTCCTGTGTGGAGTTAATGTAAAAAAAAAAAAAAAAACTAGCAACGGCCGGCCAGGGCAATCAGCAGTGCGAGGCGCGAGTCACCGCTTGCGTTACCATTAACAACGGGGTTTTGTGTGATTGTGTAGTGTGCGGGCCATCACATTGTCATACAAAGACAGCTGCCAGTTGGCAGTTCTCAGTTGCCTCAGTGAGCGGATCGCCTTAGAATATACTCATTATTGTCTTATGGCTTTCACTTAAGGTGATATTTCGAACAGCGTTTTAGTGACATTTTACAGGACACATTTTCAGGCATATAAACTCTTTTTTCTTAAATAAAAACTATACTAAATAAATAATTCGATAAAAAATTAATGATATAAATAATTGGTTATTTTCTGCTGAATGCACTAAAGCATTATTAAATTTGTAGTTAACTATCATTCGAAACATTAAAGATATAAGATTTTGGTTGATTCGATGGAAAAGGATTCGAAGAGTGTTTGCGCGAGTTGAGTAAGTACTATCGATTGCTATAATCAGAGTAATTCAAATAGCCTTTAATGCTTCCATTATTCCATCTCCCTTCATTTGTTTGCCCAGAGACTTTGAAATTGAGCACTTCGAAAACAAATGAAGTCCGTTGTTCGTTCCACACGCCGAAAAGTCGCAATATGCAATACTGTTAACCGCACCGCAAACATTTTTGTTGTTATTTGATAATAATCAAATTATCCGCTGTAATCCGTCGTATTTTGTTGTACCCCGCAAAAACACATGTTTTGAACCGCCGCGATCGATATATTTGTGGTTGTGTTATTGAATAATACTATTGTGTTTTTGTGTGAATAAGAATGAAAAGAAAAACCAGCGGCTATTGAAGTGACATTTGCAGTGGATTATTGAAGGGATATTTGCAGTGAATTAGGTAAGTCTTTGGGCTCTCCACCTGTCCTATGCATTTAAGGCAAATGTATTTTAATTAATTTAATTTGTAATTTACATCACTGCGATCGAAGTAATTGTAAAACCAGCGCCACCATCATTGGTCCTACGAGCTAGGATATTTATTAAATTGAACCACCAAAGAGCATTGCAGTGCCCTTCATCAGTTTAGATTTTCCTAGTAGGTAGTGGTTATTAGAAAATTTGAATACCGAAAATAACCAAATCCTATCCAGTTTGCTTAATTACAGAGGCTCAGATTGAAATTCAAAAGCACCCTATTAACATTAATAGGGACGATGGTTTAACGCTCAACACTTAGCTGTGCCTAGATTTAAGGGTATTTCCAAGAAGTGACCGGAAGAGCTCACATTAATGAAAACCAATTATTATTCTGGTACATGATTAAACAATTTTCCTTTAGTACAATATTCCAGGCTTCCAACAACAGCTGTTTTGAATAGGGAGTAAAGGCTCACTTTGTGCATTGGCAATAGGATGTAAATCGACAACTGTAAACCAATATACAATATATATGTCAATATACAGGGTGTTAACCTCTCGAAGGCCAGGTATATTTGGAAAAATCGCGCGAAATTATCTACCCGGCTTTTGCTCAAATATCGTATAAAAACAAAGGAATTGTTTTTTTTTGTGATTGTTTTCTGTTTGCCAGATAATGTACCTTATTATTCATATATATTTTATGATAATATCGTTACAAGTTTTCCCAGAATAGCTATTTTTAACACCAAAATGTATGAAAATATTTCCCATTCGACAAAAAAATGTAAATAATCATACGAAAATGATCAATTTTTTTTATTTCTCTACAAACCTGAATAGACACCCTACATGAAAAAAACCATTTCAAAGATGTTTTCGAAGAAGTAATGACATAAATACTTGTTTGAAAATGAAATGACAGTTGAAAACCGTTTGTAAAAGTGACGCCATGTTGACCATAGATATTTATTATAAATTATTCAAATGGGTTGGCGCTATGCGGATTTTTGCTATGTCAAGACCGAGAACGACGCAAGCGATTCTGACCTTGTTTTTCACACAATTTATTTATATGTAAGGGACAAAATCGCTTCAAATTTTTTTTTTAAATTTCGACCCGCCGCAACCGGTGGGCGAACGGCAGTCGAGAGACGCACAAAGAAAATTACAATATTTTAACCAAAACCAACCTAACCTAACCTAACCATTGATTCTTGACATTATTTAGTGTAAAAAGTTAATGAAATTTTGGTCTCATTTTTTTTTCAACTTAAAACAAAACAGTTAGTGCCAGTGTGAGGGTTTGGACAGTTACTTGACTGAGTAACCAGTAACCAAATGAAGAAGACTTGTTGTTAGGTTTTGAAGAAAATTAATTTTAATTAAAAAGCATCCCAAAAAGTCACCGGAGACCAAAATTTCATTTTCATTTTTCACTCCAAATAAGTCTAATTTAAGAGAAAAAAATTAAACCAAATCAAGTACCTCCCTCAACACTCTGTATATACTTATATACTATTTTGATGTACCTAGTTTAACTGCTACTAACCTATTAGAATAATACTGTCGACTGGGTAGCAGCACATAATCCTTCTTGAGTCACAAGTACGATGCTGTGTTTTTACTTATGACGGCAGAATAACACTTTAACTAAGAATTTCAAACCCGAACACCTCGAAATGGATTCTGCTAGGGCGGTGTTCACAAAACATTACTACAAACTCATTTTCCTACACTTACTGACTAATTATATTGTTTGTATTACTGGCACTAAATTATTATCTATTTAAACTGTAAAAAAAAAAATACAATTTATGTAACAATTCTGTAATTTTGAAGTTAAGCCAAAACTATTGATAGAAATTCCATTGCTCTGGTGATGTACACCGTAAGGCTGTGCGAAACGTGGGTGAAAGAGTGAGTAGCTTATTGAATTAAAACTTCTTTACGCACGCTTGACTTGGGGGGTAAGCTGGCGAATACGTGACGAGAGCGTTACGAAAAGTGTAGTCAGGCGAGGCGAACGGGCTGTATTACACTGTAGGAGCAAGAGAGAGCAGTGCACGCGCACAGTTTCTTTCTCTCTTCCTCTCATAGCCAGTGCATGAAGATTATTCGTAATTTCATTTCGTTCTTGAACAATTTTATAAATACTCTAGGGGCAAGAGAGAGCAGTGCGCGCGCACATTTTCATTCTCTCTAGAAGTTTTAGTTCAGTCGTGTGGTCTAAGCAACACACGTTAGATTGTCAGTTGCAATCTTGAAAAATTGTTGGCTAGGAATATTAGACCGAATTCAATACATTAAATTTGCAATTACATTATTTTTATTATGAATCAAAATTAGTATTGGTGGAGGGGGTTCGCTAGGAGGGGGACAGTGGAATGGGGAAAGATTAGGGTGAAAGGGGAACACGGGAAGAGAAGGGGAACGGTATGTGGAAGGGGAACGGGGACGAATGAGAAAGGAAACACAGGGGTAGAAACAATTTATTTATTTATGTGTCATTGCAACGCATTTCGGGTAACAGCTAGTACATAATATTTATGTTTATTCGAATACAGCAGTTTATCTTATTGTATCAAACTAAGCGATGATTCCACTATTCTAAATGTACCGGATGAATTTATTGATCAGTACTGAATAATCAATTCAACATAATTTTATTTTGACAATAGCTCAATATAACGGTACAGGAAGTGAATTATTTCGCAGCAGATGTGTTCGTTTCACTGAATTAATGGACAAAAAATGGGTCGCATTTGTCTCTACAAAGGGTAACCTTGGACATTCTTTGTCAACGCATCTACCTAGCGAACAAATAACCATTGACCAAATCGTTGATTTTCAGTATGTATGCAAAATTATACATGGTTATAATGCGATTAGCGTAGTTTAAATCAAAAATAAAATGGGATCATTCAATATTGACCGGAATAGAACTACGCACTAAATAGAAAAATTAAAATTAAATAAAACACAAAATTCAATTAAAAATAAATTACGTAGAAATATTTGAGGGTTATCGAAAAATTAGTTTTTTATGATTCTTTGGCTAAACCAACAAGTATGGATTGTAACAACCAATAGAAGTACAAAGAAAATTCATATTTAGCGATGTAGCCGATTATAATTGACGTCTTCCGTGGTCGAGAGTTAAGGTATGAAATATTATTTGATTAATTTGTGTTATTTCAGAATTATTCATTTAAAATGATATATTGTTTTTTGCGGCACGTTCCAGACTGGAATATAATTTCAGTATCGCCCTGGTGTGAGACCACTATTGAGATAATAAAAAATATAACACTTATTGTGTGTAAAATCAGGAGTTTTTATTTATTTATTTACCGACAGGTTTCGCTTTGCTCAAGCATTCGGGGTACAAGTAAATACTTAAAATAAATGTGTAGTGTGTGCTTATATACAAATACGGAGGGAGACAACAAGATAAAAATATAACAAAAATTAAGGATACATTTGCATCAATACAAAGGAAATGCGAAAAAACCGACAGACAGTTATGAGGGTATAACCAGAGAATACCGAAATTTTGTCATTTTGAAATCAAAATCTAGACGTATTGACTCCTTTTTACCAAAAAAACATAATTGGTTTTCGAAAGATTGTTATTTTATCTGGTAAAGTTATTTTTAAAATTAACTTTTCAAACGAGATATTGTATTATACAACACACATTTCAAATCATATAATCGTACAGTAAAATAAATCAGTACATTATCTAGTAAAGCCTCTTTCCAGAATTTTAATTTTAGTTCAAATACAATCATTAAAAAAAATACGTCTGTTTGTCTATTTATTTACGGTGTTACAAAATAAAATATTTCATTTCCTCAAACTTCGCAAAATCACTTTGTGGCGTCATTTTGAATAAAATTAAAACAAATAACTTTGTTTAAACCACTAATATAATCACAATCACCTACATGTTTCAAAACCGATGGTTTCTTCGTCTACTACCCTTAATAAAGTTATTTGTTTTAATTTAATTTATAATATTTCATATTTTTTTTACATGCTTATTTTTCTTTGACATTATTGAAAAATAATAAATACTCATCATCAAAAAAATACTTACAAGAAGTAGACGATATTAAGAAATTAATCATTTTTATTGCTTACTTGAATGCAGGGATTTATGAAAGCAAATTTTGAATAAAGTCGATATTGAGTTATTAGTTAAAAATTATCAATCTTTCTCATCGGAACCGTTCTGTACAGTTGCAAGCGCATTTTTATATAATTCCCGGCCGCTTGTTAATGGGCTTTATGCATACAAATTTTGAGTGCTATAAAGTAATGAAAATGTATTCTACGTATTTGTTATATTTGTATCTTGTTGTCTCCCTCTGTATTTATATATTAGCTCACACCATGTATTTCTTTTTTCGTATTAATTTGTACCCTGATGATGCTTGGTCAAATCAAAACCGGTCTAACTAAATTAATTAAAACTCGTAGTTTTACACAAAACATGTGTTTTATTAAATAATATATGACAAACAATAAGGTGATTGCTTTCTATTATAACCACTATTCAGATTTCAAACGTTGCTTGAAATGGCTTGGGTCGTGTTTGGGGACCAGATCTGGTTAGCCAGGTATTTCCACATATTTTTCTTCCCCATTTCCTTCCCATTCCAACTATTATCAGCCTCACAACATAAAAGGGGGTTATATAGTATTCTACAGTCTTCCCTAATTGAGGATTCCAAAGTCTCACGACTCCAGACGGTTGGAAACATTTGGGATTCGTGTGCAGTTTCATAAATTTGAAAAAATAGAACGTATTATCAAATTCACATTTTATTGATTTTTCTTTATTTTTTTGAAGATTAATGGAGTAAGATTAATCCATAATGGAGGGTATGACCGAGGGGACAAACTCTAGGGGACGCCCACGCCGAGAGTACCTTGAGGACCTGCTGGTGGACATGCGCTGCTCATCATATGCAGACCTCAAAAGAGCCGCACAAGACAGGGAAGAATGGAAGAAAAAAATAAAGGAAATTGCTGCAAACCAATCCCAGGATTGAAACCAGAGAGAGAGATTTGAATATTTAGTTATTTAAGAATTACTATGCCATGGGTAGGAATTCCAAGGGTGCTGTTTAAATAAACATTTAGATACGTCGAAGATTATTTTCAACCTGGCCGTAGCGTGAGAGGCAAAAATTATTTCACTAGTGTTCAAAATAATTGCAAGACGTGTTGGCAAAGGTGAACCTAATTTTTTAATTTGAGTTTGAGCAATTATCTAATTAACTTTATTTATTTGTTTCAGAATGGTGTTGGGAAACGCGCTGAATCACAGTGGTATGTAATAAAATTATAATATATACATTTTTAATAATTTATTGCCAATTTATTCAACGTTTATTCACTTTGGTGTGGGATTGGTATTTTTCGTGGAAGGGGGGAATTTTGCGATCAAAAAAAGTAACATTTTGTACCCTGTCAGAGCTGTACAACTTGGAAATTTAGTTTTTATTAATTAATAATATTTAAAATTAATATGCTGATTGAATATATTTTACTAATGAATATATTTATTATATTTTACTCAGTCGTGATTTTTTTTTTCCTTTGCAATGTAAATTATTTTGACCCTGAAAACCACAAATTCTGATATAAACAGTCGCATTTTTTAAATATATTTTTCTACAATATGATGTGATGATACACTCGTTGACTCGAAATGTTCTATTATGTGTTATGGGATTTAACTGCCTGGGATTTTTTGGTGCATCGATGTATGATTTCATTATTAAATGAAAATTATTTTATTATTATTTCATTATCAAAGGTCTGCATACATCATATTATTCTTCAAGTGGGGCCGTCTCCTATCGGATTTTGGCTATCATCCAATCTTCACCCTACAGTTCGAAGTTCCGATCAATTGAGTGGAACATCGATGCAATTTATATTTTACAATTAATTTTATTACTCAAAATACGAATTTAAAGGGGAGTTCAATGAAAAGTACACATATTTTAATTGATACAGTTAGTTGGAAAATATTTCATACATACATTTAGAAAGATACACAAGAGCTAAAAATCGAGATTGCTAAATATGTCACTGAGTAAAGCTGTTAATATTCTTTTAGAGCTTTTGCCAATGTTTTTTTGTTTGAGGCTGGAATTTGTAGGTGATTTTATTAGAAATATTGGGCCTTTGACTAACCCGTGGTTTTACATGGGTCTGCGCTTACAATAAATTGTACAAAATTACATTATTTTGAAAATTCCATTCTAAATTTGTTTCACAAATCATACCAGAATACCTGTGTAAAATTACCTTTCATTCTAACTGCATCTGACATGCAACTTGGCGTGATATGACATGTTATCTCAGTTTATGTTACTGAAATAGTCCAACCAGCAGACAGGCTTGAATTTACCTGTACTGATTTACAATAATACTTATTTGATCAATTTGAAATAGTTTGGTAAATGCCCTGGAGTGGAGTTGTTTTTCGGTTATACGTTTTTCGATGAAATAACATCGACTTTATAACGTTAAAGTTGAGGTTTTCATCCAGGAAATTACTTGTTTTGGGCATCTTATATGTGCTAACCTTAAACATTTCTTTAACTTAACCTAACCTTCTTCTCCGTGTACCCTATCAGGTCCCCCCAACTCGCGACGTTGGC
Source organism: Limnephilus auricula (assembly GCA_951813805.1). NCBI lineage: Eukaryota > Metazoa > Arthropoda > Insecta > Trichoptera > Limnephilidae > Limnephilus > Limnephilus auricula. Next base: position 4,359,136 of record OX638409.1, on the reverse strand, counting down.
GATCACTCTGGTAAATATATCTCTATCTTGCGCTGCCCGGAATAGCTCCTCCACACTTCTAATACCGGTCCACTATCACTACCAGGCCCTCTGCGATCCACTATTTTGCCTTTTAATATTAATAGGAGCAAGTGATATTTTTCCCCTCGAACTATGTGACACAGAAATGAAATTTTCCTGACTTTTACTAAGTTAAGCATTTATATATCTGCTCTAGCCCGCCTGAGAATTTCTGTGTTGGTGATGATGTCGGTTCCATGGGACTTTGAGCATTCTCCGGTGAGGTATTTACTTTCAAAGTCCATATCTTACATCCTACATCAAGACCGACCACACATAACATTTTAAAATTCTCTGCTTAGTTTTAAATTGATATTGTCATTACAGAAGAGGGATTTTATTTACACGAATACGGTTTGCTGCTTGAATTCTGGACTTAACCTCTGCATCTGGGTCAAGAGTCTCTGTGAGAATGCCACCGAGGTATCTAAATCTTTTCAGCTTTCCGACATTGCAACCATTTAACGGTATCACTGATCCAGGGTTATTAATCGTCCAAATGTCATCCATTTAATTTTCTTGACGTTGTTTGTTAGGCCCAGTTGCTCACCAGCATTATTATCAAGATTTAATAGATCATACTCCGTTGATCTTCAGACCCTTCTCGGTATTACTTAAAAACCTAACCTAACCCTTCACAAATCTCAAGTACGCCCTTCAATTGAATTTGGGAGGCACCTCGAGTGGCGACAAGTTCCCATTTGATGCCAATTACATAACGTCAGAGCTCACTAATTTAGAAATATCGAAACCTTCGCGGGTATGTTCACAAGAACTCACCAAATTTTCATCGCAATCGGATGAATAGTGTGGGAAATAATTTCATAACGCCAGAGCTCACTATCCTATAACCATCGCGGGTATGCGCATATCAAATTCTCAACGTTTCATCGCAAGCGGATGGAAGGTATGGCATCGCATAAAATACGAATAAACATTAATTTTTATAAAAAAGATTTATCCATGACTGGTCCTCCAACCCAGTATGATTAATAATTCACAACAAAGGTTGACGATGAATATGTAATGATCATTCCGACTAGAATACATCGGAATAACTTGACCAACGTTTAAACTTGGGCTCGAGAACTGGCACAAACTGCCAGGTAAATAGATATTCCTACACCTTATCACCAGTGTATGTTATTCTCTGATATAAAACAAAGGACGGTAACTTCTCCCAGTCAAACTAACGCCTTAAGGCTGGGTTATACCCGTTTAAAAAGAAGAAGGAGGAGAGATACGATAATACGAATGTTAGAATGAACGCGCTAATATTAAACACGATAATATTCAAGCAAAAAAGTTTTATTTTTTATGTGAATACCTCACAAGAGTCGCAACTACTCCCGCCTGAAGCCAGTGAGACTATGGCATCCCCAATTGGGGTATGTTGTGAGGCTGAAGGTAAGTGGGGAGGGGAAAGAGATTGTTAAGAGGAAGGTAGGGAAGTACCTGGCTATTCAGATCTAGTCACTAAACACGGCTAAAGCTATTGTTAAGCAACGTTTCAATTCTGAATGGTGGTCTTACACCAGGGCGATACTGATAGTGTCTTCCACTCTGGAACGTGCCGCAAATATATTACTTTTAATTGATTAATTCTGAAAATAACATAAATTAAACAAATAAAATTTGTTTACGCACGCCGGGTTCGAACCCGTGACCTTCGGAATGGAAGTCCAAAGCCTTACCCCTGGACTACGCCGGTCGTCATAAAACAAGTCCGTAATGAAAAACGACTCATTTAAAAAATTTCAAAAATCTCGGGGGGGCTGGTGTAATTAGCATAAGAAACATTGTGAATTTTTTCATATATATTATAACTTGTAAAATAACAGAAACAAACGTGTTAATAATAATTTTTTAGAGCATAGGTACTTTGCGATTTATTTCTATCAAGGGAATTTCATATAATTACCGTTTAGGCGTGGGGAATGTATAGATACTATCTTGAAGAATAACACTTATTTTTTAGGAGCTTAAAAACTTTAACTGTTTAAGGAAAATATGTAAGACATTGGTAGAAATTCGGGATGCCGCTGCTTAATAACCTAACATAGAACACCTTAACACAAATTTCTTAGGTACTTAAATTTTAAGCTCAAAATTCCAATAGAAAACATTAATTATTTAAGTTTGATGAATCAACTTAATTTAATTATGCTGTCTGACAGAAGAATCATTTCAGACATAATTTTATTATACAGAGTCATGAACAACCTAATTGACAGCCCTGCCATCGTTGCTACTATTAAACTCTATGTACCGACAAGGAATACGAGACAAACTATAACATTCTTTAGCAACACATACACAACCAATTACCAATCACACTCACTTGCCAATAGGATGCATGATTTAGGAACAAGTTTAGTGGTATTGTAGATATTATTTTTTTTTTATTTATTTATTTAATATTTAAAGTTTTTATTACAATAAGTACACAATTTTTACATTTTATACAGTGGTAAAATAGTCGATAAGAATAGCTTTTCCTCACCATAAAGAGACAAGGCTCTTGTGTTTGGTGAGGGAATTTTAGTTCAATTATATTTCAATTATATATTCGCTGATTCCCTTTATAATCTAATATGCAATTTAAACCAACACTTTGTGGAATCCTACAAATTATTGTTACACGGGTATAATACATTTTTTAACGATTTGATGTGTTATTGTAATGTTTTATATTATATTTTATTCTATGTTATTGTCAAATAATATTATATTGTTTAAGATATTTCACGGTTTACGCTATATATTCTTCAAAAACTATTTGTATATTCTTAATTTTTTTTTTACTTTTGTAACGTTTGTTATAAATTTGGTATGTGTAATTCTCGATAACTTAAATATTATTTTATAATCTATTTAAAAGCCCTATGGGCGTATAATAACAATAAATAAATAGGTAGCTTCTGATATTTTATTAACAGCTCACCTATTACGACTTAAGCCATTTCAAAGATTCAATTCTGAATGGTGGTCTAATACTCTGGAACGTGCTACAAATACACTATATATTTTTAATGAATCAATTGTGAAACAATACTTGCGCACTCCGGGATTAGAACCCGCGACCTTTAGTTCGTAGCCAAGGACTGTAACCACCCGACGTCGAGGAGATTATTTTTCCATTATTATTGCCTCCAAGACTAACTTAATAAGTAATTTTCATTTGCTACTAACTTTTTAAACCACTTAAATTTTCCCACTGTCTTTTCTCTCCCACATCCCACATATATTATTAATTTCTTCACTAACCGCCGGAATTTCTGTTTCACTTTGTTCAATTATTCATTGATGTTTTTCTTTGTTGTTTGTAAATGTAAAATATAATACGAGCTGTGTAAATACCTACCTAGATTTACACAAACAGAAATAAAAACACCTGTTTTCAAAGTGGCGCCAAAATATAATTCATATTTACTTATGTTCAATGAAAATTACAAAAATATGAATTAATAATGTATAGTATAGTATAATGTAATAGTCTGTTTTCAGTATTGTTATACCATAATTTAATAACCGTTTAAGTTTTTCCTTAATTTACAATTCAAAGACTTCAATTAGACGAGTAACAAAATCTCATGTAAATTGTGTTGACAATCGTAAATAAACATTTTCACAAATTACTTTGACATTTTCTGTTCTCGTTTTAATCTTTGTTCATAAATGGAAAATAATTCATAAGACCATTAAGGTCACAGTGATGATATTTCGCACAAATATTTGTATCAAATTTCTTTACAATGGTTTCCAAAAAGATCGTAATTTGTATTTTATTTTAGAAAGTTGATAAATATAGATACTTTTTTAGATTTTCACGGCCAAAAGCATTTTCGTTGTTTGTTTTTGGTCATTTCCGTCGGATCTGCCCTGATGATGGACACTGCAACGCTGTCCGAAACGTCGGCTAAAGAAGGAGGTAGCACAACACGACATAACACCCCAAAAACAAACAACAAAAAATTGATAAATATAGATACTTTCAATAAGGACTCTCGATTTTAAAATGTAAATATTACAAAATGTGTGCAATATATCCACTCAGTTTTTTTTTTGAAAATATATATTATGGCAATAAGCTTGAAATTTATTTTTTTTATTTTTTTTATTCATTATATAACGGTCTTCAAATATCCGCCGCGACTTCTCTTGGTGGCAGGGTTTCGGGAGGTCCGTTATTCCGGAGGACGACCGTCCGCGGTCGAGTGGTAGGACGCTTGACTCCCAATCGGAAGGTCGCGGGTTCGAACCCAGCGTGCGCTAATAAATTTTATTTGATTAATTTGTGTTATTTCACAAGTAATTAATAAAAAATAATGTATACTATATTTGCGGCACGTTCAGAGAGGAAGATACTCTCAATATCGCCTTGGTGTAAGACCACCATTCAGAATTGAAACGTGGCTTGAAATGGCTTTAGCCGTGTTTAGTGACTAGATCTGAATAGCAAGGTACTTTATTAACTTCCCCTTTCCCATCTCCTTCCCTTCCCCACTTACCTTCAGCCTCACAACATACCCCAATTGGGTATGCCATAGTCTCATTGGTTACAGACGGGATACCTCACAAGAGTCTTAACTGCTCCCGTCTGGAGCCAGTGAGACTATGGCATCCCCAGTTGGGGTATGTTGTGAGGCTGAAGGTAAGTGGTGAAGGGAAGGAGACGAGGAAGAGGAAGGTGGGAAAGTACCTGGCTATTCAGATCTAGTCACTAAACACGGCTAAAGCCAATATTAAGCAACGTTTTAATTCTGAATGGTGGCCTTACACCAGGCCGATACTGAGAGTTTCTTCCACTCTGGAACGTGCCGCAAATATACTATATATTATTTTAAATAATTAATTGCGAAATAATAAAAATCAAATAAATAAAATTTATTTGCGCACGCCGGGTTCGAACCCGCGACCTTCGGAATGGAAGTCCAACGCCCTACCGCTGGACTACGCCGGCCGTAGCGGTAGGCATAATAGTATAAATAAGTAAATACCTAGAATTTTTGAAAGTCTAGTGTTTGGACTGTTAATTCGTGGTGGAATTCCATTGAATTAGATTTTGAAATTAAACAACTTTTGAACTTTGTTCCACAAATAAGTACAAAAATTCTTTAATTTCAAAATCTAATGTAATTTTTTCATCAAAATGATTATGAACGTTTTTAATTTCAATCTTAACCAAATTTCAAATTAAATATTTGTGCTTCAATATTCGAATACGCTTGTTGTTTTATTATTCTCCATAAAAGAGAAAATTTCATGTTTATTATTAATGGTGCAAGAAAATTCGGTATTTCTTCGACATCAATTTTACGTACTGACCTATTTGCTCCAAAAGTAGAACAGCTTTTGTTGCAGTATTACACTGGGGAAACCAAAGGGAACGTTCCGCCCTTTACCCTTTAGCCTCTGACATATCGAGGTCAACGCTATTAATCGAAATGGGAAATTATTATCGTGTATATGGAAAATTATATTTATTGTTTTGGTGAAGAACACGTTACGGATGAAAGGAGATGGACTTTAAAAGAATTTTGTTTTGTGTGTTAATAACATTTTATCTATTTTCAATATGTCACATTAATTCCCATACCCGCCTATCAATAAAAAAAAACCCTCAACACAGCATCGCCAAAGATGATATAGGCCCTGAGGTGGTCTCCGTCTCCTTCCAGCAGCACGGTAACATACGAGACGTGTAATAGTGTGATCAGTGGTGATGCGTGCGCGGAGAAAAATGTTATTCGGAAAAATGATCATTTTAATAGTAAACGGTTAAAAACAGGACGGAAGTTCTTACGAATAAATTAACAGTGTTCCAATGTTTATTGGCGGGAAAATGTATGAATAATTTGTTGGTAGGTATACGTAATTTCGTACGTATACCAACAAATTATTCTTACATGTTCCCGCCAATAAACATTGAAACCCTGTTTATTTATTCGTAAGAACTTCAGTCCTGTTTTTACTACTAAGATGATCGTTTTTTCGAATAACATTTTTCTCCTTGTGATAGAAAAACATAAATTTTTGTTTTTAATTGAATAAAATATCTTCGGAAAGCAAAATGACATCTACGTATTTTGCTACAAATATGTTCAGCAATCGATGCTTAAAATACTTCAGATACTTGCTGTTACACCTTGTATATTATATTTCTTATATTTTTTTTCTAAATCAACACAATCATCGATCGCTATCCATAAAAACATGTGATTGCGTTATCACATTTTCTGTTCAAAGAAATTCTCTGTCATTGGCTGTCGCGTGTTTCAGTTCAACTTACAATAAATTTAAATCACAAATAAAGAAAGGCAGATTTTCGTGGCCTTTCTCCATTGAATGTTCACCTTTTTTGAATAATTTAATTTACATAAAGGCTAATACACGCGCCTTCGGGGTTATTATTCACAAAAACGGCGTTAAAAATCTGAATTTTCAATTTATTACATGTACTTTTTCGGACTTAATCAAAACCATCGAAATGAGAGTTGCATGCAAAACGCCTTTGAATAAAACTGCCTCAATTATATATCATGCAAAATATATATTTAGATATGTATTACTTCACTTTGAAACTGATAATCATGAGATCTATATTATTAATACGCTAACGTTTGTCGTACACACTCGCTCCACTTACTAGATACAAATGGATGTGCTGCCATCTATTATGTTCAGAATAGAACTATTGAAGTTTGCATATCACAGTTTACCTGCGGAAGTGGTTGTTTGCATTTGTGTTTTTTATTGTAAAATTCTAAGTATGTGTAAAATCTCTTTATTTTAGCACACAACATAAAAAAAACATTTAAGGTGATGATACACTACTCAGCAATGCAAAAACATGTGTTTTTTTTTTAAATAACAACAAACATTTACGGGTTATGAATAACGTGACAATGTTTGAAAATCTCCTACCACTACCACTACAGTAAACGGAAACATGTTGCTTATATCGTGATGGAGTTTTTAGCCAGCCGAGGAATTGAACACGGGACGCCTGAGTGCGACCCAAACGCGATGCAAACTCAGCCACCGAACGATTAAAAGAGAGATTTTAAAAACATCATTTTCAGGTACGGAGTAGTATATTTCACGTGAAATGTCTCAATGCACGTAATATTTCGTGTTATACACACATTTATGTTGCAGTTCCTGCATTTTACACATTTATTTGCTTTGCAGACAATATTTTTGCATTTGACCCCTACCTACTGAAATGACATTGCATTTACTGTCCTGAAAGGGTTTTCCAATCAGCTCTCCTATTATTAAGTGACAATTTACGAAATTTTACCCCACAATATTGCTACCCTAAAAGCATTTTCCACTTGTGAAGCTTTCGAAAATATTTTCACAACATCAATTTTATTATCGTCTGTAGGCTGTATTCACGTTAGCAATACACCACAATAGCTTTAAAATGCTCTCGTACATAAAATAATTCTTAGAATACAGGACTCGACTCGAAACCCTTCAGATTTAGGGCCGATGAAACTTTGAAGTAGCTGCTCCACAATGGTGAACATTTTTAGGAAAACCTTAAAATCTACAGGTACAACCTTTCTTAATGGTTTCTATCCGGTAAAGTGGGGTACCCCTTGTTCTAAGGGCAGGATATGTTTATTTTCTGCTTGAGTTATCTCGGAGGGAATTCATTTTATTTGAATTTCTTTATTTTTTTTTTTTTTGCGAAAACTATTATTATTATTCTGCTTATTTGAAGCAGCAAACCTCTTGAACGGTAGATTTTAGCATAATTAAATAAGATCAGTCTTTTTTGAGAAAGTTTTCTACCGTTTATTTTTTTATAATTTTATTTTAGTAATTTGTACAATTAAGTTTGCAAATTTCTAATTAATTTTAAGAGTGCATATTCCATTATATATTAAAATTTTTCTGGTTTAATTTAGTTCGTACAATACATCTTGAACTTTCCAATTGGTGCGGACTTTAAAGTTTCTGGTAGCGTGTTATCCCTTGTACAGTAGACTTTTCTGCGTATTCGCTTTATCCTTTTTTTGTAGCCTGATTTCCTTGAACGTCCTTGTGTTACGTATGTGAATGTCCTTGCTGTATTTGAGAAGTATTTCGGTAATATGTTGTTAACTATTTTTATAATACATTTATCTTAAACACTTAACGTTTTTATGTTTCTGAAAAAATATAAGTTATTTTTGAAGATAATATCTGTACATTTGACACGCCGAAATAGTAATTATATGAAATTCCCCCCCATAGAAAAAAATCGCAAAGGATGCTCCGAAAAATTATTTTAAACTCGTTTTTTTGTTATTTTACATGTTATTTGTATGGAAAAATTTTCAAGGTTTCTTTAAATGCTATTTAAGATACGTAGTCGTGTTTTATTAAATATTTTCACAATTTTCGCTTAAATATTATCGTTTTTAATATTGGCGCGCTCCCTCTAACATTCGTATTTAAGTATATCCCCTTCTCCTTCTTTTTGAGCGCCTACTACCGGGTCTTAAAGGTTAACGCAATCTCTTTTCAGCTAACCATACATTTTGATGACTTAAACATTTATGTTAACTTAAAAGGAGAAAGCGCATTTTTTATCACTTATACAATTCCATAAATAAAGAAAACATAAAAAAAACCTACTGGCTGCGCCAATGTTGTTTACCATTTAGTGTGAGGTGGGTATCTTGGTTCGTTAACCATTCTTCAATGATAACACTCCGTTATTCTCTTCCAGTTGTTTATTGGATTGATACACGTAATTAAGGAATATATGTATCAATGACCGCCAGCTGATGCACGCCGGCGTGGTCGAGTGGTAAGACTATCGACTTCCAATCCGAAGATCGCGGGTACGAACCTGGCGTATGCAAATATATTTAATTTGATTATTTTGCGTTATTTCACAATTAATTAATTAACAATAATATACAGTATATTTGCGGCATGTTCCAGAGTGAAAGATACTCTCAGTGTCGTCCTGGTGTAAGACCACCATTCAGAATTGAAACATGGCTTGAAATGGCTTTAGCCGTGTTTGATGACCAGATCTGAAGAACCAGGTATTCCCCACCCTCCTCTTTCCCATCTCCTTCCCCTTCCCTCTACATTCAGCCTCACAACATATCCCAATTGTGGATGCCATAGTCTCATTGGCTTCGGGCGGGAGCAATTGGGATTCTTGTGCAGTATTCATATAAAAAAGAGTACTATTATTGCGGACTAATGTTTATCTTGGATGAGTTTCTAGTATAGAAAGAGGCTGAGTGTGAACGCGCTACTCTGTTTGAAGGCTCACGTCGTCTCACTCTTCAATATACCTGACCTTAAAGGATAAACCACGGGAATCCATTTTGGACTTTTTAATGTTTGAATGTATATAGCTTTTTTTTTAATTGATCAACTAATGTTTAAGACAAGATTATTTATGCATAGCACAAAGGGTAACAATTATTTTAAGCAATAATTATTAGCCTGAAACACTCATCCATATTGAAAAAATCTCCCGAGGAAAGATATATGTTGCCGACGGGACTCGAACCCGAACTCTGATTGCCGGTCAGGAGCTCCACCATTAAGCTACAGCAGGTTATCTCCTACCCGCCAAATGATTCAATATATACCTAGTGTTTCATTCAAAAAATTACCGCTTATTACATTTTTTTTCACCTGCAAACAACCAACTTTATTGTTATATGAGAAAGGAATTTAAGTGCTAACTCTCCCACTAGGTGGCGTCGAGACATATTATTATGTCTACATTTTTTGGTGAAATACTTTAACTCGTCAAATAATGATTATATTTTAATTGATAAACTAATGTTTAAGACAAGATTTTTTTATGCATAAAATATTTTTTAGGCGTCGTTTTTGTGAAAAATCACCCCAAAGGCGCTGTATAATATCCTCCACACAGCATCCATAAAGATGACATAGGCCCTGAGGGAAATTATTTTCCTCAGAAACTAATCGAAATAAAAAAAAATTGTTAGAAATGACACATCAATTTTTTTCTGGTTGCTTACGTCCATCTCTATTTCATCCATGAATATTTCGCAACAAGTATAAGTCCCCCATATAATATTCCTGTAACCGTGAAACTAGAAAATCTGTTTGAATAAATTTAAATATTTTTAATTTAGAGTGAAAGATATTCGTGGATTTGCTTTTAAAATAAGGATGAAGAAAGAAAAATCTTCCAATGTAAAAGTGTCAAAGAAAAATACAGTCATCTTTGTTAAGTAACCGAGAAGAGTCGGAATGCAGTGGCGTACCATTATTTTTTAAGAATATTTAAAAAAAAATCTTCTACAATTATTGCAATTGATGGGGTTCCATTTTTTATTGCTTATGTTGGTAAAATGAAATTGAGTTGAGGCCAAAAGTTCGGATTTATAAAATCTACTGTAAGATGAGTTAGAAATTTAAGTTAAGTTATTTAAATTAAAAATCAATATATTTTATAAGTATAAATCTTCAAACATTAATTTATTCTAAAAAAATTATTGCGTTTGAAGTATCAAAACTCTCTGTGCTCTGGCGTCATGAAATTTGTAATTTTTTTTAATTTTACGTAAGATAATACCATCACTAAGAAGCTTTGAAATATGGATGCGCGAATCCTACGATCGCTGCGTTCAAATTTCAAATGAAATAAATTCAAATACAAAATTATGTCATAAGCATAATGAAGGTGACTTACCTAAATCCACTGCAAATGTCACTTCAATAGCCACTGTTTTTTCTTATTCTTAATACATAATATAAAAATTTATGTTGGTTTGTTTTTTGTTCGTACCATATGCGCGGCTATACCGTTCATCCGATTGAGATGAAACTTTGGGAATATGATGTGCGCATACCCGGGATGGTTATAAGATAGTGAGCTCTGGCATTATGAAATTATTTCCTATACTATTCATACGATTGCGATTAAAATTTCATCCGATTGCTAAAATTTTTTGGATTGTGAAATGCCTGTGAATACTTACTTCTCTATCTATACTGGTGACATATGGCATTATGAAATTTGCATAAAAAAATTAAATAGGTCACGCAAGTTGTTGGAAAAATGGGTGTATATTATGGAGTTAGGCGGCAGGGAAACAAGGCTGGGGGGAGAGGTTCGGTTAAGTAATTAAGGAGAGAGGCTTCGCGGGAGGGGGAATGAGGGAGAGGGGAGGGGGAACGCGGAAGGGGAAGAGGAAGGGGAGTCGGAAGGGGAACGGGGACGAATGGAAAATGACACAAAGGGAAAAACAATTTATGTATTTAATTAGCATTTCAACGCATGCCGGGTATCAGCTAGTATGCATATAAAAAACAATAGTTCAATTATTCTAAATAACAAAATAACAAAGAACTGGTCGCGAACTGGTGATTCAAACTTGATTATTACCAAACATAACCAAATAACAAGCGAAAGGTTTGCGGTGCGGGTATGCCACACTAACAATGCCACAATGATGTTTGCGGTGCGTGGAGCGAGCGATGCACTGGTAACATTTGATATTTGTCTCTGGGCTAATCATAGTGATCGGAATAGAGGAACGCATTTTAAGCTGTTAAGTGATTCAAATAGCGATCGGTAAGCATTTAAATGATCCGCGCAAACAAAACAGGTATCCATTACCGCAAAAAATGGGTATCTATTGATCTTAGAACACTGTAGGTACATATATTTAAATATTTTTTTATAAAAGTCGAAAAGAATGTGAAAGAAAAAAGAGTAACCATTCTACCAGATAACACGACTTTAGCCTTACTTGGTGACCACACTTGAATAGCTAGATACTTCCCCACTTTCCTCTTCCCCATCGCCTTCCCCTCCTTATTATCAATTTCCTTCCCGTTTATTCATTCGCGAGAACTGCAATCCTCTTTGTAACTAATAAAATAAGACAGTTCGTAGAAACTTTTAATTGTACATCGCCCTTGGTTCATTTTACTCAAAAATGTCATACAATTTTTTTGTTCTTCTGACTCTAATGTCCGGGTTAAATCTTCCCCATTTAAATATAATAAATACAAAAAAATACAAGAACAACACGTCAACCCACCAGAGCCCAAATGGGAAAATAATTCACCGACTCCAGATATTTTCATATCAGAGGGTTCGATTCGGTCGAACTCCTAACTGGACCTATAAATCCTATTGACTCCTCAATATAAATATTTAAAAAAGTCTTTCGTAATCCTACTTGTATATAATTATAATTCTTCTGACTTTTATGTCCGGGTTAATTCTTCCCCACAGGAAAAACTAAACCATTTCACACACTTTTCCACAAATGATCATTTAGTAAATCCACGCACTATATCCAAGTATAATTAATCCAAAACAATACAAGAACAACATGTTAACCTACCAGACTATTAAATGGGAAAATAATTCACCGACTCCAGATATTTTCATATCAGAGGGTTCGGCTCGGTGGAACTCCTAATTGGACCGATAAATCCTATTGATCCCTAAATATAAATATTTTTAAAATCTTTCATAATCCTACTTGTATTTCAAATGACTGATTTTTGCATTTTTATATATAAATTCTTTGACAAATCTAATACACCTAACATTATTATTATTAGGTTTTAAACGATTATTTTTCTCGTGATAAAGTGATACTTCCTTTTTTATCTTCGTTCAGTTTCACCACCACAATTTGGCATTATTTGGTTTGAAGTCATCGTATAAAAAAATCGATTAAAAAAATATTTAAATACACAGCATTTAAAGTCTTCATCTTTGTCGCATCCTTGGCTTGGTCTCTGCTAAAGCTGGCTGAATTATTCAGTATCTCAGAGCACAGAATGGGGGTGATTAATATTAATACGCAGGTACAAGGCCACCGGTTGCTTCGGGGGATGATTTCTAGGGAGGAAAAATAAGATTAAGAAATTCAAGAAGCGAGTTCTCACATTTTGATACAAAAAACAACGATTTTCAAAATCAAAATCTCTAATACTGTTTTTTTGTAGACGGCTTACTTATAGTTCCCGCGAGCAGATATTTTTTTTTTTTTTTTTTTTAATTTTTATTGGGTACAAAAGGATACATAAATTACAAATATATATTGTTTTACAGTGATTAATCACATAATATATGTATTTGATGTACCTCCATAAATAAGCAGGGCTTGTATGTATGTACTTTATTTGGCAAGTTTTAAAATATTTTGTATTCATAATCTAAACCGATTTGTGGTAAATATTTTTTTTTTACATTAGCTCCACAAAGGAGGACCCATCTTTGGGGATGCTGTGTGGAGGGTATTTTTTAAGGAAAATAAGTTCTGGGAAGGATAAAGGTACAAGGGGTTAGTAGGAATCTGGGGTTCAGGGTGTCCAGATCATCCGCCGCCAATACCTAGACACACCTCATTCCATGAACCCGGGCATTCCTGCTAAGTCACCAAACGCAGCGAACCACTTGGGGTGACCTATGGCAGATGTGTTGGTTATCCAATAAATGGTTGGTAGAGCTCCTGACCGGCAATCAGAGGGGTGCGGGTTCGAATCCCGTCGGCGAAATGTATCTTTTCTCGGGAGATTTTTTTCAATATGTATGAGTGTTTCGGGCTAATAATTTTTATTTATAATAATATACAAAATTGTCAAATATTAGTCTAGCCATCCACATCGCGTTTTTATTTCTTACACTAACACTGATCACCGAGATGAAAATAATGTATTATAATATTTTTCTTGATAATTAATGAATTATGAATTAATGAATTGTCAACCAATTTTTATGACAATCGATTATTTAGAGTCCAAAAAACAAACTTCTTCAAAGATGAAGTCAATCTTAATAATTTCCGCTACCAGCATAAAGAATCAGACATTTTTAATAAACATAAGTGCCACCATGATTTTCATTATCTCTGACAGTCAGCATACGGGGTCCAATTCAATTTCGTTCACAGGGACACTGCCGGGAACTGAAATCCTGTGAACGCGTGTCAGGAGATAAATGAATTTAAGATGCTTAGAGCTTAACAGGCAAACTTCGGTCTCTCTGTCAACTTCAACTGTATGGAGAGAGAGAATTCTGAATACCGAAATCATTTCTGCAATGGCTATATTAAGATTAAATAACGTCAGAGTGGAAACGGCTTAAGAATTAACTAAGTTTCGGAGAGTATATAAAGATTGATATATTCACTAGCTTCTTCCTTTATTAGTTCATTATATTTTTATTTTATTTTTAAAACCATAGACCAGCGCCAGCGGCCGAGAATAAAAGTTAAAAAATGCTTGCAACTCTACAGGAAGGTTCCGTTGAGAAAGATCAATTATTCCCCGTATGAAATTTTTTAAACTTAAAAATAATATCAATTTATTTCATTCTAAACTTGCTTTAATATATACCTACATTTAAGTAAGCAATAAAAATGCTCAAAACGCACGATGATTTGATCATAAGTATTTATGATTTTTTTAATAATATCTAAACAAAATAAGCGTGTAAAAAAATCTGAAATATTTTAGTTTGTAAAACCTTAAGTAAATAGAAAAATTGAGGTATTTTCGTCACAAAATACGTTCTCGGTTTTACTTTTTAATGATTTTAATTGAACTAAAATTATTTTTACTAGAATAGGTTTAATTCCTAGATGTGCCCCATCTTTTTCTGTTTCAAATTTTCGATTGAGAGTCGCTTATATTGTTGCGAGGAGATTAAAAATGAATAATATCTTAGACATTTTCGATGGCATTATAAGAAGTAAGATAAATTACGTTAATGGTGTATGGACTCCGCACTCATCAAAATAGGGACATGATTAAGAGGCTAGACTTTGCACCACACAGGGAACGTTAATTGTAATATTTCATTGTCTGTCATAAAACATATTTTTCTACACCCAAACTTTCACAAAATCGTAACTTAAAAACAAAAATAGATTTTCGAAAGAAGAAGCTATGTCATTATGTTTTTATACTTTTGTAATTCTTTATGAGAATTGAGTTAGCAGCACTTTTTCCTTCCGATAAATTATGTATGTTTGACAGTGAATTTTTACGTTAATACAAAACACATCGAAAATTTAAAAACACACCGACATAGATTTCACCTTCTGAAGGCACTATAAAAAAAAATATTAATTTCGTGCAATTTTCGATGTAGAAAAGGGTTTTTTCCCGGGCGTCCTTTTTGTACGAGTCGAAAAGCGAAGTCTATTGTCTTAAGTTGGAATAATTCCAGAAAAAAATCCTCAAATAGTTCGCTACGTTTGGTGACTTAGCAGGGGTGCCCGGGTTCATGGGGTGAGATTTATCTAGGTCTTGGCAACGGATGTGTTTGGACACCTAATTTAGGCAGTGGTAGGCAAGATCGGGAGAGGCTGGTTGAGGGAGACCTTTTGACCTCTCCATCCGGACTCTCTCGACCCATAACCTTAAACCGCAATGGGAGGGATGGATTCATACGTCTGTCATTCCTGAACACATTGAACCCCAGATTCCTGCCCAACCTAGAACTTCTTTCCATAAAAGACAATCCACACAGCATCCCCAAAGATGACGTAGGCCCTGAGGGATTTCTATCATCTGGACATCCTGTGTGGAGCTAAATTTAAAAAAAAATCTTGTCTGCGAAATGCACAATAGTGGACTGGTATTAGAAGTGTGGAGGAGCTATTCCGGGCAGCCCAATATATATATTTACCAGAGTGAGGACTTACCATACGGACTTGCTTTCTACTCAGATGAATGCAGTACCACATAAAATATGCAATGACATTATACATTACATCTAGACTCGCCATTGTCTCACAAACTCAAGATAGAATGTAGCAAGTAAGATAGACTCTTCTGTTTTCCGTAAATTCTTAATTCAAAAGTGCATTATGAGACGACCTACTATCCTAGATGGTCATTATTCATAATAGTTGCTTCGTTTACTATCTCACTCTCTCTAATGGCCCTAAAAATCTTCTGGATACAATTGAAATAATTGTATTTTTCTAATAATAAATAATTTGCTTGTATTTATTATTCCTTTGCTTTTACTAGTGTTTGACGTATAATAGTAACGTTTTCTCATCACAAACGATCTCATTTTTGCGGTTTTTTAGTGTAATTCACTTACTGATTGAATATTTTATATTTACGTAATACTACGAAATCGAAGACAATACAATTGCCTTGTCTTTGACTTACCATTTTGAGATTTCTATCACGCATCTATATATTATGTATAACGTCATTGTGTTTTAGTTCTATGAAATTTGTAAAAAAACTCCTCGCATTTCTGAAATTAAAACTCAAATATATTTGTTTTAATGTATTTTAAAATTGTTATTTTGAGAATCTCCGTTGTAATGATTTTGCACGCTCACACAAAAATACTATCATAACAAATATCAAATAGTTAAAAATGTAATAATTTAAAAATAATTAAAGATATACTTGCAGCACGTAACAGATTGGAAGATAGTCTCAGTATCGGCTTGGCGTTAGACCATTATTCAGAATTGAAACGATGCTTGAAATGGCTTTAGCCGTCTTTAGTGATTAGATCTGAATAACCAGGTACTTCTACATCTCCCTCTTTCCTATTTTCTTCCCCTGCCCTCTACCTTCAGCTTCCAAACATACCCCAATGGAGGATGCTATGGTCTCTGGCAAAAAAAAAATCTGGTAGAAATAATTGTTTTAGACGTGACAGCCTTTTCACCTTATGAAGATACTGTTACACTTTTTTGATCCGTTATTTTTTTATTTATTTATTTCAGACACAAACAGGATATTTATAGAACATTCTTGTTGGTAATATAAAACAAATTAAAATACAAATATAAATATCCCTAGACTAATAATTTTCGTAATACAACAACCTGTGATGTAAACAATCTACTATTTTAGCGTTTCCCAATTTTTTTTCGCCCCGGAACCCTTATCGATCATACTTTTCTAGGCGGAACCCTATTTTTATAAGAAAAAGATGTAGTTATAATACTTTCATGTTTACCTTGAAAAGAAAGATCAAAAGTTTTGTGTAAAACTTACTTTAATGTGAAGAGTGATATTTTTTTTACATTTTTTGTTAAAATAGCATTGAAATCAGGCTTTATGTCAGACAGCTGAATACGAAGATCTGGAGCTGCATCCAGTCTGTTTCTGTATTTGTTTTTTGTGTAAGCGTAAGCCGAAAAACCAGTTTCACACCGGTAAGTAATCACAAACGGTAACAAAACTGTGATAGCCTTCTCGATGACTTCTGGATATTCGTTTTTAAGTCCAATCCAAAACTCATCCAGATTAGTTTTTTCTGAATTAAACTTTTGTAAGGAAGAAGAACATTTGATATCTATCAAAGTCTCGTACTCTGTTGCTGTAAGAGTCGACGGTTTCTTGAAAACTAGGAATGGATTCTGTACCCAGTCAATGTCCTGCAGGTTTTTTTTAGGAAAATACTCTTCCAGAGATTTGTTGAGGGCCATCAAATGTTCGTAAATGCATTTTTCAGTATCTTAGGTTACTTGGAACCCTTGTGATGCTTCTACGGAACCCCAGGTTTCCGCGGAACACCTTTTGGGAAACGCTGTAACTATTTAATCCAAACATTGTTTTATCTACAGCGGTTATTTTATCTTCTTATTTATTTAAGTAAAGCTTTGTACGTAAATTAAACAAAAACTGTCAAAAGCACAAACGCTTTGATGAAACTAAAACCATAATAACATATTATTTTGACTGATATTCGCTCAAACTCTATAAATTTACTACGCTTCAGATAAAAACAGGGTAAAATCAAGGCACAGAACTTCAAATAGTAAACGGAGAAAAATGTTGTTCTAAAATATGATAATTTTTTTCGTAAAAACGGGACTGAAGTCCTTACGAACAAATGTTTTTCTAAGATACGATCATTTTATTCGTAAAAACGTTTAAAAATGGGATTGAAGTTCTTACGAACAAATTAACAGTGTTCCAATGTTTATTGGCGGGAACATGTCAGAATAATTTGTTGGTATACGTAATTTCGTACGTATACCAACAAATAATTCTTACACTTTCCCGCCAATAAACATTGAAACACTGTTAATTTGTTCGTAAGAACTTCAGTCCGTTTTTAACCGTTTTTACGAATAAAATGATCGTATCTTAGAAAAACATTTATCCTGGTGTATAAGAGACTTTCAATAAAGGCGCTCAATTTTAGACAGTAAATAAAATAAGTTGTGTGAGAGATATCCACTCAATTTTTCTTTTATTTAAAAGTATATTTTATAGCAATAAGTGAGATATATAACGTTTTTCAAATGTAAATTGCGTCTTAGCTTCGTGGTGAACAAGCGATTCGAGGGCGTGGTTATCGCACGCGGCAGCGACGTATACTATTTACCGAGATCGTGCGATTTAATGCCTTTAGACTACTTCCTTTGGGCTATCTTAATTTGCAGATAAATGTAAATAAACTGCAAATTGACACCCTCAAATTCAACATAACAAACTCCATCCAGCAAATTCAGCCAGATTTATGCGACAAAGTCATTGAAAATTGGACATCCCGAATACGTGCCACCAAGCTATGCCACATCGTGCATTTGAAAAATGTTATATTACACACGCATTGCCATAAACTCTACTTTCAAATATTTAAAAAAATTAGAAGATATCTCATACATATCTTGTTTTATGTACATTTTAAAGTCGAGCGTCCTTATTCAAAAAAGACCCTATTCGAAAAACCGAGCGAAATAATATGGTTTTCACCAATCTGAAGGCTGGATGAATACACACATTATGTATTTCCACTCACACTGTGGGATAAAAAGGGACCGGAAACAGGAAGTGCGGTCTAAGGGATGAAGGCTGACAGCGATAAGGCAAGGGTTGAATGTGTACCATTTATTATTCAGGAAATATGGCAAAGAAATATATATTTATAATATTTTTTTCCATATGTATATTATAAGGGATTTAGAAAATATCGTTTTGCCGAAAAATATTTATGGTATTTATCAATATACTCGTAAATTGAACACTTTGTTTTAATTAGAGGGCTGAAAATTATTAATTTTTAAAGAAACGTTACCACGTAGCAAATAACCTAAGAGTATTTGAATTCCTACTCCTACCATCATAATATTACAAGAATGGAAGATACTCTCAGTATCGCCCTGGTGTAAGACCACCATTCAGAATTAAAACGTTGCTTGAAATGGCTTCAGCCGTCTTTGTTAAATAAATCTGAATATCCAGGTACTACTCCACCTCCCTCTTCCCCATCTCCCCACAAAGCGACAAAGTCATTGAAAATTGGACATCCCGAATACGTGCCACCAAGCTATGCCACATCGTGCATTTGAAAAATGTTATATTACACACGCATTGCCATAAACTCTACTTTCAAATATTTAAAAAAATTAGAAGATATCTCATACATATCTTGTTTTATGTACATTTTAAAGTCGAGCGTCCTTATTCAAAAAAGACCCTATTCGAAAAACCGAGCGAAATAATATGGTTTTCACCAATCTGAAGGCTGGATGAATACACACATTATGTATTTCCACTCACACTGTGGGATAAAAAGGGACCGGAAACAGGAAGTGCGGTCTAAGGGATGAAGGCTGACAGCGATAAGGCAAGGGTTGAATGTGTACCATTTATTATTCAGGAAATATGGCAAAGAAATATATATTTATAATATTTTTTTCCATATGTATATTATAAGGGATTTAGAAAATATCGTTTTGCCGAAAAATATTTATGGTATTTATCAATATACTCGTAAATTGAACACTTTGTTTTAATTAGAGGGCTGAAAATTATTAATTTTTAAAGAATCGTTACCACGTAGCAAATAACCTAAGAGTATTTGAATTCCTACTCCTACCATCATAATATTACAAGAATGGAAGATACTCTCAGTATCGCCCTGGTGTAAGACCACCATTCAGAATTAAAACGTTGCTTGAAATGGCTTCAGCCGTCTTTGTTAAATAAATCTGAATATCCAGGTACTACTCCACCTCCCTCTTCCCCATCTCCCCACACTCCCCACTACATTCGCCTCACAACATACCCCCATTGAGCATGCCATAGTCTTACGGGCTCCAGATGGAAGCATTAGAATTTTTTTTTAGTATCAAATCGAATCTGACCTTCTACTTTCTGTATTCAATATGAAACTATTACTAACTATTTTAAGCCTTGGGATTTGTATTTTTGTAAGTACAGCCGTAAGAATACTTTGCAAAAACATTTATGAATAAATGGCATTAATTGACATAATGCGTGGGGTAACTTAGTCACCCCTTATGGCAACCTATGGTAATGGAAGTGTGGGAGAAAAGGACAATTAAAAGATGAAGGTTGGGAAGAACCTAGGTAATGGAGATGCTGTGTGGAAGGTATTTTGAGGAAAGGAAGGAGATGAAGTTTTGGGGAAAAAAAGTTTAAGGGGTGGGTAGGAATCTGGGAGTCAGGGTCACCAGGAGTGACAAACATGAATCGATCCCTCTCACTGCGGTTCAAGGTGATGTTCCGAGAATCCGGCTGAAGAGATCAAATGGTCTCCCTCAACCAGTCTCTCCCAATCCGGCTTGCCACGCAGCTGGCGAGCCGATGCATATACCTCCAAGACCCGGAAAAACCTCACCCCCCCATGTGACCTATGGCAGAGGTGTTGGTTATCTAAAAAATGGTTCCCGAGGCGGCAGTACTTATACCCGAAAAACCAAATTTAAAATTTGCACTTTATACAGAATTATCGCTACAGAATTTCTTTGAATCACACTTAGGACGATTAAATTAATTGTACCTAATACAATCATATTACTTGCGTGTCAACTTTCCCTTATCCCTTTCTTCCCCTTACCCATCCCAACCCAGATACCTATTTCACAGTCTTATTGTTGTGTATAGGTTTATCATTTGTATTATTATATTTTAATTTCTGCTTAATTCTGTTTTTTTTTTCTAGTTTACTTTATTTTTTATATTTCCAAATACCTATCTGTGAACAATAATAATTGGTCTGTTTTTTTTGTCATCCTTTTATGAATGTCATACTAGTCTGTTTATGTTTCTTAAATAAATAAATATTGATATCTGAAGAAAAGCAGGAGGGGGGTAAAACTAATCAAAAATATTTATTTAGGTTATAAAATTACTTCATAATACTTATTAAAACAATTATTATAAGCAATAATTATTAGCCTGAAACACTCATCCACATTGATAAAATCTCCCGAGAAAAGATGCATGCCGCCGATGCGACTCGAACCCGTGTCTTTTTAATTTCCGTTCAAATGCTCTATCCACTGAGCTACGTCGGCTTATCTCTTACCCGCCAAATAATTCAATATATACTAGTGTTTCATTCAACAGTTACTGCTTATTACATTTTTTCACCTGCAAACAACCAACTTTATTTTACATGAGAAAGGCATTGTAAGTGCTAAATCTCCCACTAGGTGGCGTCGAGACATATTATGTCTACATTTTTTTGGTGAAATAATTTAACTTGTCAAATATTATATTTGAATTGTTAATGTTACTCATTGCAAGGGTACTTGACTTTAAATATATTAACCTAAAATTAAATTATAGTCCGTTAATTAATTATATAAATTAATTCAATACCTGAGCTCTTTGCGGTTCTAATCAAAATATTCTGTGACCAATGAGGGTCTGTGGGGAGTTGTGGGATGTACAATGTGTATGACCTTAATTGACCTTGAAACCGTTGAACGACCCTCCCTATGGGATGATGAATAGAGGCGAGACTTTAAGATTTCTGCCATAAATATAAATAACCAATGAATATTAAAATAAAATTAATATTGAAAACGTGATTATTTCTTAGCCTGTGACTTTATTAGATGAATATTAATATTTCGCAACGTTAAACCTTGTGTTCTATGAATATTTTATGCGTCAAAAATTACAAATCATTTTAATTAATTTGTTAGTCTGCTTGGTTACTCTTTCAGAAAGATAAACAGTTTGGAAGGCGCGTATGGGTACCACCTTTGATTGGATAACCACCACCCCTTCCATAGGTCACCCCACGTGGTTCTCTACGTTTGGTCACTTAGCAGGAGTCTTAGTCTAGGTCTTGATGGCGGATGCTTTTATACACCTACTATGGAGAGACTGGTTGTGGGAGACCTTTCGTCCTCTCCAGATGGGCTCTCTCAACCCATCGCCTTGCACCACAGTGGTAGGGATGGATATCTTCTCCAACATATTGACCCCAGATTTGTACCCTTCCCTCATATATGTTTTCTACTCTTCCCCCTCATAACTTATTCTCATTATTTTCCATAAAAAGACCTTCCATACAGCATCTCCTAAGTTGACATCCTGTGTCTTGGCCTCGAAATGTATGAGAGTGGACCGGTATTAAAAGTGCAGAGTGGCTATTCCGGGCAGAGCAAGATAAAGACATATTTACCAAAGTGATCGATTGGTTCGTCAACGGTGAGGGTTACCTTGCAAAAGGTTGTGTAATTTTGGTTTTTTGTGTTGTGTATTCCTAGGTTGTACTTAAAATTTCAAGTTTTCAAATTCAAATTCATATCACTGCTTTAGTTTTCGCTGAAACTTTGTTATGGGATAAATGTAAATGAGACTTGTTGAAAAGGTTGTTATTTGATGGTGTGTGCCAATGTCAGGCACTGTGGCCCGCAAATTAACTTTGACTTCCGTAATGGGAAGTCTTGGACGCCAAACCCTGACCAAAGTCAGAGTATGTCAATCTGCGGAGAGCACAAGTACTCCATCATCAGAGCATGGGTCATACATTGCTATGCCATCCCTGTAAAGGTTATTAGGTTTCTCTACAAATAAAACCAAGGTAGGTAAATAATATAGACACTGTATTGTGCTGTTAAAAAACATAATAATGATTATAACGGTAAGGACTCACCCCCGGGACCATAGTACTATTTACCCTATGCTAATTTAACTATAAAATGAGCACGGCGGAAGAACTGCTGGTGAAGAGAGGAGAGGCCCATCTCGCCTCCACGCGGTGACATCATCGCCTCGACATCCGTGGCATCCAGAAGATACGTCCTCTGTCTCGGTCGCCAAGTAGAAAGGGACCCTTGTATCCATCTGCATCCGGGAAGACCATGCAGGCTTCCAGCCGTTTTATAACGGAAGATTTATATGTGAGACTCGTATCATTTTAGCGGCACTTTGTTCGAGCACGGCGGCTCCCGTTTTAAATATAATCCCGACCGGAGATCACTCGCTGCGGATTAATTACTCGCGGCGTGTCGCCGTCTTACATAGAGCGATTCATTCGATTAATGCGGAATAGACTCTTCCACAAAACAAGCCGACCGGCACTATGTTTCGAGTTTCTTTCCGAAACTAAAAATCTCGCTTTACGCGCGGATGTTTACTAGGAAACTTTTAATTGATAACTTCGACATGATTCTACGCCCGTATGATAACAATCCAACCTCAGGATTCCATTATGCCATTTTAAAACTTAGAAATAATTGACCGTTGTTTTCGAAGCGAGTCGCACAATGTCGCTTCCAAAACCAGAGTCAGGAAACGGAAACGCCCCCAGGCTGCCCACGCTCGCGCCGAATAAAATCTACAAGTGCCGCCAACATGATAGACTAACAATAAATAACGATAGTACCTAACTACTCGATAAATAAAATATGAAATAAAATAATAAAATAAAATCGCTTCATAACAACTTTATTAAAAAAATTCTTATTATCGAAGAGCAGAATAAATATATGATTAGGGTATAACGTCATGTATCTTTTCTCGGAAGATTCTTTCAATATGGATGAGTGTTTCAGGCTAATAATTATTGCTTATAATAATTGTTACCCTTTGTGCTATGCATAAAAAATCTTGTCTTAAACATTAGTTTATCAATAAAAAATAAAAAAATAAAATATTTGACGAGTTAAATTATTTCACCAAAAAATGTAGGCATCATATGTCTCGACGCCATCTATTGGGAGAGTTAGCACTCACATGCCTTTCCCATTTAAAAATAAAGTTGGTTGTTTGCAAGTGAAAAATGTAATAAGCAGTAAGTGTTGAATGAAACACTAGGTATGTATTGAATCATTTGGCGGGTAGGAGGTAACCCGCCGTAGCTTAATGGTAGAGCACTTGACCGGCAATCAAAAGGGTGCGGGTTCGAGTCCCGTCAGCGATATGTATCTTTTCTCGGAAGATTCTTTCAATATGGATGAATGTTTCAGGCTAATAATTATTGCTTATAATAATAAGTACGTCTATTTTTTCTTCAATTTCAGTAATGTAGATTTATAAACAGAAACATTTTTTAATTAGGATTTAAAGTACGTCTTTTTTTACTTCAATTGTAGTAATGTAGTTTTAGTAAATAGACAAAACAGTGTTTTTCGTAGTTTTAGTTTAAAGTAAGTAAGAAATAAGTACAACACACAACATACCACAAAACTAGAACTACTTCTTGGCTACTGGGCTATATTAGCTGATAATGTCTAATTGTTTAACATGACTCAATCCATTTCAATCAGCGTTCTGATTCTGATCGATCGTCTTTCACCAGGGCAAGACTTAGAATATATTCCACGCTAACTAGTCATTATTCATTAGGAATAAGCTCGACACTATACAATGATAATGGATTAGTGACACGCCCACCTGCAACTATAGTGCCGTAAGTCAAAATGTGTCGCACACTGATATATAAAACTTAATATTTGTATAAACCTGGGGCGAGTAAATATCCCCGAAACATTATGGGTCTTGTACCCTTTAAATAATTCGCAAGCAAAAAATTTATTAAAAATAGGCATCTGCAATTGCTTAAATGTATAACTTTTCTTGCAAAGGCGTTTCTTCTAGATGGATGATGCACACATTAAAAAACACCTCACAATACCAAAATAATGCATTTCGTTAGAAAACCAAAACCAAGTTGACCCGACGAGAGCAAAATTCAGCGGTGTTTAAATTGTAGGTGACTTTTTCTTGTAGTGACAAGAAAAAGTAAAATAACTCGTTTATTTGAAAATTCAATTTATTATTTTTTTTCATATTTTTATAAGAAAACCTCTCTTTTTTAACTTTTAAAGGATATTCCCTATATGTAATATATCATTGAAGAAGAAGATAACAATAATTATCTAATTTTTTAAAATATGAAAATGAACAAGACACAGAAAAATAATAAAAGATAACGGTCGCAACTGGGACAGTTGTTGGATATGATTGTTGGACAGTTAGGACAGTTGGATATGATTATTGTCCCAGTTTCAACCGTTATCTTTTATTATTTTTCTGTGTCTTGTTCATTTTCATATTTTTTAAAATTAGATTATTATTGTTATCTTTTTCTTCAATGATATATTATTTTATTGTCTGTAGCGTATTTTATTGTGCACAATACATTTGATGTCATTTTTAATACACAGAGGCCAGAAAACCATTTAATTATTTTTTTAAAAATATTTCTATGAATACCGCACACGATTACCTGCTGCTCCTGTCTGGAGCCAGTGAGACTATGACATCCCCAATTGGGGTATGTTGTGAGGCTGAAGGTAGTTGGGAGGGGAAATAGATGGGGCAAAGAAAGCTTAGGAAATACCTGGCTATTCACATCTGATCACCAAACACGGCTATAGCCACTTCAAGCAATGTTTCTATTCTGAATAGTCACCAGGGCGATATTGAGAGTATATTCCAGTATACTATACATTATTTTGGAATAATTAATTGTGAAATAACAAACATAATCAACTAAATTCGGATCGTCGAGGGCCTTACCCCTTGACCGCGCCGGCTGTCAAACTACTTAGAGACCAAAAATAAAAAGTACATAATGCTTTACCAATATTATTTGTGTCTGTCTATATTAAGTAAGTTGAATTAATCGTACTTCTGTTGAAATTTTCCACAGATCCCGTAAATTCAATCCATTATTTATTTTTAATTTTGCAAAATAATTTCTTTTATAATTTTCAGTGGCCTTCCACAATCTACATAGCTGGTCCTTTAATTCAAATTTCCTGGCAGTAATCCATTTGGGTGTTCGTCTACCAGCGTGGCATTATTTTAATGAAATTTGCTTAAGGGATGACGGTGGGGGGCTAGTGGCAGAACGGTATATATTATGATTGATGCGGGGGTAGTTTTCGGCGTCTTACAAAAGGAGGCTAAATAAAGGTACACAGAAGCAGTGGTTTGGAGTCAAATCGTTACGTTTGCTTAGGGCTTGATGGGATTTTAATCGAATTGGAACACACAGAATATTCACACGTCTACGTTGGAAAATAGTTACAAATATTGCGAATTACTTATTAGCTTTTTACACACAGGTTCAGCGTTGATTAGCCTTCCTTAAACCCGGTGTGGGGCCACTTGTTCGACATTACGACAAATTAACTTTTTTTTTTCGAAGAAAACTTCATCGGAAAGGTTTTCACTTTGTGATGTCATTATTTATTTTAATTTTTTTTTTTAAGTTAAAAGAAATATACATATTTCGCTTTGTTAACTTAATACATCGATATAAATAATATTAATAATGATGGTTTACTACCTAACACCAAGTAACACATTTTTTTAAGTGAGAACATTTTGGTTTTGCTCATTAATTTTGAGAGCAAACAGTTTTTTTTTAAATGTACTCATTTTATTTTCGGTTGTTAGGCTATCAGGAAGGAGATTATATATGTTTATACCCTCATAGCCTATGTTTCTTTTGCCACACTCTGTATTTGTTGAATTTGTGTATAATTTATTACGTTGTCTTGTGTGGTGTTCATGTACTTGTGATGTTTTCATAAATGTAGTATTTGTGTGTATAAAGCCATTTTGAATTTTGTAGATTAATAAGCATATGTTGTATTCGTACAGTTTTCTGATTTTCAAGACAAGATAACTTTGTTTACATCACTTTTATTTATACACAATCTACATGTTTCGTGAACGATGTTCACCTCATCAGGAACAAATGTATACTAAACTTAAAAATTAAATATAGATTACATATGGGAGGAAAGGCTAGATGGAAGGGGAAGGGGTAAGGGTGGGGGAAGTTTATTACAATTAGGAATTTCAAAGTCATTAGCAGGGAAAGACCGGTTAAGTGGGAAAAGGTTCAAAAGAGGGTTTATAAAAATTTGCTGCGTATTTATTATGTCTGCTTTATTATTTACATTTTTTCTGATTTCTAATATCTCTAAATTATTTATCTGTGATGTCTTGTAACCCGTATGTAATATTTTAAGTCCATGGTTTTTGTCAAAATTATGATCATACTTTAATAAATGATATGCAAATTCAGGTTCGCTGTTGCATATTTACTTCTTGAATGTGTTTGTGAACAAATAAGGGGGCTGATGTTTTGTGTTAAGGTTCATTTGATAATACTTATTACACCGCTGTATTAAGAGGAAAGTTTGCGCTGACCGTTTCGGCCCGTTTCATACAAATCTTAATTTTGGATTTAAGGTCAAATTACTCAATCAAACTGAAAATTTATTTTTGTAATCATAGGCCTATATCAAATATCTAGTCCGGACAGCTACTTTATTTATTTTTGCTTTAAAAGCTGTTAAATATATTTTTATTTCATTATTTTAAAGGAAACTTAGATATTTTTTTTGCAAATATTAAAAAAAAATTTACTCTATTGATTTATATAAATATATCGAAATATAAAATTAAAAATATATAATTTTTTTAAGAAAGAACTTGATTGTTGTAAATTTAAATTACAAATTACTGTGTATTTAAATCGGAAAGAAAACTTGTCTTTTGTACACATATTAAAATTAATACCCAAAGAAACGCATTTTTAACGATCTTTTTATTTTCTATTTTATTTTTTCTTTCGTCTTACCGGGACAAACGCCACTACAATTAAGCCTCTGACACTAATCATTTAAACGTCATATTTGTCAATCTCATATTTGAAATTTCAGAATTAACAATATTATCTTCGACTTCGTTTTCCCTATTATCGGCAACTACATTTTTCATTAAAAAATTGTCGAAGATAAAATTGTTAATTCTGAAATTTGAAATATGAGATTGACAAAAATGACGTTTAAATAATTGATGGAAAACCCAGTTGCGACCGTTATCTTTCATTTTTCTGTGTCTTATTCTTTTTCATATTTTCGTTTAGATTATTAGTGTTATCTTCTTCTTCAATGATATAAAACATTGATGGGAATAACCTTCAAAAGTTATAAAAATAATGTTGTTCTAATAAAAAGTAAAATATGTAATATGAATTAAATAATTTATCATTACGTCATTTTAATTTTTTACACAATTTTACCTTTTCTGTTAATTTTTTTTTAACGTAATTGTAAAAAGAACCAGTTGACATACTGATATCAATCAGTTTAACGGACTTAATGTTTAAAAAAAAAATAAAATAAATAAATAATAAAAAATAAAAATAAAATCTTTGATCAAAATGTTAGCGTCTCTCAAACGAAAATCATAAAACGGAAAATGATTCAATTCCTGGATCCTCTTTTGTTTCAATTTTTCATTTGAGAATCTAATATATAAAATGTAATGTTTGTTTGTTTGTGTGTTCGTATGTTATGCCATACCGTTTATCCTACTGCTATGAAACTTTGGGAAAATGATGTGCGCATACTCGGGATGGTTATAGGATAGTGAGTTCTGGCGTTATGAAATTATTTCCTATACTATTCATACGATTGCAATTAAAATTTTCATCCGATTGCCATTAATTTTTTTTGATTTGTTGTTAACATGCCGGTGAATATTTCTATATCCTATATTATAGTGAGCTCTGGCATTATGAAATTGGCATTAAAAAATGAAATAAGTCACGCGAGTTGTTGTTGGAAAAATTGGTGAATTTTATGAAGTTAAGCGACAGGAAAGAAATGCTGTGGGGAGGGGTATGCGGGAGGGTCGGATGGGGAATAAAGGAGGGAGGACGGGGAGAGGGGTAGGCAGAGAAGATGAAAGTGGAATGCGTGAGGGGGATGGGGTTCGTGAGAAAGGGGAGAGCCGGAGAGGGGAGAGGGGATGCTTGGAAGGTGAAAAGGGAACGCGGGCGGGGAAGAGGAAGAGGAGGCGGAGGCCGAAGGGGGACAGGGACGAATGGGAAATGACACGAAGGGAGAAATATTTATTTATTTAAGTAGCATCGCAATGCATGTCGGGTATCAGCTAGTCGCTAATCGCTGCCCTAGTGCTTGTATGTTCAATAGACCATTTTGCAAATTTTACAAGGGGCGGTATTTTTTGTTTTTTACAGGCAAATTCTAAATAATTCTGACTTTTGTCATTTCGTTTTATACAT
The DNA here is from genome assembly GCA_951813805.1 of Limnephilus auricula. Classification (NCBI taxonomy): domain Eukaryota; kingdom Metazoa; phylum Arthropoda; class Insecta; order Trichoptera; family Limnephilidae; genus Limnephilus; species Limnephilus auricula. Next base: position 4,329,795 of record OX638409.1, on the reverse strand, counting down.
GTCTTTTGAATACGGTATAAAACGAAATGACTAAAGTCGAGAATTATTTAGAATTTGCCTGTAAAAATGAAAAAAAAACGTCCCCTGTAAAATTTGCAAAATGGTATTTTGAACATACAAGCACCAAGGCAGAGTAATATAATATTCAATGATTAAAAATAACGATTTTAACTTTTACTCATTTCCAAAGTTATTCCAAAAATTATACAAAATAATTTTAATAATTTAGTAATATTACGGCTTAATCTGCCCAAGGCGTGAAACGAACATTACGAAATAACCTTCATTAAATCAAAAACAAACTTCATAAGAGGCGAAAATAAATTATTTTTTCATGTTTATTAATTAGCACTGTGGAAAATAAAATTTCTCCTTCAGTCCTTGGCAGTACCAATTAGACACGCTCCTTTGAACAGAATCTACATGTTGGTACATGGAATTTTTTTTACTCATTTAAATTGTCTTAGTAATGTGTTTTCTCAGGAAGTCACTTGAAATACGAGTGAGTTATGCATCGCTGGTAATTATTTTAGAAAATTTCCTGTTTTTTTACTGCTTTTTATCGTTATTTACTTGACTTCGGGGGACAGTTTTATTTCATTGTTCTTGCTAGAGTAGGGTGGTAAAAACGCCTCTTTTTCATTATTTCGTGTATAGACTAACTAACTTCACACTAATTAAATGTTTTTATTTTATATGTAATCTTAATATTTAAAAATCATTTTTTTGTTTGTGCCTTATGCGCTCCTAAATCATTCATCCGATTGGTGATTGGTGATGAAACTTTGGTGATTTGACGTGCGTATGCCTGGGATGGTTTCTATATATATAGTGAGAAATTATTTCATATACTATTCATCCGATTGCGACCAAACTTGGGTGAGGTGTTGTGTTCACTATCGTGAGGGTTTCTAAATACACTGGTGAGCTCTGTCGTTATGAAATTTAAATTAAAATTTTTGCAATATGTGGTTCGTGAGTTGTTTGAAAAAATGTTTGTATTTCGTGTAGTTTACCGGAAAGGAGGGAAAGTTGCAGGGGGATTTGAATCCGGGAGGGGGAAGGACTGGAATGGGGAAGCATGGGAAAGGACACGCAGGGATTTTTCTTTCTTTATGTGGAATTCCAACGCATGCCGGGAACTCGCTAGTTATTTATGAAAATACAATAAACTATTTGTTTATGTGATGAAAATAGCATGATAAATCTCGACAAATTTTCGACAAATGTAATTCCTATTATCGTAGTCATTTATCATGTTCATAATAATTTATTTAAGACAAATCACTAAAGTAAAATAATATATTTAATAATCAGAAAAAAAGTAATCTTCTTTTTAATAATTTCCATTCCATATTGCATTCAATATTCCATTCCATATTCCATTCCATATTCCATTCCATATTCCATTCCATATTCCATTCCATATTCCATTCCATATTCCATTCCATTCCATATTCCATTCCATATTCCATTCCATATTCCATTCCATATTCCATTCCATATTCCATTCCATATTCCATTCCATATTCCATTCCATATTCCATTCCATATTCCATTCCATATTCCATTCCATATTCCATTCCATATTCCATTCCATATTCCATTCCATATTCCATTCCATATTCCATTCCATATTCCATTCCATATTCCATTCCATATTCCATTCCATATTCCATTCCATATTCCATTCCATATTCCATTCCATATTCCATTCCATATTCCATTCCATATTCCATTCCATATTCCATTCCATATTCCATTCCATATTCCATTCCATATTCCATTCCATATTCCATTCCATATTCCATTCCATATTCCATTCCATATTCCATTCCATATTCCATTCCATATTCCATTCCATATTCCATTCCATATTCCATTCCATATTCCATTCCATATTCCATTCCATATTCCATTCCATATTCCATTCCATATTCCATTCCATATTCCATTCCATATTCCATTCCATATTCCATTCCATATTCCATTCCATATTCCATTCCATATTCCATTCCATATTCCATTCCATATTCCATTCCATATTCCATTCCATATTCCATTCCATATTCCATTCCATATTCCATTCCATTCCATATTCCATTCCATTCCATATTCCATTCCATTCCATATTCCATTCCATTCCATATTCCATTCCATTCCATATTCCATTCCATTCCATATTCCATTCCATTCCATATTCCATTCCATTCCATATTCCATTCCATTCCATATTCCATTCCATTCCATATTCCATTCCATTCCATATTCCATTCCATATTCCATTCCATTCCATATTCCATTCCATATTCCATTCCTTCATCATTTCTTCAGCTGATTTAGGTTTCTGTGCCCCCCCCCCCTCCTAAAACAAAAACGGCGCTTTACAGGTCATCCAATTATTATTATTAAATACTTATCTTTGAGTTCTTCGAGACGTTTATGAAACAAATAAATTATTTAGTTTTCAATAAAGCATTCCGTTATTAAGTTTAATTTTGAGTACTAACTAAATCCTTAAATTAATAGGCAGTAAATTTCACGCAATTTTACATGAACGAAGTGACATTATAATCGTTTCTACCGCTGTTTCACTTAGAAAGTGGTCTCCAAGCGAGCCATTTCAATAAAAGGAAATTTTACTTAGAAAGGAAGTTAGCAAATTATTTGTACCGATCCACCAAAAAAAAACTTTCGGGATTGTGAGAATTCTCTCGAGAAATTCTAAGGAGAAAGTTTGGAAGAATTCTGAAGAAATTAATAAGTTTAGCCTGCAGAATAACACGCATCAATCAATCCCATCAAAGATTATAAAATAGCTTCGAAAAGTTTCGCGTATAAAAGCCATAAAAGCGAATTAAGCGAGCTTTTAAGTTTGATTAAGATCCTGGTTTTGGGATAAATCAGCAAGATTAAGGCTGTGCGGGCTAATTTTGGGAATTAATGGACTTTCGGTTTCAATTGGTCAAGTTTTCCCTCGTATTGCACCACATTATTAATAATTATTTTCAACTTTCCTCTTGATTTAGAGCTTTGGTGATAATTTTTCAATTTCAGTTTTTAAAAGCCGAATTAAAAATGGAATTGCGCAAACTTTTCTTCGCTTCTTTTTATCGGTGAATATTTTCTTCTCTATACGAGTATATAAAAATATCGCATCACGATGTTTGTTCGAGATAAACTGAAGAACTGCTGGACCGATTTTTATGATCTTTAATTTGTTGGATTTGTCTCCGTCTCGAATAGCAGAATATGATTGACGTTATGAAATTTGCATAATAAATATGAAATAGGTCAAACGCGAGATGTTTGAATAATGGGTGAATTTTATGGAGTTTAGCGGCAGGGAAAAAAGGGGAGAAGGGGGAAGGTAAAAATGAAATGCGTGAGGGGAATGATACGTGGAAGGGGAAGAGGAGGCGGACGGGGAAGGAAACGCAGGAGAGGAAAAGAAAGCGGAAGGGGAAGAGGAGGCGGAAGGGGAACTGGGACAGCAACAGCAACGAGTGGCCGGTTCATCTAGTATTAAAAAAATTAGATTAAACTATCGACCTATTGTTAAGTTTTGGAGACAAGCCATGATAAAGAAGAGAAGAAGCAATATCTTCAATAGAACTATAAATTCTTTTAATGACAAATTAAAACACTTTGTTTTTACAGGACATAATATGTACTAAAACTAAATAATCAAGTATAAAGTTGTGCGTGGGTAGAAATGAAAGTAGTGGGGGGAGGGAGGTGGTGAGGGGAGAGGGGGGGGGAGAGGTGGAAAGGGGAGGTGCTTAGAACATCAAAGACAAAAAATTACAATGGAAATATGTTTAAAATAGGGTTATTCACAAAATTGATTTGATTATTAATAATATTTAAATTTCTATTGACATTTTTCCTAATTTCTAAAATTTCTAAAAGATCTAATTGAAAACCACTAACGTCACCACCTCCCTCCCCCCACTACTTTCATTTCTACCCACGCATAGCTTTATACTTGATTATTTAGTTTTAGTTAGTCGATGTGTTAAAATAAAGATTATCGTGGTAAAAACAAAGTGTTTTAATTTGTCATTAATAAAATGGTGCCACAAAGTGAAATTGCAAAATTTGAAGAAATAAATTCTTTTATTGTTATTCAGAGGAGCAAATAAATATTCAAAGTAAGAAATCCAAAAGGCAAAATTAAGGGTATGAAATCAATTTGTAACTACTTAGTAATGTATTTTCTATATTATTAATTTCGCAGCAGCTGTATTTCAAACGGAAATAATGATAATAGCATTACTGGAAATTGATAATTATATCAAAAATAATTTTATATAAAATTACAATTTAGGAGGTGGTTATGGGTACTGCAGCGAATGTATTTCTTTTATTTAAAATTCTTATGGTTAATTTTGACAACTTGTGTCGGATTCAATGATTTTTCAAGGGTCTGCGTTTTATTCCATTTTGAAAAAGCTATTTTTACCAACTAACTAGATTTACTTACATAATATGTATAGTTTTTTATATATATTTTTTATTCTTACTTATAATGTTTTTTTTTAATAAATAAAAAAATTACTTATTTTTCATGGGTAAAAAATATTAGTTTAAATATTATTATTGCATAAATTCGAATTCCCCTTCTTATCGTTTTGAAGTGATAGCTAAGAATCATTTTTAAGGGTAAAAGAATGGCACACAATAAAAAAAAAACACTTTATTTATTTTTATGTTTAACTTAATGCGTTAAACTTTAAAATTGTAATATTTTATTTAATGAAGACATTATTACCGAAAGTCAACCGAGAGTCCCAGATGTGACCGTATCTTTTTCTGATTTTTCTGTTTCAGATTTTCGATTAAATCCCGCTAATATTGTCTTCATTAATTGAAAAAAAAAATTATAATCAATGTTTAAACGAATACATCTTTTAAAGACCAGGATTTTTTTTAATATAGGTATGGGGTGGGGGATATTTAAAAATATATAAAAAAAATTTAGGAGCAGAGTATTCACTGGAGCGACAGAGCAATTTAAATATTTTTTCTCGGATTGCTAAAGGAATTTTTTTTGCCCACATTAAAAAAATCATACCTTTGAATTTGAATATGGAGACATACAAACTGATTATAGTTCTATATAGCCAATGAATCCACAGATAACTTGTATATTATCACATATTCCTAGGATTTATAAAAAAAAATATTAAATCGTTAACTTAAAAACATTTTAACGAATCTAGAGAATATTTATTTTGTTATATTTTAAATGTATAAAATATTATTTAGTCGCTTTGGAAAAAAATTGCCACATTTTGACAACAAAGCAATCCGTTGTCGTGGAAATAGTGCCATATTGTGGCAAAAAGCGCTCGAGTGGGTAGTGCCGCACAATATACAATATACGGTAATTTAATAAAACATATAAAAAAGGAGAATGGACGCAAATAATGGCGGTGGTGTTACTAGAAATTCTTCTAGACATAACATAAATTTTTAATAGTAATTTGTATTTTTTGTAGTTATTAATACTCGATTAATTCACTTGTTTTATGATAATATTAATTTTTGTTGTTGTTTAATTTTTAATAATATACTCTATAAATACAATTTTAATTTTTTTTTGGTAAAATACCTCACTCTTTTTTCTCTCAGAAACTCACTCCCTTAGAGAAATCTTAAAACCAAAATGATTACACTTTTAGCACTTTAAGCATCATGTTTTCCGTGGGATAAGTCTGTTGGGGCGACCCCCAGCGACCCGTTTTTGCTAAATGGCTCTTGACGTTCTGTCGAGGGCGGGTTGAGAAGCTAAGCCTGTTTTCCATTAGAATTTGCCACTAAGTCACTGGGGACAAATTTCACATTGCGATAATCCCACGCAAATTAGAATTTGAAAGGGTTAGGTTAAATTTAGCAACAGATCTTTTTTATCTAATTTTATTAAAATCATTTTTTAATAAATTTGAAGGAATAGCCTTTAATTTAAAATGTAATCATTGAACACGAAACAAAAGAAAATCAAAAGGTAACGGTCGCAACTAGGAATCCAACCCACTATCTCTGTTTTATCGGGATAACGTCTCTCTAACGTCTAATTCGGTTATGGATTCATACGTCGTCTCTCCTGGACAAATTTATTCCCGGTTTCCTACCCACCCCTCATACCTGTTTCCTTCCCAGAACTTCCTCTATTTCCTTTCCCTAAGATTCCTTCCACACAGCATCCCCAAAGTTAAAATAGTCCCCGAGGAAACATGTTTTCCTCAAGGCCTCCTATGTAAAGCTAATGTAAATAAAGCCTTTTTGTGTTACCTCCCTACTACAACATGGGCCTTGTTAAGACAAACTATAAAAGGATTTTCTTTCTACTCTTTGAGAAGACCCAATGCTTAAACATTTATTAACACTCAACTAAATGCTAACACATTTTTTTGTGTAATTCGCCGTTTCAATAGAAAAGCTATTATAAAAAGCTCTCCTATTCCACTACCGCAAGCTTTTTTCCATAGATATCTCACCATCCCCCTACCCTTCACCACAAACAACTTGACCCGATACCCCCTCGAGTGGCAATCCGCTAACCCGTTTTATTATTTCGGTGTTGCCGACCGCGAAAATAAAGGCTATTTTTTTAAAGTGGCAACCGCATTATTCCACGACGGATGCTGGGATGTTTTTGCGGTTATGATATAGGGTTTGGTTGTGACTGGAATTTTATCTACTTGTAAAACAAAATGCTTTAGTGAGGTCAGTTGAATTTATTGTTATTTTTATATGATATTGTATAAAAATCAAGTGGAACTGCGTAATTTTAAAGATTTTGCGCAATTTCGGCGAAAATCGCCTTATTTTTTGTGGAAATTATTTTTAGTCAAAATGGTGATATTTTGCAATAAAATTGATGTTTTTGTAATATATATTTTGATATACTGTACATAGCTCAAAATTGTCAATTGTGTAATATTACGTCTTAATTATTTTAAAATACCAGAAAAACGCATAAAATTCGAATTTTATCAATAAAATTGAGAATTCCGCGATTCTCTCGTAAAAACGGCAAATTTCAGATTTTTAAACACACTTACCCTAGGTTTTGTGTTCGTGGTATTGCAATCATCGTTATATATTTTTTTATTATTTTAAACATACTAATTTCGGTGTTCGGTGGATAGGCAAGTAACATAATATAATATAGTGTAATGCGTAGCATTTTTTGAGTGTGATTATCTTTTAATAAAAAAAAGGAACAAATACATAATATATATCATGTTATTAATAGTAATATTTTTAGGTATATATCTTCTTTTGAACGGCAGCGATAGTTCCAAGACAGTCGATCCATCGACGGTTGGCCCCTGGCATAATTCTATACAATATGCAGTCGGTAGGAAAAATGCGGTGTAACTACGTATACAAAATATAACTCATTTAAGTAAGAGGATGAATTGCCACATAACAAAAAAAATAATTATTTTCATTAAAATGCACCAAAGAAAAGGCTACTTTTCTGTATCCTGTGTATACCAGCTATCAACCCTTTACAGAAAATCGTTTGATATACTAGTACACACCAACTTATTATTAGAGGTATTTTTAAGCCATATTCATATATTTTTAGCAACTATTATTTTAACTGTTGGGGGTTAAAGTGTCGGGTCACTATTTGGTTTTCAGAAACACACAATTTGTATATTTCTAGTAGTAATACAAGAAGACCTACCTAGTTCAAATGATTTTTTTTTATTCTGTTTTTTTTTTAGCTAGGAAAATGTCTAAGGTTTCTAGTGGTTATTAAATTAATGGAACTACCACCACTCATAAGAGATTTTTGATTTATAATTTATTAACCGTTAACTTATATACAAAAAAATTTGTTCTTCTAAATACAGAATCGCAAAATTCATCAGCTAACTGCATTTACAATGTGAAATTCCGGACGCCTTTTATAATAGTATTATGTTCATCTTATCCTGACGAAGAATACTTTGGTTTCGAAACATGTAGATAATTTTAATTATATAAGACATAAGTGGCATATACGAAGTGATTTGTTTTTATTTATTGATGCCATAAAGTGAATTTGCGAAGATTGAAGAAATACGAATACATATCTATTTTATTAATTGCTTAACTTGCGTACGAAAACTTGAAACAAAAACAATATTTGCCAATAATATTATAATAGTATACATATTTGTTCATCTTATCCTGACAAAGATTCTTGGTTTCGAAACATGTAGATAATGTTGATTATATAAGACATAAGTGGGGTATACGAAGTGATTTGTTTTTATTTATTGATGAAATTTTATTTACCTATCATACGAAAACTTGAAAAAAAAAACAATATTTCCCCATAATATTATAATTGTATATATATATTTATTCATTTTATCCTGACGAAGAAAACTTTGATTTTGAAACGGGTAGGTAATATTGATTATTTAAGTGGTGTATACGAAATGGTTTTTAATGTAATTAAAAATGATGCCATGAAAAGAATTCGTGAAGATTGAAGAAATGAGTAAACATATTAACTAATTCCTTAACGCGCCTTCGAAAACTTGAAAACAAACAATATTTCCCCATAACACATGCATAAATGATGTTACAAAATATTCATCCGGAAACCACTCATCTACTCTAGTTACCTAGACTCTTCCCCTTCCTCCTCTCCCTACAGGTAACCGCAGAGAATAATTCACAAAGAATAGCTAACGAGAGCTAACTCGGCTTGGCGAAAACTTCTCATTATGTTGTTACAGAGAAAAGTGAGTACATAAGCACAGTATAATCTAAAAACTCAGAGTGTAATCAGTCTGTGGCTTCAGTGGTAGAGACGTAGGCTTTCGCTGGACAGGGGCGAACTGACAGTCAAATTAAACATAATTTGTTTAGGCTCGAATAGAGGTTTTTATATAAATATTTTTTTCCTAATTATTTCTCGCTTTTACGCTTCAAGGGCGTTTACACCGATAACATCTAATTATTTGATTCGTAGATAATTTATTTACCTGGCAATAAGTTTAGCTCCCTACCCCGCTTCCTTGCTTCCTTTTCCCGTCCCCAGAGGTCCTAGCACGCTTGCTCTATAACGATCGGTAGGATAACTATCGGTAACTTCTCATCGTTCCCTACGACAACTGCAGATTGCAAGCGAATTGGTGACAGTTCACAATGACTAAGTGTCCTTAATATATTCGATATCAACTGTCGTTTGTACGTTTGAGATCTGCAGTTGTCCTAGGGAACGATGAGAAGTTACCGACAATCGGTCGGTAACTTCATATCGAGCGACCGTGCTAACACACCAGGCGCTCAGTAAAAAAGTGTCGCCGTGACTCGTGGTAATAACGTTATCGCATTATTAGTACGTCAAATAAAAGAAATCGAAACTAAACACGCATTGCAAATATTGGAAACAAAGTTAGCGTTACAAGTGACATCCCAGCAAATGTACTATGTTCCTCGTACTATCCGTTTCCCATGTAAGTACCTTTTCATTATATAAAACTGTTTGCCAAGTAACAAAAGATCAACTTATATTTGAATTAATCTATTATATAAAGTCCACAGCCTAAAAAAATGGTATTTATTCTAGGCCATCATTTAAAATTATACAGAAATAAAATGTGAATTTAAATATTAATTTTATTTAAATTGGCAAATTTCAAAATTATAATTATTTCAGCTAATAAATTAAACACAACATTTATTGATTCTGAGGCGGTACGTAGTTTGCCGGGTCAGCTAGTATATTATAAAATTTTTTTTTTGGAAAAATATTTTTTTTTTATTATATCAAAATTAATAAGTAATATTTTTTAATGAATTTATTTGATTATCACCCTTGTATTCTTGATTGAGTGAATGCCCTGGAATCCTAGAGATAAAAATTAATTCACTTCCCGACATCCGATCGAGCTGAAACTCAGAAAATAAAATCGTTGTAACTTTTGGTGGCAATCAAATGTGAAACACGCCCTCTGAGACCTAATGTTCTTTCAAAAATTAATGTCGCAATAACTTCTAAACTACAAAAAAAGCACCAAAGTATGTTCGTTTAAATTCAGGTCTGAAAGGGTTTTAATATCAATTTTGTACATTTTTTAACAGGCATATTATTCAAATGAAAAAATTTAAAGGGAATTACGCGAAATTTTTATTCTTTAATGACGTTAATCTGGTGGAATACTTGATAAAGTTTAGGCGGAATCCCCGGTGACGGGTCCATCCCTGTGCGGTGTGATTCGTTGGGGAAATCCCCGGTTTCCCTCAACGTATTTCCTGTTGGATTATTCAGCCATGGTGAATGCCATTTCCTGCATTGCCAAAGCTTGGAAGTTATTTCTGGACGTAGCAAGTACCAGGTAGAATTTACGTTACTTATTAAATGGTGAACCAGCATGTTAAATGGATCATTCATTATTTTGTTTAATAAGCAATTCTCTAATGTAAACAGAACGGAAACCAAGCTCTTTAATGGGTGAATTTATAAATAAATTCAAATATAAATATTATTAAATAAGAAAACTTAAAAAGATTGTACAACGCAATTGTTCAATCCGTATTGCAATATGGTATTATTGCTTGGGGAGGAACTTATAATAATATTTCAAATCCAATCAAAATTGTTCAATGATTGATAATAAAAGTAATATTGAAAAAACATCAAAATTTTCTACTGAAATTCTATTTTCAATATTCAATGTACCTACAATAGACAAAGTATATAAAACATATTCAATACTATAAATTTACAAAGAAGTACAATTAAATAATTTACAATTCCATCCATCAGCAAGATATCAGAATACTATCAAAATCCCTAAATTTAGTACAAAGCACACACAAAATACTTATCTCTATCTAGGTAAAACAAACTACCATTATATCTGAAAGTTATCGAAAATGTGCAGGAATTTCAGCAAAAATTAAAAAAATACCTAAAACTACAATAAAAGTCCATATCTTACTATTATTATTATTTCTTTCAAATCCGTTATTGATAAATCTTGCATTTTCTTAATTATCCCTTGTTTTTGCCATATTTTATTATTATCTTTCACACGTGATATTATATAATTGAACAAAAATTCCCTCACCAAACGCCTCGAAGAGCCTCGTCTCTTTATTGTGAGGAAAAGCTATTCTTATCTACTATTTTAACACTGTATAATGTAAAAATTGTGTATTTATTGTAAAAAAAAACCTTTAGATATTAAAAAAAAAAAAAATTAAAAAAATATATATAATATCTACTTCTTCCTTGCACTCTCCCAATTCATTGCTTAGGTAGGATGTTGGGGTCGGCTCTTCTCGTTCTCAGGTTGTAGCTTCTTCAGTTCTTTTCTTTCATCCAGGTAGTTCCAGGAGTTATTTGGTCTTTCTCTGGATAACTATCGATGAAGCTCCATAGACATTGCCTGCTTTACTTATATATTGTACATTAAAAGATAAAAAACACAAAAACGCTTTATATTGTCTTTGTATATCTTATGTCAAAAATATTTTTGTTTTTTTACTGTTTTTTCAACTTGAGTGTAACACTTTGTTTGTAGGTATGTATGTATGTATATATTACTACGCTAATGCGTTTATAATTATTTATTTTATTTATTGTTGTAATGTTATTTTCTGCGGCTCTAATCTCTTGCTGACAAGCTACTTGCAGTAGCTTATCGTGTATAAATTCCCATTTTATGCCATTTTTAAACTACAATAATTTAAAACAATAAATAAAAACCATTAAATTAGGTTGTCAATAAATTACATTACTTGTAAAGTATTCCCAAAACATAACTAAAGTAAGCTATCAACCCCAAATAATTAAGCTCACTGTGAATAACCAAAATAATTGGAAATTTGACAGTCAAAGACGACTTAGTATGAAAACCAATATAATTGAATAAAATCATTATAGACCACCCCTCTCACCCTCTCCCTTATGTATTATGTATACAAACCATAGGTTACGAATAATTTGTATCTACCAGTGTGAAGATGTATTTTAACAAGCTTAAGACGGTTACGGTCAATATATTAAAGTGGAAATAAGTTTTATATCTGTTTTATTATATTAATAAAATAAAACATTTGGACCAAAGATCGTGAATTCTAATGTTTTTTTTTTTTTTGTATTTTTGTTCAACTTTGTAAGTCAAAGCATTCCTAATATCTTCCATATAAAACGCCCTTGAGAGGATTGTACCTCAATCGGGACATGATACCCAATAAAAATTCATCACATGACTTCAACTGTTACCAAAAATCCCACAATAAAACGATCAACAAAACAATTAGGAATAACATAATAATGATTCTTTGATCGATAACTGTCTCGGAGCAATATTTTTACTAATAGATCTATCTAATAGTTGTCCCAGTACTGGGTGCGCTAGTTTAATAGATATTTGATGACTGTAACGTCTGGTCGGGCCATTATTAACATGGTTAGATTATTGATTGTCGATATTACAGTCGCGTGATCGGATTAAGTAATTGGACCATTTAATTGATTATAAAATTTAACGGTTCCGGCTGTGATTTCAAGTAAGGTATAATAGAGAGTGATACGTGACTGCTTTGGCCATGCGGGAGGTCTGGGTCAATTAATAATTTAGGGCTAATGATTATAAAATTTTTATTAGAACAACTCTCTTTTATAAGTTTTGAAGTTTATTCCCGTCAATGTAATATATCTTTGAAGAAGAAGATAACACTCAGGGGTTTTCTCACCATCTTCCCAATAGCTTATCTACCCTAATAACGAATATTTTTAAAAATAAAAATAAAATACTCGCAGTGGTTAGAAAACTCGGCTAACTTATCCAATATATAGCCACTATTCATAGCTTCGAGTACCGAATTATAAACTCCAACTTAATAAATAAATAAACCGTAAATCGTAAATCGAAAATATTCGTTATTAGGGTAGATAAGCTATTGGGAGGATGGTGAGAAACCCCCTAATAATCTTAGCGAAAATATGAAATAGAACAACATAAAAATAAAAGATAGCGGTGGAAACTGGGACACGAATCCAGAACACAAACGCCATTCCAATTAGGCCACTGTCACCAAAAATTCATATTTCATATTTGTCAATCTCAAATTTCAGAACTAAAAATATTTTTTTCGACTAATTATTTTTTTACATATTATCAGCAGCTACCTTTTCATTGAAAACAAGTGTTCAATGAACGTATTTGTAATCTAGATAGTGTCTCGGATAAATATATATATGGAAAAAAGTAGTCGAAGATAATATACATATTTTTTTTGTATATAAGAAAAACTCTCTTTTTTAACTTTTGAAGGTTATTCCCATCAATGTAATATATCATTGAGGAAGAAGATAACAATAATAATCAATTTTTTTTAAATATGAAAATGAATAAGACACAGAGAAATAACAAAAGATAATGGTCGCAACTGGGACACGAACCCAAAACCTTACGTCCCAGTTGCGACCGTTTTCTTTTATTATTTTTCTGTCTTGTTCATTTTCATATTTAAAAAAATTAGATTATTGTTGTTATCTTCTTCTTCAATGAAGGTAATATTGTCAATTCTGAAAGTGGTGGCAGTAACGTAACTGGAATGGCATTTGTCCCGGTAAGGCGAGAGGTTCTGGGTTCGAGTCCCGGTTGCGACCGTTATCTTTTATTTTTTCTGTGTCTTGTGGTTTTCATATTTTCGTTTACATTATTAGTGTTATCTTTTTTTTCAATGATTAAATAGATATTCCCTTTGAACTATTATTTATTAGAAATCACAACCACATAAGTGTCGCCAAATAGTGTCACCTATACTACTGCCCGCCTTTTTTTATCTACACATCTATACCAAACACATAGCTTTTATTACAGCAATAACTCATAGCTTTAGACAGATAGGATGTGGGATTGTGGGATGGAATAAATTTAGATCCGTAACAGGAATCTTGTGGGACACGAAAATGCCTATAAAACTAAAAGGAAAGGTATACCAGACTATTGTTAGACCCGCCATAATGTATGGCTTCAAATGCTGGACCATGTACAACTCCTACACCAGGCAACTTGAATCAGCAGAAGTGCGAATGCTTAGATGGTCGGCAGGAGTGTCACTAAAAGATAAAATTAAAAGTTCACGCATTCATGGTAGCCTGGGTGTCACGGACATAAACAATAAGCTAGAGGAACGACAGTTGAGATGGTATGGTCACATAAAACGGAGACCACCAGACCACACAGTGAAGCAGGCAATGTCTATGGAGCTTCATCGACAGTCATCCAGAGGAAGATCAAAGAACTCCTGGATGCCTCAATGCTCCAAAATCCTAAGTAGAAACGGCCTGGAAGAGAGCGATACCCAGAACCGAAGAAGCTACAACCTGAGAACGAGGAGAGCCGACCCCATCAGCCTACCTAGGCAATGAGTTGGGACAGTGCAAGGAAGAAGAAGAAGAGCATAGCTTTAGACAGTCCGTGCTGTTTTGTCGTAGCTCGGTGACAGTCGGTACGCTTGCACGCCGTATCTCCCTTAATATCTACGTTTCTCAACTCATTTAATATTTTACACTTTTTCGCACCGAGAACAAAATATCAGAAGGCTTGTGGCGAAACAACCTTAACGGAATTTAATCGGGAATAACACCGTTTCTCGGAATCGCACAACACTTCAGGATTCTAACGCAGTCTTTATTAACCACCATGTCCCTTTTCGCGCAATTCTTCTTTTATTTGGAACACTTGACATTTACGACCAGAGCGCTCCATAAAACAGGGTGGTTTTTTACGTAATCTTAAACAGGGTGGTTTTTTATTCACTCCAACGAGAAATAATTTATGGGGCGGAAGAAATTCTTCTTCTCGCGAACGAGCCATCTTTTTCGTACTATTATTTTATCGATATTTAAAAACACGTGTTTACATTTTAAAAGAATCGTAAAATACAGTTCCCAAAACACTTTTTTTTCATAAATTGTCAGTCATTCAGTCAACGCGCCGGCCGCGTAACACAACCTAGCCACGCTCTTATCTGCACACGGAGAAAAATGTTATTCGAAAAAACGATCATTTTAATCGTAAAAACGGTTAAAAACGGGACTGTAGTTCTTACGAACAAATTAACAGTGTTTCAATGTTTATGTAAGAACATGTAAGAATACGAAATTACGTATACCAACAAATTATTCTTACATTTTCCCGCCAATAAACATTGAAACACTGTTAATTTGTTCGTAAGAACTTCAATCCCGTTTTTAACCATTTTTACTATTAAAATGATCGTTTTTTCGAATAATATTTTTCTTACGAACAAATTAACAGTGTTTCAATGTTTATGTAAGAACATGTAAGAATAATTTATTTTTTTATTTTTTTTTTTTTTATTTATTTATTTTTTTTTTTACAAATACAGTCATTATACATTGTATATATATATTTTTAATACATTTTTTAAATATCGTGATTCATCTTTTTTTTTTGAGCAATGCTCGTGTAAAAAAGGTGGAGCAGCGAAAAACAATTCAACATATATTTTTAAAATGTGTAGTAAGGATAATGAAAATTATAATATTTAATTTTTTTATATATGTATATCATACATTATACGTGAAACAGAATTGAGTAAAGAAAAGATATAAAAGAAGAAGAAGAGAGAAAATAAAAAAGAGTATAAAAGTAAAAGTAAAGTAAAAAGTAAATTTGTAGGTATACGTAATTTCGCACGTACACCAACAAATTATTCTTACATTTTCCCGCCAATAAACATTGAAAGACTGTTAATTTGTTCGTAAGAACTTCAGTCCCGTTTTTAACCATTTTTACGATTAAAATGATCGTTTTTTCGAATAACATTTTTCTCCGTGCAGTTCCGCGAACCTCAGAATAATCTTACTGCGTTTGTAAATACTGTACATCTGTAAATATGTAAATAAACAACACGCAATCATCATATAAAAGAAGAATCATCGAATCATCGAGTGTTAATTTTCCGAACAGCACACGCCGAGGTATCACGACACACCGATACCTGCTTATCAAATGGAGGCCCAAAATCTGCCTCCAAAAATATAACTACGTGACCGGACAACTCAACAACATGCAAATTCATCACCTCCTTTTAAAAGTCAATAAAAGTGGTGAAATAACATAAGTTACGTTAGGTTAGGTTATTGTAATATATCGGAATATTGTTACAAGAGTCCCAACTGCTCCCGTCTGGAGCCAGTGAGACCATACAATCCTCAATTGGGGTATGTTGTAAGGCTGAAAGTAAGTGGGGAAGGGGAGGAGATGGGGAAGAGGAAGGTGAGGAAGTATCTGGCTATTCACATTTGGTCACTAAACACGGCTTAAGCCATTATTAAGCAACGTTTCGATTCTGAATGGTGGTCTTACACCAGGGAGATACTGAGAGTATGTTCCACTCTGGAACGTAACATAGTATATATTATTTTTATGAATTAATTGTGAAGTAATACAAATTAATTAAATAAAATTTATTTGCGCACGCCGGGTTCGAACCCGCGACCTTCCGATTGGGTGTCAAGAGTCTTACCACTCGACCACGGACGGCCTTATTATTACGACGGATTATCGATGTCTATTGTCTTTGCTACGCTTGGGTCACATATTGTTGGTATCTACAAGTCCCGAAGTCCATTATCAGAGCTCTCGTCAGATAGAATAGAATCTAGCTAGCGAGTCCGAAGGACGTATGTCCTCTTAAACCTTATTTGTATTTGTACGCACAGCAATAAACATCACTGTGATATTCAAAGAAACTACGTATTTTCAATTCAACTAAATAGTAATGAGAAAAGGTCCAGAACTTTCACACAAAAGACGATACCGGTTCTGTTTAGGCTGACAGAACAACAGATATCATAGTCATGATCAATTATTCTATTATTTTTTTATTTTTTCAAAGGAGTGTTGAAATGCCACTTGTTGAGCTGTCGTGGAACCTTTACCTAGTATGAACTGACAATATTTCAGATTGCAAATAGTTTGGAATTTTTGCGACATGTGACAAGTATTTTTTTTAATACATATAGTAATTCTTTTTCTGAAAAGAAAGACAAAGATTAATTTTTTTTAATTTGTTTATTAGATGCCAAAAAGGTCATTTACATAAAAATGATACATAAAACCGTAAGTTTTTTTTTAATTTCTATTTGACGACAATATAAAGTAAAGTAAAAATACAAAGTGAAGTTGTTTTTTTCTCAATCCTCCTCACTAGGTATTCCTGTTCCGAGGTGGACTGTAGGTTGGTGTATGAGCGTTGATTATGATTTTCTCATCTTTTAGTTTGTTGTTATCTACAAAAAAAAAAAAAAAAAGTATTTATGTTTGTTGTCTGCTGGTTGCGTTGGGATTACTTCATAATTTTAATGCGTTTCTCATCTTCATGTTTAGTTAGCCATAAGTTGATGAGTATATTCGTAACACCGACATCTATTGACTTTAACGCAAGTCTAGGACGAATATTTATTTTAAATAGTAAATATTCAAATTTTAATACTTTTTTAGATATATACTAATTTTTCGCAATGTTTTATTTACTTTGGAAAGAAGGTGGTATATAAATATATAGGTGGTACATAATGATAAATATTTATTGTACTGGTGTGTGTTACATATAATATTGTTTTTGTTTGTATGATCTTTGTAAGTGTTCGACACGTATTATGTATATGTACAAAATCCCTTCAAGCTTTTAATAAATAAATAACTTGATCAATCATAATTCTTTTTAAATTTATCTATTTGAATTTCGATTTTATTTTCTTGAATGAATGAATGCAAATTAACCCACTACCCGACATCCGATCAAGCTGAAACTCGACAGATAGACTCTTTGTCGAAGATAGTGCATTCTATCAACATACACACATTTTTCTGAAATCGGCCGTTCCAAAAGATGGACCAACTAGGTCGAAAATTAAAAATAGATTCTTACGGGATGAATTTTTTATATATTAAATCAATGCATCCGATCTTATGCTCACATTTTCCAATGAAAATTTACCCAGTTCGTTAATTTGAAGCATGAAAAACTTTGGTCGCCATCAACATTTTCAGCTTTTCGACGTAAAATTTTAATTCGAATTTTCTGAATATAACGACCAAAGTTTTAATTTAATCTACGTGTTTTCAATTATTTGATTCAATTTTAGGGGGTTGCAATATTTTGTGATTGCTTTCATGAATCTTACTAATATTATAAATGCGAAAGTTTGTATGGATGTATGTATGTTTGTTACTCTTTCACGCAAAATTTGCTTAATGGACTTTAATAAAACTTTACAATATTATAGCTCATACACCAGAATAACATATTGGCTATAATGTATAAAGCTAGCTATTAATTTTCAATATATTGAACATAATAATTATTGTATTAGAAAATGTCAAATTTTGAGAATGACATTTTGCAAAAAAAATGATTGTTAAAATATTTAAATTAGTGAATTTATTTGAAGTACTCGCCTAATACTTTGAATCGAATTAAGAATTACAGATATTTTAAATAAATAGGTTAAGAATTTTGGTATAAACGTAGTTGGGACTAAGTAAAAGAAAATAGATTACTCGAAGTACTAATCCTACGCAGACGAAGTCGCGGGCAGAAGCTTGTATAAAATAATTCGAATCTGTCAAACTATCAGGAACGTGTTCTATAAGATAATGTTTTATTATACACAAGCTCGTATCATTAGTAAAAATAATTAATACTTGAAGCACATTATATAAGAGGCTTTTGTGGCGTTCTTATATTTTTCGTATCAGAGCTCAAAGTTTTTTTTTCTTCTTTTGTGCAGGGAGAAAAGGCCTCAAGGTATTTGATTTAAAAATAATAAACAAAGGGATAGAGAAAGGAAGAAAAGCATCATGCGTGCTGAAAATAACATTTTTCGTAGTTGCTCGTTAAAAATAATGCAAACATTAAAATTTTAACCATGATAAAACCCACAAAATAATAGCATTAGGAAATTATAGAGGGTTGCCAGTAGGTAGGAGACAAATGTCTTGTCTTCGAAATGTACGAGAGGGGACCGGTATTAGAAGTGTGGAGGAGGCGTATTCACCAGAGTGATCGCTAACGTCGGGAGACCTGATAGGGACCCAGAGAAGATAAAAGCAGGAATATTATTAAATAAAAGATGTCTTTCATTTTTTTTTGTTAATACCGCACAAGAGTCCCAACTGCTAGGTAGTATATAGCGGCGAGTTATTCGCTTGTTAGATTCTGCGTAAACGAAGGGCGTAAAACATCCCCAATTTGGGTATTTTGTGAGGCTGAAGCCATTTCAAGCAACATTCCAATTCTGAACGTTGGTCTTACAACAGGGCGATACTAAAAGTATCTTCCACTAAGAAATGTACCGCTAATAGACCATATATTATTTTAAATTATTAAATTGTGAAATAACACAAATCGATCAAAATAAGATTTATTTATCAATGATTTAAATTTAACTAAAATTAAAATTCTGAAAACTGTCTTTACTAGATTATGTTTTGATTTATTTTGCTGTATGATTATATGATATGAAATTTGTGTTGTATTATACAATATTTCGTTTGAAAATTGAACAAATCTGCCAACGACCAAAGGTATAACCCTTAATATTAAAAATAAACTTTGTTTTCCAACATTTTAAAACTGCGTTTACCAGAAAAAATAACAATATTTCAAAATCAATTTACCCTTTTTTGTAAAAAACAGTCAATACGTCAACAAGAAAAGAGTCAACAAGACACAGAAAAATAATAAAAGATAACGGTCGCAACTGGGACTTGAACCCAGAACCTTACGTCTTACCGGGACATACACCTCTACCAATTGGGCTACTGCGATCTATTATGAGACTGTCGTAATTGTCAACTTCATATTTCAAATTTCAGAATTATTAACAATATTATGAAGAGAGTTTTTCTTATAAAAACATGAATATTCATTTAGACTTTTATAAAAAAGTGAATAGGTGTGAAAAGTGTATTTATCCGAGACACTATCTAGGTAACAAATACATTCTTTGAATACTTATTTCCAATAATAAAGGTAGCTGCCAATAATATGGAAAATAAAAAAAAAACATTATTCGAAGATAATACTGTTAATTCTGAAATTTGAAATATCAAGTTGACAATTACGACAGTCTCATAATAGATCGCAGTAGCCCAATTGGTAGAGGTGTATGTCCTGGTAAGACGTAAGGTTCTGGGTTCGAGTCCCAGTTGCGACCGTTATCTTTTTTTATTTTTCTGTGTCTTGTTCATTTTCATATTTTAAAAATTAGAAATAGGACTAATTTCTGGTATTGTCTGGTAAAATAATAATAATACCCTCTTAATAAAATTAATAATATGTTATAATTTCTTCACGTACATACTGTGTGTTTTCTACAGTGTTTGCATTCATTAAAGTAGGATTAAATTAAACGAATATATTAACTGTCTACTGTTAGTTATTTGCTGATGGCCTGTGCCAAATCCAGCGCCAATAATAAGTGTCATAAAAATTAATGTACTTTGCAAATTTTGATCACTTGCGTCACTGCGTACCTTAGATTTTTTACAGAGAGATTACTTATAACGAGATAAGCACTTGGTTTTCCACAAATAATACTCATTCGTAAGCTAAACTTGCCAAGGATAAAGCCGCCCACTTCGTTATACTTGCATTTATTATAATATTATCCTGCTACTCACTGCGACTACTAGCAGATAATCACTGTGACTTACAGAATAGCCTGGAAAGATGGAGATAGATCCTGGTGTGCTAGCACGGTCGCTCGATATGAAGTTACCGACCGATTGTCGGTAACTTCTCATCGTTCCCTAGGACAACTGCAGATCTCAAACGTACAAACGACAGTTGATATCGAATATATTAAGGACACTTAGTCATTGTGAACTGTCACCAATTCGCTTGCAATCTGCAGTTGTCGTAGGGAACGATGAGAAGTTACCGATAGTTATCATACCGATCGTTATAGAGCAAGCGTGCTAGGGCCTCTGGAGGATAATGGCCTGAAAACTAGCAGGAAAAAGACTGGATATTTGTACTTGCCATTTGAAGACACAGTTGCCAAACTGTGACTCATTTAAGTATCTGGGCTAACTCGTGCACAGAGACGGAGGATGTGCAGCGGATGTCAACCATAGAATAGGTGTGGGATGGAGTAAATTTAGATCCGTAACAGGAATCTTGTGCGACGCGAAAATGCTAATAAAACTTAAAGGAAAGATATACCAGACTATTGTTAGACCCGCGATAATGTATAGCTCAGAATGCTGGAATATGTAAAACTTCTACCCTAAGCAACTCGAAACATCAGAAATGCGAATGCATAGATGGTCGGCAGGAGTATCGCTAAAAGATAAGATTAAAAGTTCTTGCATTCGTGGTAGCCTGGGTGTCACGGACAGTTGAGATGGTATGGGTACATAAGACAGAGACCACCAGACCACACAGTGAAGCAGGCAATGTCTATGGAGCTTCATCGATAGTCATCTAGAGGAAGACCTAAGAACTCCTGGATGACTCAATGCTCCAAAGTTCTACATAGAAACGATCTGGATGAAAGCGATACCAAAACCGAAGAAGCTACAACCTTAGAACGAGAAGAATCGACCCCAACAGCCTACTTAGGCAATGAGTTGGGACAGTGCAAGGAAGAAGAAGAAGACATGTGTTTGAAGAACGATTAAGCACTAGAGCCTTAATACAGTCATTTGTAAATTAACATCCTATTTTATCAAACCTCTTATGGACAAAGAAGTTTTAAATACAATGCGTCAGCCATAAACAATGGCTGCAGCTATTCAATTCTCTGCCTACTGACATTTAATTAGAAACAGGCAAACCGAATTTTATTTCGGAATGTAACTACTACGACAGGTAAGTAAGTGCTCGAAAAGATAAATAAGGAATATCTCTTATAAGGAATACATTTCGACCTTTATTTACTCATTAATGTATTTATTCATACATTCATTCATTCATTCATTCATTCATCCATTCATTCTTCATTCATTCATACTTCATTCATCATTCATCCAATATTCATTCTTTCAATGAAAGCATTCATTGATCCATTTAATTGTTAATTTATTTAAATGCCATATTTAAGTTTTCCTTTAAAGGGCAATTTATGGACACAACCATTAAAAAATAATTGTAAATACTTTCCTTTGTGGGCCATTTACCTGCTGTCTACCTTTAAATAACTTGTTCATTCCACTTCAGTTCTTCTATTTTGTATTAACTTTTCATGAAACATTAATTTTATACCTCCTGGATCAATTGTTTGTCTTCCATAAGTCCCTTCCTCAGGCTCGTTACCCAAACCATTTAAAATAACAACAAGCTTACAATAAATACACGATGATAAGAAAAACACAATTTTGTTACGGCTCTTCTTTCCTAATGTAATATTTGCTTGAAAATACCTGGTGGTTTCCAAAGAATAAGATATACAAATTGTATTCCAACGTCTGAGAGAAATTTTAGCGATACTGGGAAATTTTATTTGCCGACGAGGAATACGAAATGAAATGTAAAAAATTATACAAGGTAATAAATAGGATGCATGCCTTAAATAATACATTTTAATTTTTTATTAAGATAGACAGAAAATTAAGAGATAGAAATATTTTTATTTTTTTTAGCTTTAGTTAACTAACTAACTAACTAACTAACCATCACGCCGTTTCTCCGCAGGGGTAGGCAGAGAGGACGGACCGCCAAACAACTCGGTCTTGGCACACACTCCTTGCCTCATTCACTTTCATACATCTTCTCATACATACTCTTCTATTATTCTGACTCTTGACATGGCCCGACTCAAATATCTGATTTACTTGGTCGTGCCACATCTTCCTTGTACGTCCTCGGCTTCTTCTACCGTTCACATTCGCGTCATAAATTCTCTTTACACTCCTTTCTTCATTCATTCGCTCAACATGCCCAAACCATCTAAGCGTCCCTTTCTTAATCTTACTTACTACGCTCACATCAGCCTTGCATTCTTTAGTTTATTGTTACATTTTTCTTTTGCCATACCTGATGCTATAGATTAGTATGAACACAATACCCACAGGCGGAAACCTTTAAATAATAACGTTTTATTATTTTTAAATATTTATATTGAGGGATCAGTAGGATTTATCGGTCAAATTAGGAATTCCACCGAGCCGAACCCTCTAATATAAAAAAAGGGGAGTCGGTTAATTATTTTATTTAACATGTTGTTCTTATATTGTTTTGTATATATTATACCTTTGATTATATAAATGTCATCAAAGTTTTATACTTATATAATACACTTGCATAGCATGGATTTACTAGATGATCATTTTTATGGAAAAGTGTGTGAAAGGGTTTAGTTTTTCCTGTGGGGAAAACTAAACCCGGACCTAAAAGTCTGGTGCGTAAAATAAAATATGTTCGGACGAAATATTTCCTATCATTTGTACCGTCGAGGATACGCGAAATCATACATAATATTTTAAAAAAAACACTTCCATATTATAACATTCACACGGGATGATGGTCCGAATATGATTAACAAACATAAATGAAATAATATTATTACTGTTGTATTGATTTTTAAATCACCCTGTATTTGTTGTCAGCCTTCAACAACACAGCTTTTTAAAACATGAATAAACATGAAAAAGCAGGGCAACTTTCGAATTTATTAACATAATGATCGAATGAAACGTCCCTAGGCATTAATTACCTCATTTTGTTTCGAATTACCAAACGGTTCACCTTTGTAGGTAAAAGCACCGTTCGCAGAATAAACAACGAAATGTATCCTCCTTAATCTTTCTTTTAGAGAAGTAAGGCGATGTTTATAAATTCAGTGAATTTTATTTTGTTTCTATACCGATTTTCTATTCTTGGTTATGTGAAGTATTTCTTTATTTTTTCTGCTCGTCTATTCTAAGAAGATTTTGCCAACAACCAACTTGCAAGACTTGTGTTCAGAACAATTTTCTTTTCACCTCATATTGAAATATTTCTTGAAATCGCTTAGGTTCCCTGAAATCGCTTGATATGCTTGGTGTAAAAGTGACTAGCTCAGCACCCCTAGCATGGTCGATCGATATGGAGTTACCGACTGATTGTCGGTAACTTCTCATCGTTTCCTAGGACAACTGCAGATCGCAAACGAATAGGTGACAGTTCACAATGACAGTTCACAATGACTGAGAAGTTACCGACAATCGGTCTATAACTTCATATCGATCGACCATGCTAGGCACCCCAAGTACGGGGGCTCCATCGAAGCCAGAGTTAAGATAACCTCTCAATAACTGGGCGTACTGTACAGAGCCCGCAGATAATTTAATAGGATACAACTGTAACTTATACAAATCGTAATTGCGTCCCAAGATTGAATTTGTCAGCCACCTCTGGTCTGGAGTCCCACAATACTCGGGCGGTCTGTTTGATAGATTCTACCATCTTAACAAACGGATTGCAATCTTTAGAGCGGGTGAAAATGCTTCGAAATGAAATTTCCTTGTTCTATCGGTATTTTAACTAGCGTCCTTGATTCTTTCGGCACTGGTGCATAGTCAGGAAACGCGTTAAACGCATGCCCAACGTAATGTACACGATTGACATTTGTAACATGTGAACTAGTTCGACAGAGATTTGCCAGCATCTGTATTTCCTCCCTTCCTGGTCTCTTCAAGACCCATGTTCACTCCTTCTTCTCCTCAAAAAGACCCTCCACACAGCGTCTTCATAGATGACATGGGCGTGTAGTATCCAGAGAGAATGTACGGCCGTAACTACAAAAGTCGACATACTTTACTTATCTGCAGTCGCTCTGAGTAAAAAATCCGCTATGAAAATATTTTGCGACTAATAATTGCACATACAATTATGTTGTATCTTGTTATTTGGTGGCATACTTAACAATGCAATAAAAACCAAACATCGTTCCCGCATAACAGATGCCCACTTAATTTCGAGTTTGCGAATCGCAGTTACTTCATACATACACGCACTCCCCAATATGATAAGCTTTTGGAGAATATGCAGTGTCAAACATCCACCCTAAAACGTAAAGCTAATGAGAAAAAATTATATGTTATATTGCATTAATAAATTCTTACAAATTTATCACAAAATTGTTTTATTTTTTCACTTATAAAATCTACCTTGCAGTCGACTGCAAGAAATAATTTTTAACGCAAGTAGACCGAACAGGTCAAAAGTTTGGCCACCCCTGCCCTAGATCCTAGATGTACCCAGTAAAGATATGGTACTCTTTTGACGTGTTATGAAAAAGGTAATTAAAAATGCTAAAAGCTATTTGCAAGCTTTCTTGTTAATGCTTCACCAAACTTCACGTCGCATCAATCATGTGTTTTTTTTGTTTACCCGTGATGTTCGTACGTTAAAAAAATATTTACTAAACACGGTTTATCCTTCAACCACGTTGTGTTTACAAAAAAGCTATGTAGACTGTTCTTGTTAAGTGCTAAATAAATAATTATTTTATTTTTCTTGTAATTCGATACCCTAAACAGACCCTTTTTAAATAAAAGGGAGTGATTTGTCACCCGCTCCGAAATCAATCATTTTTATCGTCCCATTGACTAAAATTGAACCCAGGAGCGTATAAGGAAGGCTAAATATACAGCGTAGAGGGTTTCACCAAGGTTTTACCCGTCCTTTAATTTTACTCCTGAGACACATAACAATATTTCCAATCCTAAAAGTTGCACCCACGGACGAGGGGGTTCAAATTGTCACATTTTAATTTTTTTTTTTTTATTATTTCTGTAAAAATGTGAATAATACACCTTTGAATGCACACCTTGTTAAATGAAAGCTGGAAAATCGCCCGGTTATGATAGCCTGAGCATTGAACATGTTAGAAATGCCGGTGAAAAAATATACACGATTCTAGCAACCTTTTCACACAGATACTAGTGTGGAGCACGGATGTATGAAAAAAAATTTTTTTTAAGATGCAGATATCTAAGAGGGGGGATTTGTGCCTTATATTAAAGTAAAAATACGTGGGATTTTTCATTTCATTTGATAAGAGAAAATTAGGGTAAAAAAGTTTAATGTTTATAAGGCGATACATTGTGATTAATTAGTGGTAAGTAGGTGTTAAATGATAAACAATATATAATTAAGATATTTATTCAGGCATCGCTGTAAAAAAAATGAAATTCGAAACAAACTTATACATTTATTATTTAGGTTTAAAATCCTTTTTAGTTTCAAATTTAGGCATTTTGTTTCGCGATTCCAGCTTGACATTTATTGCACCTAATCGCGACTTTCTTGTGCACTGAGAAATGGAAGCCTCTGCTGTATTCTTTACAGCTCTTTCAACAGCTTGAGTATGGCAGAGAAGCCTTATAAACAATAGTTCGCTTTCACCACCAGATTCCACCATATTATGAATTTCATGGTCCGATAAGTTTTTAAAAATCGATGGTTCGGTTAAGTTTTCCTTATATTGTTTTTTTATTAAATCAATATATGTTGAAGCATTAAAATCTATCAATATTTAGTATCAGCTCTTTAACATGTTTTTTATCATCTGTTATCATCGCAAGAAGAATCCCTTCAGGATGCGCAAAGTAGCCGTTTCTTTGGATAACAGGATCTATAATTTTTTTTAGAGTTTCTGGCAGGTATCTGTAGACCTTAATAATATTGAACAGATGACGCGTACCATCTTTGCATGGTGGTTGAGAACCAAGACGGTGCGTAAACTTTGACCACAAAAGTAGTTTTAGTAGTTTTAAAATTTTCAGATGGTTCTTCAGTTGATGCATACAAACGTAGTATTCGGTTGGCACGCGTGATCCAACGGGCATGTGATAGATAGCAATTGTATACAATTGTGCCGATCGATGACCTCAACATCAGACCCAATGTCGAACAAAACAGATGATGATGTTGCTGCTGCTGCTCTATCAGACACTCCATACCTATCACATATCTTCGATAATGTAGGAAAATTAAGTGTCGATTTTTTTTTATTTTCTTTTCAATAACGCCTTTGAACATGGAGCATTCTGATTTTTCTGACTCTAATGATGTCGCTGAAGAAATACTAACATTTAAATCAGCTAACGTTGAAGTGTTTAAGGATGTATTTCGGCGATTCTCTAGTTCATAATTCATTTTTAGAGTTAGGAACCTTTTTATCCTTAGGACATAAATATTAAGCGAATGCTTTGCGTTTGCATGCTGAAATATCAAAAAGTATCTTACTGCTTTGCTGAAAACTATTTAACTTGTCCGGGAAGAGCCTCTTGATAGACTTGAGTAGATCTTTGCACTTTAAATTATATACTTTCAACGTTTGAACGATCATTGTTCGCGTCACTGTAGGAATAGATGCAGTTTGCCATACATTTTCATTTCTCAACATTACTATATCTGCTATCTCGCCAAAAATTGGTTCTTTTGCAGTTTCTGATTGCAATTTCAGTTGATGTCTCGTCCACTCATAGTATTTCTCTACATCTTCGTAAGTAGGTAGAACGTTCTTTTTCATCTCACAAACATCACCAAATAGAGGACATTTGAATACACTCGGAGTTATTTGCATAGTTGCCACGAAAGAATATCGAACGTATTTTTAACGAAAAACGAGCATGCGACTGATCCCAGCCATGAACAAGAGCACGATGCGACAAGTGCAAGCAAGCTAAGTATCACCTCCCGCGTTTCCTCTCTTTCCTTATTTAAATTATAAAACACAAATTCGAAGTTCTTTTTATTTTGTGTCGAATCTATTTTATACCAAGTAAACTTTCTTGATAAAAATTACTATGTTTATTCAAAAATATCGTACATAAACATGACTTCCAATTAGAGTGTAAAACCGACTATTTTCATAAATTCAATGCCGTTGCGGAGGCAGTTACCCTAAACAAAATTGAATAATATTTTACATAGCTTAAATTAAACCTAAAAGGCACCAAATTTTGACTATTACATTACCATCAGGTGAAAAAAAAAATTTCACTCCACCCTTACAGATACTTCAACTTACGCATATGCGAAGGAACTTCTCAAGGACAACTATAACACCATTAGTAAAATCTAGATAAGAAGACATATCCATTATCCAGTGCTTCCAACTATAGGCCGATATCCCTTGCCACAATAATATCCAGAATATTTGAGACTGTTTTACAAATTTGTATTATATGGAACTTGTGGGATTGCACCACCCTCCCCAAGATCGGGAATAATCAAGAAGAAATTAAAAATTAAAAAAAAAAACAGGTAGATGCAGTCCTTTAAAAATTACTGTAATTACTTTTTTATATCATTTAGAACTGGAATATTAAAGTCATGTGGTCATCAAATCATAAAAATATGCCAAAAAACAGATTTTTTTCTTTCTTACAAATATTTGATTTACAGCTGGACCTTTAATTAATCGACAATATTCGCAAAGTGTTTGAGAAATTTTCAAATGTTACAACGTAAAATAAGCAATATTTCAGAACCAAATACAGTTTTAAGACCAAAATAACAAACGTAGGAGCTTGAATATTTTTAAAAAAAAATTACCGAATCAAGAGATAATTGGCTTTTTATCCAAAAGCAATCGGTGAGATTTAAAATGGCGCACATATCAGCCAAAAATCGCTCCAGTGGATAAGATATTTTAAAAGTAATTTTTCTATTGTTATTGACTAGTTCTCCTCTGAACTCCCCCCTAATATTCAGCAACATACACCGATAGGTCGATTAATCATACGGTCATAATAAATCACACGTGAATAACCCACACGGGTTGACGCTAAGCACTTACTCGCCCATCCCCTTTCCCTTCTCTGTCCCTTATGGGGACAATTCCAAGGCTCTCGTGTAAAAGGATACATGTCAGCAAAAGTGAATTGTTCAGGAAACAAAAAAACAAAGTTTTAAATTTCTCTGTGAAAAACTTTCCCATGTTTTCGACTAAAAATGTAATAGAATCTTGGAAAATTTTCAGTTTGTTGGATAATTATTTTTTTTTAAATCTTACTTACGAAACTAAGATATCTCATATTTTGATGTAAATAAAACATCGATTATCAATATGATGCTGCTGTATCTAAGTTAAACTTAAATTTGACCAGAGATTCATCTGACAAGCTATTTTCTTTAACTATATATTCTTTAACTATATATATAGAATGCCGGACACACGCGTCCCAAAAAGAATTATGGCTGGACACCCAGGTGGAAAGAGAAAAGTGGGAAGACCCAGACTCAGGTGGGAAGACGAAGTAAGAGGGGATGCAGCACAGCTTCTCCAGATAACTAACTGGAAGTCAGCTGCTGAGGACAGGAGGAGTTGGAGGCGAATGTTGCGGGAGGCCAAAGCTCGATATGGGCTGTAGCGCCATCGAAGAAGAAGAAGATATATTTAGCCTTTGATTGAAATGTATAAACCAATCGTCAGTCAAAAACTAATGCCTCCTATTTTTTCTATTTAAATAATGTTAATTAAGTTATTTTTTTTTAATTTGGCGCTACTCTTCCAACCTTCTTCTACAATCTACTGGAGTAGTAACCTTCTGCAACCACAGGTGGCGGCATTGCAGTCTTCGTATTAGATAGCGTTCTGTGATTGAATTCTTGAATGCAAATGGTTCACTATGTTTATATGGCTTAGCAAAGGTGCCCGGGTTCATGGAGTGAGGTATGTCCGGATCTTGACGGAAGATGGTTTGCCCACCAATTGCGAGGCAGGACGGATCGGGGGAGACCAGTTGAGGGAGACCTTTTGATATCTTCAGTAGGGTTCAGTAGGGGAGGGATGGATTCATTGTTGCCCTAAGAGGAATAAAATTATTCTCCTCTGGGCCTCGTAATTGTAAAAAACTCGTTTTTTTATCGTTATTATATGCATATATACTTATCTATTTTTTTCACTAAGGGAGTATTTTCCAATCCTTTTGATAGCCTATCTTATATAGGATAACTAATATTTTACTATTTTTATTTTTAACCTATAGAGGTAACAGAATAATAAGATTTAAATTGAGTTTCGCTAATATTGACTTCATTAATTAAAATATTATAATTTGAGGTTTTACCTATGAAGTTAAAAATAAAAAAAAATATTCATCCTAGACTTGCAGAAAAGTCAGTAGACGTCGCGTATTAAATAAAAGGATAATTTATCCTAACACTATCTAGACGGCATTTAGTTCAAGTTGAATCTTGCCATCTACATAAAGGTAGCAGCCAATAAAATATGCGTTAAGAAAATGAAGATAATATTGGTAGTTCTCAGTCGAAATATGATACATTTAAAAATGACCGAATCGGATAGGGACACATTAGCTCAGTGGTTAGAGCATCTGCCCGGAAAGCCGGAGGTTCGAGTCACAGATGTGACCTGATCTTTTTCTGATTTTTCTTTTTCAGATTTAGATTGAGTTTCGCTAATATTGTCCTTATTAGTTAGAATATTTTACTATTTACTATTCGGTATTCGAACCTATGAGTAGTGTCTAATGCGAGTATTTGTATTTATTTATTTATAGAATACATGTTATACATTAGGACATTTTAATACATATGATACATTAAATCACCACACTAGGCGACTGCCTGTTTTATGGTGACCAATAGAATTTAGTTATTATGTGAGGTCTAGTCTTAACATATGAATTAAGTATTTATATATGTTAAAAGTATGAACGATTTTAGTACAAAATGTATAATGGAAATTGAAAATATAAAAATAGAAAACAGTAAAACTGAAGAAAATAGAATAAAAAAGATTAAAGAAGAATAAGAAAGAATAAATAAGAATAAGACATGCTATTATGCAGGAAAAGATCATTTACGAGTACATAACTCTTTTTTCTAGTAGTGTAAGTGTACATGCATGCATGAGCGCGTAAAAACGCGCATACACACATACATCCGAGTATATATTGTTTTATGTATTAATAAGTTATCCCATGGATTAAATACAAAGGGGATGGTTAAATACCCCGTAAAACAAACATAAATAAACAAAATATTCGATTTTGTTGACACAATCCATCACAATTACGTACAATTTCACTTTTTCCAAAACTAACTAATTGACAATCACGCCAAACAACTCGATCTTGTCACACACTTCTTGCCTAATTCACGTTCATACTTATGCAAACTCTTCTCTTTTTCTCACTCTTCACATAGCCCGACTCGAGAATTTGATTTACTTGACTGTGCCATGTCTTTCACGTTCGTCCCTTACTTCTTCTACCATTCATATTTGCGTGATACATTCTTCCTACACTCCTTTCATTTGCTCTACATGCCCAAACCATCTGAGCGTCCCTTTCGTAATTTTACACATTACACCTTGCATTATTTGCTGACTTCACAATTGTATAAATTCCACCAACATACTAATTAATGTTCTTTGCTAAACATACTTAGAGCGACGGAAACACAAACAAACAATTTTCCCTTAAATTTACAATGTTGTGTTTTACTGCCTTTGATGCGCAAGAAACATATTATACTAGATTCACAGTCTAATTGTATGTTACCCAAATATGACCACTTTGAATTCCCACATAAACTTCCCTGGAGAAGTTGATGTCCTAGAGTCTAGATCCTCGAGACCAGTGGTGTAACACTGTTCGAGTAGTTGTTTAGTGCCTACCGGACCGAACTTCTAGTTTGCACAACTGTTTAGAGAAATATTTGCACCCTTAATTGACATCATACACGGTATCCAGGAATAGTTTAATAACTTAGAGGAGTGACTCTACAAGATACTACAAGGAGAAATAGCTTTTTATGAAGCTTTAAAATTATATTTCAAGGTTCCAAAGTTTTCTTGTAAAATTTTTTTTTTATGCCTATTCCAAATTGCAAATCTGCTCAGAAAATCCATACTGCAATACTATTCAAAACATTGGCTCAGTAATCAAAACATTGGCTCAGTAAGGATTAATTAATTTTACTCGACATCCGGATTGTTCAAATTGGATAAAAAAATTCTTTCCATCTTTATTATCTAAATTTGTTTCTATTATTTTCGTTCTCTCTCCTCCTTTCTTCTTTCTTTCCTCTTCATCTATTTCAAGTCTATATTTATTCATTGTCTTCCTTGGTTCCGTTCTTTCTGTGTTATTTTCTTTATTTATTAACTTTTTTTCCATTCTTTCCCCCGGCTCCTTTCTTCTTTCTACCATTATTTCTTCCTTCTTGATCTTTTTCAAAGTGTATTCCTTGGTTCTTTTCTTTCTGTATTATTTTTTAAGTTTAATAACGTATTTTTTCCGTTCCCCCCTTTCTTATTTTTTCTTCCTTCTTCATCTATTTCATAGTGTCTTCCTTGGTTCCTTTCTTTCTGTATTAGTTTATTTATTTTTATGGGTGATGTTGCACGATGAGATTTTCACGGCCAAAAGTATTATCGTGATTTTTTTTTTCGGTTATTACGCCGTTTTGCACTACTTCATTTTTTAGCCAATGTTTCAGACAGCTTTACAATTTCGCTAACACATTATAATGCTATCCGAAACATTGGTAGCGCAACACAGCGCAATACCCCAAAAACAAATGATATAAACTAATATATTTAATTTGTAAGCGAATTTCGAATTTCAAAACAATAATTTTGTCTATTTTATATAATGAATACATCAATGAAATAGATATTTGAAAGATAATGCTTTAATAGATAATCCATCAATTAAACAAAATATTTACGCAAAAGAGAAAACATTATCATTTACACCATTGCCTTAATCATAAAATAACTGTTTTTAGTGACTTCGAAATTTACACGTCCATTTCGGTGTTAGAAGGAAAATTAAATCCAGACGATCAGGCGATAAGATAAGTCATTTGGCACCGAGTCAAAATGCCACGTACAAAACAGTGCATATAAAAGTTTGTGCATTACTAAACGAGCGCTTTTTAACAACATCGTTGATTTTGCTAGTGTAAGCGACATGCAAGGTTTTTGCAGAGGAAGAACAATGCTGCCAGTTGCAGTTCTCGGGAAATTTATGTTTAGTTCACGATGAATTATTTATTAGTTTTGTCAGGAATTGTGTGGTTTTACTCGTGGAGTTCAGTTGTTGGTTGTACTTTTAGATCATTTAGTTAAATTTATGCTGGTTTTAAAGTTCACTTTATTCCTGAAATGTCAATTGTTTTAACCGCATTCTTCTCTCGAATGTCAACATTGAATTTTACTATCACAAACTGATCTCACTAAAATATTAAATTAGAAAAAATGCATATGCTTTCTGATTATTAAGCATAAATAATATATTTTCACATGCAGCGGCACTTTGTGGGAATACATAATTATAATAATGACAATAAAATAACTTTGTTTTAATTCCATTTTATATATTTAACCATCCGGTTTCAGGTCGACCTGAACCTTCATCAGGGGTGAATAAAATATATTGAAGAATGTACAGAGAAACAGAGTATTTAAATGAAAAGTAGAAGAGGGAGAGCGAACATTAAATTAGGTGGGGGAGAGGGGTGGTACCTAAGAGAAAGAGTTAAAAGTAGGCGGGAAGAAAGGAAACATGTTAAAAATAGGACATAAATAATACCTACATTTTTCGGTTATCCAACCATTTCCAAGAAATATGGTAAAAATGTATATAATTCTCACCAGGAAACGATCTTAGAAGCTCAACACTGCTAAACGAATGCTTTTTCACAGTGCCACAGTGCTTTATCTAAAACGAATCTGCTTTATTTAAATTAAATTCAAGAGAATAACGGCTTATCAGATTAATAGCTCTTCTCGTTCCTCGTGAGTGGGGAAATGAAAAAATCTACCGTACACCTTTTTCCCCTGATTCGATAGGGCGAGTCGAAAGTCTTGATGAAAATATTAAAAAAAAAACTAAATTGTACCCGAGACACTATCAAGGTAACAAAAACGTTCTTTGAACATTTGTTTCCAGTGATAAAGATAACTGCCGATAATATGGAGAAAAAAATTACTCTAGGATAATATTTTTAATTCTGAAATTTGGATTGGTTTTAAAACAGGTGTAAATAGCCGAATTGATAAAGGCGCCCGTCCCGGTAAGACGAGAGGTTCTGGGTTCGAGTCCCAGTTGCGACTGTTCTTTTATTTTTCTGTGTCTTTTTCATTTTCATATTTTTATTTAGAATATTTGTGTTATCTTCTGTAATAATAAATAAATAATATAAATAAATATTTATAAATCTTAACATGTAAAAAATAATATTTATTTGTTTGTCTCTTATGCGCAACCTCACCCAACCTTTTGATCGCAATGAAACTTTGGGAATTTCCGTGTTAAGCTCTAGCATTATGAAATTATTTCCTAAACCTTTCATCCGATTGCGATGAAGCTTTGGTGAGTTTTTGTGCGCACGTCCCCGAAGGTTTGCGCTATGAGCTCTGGTGTTATGAAATTTTTATTTAAAATTTCTTTATGCTAGACCCCCAGGGCCTTTTACATTCATACTTAAATACAATGTAAGACAAATTCGACGTATCCTTCGGAACCAATGATTTTGCGAAATTTTTGCCCCTGCGTACTAATTTTTTGAATCAATGGCAGTTTTATAACAAAGATATAATATAACCATTAACCATGCAATATTGTAGTATAATTTGCATTGATAAAATAAATTAATAAATAAATAAAATATCTTACTGAGGCGTCTTGTTCCTCCATTCACTATTCCCATCCCGTATTCTCCTGGCAATCCTTTCTATATTCTGCTTTAGCAAACCGTTTATATTCGTTCTTATTTTGCCAATTTTTACATCCTCATCAGTATTATAACTTTAATGTAGACTGGACTGTTATGTGCTTACCTTATTTCCTCTAACTTTTTTTACCAGCCACTATTAATTATTACATTATTTGCTTTGGGAAACTATGTGCACACTTCTTTTACTGAGAGCTAAATTTTAAATTCCCCTTCTGTTACATTGGTAATTTTAACACGAAATAAGGTAGAGATTTCAGCGAATCTATCAGTGGTACGCCCATGTATCTTTTGTATTTTCCAGGTGAACTATGAAAAAAATGTCACTCTTAAACCTGTATTTTATTCAATATAAACGACAATTGGATTGTGCAGTGACTGTGTAATTAAGCAGGAAAAGACGAGAAAGCGGGGAATAAAAAGGCGAAAAAGAATACCTTTATGGAGGAGAAAAGAAATTGAAAACGTCAAAGTCTCGAAAAAACCAATAATAATGGAGAGATTATGTAAAACGAGTAAATTTTTTTGATGTTTGTAAGAATTTTCTTTTGTTTTTGTTCGTCAGAATTTTGAATACACCATAAGCGTGGGCTGAAAAATGAAGAAATGATTTTTTATCTGGCTTATTTTCCGAAAGTTTTTATCTTAAAATTGTATATATCTGCTTTATTTTTCTTATATTTCTCTCAGTAGTAGTTTTGAGTTTCAAAATCATCGTATAAAATAAATATTCAATATTTTTCAATTTAAAAAAAATCAAATAATAATTTGACATATTGGCTCATTTCTTAAAGTAAAATGGATATTTCAAAGATCCAAAGCTCATGAATAAAGACACAAAAACATATTGTTTGAATTCAGTAGATATAGATAAATGTAGGTGTCCATTCCGACTATATTGACATCAAAAAATATTAAAATAAACATAACAATAAATACAAATATTAATAGAAACGTAACATGAATACAAATACGAACAGATTCATAAAATAAGATAAAAATATGAATAGAAACATAACATTAAGTACAAAAGTGTATAAATGCATAAAATAAGATATAAATATAAATAAAAACCTAAAATATGATTAAAATATGAATAGAAACATTAATTAGATACAAATATGAAAAAAACATTAATATGAATAGTAATATGAATAGAAACATAAAATAAGTTACAAATAGGAATAGAAACATTAATAAGATACAAATATGAATAAAACATTAATACGAATAAAATCATAAATAAGATACAATTATGAATAGAAACATAAAATAAGATACAAACATGTATAGAAATATAAAATAAGATACAAACATGTATAGAAACATAAAATAAGGTACAAATATGAATAGAAAGATTAATAAGATACAAATATGAAAAAAACATTAATATAAATAGAAACATAAATAAGATATCAATATGAATATAAACATAAAATAAAATAGAAAAATTTATAATAACATAAAATAAGATACAAATATGAATATAAACATTAATGAGATACAAATATGAATAAAACATTAATATGAATAGAAACATAAAATGATATACAAATATTAATAGAAACTTAAAATACGATACAAATATGTATAGAAACGTAAAATAAGATACAATCTAAATAGAAACATTAAATAAGATGCAAATATGAATAGAAACATAAAATGCAAGCATAATTCGATTATTATGTGCAAAATAGGCAGAAACAACATTTGAGACGTACATAAACAAAAGGAATGACAGGCCATGACGAAATCAGTTGGCAGTTTCGTATAAATAAAGTAATATTCACAGACTTGTCTTTAAAATAATAATAAATTACTTAATCGGTGTTCAACAATAACGTAATCAATTTGGTTGGGCTAGCAAAGTTCTAATTTTGTACAGGCTTGTGTAGATAGATGAAGGTAATACTATGTTCGCCCTTACAACCCCCTAAAAAGAAGGATGTGATTGAATTCACCGGCGACCTATTTCGATGTTTTACGATCCTGACAGATGTGAGCCAGTGTTACGTTTCGAAGCTTGACGTTAAAAAAATAGGGGGTGGCAGGTTATTTGGTAGGCTACATTTTTATGGCTTTCCATCTAGGGGAGGGAAACAGAACCTGTCATGTTTTAAAGTAGGAAAAAAATGGTAGCGTGGTGAAAAGAGAATAATCCAGTCTTTGAAGGTTAACCCACCAGTAGGGCGCATTAAAAAATTACACATAAAAGCGGACGCAAGCAAAACACTCACGCAATTTTGAATGTAATGCATTAACTATTTTTTTAAATTAATAACGACACTATTAGCGAAACTCAATCGAAAATTTGTAACACAAAAATCAGAAAAAGATACGGTCACATCTGGTACTTCAATCCAGGACCTTCGCCTTGCCGGGGCGCAGCTCTACCAACTGAGCTAATGTGTCCCTATCCAATTCGTTAATATTTAACTGCATCATACTTCGACCGAGAACTACCAACATTCTTCATTTTCTTGACGCATATTTTTTTGACTGCTATCTGTGTATGATTGCAAGATTCATACCTGAACTAAATGCAATCTAGATAGTGTCTTAGATAAATTTATCATTTTTTACTTCACATGTGACATCTATTGGCTTTTACTGCAAGTCTTGGATGAATATTATTTTTTATTTTTAACCTAATGAGTAAATGATACAGTTAAATATGACCAAATTGGTTAAGAACCCATTAGCGCAGTTGAAGAAGAAGAAGAAGCGAAGTTAGCAGTCCACACTGGAGTGCTTGTACCTACTCTGATGTATGGCAGTGATGCATGGAACTGGCAGAGAAAGTATGAAAGTAGAATGAATGCTGTTGAAATGAGATCCCTGAGGCGTATGTGTGGTAAAGCCATGTATGATCGTGTGAGAAATGTGGAGATTCGAAAAGAATGCAAGGCTGATGTAAGCGTAATGAGTAAAATTAAGAAAGGAACCCTCAGATGGTTTGGGCATGTAGAGCGAATGAACAAAGAAAGGAGCGTAAGGAGAATATTTGATGCAAGTGTGAATGGTATAAGAAGTAGGGGACGTCCGAGAAAGACATGGCACGATCAAGTGAATCAGATACTTGAGTCGGGCAATGTCAAGAGTCAGAAAAATAGAAGAGTATGTGTGAGACGATGTATGAACGTGAATGAGGCAATGAGTGTGTGCCAAGACCGAGGTGTTTGGCGGTCCGTCCTCTCTGCCTACCCCTGCGGTGAAACGGCGTGATGGTTAGTTAGTTAGTTAGTTAGCTCAGTTGATAGAGCTGCGCCCCAGCAAGGTAAAGGTCCTGGGTTCGAGTCCCAGATGTGACAGTATCTTTTTTTTTACTTTTCTGTTTCAGATTTTCGATTGAATATCGCTTATATTGGCTTCATTAATTAAAATATTAAAATTAAAGGTTATACTCAATAAGTTAAAAATAAAATAAACATTAACTAATTGAAAATTGAAAATTGATAGCCATAAATAAAAGAACATCTGTTTAGTATCAAAAATAGTTTTTTGTATAAAACTAAGTAATATAAATGCAGTTTCCAACACAACTTTATGCTTTAGCCCTAATTTTTTTGAAAAAAAAAAACATATAAAATCTGGATAGGCGCTCGATTATCAACATTCCGCGTGATGATACACGTCCCTCAGTGGCGCAAAGGAAAACAAAATCAGGGCATGAGTTGCTCCAGGGCAGACTGGTTGGATAGTTAGAAATAGGAAAACCCCTGAGGCCCTACGGAATTTCTAACATCGAAAAATATCACAATCAAATTTAAGTGAGCAAAATGCTCATAGCACGTATTTCACGGGTTAATTTCAATTATAATGTCTTTCGATTTTTAATTATAAAGTGTTTATAATATGCAAAATCACAAATGAAAGGCGTAATTTGTTTGGTAACTCAATATTGGAAAACTGTCACGAAATTATATTGATAATGGAGAAAGGTGACATTCTACCTGAATATTTAATAATAGTTCGACAGATTTATTTACACGGACAATTTTACATTAATTTTCAGTAGTAAAATAAGTTTTTCAATAATCAAACAAAGTTTTCACTAATTTTAAAGTAAAATTAAGGCTAAAACGCATAAGATATTTATGTCAATAAGTGTAGTGTTTTTTAAACTCAGATTTGATCCGTGATTTTGACTTTTTATATTTTTTATTTTTATCGAGTTCATCAAAAAAGAGTTCATGTAAAACTAGTTCAACTACCTAAAATTCAACCTAACCTAACCTAACCTAACCTAACCTAAACTTTTTTGTGTGTTTTGAAAATTTGCTTTTGTAAATTTGCTTTCGATGAATTGATTTTCGATGAACTCGTCGGTTACCAATAATTGTACATGACAGTGAGCATTTCCAAGTAAATTAGGGCTTAAACGCAATAAGATATTGATTTCAATAAGTGTAGTGTGTTTAAAAGTCAGATTTAATCCATGATTTTGAATTTTATACTTTTTTATATTTATTTTAGCGACTATATAAAATAATTGTACACGTAAAATATAATGGTGAATTTAAGTATAGATATTTTATTTCTTAGACCTCCTCACTAGGAAGTCCTGTGCCGAGGCAGACTAAAGTTATTTATATTATTGTAGAAAGCAATCACTTTGTGGTTTGACATATTTAATAAAAATAAAACACTTTTTTTGTTTTAAAACCACGATATTTATTAATTTACTTTACTGACCGGTTTCGCTTTACTCAAGCATCTTCAGGGTACAAATTAATACTAAACAATAACTACAAAATGTGTGCTCGTATATATATATATATATACTATCAAAAGTGACAAAAGGAAATTATTAATAGTTTAATGATAAATAATTTAATAGCATTAAACTATTAATAATTCACTTTTGATAACCCATTAGTCTATAATTATATGTTGGTTTTTTCCCAATTCATTTGTATTAATGTATCCCCACTCTTTGTAATAATTTAAAATTGTTGTCTCTTTCTGTATGTATAAATTGTTATCTCTCTCTATATGTATAAATAATCACATATTTTGTAGTTATTGTTTAGTATTAATTTGCACCCTGAAGATGCTTGAGTAAAGCGAAACCAATCGGTAAAGTAAATTAATAAATATCGTGGTTTTAAAACAAAAAAAGTTTTATTTTTATTAAAGTTATTTAATTTTAATATATTTGTCTACCGCGTGGTTTTTAACAAGGGTTTTTTATTTACCTCTTTTAGCCACACTTTAGTTCTTGATTTTCACTAATTATTTTTTTTTTAGTTTAATGTCTTGTGGAAGGATGTTGTTGTGTTTTGTTGCAAAGAAATTGTAGTTTATTTGTCCAAAATGTGGTTTTAATGATGTTTTTAATGTCATTTTTATTTGATCTGGTGAGATGGATGCACGGTCTAGTAAAGGATTTAGTATTTTTGAATGGCTTCAATAATATTTTTTTGGCATATATATTCTTTGTATATTTGGTACGTCAAAGTTGTTTAATATTTCAGTCGAAGTCGTTTTAATTGGTACATTTATTAGGGTCTTTATGATTCTTTTTTTAAAGATTTTGAATGTTCTTATATGTACCAGATCCCTATCCTATTATTTCATATTTAATTCGAGAATGATATAACGAGCAATGTATATACATAGAGGTTGTACATACATAGTATATAAAGGAAATCTTTTTTTACGACATTTCTTAAACGCCCTTGTTAAGAGTTTATGTCCTATTCAGCTATTAATCAATTTGTTATCAGCTAATATGCATAACCACATCACAATAGTTATACTTGAAGGCGGATCGAAATTTAATAAAAATCTGAAAAAGGCCGAGAATTAAGGTTTACAAGAGACCGTTTGGATGTCAAAAATTCAATGGGACGCAGTTTCGTGAATTTTATCGTTAATCAAATTTGACCGGGGTAGAAATAACTCAAGTAGTTGTAGTTGGCAGGGAGAATTTTAAGTCCAATTTTTTCGAAAAAATACAAACCATATATATATTTATATATGTATATCGCCATATAACATATGACCGAATCGAAAAGCGATACATTCGCGCAGTGGCTAGCTCAGATGCCGAAGGTTCTGGGTTTGAGTCCCTGATGTATCCGTACCTTTTTCTGATTTTTTTTTTCAGATTTTTGATTGAGTTTCACTAAAATTATCTTCATTAATTAAAATATTGTAACTTGAAGTTTAACTTATTAAGTTTAAAATAAAATTAAATATTCATCTAATGTATAAAAATTAATGTTTGTTTGTGTGTTATGAGCGGCCTTACCGTTCATCCGATTGCGATGAAACTTTGGAAATATGATGTGCGCATACCCGGGATGGTTATAGGATAGTGAGCTCTAGCGCTATGAAAAATTTCGTCAGATTGCTATAATTTTTTTTTGAATTGTTTAGAACATGCCCGTGATCTTTTCTATATATACATATACTGGTGAAGCCTGGCATTATGAAATTTGCATAAAAAATTAAATAGGTCACGCGAAAAATGGGTGTATTTTATGGAGTTGAGGCTGGGGGGAGGGGTATGCGGGAGAGTCGGATGGGGAAT
The DNA here is from genome assembly GCA_951813805.1 of Limnephilus auricula. Lineage (NCBI taxonomy): Eukaryota > Metazoa > Arthropoda > Insecta > Trichoptera > Limnephilidae > Limnephilus > Limnephilus auricula. The sequence continues at coordinate 4,288,538 of OX638409.1, read as the reverse complement.
TAAGAAGGGGGCTTCGCGAGAGGTGGGTCGAGGGAGAGAGGAAGGCGAAGAAGGTGGAAGGGGGGGGGGGTGTACGCGAGAAAGGGGGGAAGAGGGGAGGGGGAACGCGGAATTATTTAATTGGCATTGCAACTCATGCCGGGTATCAGCTAATCATAAACAATAAATAAATAAAAAATAAACCATCGACGTTGGATGGCTATAAAACAAAGAAAGGGACAATAATTTGATATGTTGCGTTGTTATATTAATAATTTAATAAAAGATTTTATGTTTCTCTTGAACGCTCGGGTTAAATTTACCAGTTAAAAAATTCTGTAAAGCCATTCGCTCCAAAGTTTTATATTCCGGCTATAAAAATGGCAATACACGTCGGAGCTATTAAATGCGTTGGGTCGATATTCCAACCTCGTGATGGATGTGAAAACGAAATTATGTTTTGCACTGGATCAAAATATATACTATTATTATTGAATCATTATTACTAAATAACAAATCGACGTTGCATATTGAATATGAACCATGTGAGACTGAGTAAATTCTGAAAAAATCGTTTAAAACTGTTTAAAAAAATGACTGAACGGAAAATAACAATTCTATTTATGGACAAAGTAGGAACAATATATTTCATAAAAATAAAAATAAAACACTTTTTTTGTTTTAAAACCACGATATTTATTAATTTAGTTTATCGACCGGTTGCGCTTTACTTAAGCATCTTCAGGGTACAAATTAACACTAAACAATAACTACAAAATGTGTGCTTATTTATACATTTGTACCTTTGTATTAATGTATCCCCACTGTTTGCAATAATTTTAAATTGTTTGCTCTTTCTATTTGTATGTATGGTTGTCTCTTTCTATATGTATAAATATGCACACATTTTGTAGTTATTGTTTAGTATTAATTTGTACCCTGAAGATGCTTGAGTAAAGCGAAACTGGTCGGTAAACTATATTAATATATATCGTGGTTTTAAAACAAAAAAAGTGTTTTATTTTTATTAAATATGTCAAACCACAAAGTGATTGCTTTCTACAATAAAATATATTTCGTTCATTATAAGAATATATTTATGGCAAACATTAATTATTTTACGCCAGAAAATTGAATTTTAACGCGATTTTCTCACATGCTTCATATTCTAAACACAGTTTTCGTCATAATTTTAAATACCATATTACGTCAAAATATTTAATTTAAATTTATTAAAATTTGACAGCTAGGCATTACAAAATGATGTTAATATTATGTACAAACCAAGGCAATTAATTGAATTGCGTAGTGGTATGAAGAGGATATAACATTTTATTTTATTTATTATTATAAAGGTACTATTTTGATTATCCTGGCATGGTTCGTCTTCTATCTCCATAAATATTTGATATTATTACATAGCTCATATTGTAGAAGATGTAGAAAAAAAAAGAAAAATAATTGTATATTTAACTCATTTTCTTCAAAATCGGCACATTGTTCATATTAAATATGCAACGATGAAATATAAAATATAGATTTTTTTTTTGTATAAGTAAAAAGTTTTGGTAAAACGATTTTCAATTGAAAAAATACACGGAAATATATTCTATTATTCATCTAGCCACCCCATTTCCCAAAAACATTCAACTTTTCATTCCATGATACAATGTACCACTAAACGACAATAATTTTTATTTATTGTTTTTGTGTTTAAGAGGATACCCGGCGGTGATTTTTCCATACAAACGTATTCCCTATTTATCTCTCTGGATTTTAACTCTAGAGAAAATATTGTTTTTGTATAAAATAGATATCAACTACTAGCGTGTCGGTGCTTTTTGTTTTTTTTTTTGATAAGTTACTTTTTATAGAAGTTATGACCTTCCAAAAATCAATAAAATTGACTGGTTTAAACGCCGTCAAAAGATGTTCAGTATACAAACCAGACAATGTTTTTTTAAAAAAAGCAAAACGTACAGACATAGAATAGTTTTTTCTTATGTAGTTGGTAAAAAAAAAATTGAAAATCAGTCCACTTTTGGAGGAGAAAACTGGGGAATACAAAACCTCCATTTTAGTTAGGTGTCAGTGCATTGTCCCTTTCGCTCAATATCCGGTGGAGTAAGAGCAACAGTGACAGCAATATTTTAGTAAAATCTATTTCTGCACCACCGGGTATCATCTTAATTCGTAGAACTCCTTAAATTAATTTTTTTTTTAAATAAAATTTATTAATGTTATTATTACAAAAATACAAAAAATGGACAATAATTTTTACAAAGAATTAATCATCTATCGTCAAACAAATCGCTATAAATAACCGGTATGAGACAAAACTACTAGACAATATTCTTAATACAATGGTTACAATTTAGATTAAACTAACTAACTAACCATCACGCCGTTTCCCCGCAGGGGTAGGCAGAGAGGACGGACCGCCAAACAACTCGGTCTTGGCACACGCTCCTTGCCTCATTCGCATTCATACATCTTCTCATACATACTCTTCTATTATTCTGACTCTTGACATGGCCCGACTCAAGTATCTGATTTACTTGATCGTGCCACGTCTTCCTTGGGCGTCCTCGGCTTCTTCTACGGTTCACATTCGCGTCATAAATTCTCTTTACACTCCTTTCTTCATTCATTCGCTCAACATGCCCAAACCATCTAAGCGTCCCTTTCTTAATCTTACTTACTACGCTCACATCAGCCTTGCATTCTTTTCGGATCTCCACATTCCTCACACGATCATACATGGTTTTACCACACATACGCCTCAGGGATCTCATTTCTACAACATTCAGTCTACTTTCATCCTTTCTCTGCCATTTCCATACATCAGGGTAGGTACCAGTACTCCATTATGGACTGCTAGCTTCGCTTCTGTGGACAACTTTTTGTTGGCTCCAACGGCGTTCAATCCTCCATTAATGGAGTTACCTGCATTCACCCTTCTTTCGATATCCCTATCAGCCTTCCCATCTCTCGTAATAAGATTTAAGATCATCAAAAAATGAGGTTGATGTGCTATTAATAATAAGATTTTATAATTGGTGATTTCAACCATCAGCGTATCAGCACATCAACCTCATTTTCGATGATCTAAAATTATTGACAATCGGTACCAAATTGTTCAAGCTTCAATCTAATGAGCAGATCATGCTGTGTCATTCCTGCTGTTTTTGAGTGGTTGGTGCCAGTGGCGTAGCTAGCATGGGTGGCGCCCGGAGTGTATAACGCGGTGTCACCCCAAGAATGAAAACTGGTAAAATTTATAAATATCCGATAATCGTAAAGTAAGATTGAATTTTATTAGTAATAAAGTGAGAGTCTAAAGTTACAATAATAGTATTGTTTTATCATACATTCTTTCATATTGATGTATGAGATTGAAAGTGGCATATTGCAAAAAAAGAATGAGAGTAAAATGAATTTACCCCCATAACATTTAGACTGTTTGAAAACATTGTACACTTCTTTAGTAAGAAGGCACGTAGAGTATAATTTGCCTATTTGGTCCCCATTGTAAAAAATACATTCTGACAATATAGACAAGATTTATTAAATTTAAGCTGAATATATCAATTCAAAATATTAACTTTGTCCTTTTGATGAAACAACTCGACTTAATTAAGCTGTCAGATAGGCGGATCGTCTCTGACCTTGTACTATTAAATAAAATTATTAATAATTGCATTGACAACCCTCTCGCCAAAATAAAATTTTACGTACCGACCAGAAATACGAGGCAAAGTGCTACCTTTTCTGTGACAATTTCAAAACAAATTATGAGGCTCATACATCTATAAATAGACTACATCATTTGGGCAATAAATTTTGGAGTATTATAGACATGTTTAAAGATTCCGTATTAGTTACAAAACGAAATCTTTATAATCACTTTAGTAAAATACATGATTTCACGACTCCGTAGTGAATACACTTTTTATTTTAATTTTTTATGTTTCTTCATACATATTTCGCTTTTTATAACTATAAATTTAATTTGCTTTAGTTTAATCATAAATCATTTTATAATGTATACCATGTATTTGCTAACACAACTGTATTACTAATACATCTACTGTTAAGTATGCATAGTACTGGCAACTCTGATAGTACCCCTCTCTAAACACGAGAATTTCTCAATTAGAGAGGTATTGTTACCACTATTATTATATATATTGGTTAATTTATATATTTTATGTAATTGGTTAATAAAAAAAAAATTGTAATAGGGCGTAAATAAATAACCAAAATTAAATTTACTTAAATACTTAAAACCTTTTCTTTCTAATTTTGACAGCTGCAAACTCGGAAAATACGTCTACAAAATTTATAGTTTATGTTGCCTTGTGCTCAATTGTTAATATTCCAAGATTGTTAAGTCTCGTTTGGGTCATTATTATACACTAACAAAATAATAATTTCTTCACTAATTCACGTCAATCAATAGATAACAATTTACTTCACGAGTTTATGTCAACCACAATGTACGAAAGAATGAAACAGATGACAAGCAAGGAATATTTACGGGGAATCCCCAACCGAGCAATAGATAGAGCGAGGAACGAAAATATAAACATCAGAAAAAATTATAGCTTCTAAAATAAAAATAGCAGAGATTATTCCTGTCTAAAACATTTTTTTAGCAATATTCTATCTTCATAATTTTTTCAATGGTCGGGTGTCCCCCTACCGTATCTACTCCAATGGTTGGTGGTCCGTTGATCTAATGTCACTGATGCTTCTGTCAAATCATATCATACAAATGGAAACGCGAAACTTAATTAACCGTATTAATGAATTATATTAGTCATTGACCCACACCAAATACTTATCTCTATCTAGGTATAACATATTATAACAAACTACCATTATATCTGAAAGTTATCGAAAATATTCAGGAATTTCAGCAAAAATAAAAAAAATACCTAAAACTACTATAAGAGTCCATATCTCACTATTATTATTATTTCTTTCAAATCCTTTATTGATAAATCTTGCATTTTCTTAATTATCTCCGTTTTTGCCATATTGTATTATTTACTTTCACACATGATATTATATACTTGAACTAAAATTCCCTCACCAAACACAAGAGCCTTGTCTCTTTATAGTGAGGAAAAGCTATTCTTTTTCACTATTTTACCACTGTATAAAATGTAAAAATTGTGTATTTATTGTAAAAAAAACCTTTAAATATTAAATAAAAAATAAAAAAAATAATATTTTGTAGCAAACTTAATTTTTATTCCATAGCTGTAGCCCAAAGAATGCAAAAAAAAAATATTTTTTTTAAACATATGTGATGTGTTTGTTAAAAATATAAAAAGGGAAAATAACATCTTTTCTGTATAAAATCAAGATACTAAACAATAACTACACCATAATTTTTGAACGTCGGCGTCATATATCTTTTCTCAAAAGATTTTTTCAATGTGGATGAGTGTTTCAGGTTAATAATCATTGCTTATAATAATTGTTACATTTGTGCTATGCATAAAAATCTTGTCTTAAACATTAGTTTATCAATTAAAAAATAATAATATCTTTTTTTTTCTTTCCAGATATTTTGAAAGCACGCATCCCCTTGCCGTCGAAAGGAACTTGGTGAGTTTCAGAGTTTTTTTTTATATCCTGCGTTAAACCGACTCAATTAAAACATTGCATGTTTTACCAGCCAGGCTATTTCCGATATGGCGACATAGTAAAAAAATATTGCCTTAGATCGTTTATTTTTTATGTCGGTATTTTTTTTACGAGTTAACCTTTAAGGAAAATAATTAATGTTTGTTGCGGCAAAGAAAATTAATAAGAAGAAATATGGCAATAAGGTTAACGTAAAAGAACTGTTATTAAAACATTTAAATTAAGTATTTAATTTTTTAAGTAAAACTTCATTAGTCGAGAAATGACGAGTAAATAACGTTTTAAAATCGCTACAATACTGCCATCTGTGATTATTTTTAAAAGGAACCTTCGCTAGAATAATTTTATTATTTTCTGAATCTTGGATGAAGTATCAAAGGTGAATCTATTATTCTATATATATATATATATATATATATATATATAGAGCAATTCCACACTTCCCATAAGCTAAACATATTTACACAGTATATTTTAAATTTAAAAAAAAACACAAGTAAAACCAAAATAATATTTTAATTAATGAAGACAATATTAGAGAAACTTAATCTAAATCCGAAACAGAAAAAGATCGGGTCACATCTAAGACTCGAACCCAGGACCTTTGGCTTTCCGGGCAGATGCTCTAACCACTGAGCTAATGTGTCCCTATCCGATTCGGTCATATTTAACTGTATCATACTTCGACTGAGAACTACCAACATTATCTTCATTTACTTAACGCATATTTTATTGGCTGCTATCTTTATGTAAAAAATAATAATCAATGAAGACAGTATTAGCGAAACTCAATGGATAATCTGAAACAGAAAAAACAACAAAAAAAATTCGATCACATTAGGGACACGACATTTTTCTGTTACAGATTTGAGATTGATGTTTCTAAAATTCTCTTCATTGATTAAAATTTTACATTTTGGGGTCTTACTCATTAAGTTTACAATATTATATTTTTTTAAATATATGTATACAGGGTGTCCAAGGGCATTAACTTCGGGAGGTTATTAAAAATATTACCTAACAAGACTTTAGAAATTCCATATTTTTTTCCTATACGAAAAAACGTACCTACTTAAAATCGTTAATGTAAGGTACAAACTTACCCGACAAATTTGCTATGAGCCTTCCAGGCGCAATCGTGGCGATGTTGCATGTTTTTGATTGGCCCGTATCATAACAGCGCAAAATAATAGGGCTGGCCGCCCAAACCGGACTAATTTTATCTTGTTACCAGAAAAGAACCCCTAAAAGTTGGAATTTATAAAAGTTATTTTTCTTTTTTACTTATACTATCATGTAGAATCACTTCCCGAAGCTGAAACTCTTTATCCCTGCACACCCTAAATTTATAAAAATAATAATCAATTATGTAAGAAGTGGTCTTGAGTGAGCTCAGGTCCAGCGCTCGCGCATGATTGGCGCTTGGTACTGGATGGCTGCGTTCGCCATCATATTGTCGGAGGCCATTAGCTCCATCCTGACTCCAGTGAGCCGGTGTTTCACAGGCTGGCGAATCCATTCAGTCCTAGTTCCGTATACATTGTCGATGCGCTGCTCTACCTTCTGCATCCAAAAATAATTCGTTATTATTTATTATATTGGATCCGGAGTCATTTCACGGAACTGATTCAACAATGGCACCATGTGTCACAAGTAGTACAAAATGCATTGAACAATCATTTTTAACATTCTTGCTGTATTGGAAGAATCTTAGATAAGTATACTGATACTTCTCCTTTGACGTTCTTTAACACCATATTTTAAGATGGAATCTCCGTATCTAAATATTTTATCAATTTTACTTTTTATGCATGGACGCTTATCTCGAGAGTGTTTTCTCTTGGGGTAAGAATAATCTCGTCGAATTCAATGTTTCAAAGACCCAATCATGTCTGATTACGTCTAAAAGGGATCGAAATGACAACCTAGTCTCCTTCAACGGTAGAATTCTTTCGAACAGGTCCTCCATTGATATGCGCGGTGTAACTCTAAGTGACCAGCTCAGATATGGTGGCTCCATCGAGGCCAGAGTTAAGTTAGCCTCTCAGAAACTGGGCGTACTGTACAGGGCCCGCAGATACTTTAATAGTACACAACCCTGTACAAATCGGAAGTGCGCCCCACGGTTGAATTTGGCAGCCACCTCTGGTCCGGAGCCCCAAAGTACCTGAAAAACACCCTCGACTCTGTGCAGTAACGGGCGGTCCGCTTGATAGATTCTCCCGTCTTAACAAACGGATCGCAATGTTTAGAGCACAGGCGACTGATGGAAATGCTATCCTTGTTCTACCGGGATTTCAATGGAAGATGCTCCGAGGAATTATAGTCATTGATCCCTTCGGCACCGGTGCATAGTCGAGAAACACGCCAAACGCTCGCCCAACATATGTACACGGTTGACATTTGACACATGAGAACTGGTCGTTTTTCGACTCGTTCTTGAGTTCAACGGCTCGGCTGTGGAACGATTTGCCGGCCTCTATGTTTCCTCCTTCCTACAACATAAGTCTCTTCAAGACTCATGTTCACTCCTTCCTCTCCTTAAAAAGACCCTCCACGCAGCATCTTCAAAAATGACATAAGCTACGAGGGATATTATTTTCCTCGGGGCCTCCTGTATGTAGTTAATATAAGAAAAAAAAATGTATCAACATTTTTAATCAACTTTCCTTGAACTAAAGAAAAGTTGTGCAGATAGACATTTCTACCGCATTCTTATTTATATTGGTTTTCTCTTGAGCTAAAAACGAAAAAGATACAGCGAATTAGATTTTTTTAAAACAAAATACGGTTTTTTATAAGTTTATCTGATTCTTCTTCTTCTTCGTGTGCCCTATCATGCCTCCCCGACGTTGGCGATCACTCTGGTGAATATGTCTCTATCTTGCGCTGCCCGGAATGGTTCCTCCACACTTCTAATACTGGTTCACTCTCGTAAATTTCGCCGCTAAGACATTTGTCTTCTGCCAGGCCCTCAAGGACCCTGTATTAATTGTTTAATATTATTGAAGAAGACGATAACAATCTAAATCAAAATATGAAAATTTACAAAACACAGAAAAATAATAAAACATAATGGTCGCAACTGGGACTCGAACCCAGATCTCAGGTCTTACCGGAACGGCACTCTACCAATTCAGCCATTGCGTCCGATTATAAAACCGCCGTAATTGTCAAAATCATATTTCAAATTTCAGAATTAACAATATTAACTTCGACTAATGTTTTTATTTTTCCATATTATCGGCAGCTACCTTTTTTTATGGGAATAACCTTCAAAAGTAAAAAATAAAGTTTTTCTTATAAAAAAATGTTTAATATTAGTATTTATCTAGTTACGTAATATTAATTGTTGTTTTCGATGGACGTTTCCTTCTCTAAAAATACCCTCCATTCATCAACCCCAAAGATGACACAGGCTCTGAGAGATTTTTTCCCTCAGGGCTTAATTTAATAAAAACATTGTGGTTGTTGTATGTCCCTCCCCTACAGCTGGGTACATTAAATTAAATGATTTATTTATTTTGATCGACCAAAAACATGTCGGTATTTAACCGTCGATATGCTTGGTCGAAGTGTTTAATATTTAATTAATTTGACAACCGGTGCAGTCGAGTGGTTATGCTCTCGATTCCCAATCCAACGGTCGCAGGTTCAAACCCGGAGGGCGAAAATAAAATTTATTTGATTAATTTGTGTTATTACACAATTTTTTTTTTTTACATTAGGTCCACACAGGAGGCCCTGAGGAAAATATTTTCCCTCAGGGCCTATGTCATCTTTGGGGATGCGGTGTGGAGGGTATTTTTAAGGAAAGAAAGGAGAGGAAGTTCTGGGAAGGAAAATAATATGAGGGTTTGGTAGGAATCTGGGATTCAGTGTGTCTAGATCATCCGCCGCCAAGACCTAGACAATGAAATCCATGAACCCGGGTACCCCTGCTAAGTCACAGTTTAAAAAAAAAACATATAGTATATTTGCAGCACCTTCCAGGGTGGAAGATACTCTCAGTATCGCCTTGGTGTAAGACCACCATTCAGAATTGAAACGTTGCTTTAAATGGCTTTAGCCGTGTTTGGTGACCAGATCTGAATAGCCAGGTACTTCCACGTCTTTAGTGTAGGATACGTTCAGAAATATTTCATTTATTGAGCTTTAATTGCAAAGCGGAAATGACTCAAAATTTGTATCAATCTGACTGTTCATTAGGACCAAAAACTTACACTAACTAACTAACCATCACTCGGTTTCCCCGCAGGGGTAGGCAGAGAGGACAGACCGCTAAACAACTCGGTCTTGGCACACACTCCTTGCCCCATTCACATCTTCTCATACATACTCTTCTATTATTCTGACTCTTGACATGGCCCGACTCAAGAATCTGATTCACTTGATCGTGCCACGTCTTCCTTAGGCATCCTCGGCTTCTTCTACCATTCACATTCGCCTCATAAATTCTCTTACACAAAGGCGATAATGTCACCCTCACTAAAAAGTTGGAACATAAATTCGTTATTATTTGCACCAAAACAACAAGTCGATAAACTCGTTCCTAAATTTTACTATATTATTCAATTTGGTTCATTTTCTATGAATTAAATACCAACCTGTTTTATCTCGTATCACTTCCATCCGTACATTGAGCCAGAAATATACTTTATATCGTAGCCAGGAATCTTTTAGCTGTCTGAACTTTCGGCATAATTCACGATGTGAAATACAACTTCCCTACCGTGCGAGGAACAATATCTCCCAACTAACTTCGTAAACAAACGTTTAATTTATAACAATAAACCTGACTTTTGAGAATAGATAATTAAAAGTTTCCGCGCAGTTAGCGCCTACTAAGGCCATGAAAAGGTAAGCAAATTAGTTATACCAAAAAGTTTTTGATAAAATTTGGCTGCGCACGTATTATTTATGGCAGTAAAATGTTAAGGTGAATTTATTGTTATTTTGTGTTGAAATATTTGAAATCTTGCAAACTGTGGTATTTTAAAATTTAAATTTAATGTTTTTACCTATACCATATAATCGTCAATTAGGTTATAACGATTAAAAGGTGATTGACTATATAATCGATGAAGAATATAAATGCATTAGAACTATATGAAATAAAAGTCTGAAAGGTAAAATAATATTAATGGTTTATTAAATCTACATTTTGCATGTATTATTGATTATTTTAATTGATTATGACTCTATACTAATTTCATTAACTCAGGGCAGGATCTCTAAGAAAAATTCACTAGTTAAAATTCTATGTCACATTTATTTATTTATAAAATACATGAAATACATTAAAACATTTACATATTAATGACATTTTAAATCACCATACTAGGCGGCTGCCTTTTTTATGGTGACCAATTATATATATAAGTTTAATTGGTTCCTTTATGAAGTCTAGTGTAAACTGATATGGATTAAGTATATATGCCACCTCGGAACAGGCTCAGCCTAGTGAGGTGGCATATACCTAAAAGAATGTACATAACATGTATTTTTTGGTTAATAAAAAATAATAAAATAAAAATATATAAACATGCTTGAAAACTGGAAAAGTTGTAGAAGAAAAAATTATAATGAAGTTGAAAAAACTATAACAGAAAGTATAAAATACAAAAGAGAGAAGATAAAGAATATAAAAAGTATAAAAGAGAAAAGATGAGGAATATAGATTTAACACATATTTTAATTCTTGTTTTATATGTATGCATGCATGCGTGTGTGATTAGATGCATGATTGTTAAAAAACATTGGATAAAGAAGTAATTAATGGGCGCCACGCCATTTAAACATTACGGTTAAGTTAATTCTAAAGATAATTCGAATAAAATAATGTAAGAATAACTAAAATAATAAGTTGGTGGATTACGAATTCCATGTCAATCGCAATATTCAGAATGCTGAGGGACGCGAGGACGTGTCTGCCTTTTTGCACTCAACTCTAGTTCACAGCGTGACCAGTCTCTTTCTTCTTTCAAAATGAGAAGTAGTGATGTTGAGAGCAAATCACTACTAGTTGAGATTGCAAAAACGGGGTTAAAAGTTCAACCCTTTACAAGGTAAGCTGTAAATACTATCGCATTTTCATCACATTCGAGAATTTCCTGAAAAAGTTGTCCTTAACAATTTTATTTATGTGTTTCTGTATAGTAGTGAACTTCTTATATTATACATTGTAACAACTTCAATGGAAGAAGAGGTCTTAATTTTTTTAACTATAGTAAAGGTTTTATTTTTCAAAACTCTTTTGGGCGCGCTAACGGACAGAGAGAAAACATATATTAACCCCACACAGGAGGCCCTGGAAAAATTCGTGTAAAACAAAAAGTTTAAAAAAAGTGCGACTGTCAACATAGGCTTTGGATAAAGAAACCATAAATACCAGGCAATTAAAGGATTCAACCATCTTTCGCTTGAAACAATAAATTAAAGAACCAAAAAATTATTTCAGACACAAAATTATAAGATGGAATAAAGAATAAAAAAGGCAATTTGTGCAAAATTATATGAAAAAAACAATAATACGTGTATATGTAAGAAATGCACAATACTAATACACACTTCATTATATAAAACCTTACTTCATATTATTTGTAGATTTTTCGTTTTTTTTAATGAAAATAATATCAGTAAACTTTAAATTTATCTTTGTCTACTCTTTACACTAACTTGGTTGTTTTGTTTATGGTCCTTATTTTGTAGAACTTGAATATATTGTGTTTTTTAGTGCATTTATTCAAATGAAAAACACTTTTTATCGTCCCCAAGACAAACAATTTTTTCAAGCGACAAGTGTTTCATTGTCGATCTATCAAAAGTTTTCAGTTTAATATTATTTAACATATTAATAAAAATAAATATTTTTATTTCATTGAAAGAATAGTTAATACAATTCAACAAACAAGTCCTAACAAACAAGTAAAGCCAATTGAATTGGCTTGTCAACAGGTGCTTGTAGTTTAGTTACAGATACCTACATTTTAAAAGTTATAATTTACATCTTATATCTACAGATTCAACATTATTACATACATTTTTTCATACATATCAATATAAATATTTTTCCGGTAGTCAATTTTTCACCGTATATTTAACCTTATTCATAGAATTACATTGCTTTATAGTGTCAGGTAATAAATTAAATATCTTCGGTATATTGTGTTCAAACGTTCTCTGACTGATTAACCCGGCGTTGCGCGTGAATCTATTGCTGTATTTTTTTTTTTTTTTTAAGAAAGACAAACATTCCCGGGTTACGAATAACCCAACAACATTTGAAAATCTCCTACTACCACCACACTAAGCGGAAGATGTTGCTTGTGTTGTGATGGAGGACTTAGCCAGCCGAGGAATCGAACACGGAACGCCTGGGTGGGACCCAAGCGCGATTGTTTTTAATATTTGTGCGCTCTCTCCAACATTCGTACTGTCGTATCTCTGCTTCTTCTAGTTTTTGGGCAGGTACTTCCGGCCCTTAAGAGACGTACTTGTCTTACTTAAACCAATGATTCCTGACCTTATTTGAGTAATAAGTGTAAATTAAATATTTGTCTCCGGTGACATTTTTAATGATGAGGTGTTTGTCCCGGTAAGACGTAAGGTTCTGGGTTAGAGTCCCAGTTGCGACCGTTATCTTTTATTATTTTTCTGTGTCTTGTTGAGTCTTTTCTTGTTCATTTTCATATTTAAAAAAATTATATTATTATTGTTATCTTCTTCTTCAATGATATTGGTTTTTTTTAACTAAGAACACTAGGTATTGGACTGTTCGGAGCAGTGATGATTTTACTTGGATTACCAAGAGTAAATATACTAACTTGTGTTTGTGCATACCTAGAAAACATCATATTACCAAAATAACTCTGACTTTGAGCCTATAATAACGCCTCAAGTACAGAGCACCGCACCCATTCTCAAGTTAGTATTTTAAAGTTAAAAGTTTCGAAAGCTCATCTTAATTACGGCGTTACTCATCGCCGTTCAGAAGCTAGCAACGTGCAATGTGCCTCGGTCGTAAAGCTTTCTATGGGCATTCAACCGTTATCCGTTACCGTTACCGTTACCGTCATAGCCGTGAGCTTTTATGTTTATGGCCCTGAGCGGCACTCCCCCGGCACCTAAACTGGGCTCGTCTTATCATTATTATATTTATATAAAGGTACATATGTAGTGGCACTTATGTGCTCCATCTATGATTACAATGCAGGATATTTATTTAGACGCTCATTGAGCTTTTGTATATGTAGATATCAACAAAACGGTATTGAATATTTTAACATACTTGCAATAAGTAATAATACTTTTATACATAAAGTGGACTGTACCCAATAGTATGACTCAACTGTGGGATTGGCTGATGAACACCCAAAGTTAAGAAGTAACTGACCTACTTCATTCCTGTGGTGTGCACGTCTGGTTGAGAATCGATCTTATTAGCAATGAGGGATCGATATCTTGGTAGGTATAACTGCACAAGGGTTCGTAAAAAACTCGATAATATTGCTTATCACTTGTCTTACCACCTCATTTCTGTGGTGCACGTCTTGTTGAGAATCGATCTTACTAGCAATGAGGGATCGATTAATCGGTACGTATAACTGCCCAAGGGTTTGTAAGAAACTCGATAATATTGCTTGTCACTTGTCGTGCCTCATTTCTGTTGTTCACGCCTTGTTGAGAATCGATCTTACTAGCAATAAGGGATCGATTACTCGTTAGGTATAAACTACCCAAGAGTTTGTAAGAAACTCGATAATATTGCTTGTCACTTGTCGTGCCTCATTTCTGTGGTTCACGCCTTGTTGAGAATCGATCTTACTAGCAATAAGGGATCGATTACTCGTTAGGTATAAACTACCCAAGAGTTTGTAAGAAACTCGATAATATTGCTTGTCACTTGTCGTGCCTCATTTCTGTGGTTCACGCCTTGTTGAGAATCGATCTTACTAGCAATAAGGGATCGATTACTCGTTAGGTATAACTGCCCAAGTGTTTGTAAGAAACTCGATAATATTGCTTGTCACTTGTTGTACCTCATTTCTGTGGTGCACGCCTTGTTGAGAATCGATCTTACTAGCAATAAGGGATCGATTACTCGTTAGGTATAACTGCCCAAGGGTTTGTAAGAAACTCGATAATATTGCTTGTCACTTGTTGTACCTCATTTCTGTGGTGCACGCCTTGTTGAGAATCGATCTTACTAGCAATAAGGGATCGATTACTCGTTAGGTATAACTGCCCAAGGGTTTGTAAGAAACTCGATAATATTGCTTGTCACTTGTTGTACCTCATTTCTGTGGTGCACGCCTTGTTGAGAATCGATCTTACTAGCAATAAGGGATCGATTACTCGTTAGGTATAAACTACCCAAGAGTTTGTAAGAAACTCGATAATATTGCTTATAACTTGTCTTACCTCATTTCTGTGGTGCACGTCTTGTTGAGAATCGATCTTACCAGCAATGAAGGATCGATTATTGGTAGGTCTGCACAAGGGTTCGTAAGAAACTCGATAATATTGCTTTTCACTTTCGGTCCGAATTAGGAGAGACTGATTTAGGGAAACCTTTTCTCTCGACCAATCGCCTTGCACCACAGTTGAATGAATGGTTTCATACGTCCGTCACTCCTGGACGCATTGACTCCCTAGCTTTTTCACTTCTCTTGACCCATACATTTTTCCTTGCCAGAACTTCCTCTCCTTCCTTTCCCTAAAAAAATCTCCACACAGCATCCCAAAATAGTCACCTTTTTATTATTTTTCGATAATATATTTTCCTCAAGGCCTCCTATGAGGAGATAATGTAAAAAAAGTCACCTTATGTTTTCAAGGTGTGTAAAATATGTATTATAAAAAAACAACTTTTTTTAAAGTACGCATTTTTATCTATCCACCAATTTTTGTCTAATTTTAAACCAACTTAAACTACTGAAATTTAAGTAACAAAGATATATTATGTTAAATAAAACTCGTCAAAAACAAAATACCGAGACGCCATTAGTTTTGTCAATTTTTTGTCATTCGATCATTTTTCCTCTAAGCCTACTTCAAAAAATAAATTTTTCAAATTTTCTTAAATGTCATAATATTTTTTTGCAAAAAATTGATGACAGCGGAATATTAATGAAGCCCAGCGCCTTGAGCACCTGAGGACCTGTGCTAAGGAAATATGTCACCAAGAGAAAAGCTCGAAAGTGTGATTGATAAGCCCCGTCCAAAATAAAGCAAATGGATGACTTAAAAGCAGGAACTTAACCCGACGTCATGGGGGTGGAAACTTCCTACAAGGGTGTCATGACCCACTCGTTCATCAACAGGTATTTCATTATATTTATGCTTTTTTGCTTATTATAATGCACTTTATTAAAGAATTAACACATGACAATATTTCGAAATAAATATATATATGTAGAATAATTTTCTCAGTTTATCCGCGTAATTTAGTCCTTAGAAGGACTTTTTAACTCCTGATGTTTCGGACAGATCTCACTGTCCATCTTCAGAGGCCTTATGTCTTGAGTTTTGTATCAATCACGCATGTCTGTCCAGTCCAGAAGTCAAGACTTAAGTGATTGCATTTTTAATCTTATGTCGTGAACGAAGAACACTGGTAGAAGGTGATTTGACTGTGGAGGGGGTAGGTGATTTGCATGTAGAGACCTGATTTAGTGGCTTTGAACTAATTGGAGGTACTTCTGAGGATTTTGGAATTGCCGTTTTGGGGGAATTTTGATCAATTATAACTTGTTAAGATGTTGGGAATTCTGATTGAGTCATTTCTGGTGTTCATATTATTTTAATGTTTTGTATTTCTATGGCTTCGCGGTAAATTCTTTTTGTTTCATTATAAATGCTAGCTATTTTTGTGGGATTAATAAAATCTAGGAACATTGTCTTAAAAATTTCTACTTTCAGTTTGAGGGACAAATACAAAAACAAATTCAAGGTGCCCCTATGGGATCCCCTCTCAGCCCGGTAATCGCTAATATTAATAGGCCAGTATTTTAGCCCTTTAAAAATTTGGCGTATTTTGTCGGAAGGTAAAATTATTTCCGCTTTGCGATAAAATCCAAATAAATGGAATATTTGTCAACGTATCCAAAAACTAAATACTGTTTTCGAAAGGTGGTAAAATATGTTTTCAAATTTTATTATTAGAAATAAACAAATACATTTATAAAATTTTTGAATGCAAACTTTAAAAGTTTATAAAAATGGCTCACCTTACGTTTTTTCTTACAAAAATTACTGAAAAAAAATAAAAACACACAAATATTTTATTATTAAATTAAAATTAAATTTAAACATTCTTTAAAAATTCTCAAAGTTCCATAAAATTGTTTTGTGAAACTTTGGTTTCATTTAGGTGTAGGTACATTTAAATTAGTTTTTGGTTAACTTTTAGATTTGAATGTATAGCTTGTTGTATTTTTCCAATGCCGTTTAGATCATACCTCTCACGATAATAGTAAGGGAGACGCAACGATTTCTACGAGACCTATGTGAGCTGGGACAAATATGGTATCCTGTGATTAAACGGATTAAATCTTTTCTAATAAACTCTAAGTGATGTAAATTCCAAAAGTGAGTTCAGATTTATTTTCTGCTCTGTGTAATTTAAAAATATAACGCTACAAAGTTATTTTGCCATTATTGAAGAAGTAAAAAAATACACTTATATTATAGAAACAAAACATCTACATTAGTAAAAATCTGCTTACATCGGGAACACAGATACGCCCTCAACATACATCTAGCGAAATAACTCTTCAGTGTACTTCTTATTATTAATATTATAAACGCGAAAGTTTGTATGGATGTATGTGTGTTTGTTACTCTTTCACGCAAAAACTAGTGAATGGTTTTTAATGAAACTTTACAATAATATAGCTCATACATCAGAATAACATATAGGTTATAATTTATAAAGCTATATAT
Organism: Limnephilus auricula; assembly: GCA_951813805.1. Taxonomy (NCBI): domain Eukaryota; kingdom Metazoa; phylum Arthropoda; class Insecta; order Trichoptera; family Limnephilidae; genus Limnephilus; species Limnephilus auricula. The sequence goes on along the minus strand of OX638409.1, from coordinate 4,270,955 downwards.
TTTCAATATATTACAAATATTCATTTTTGTATATTATAGGAACAATCAATCAAATTTGGTACCTAACATAGGTACCTATTTATTTAAAATATCTATAATTCTTGATTTGATTAAAAGTACTAAGTCACGGGCAGAAGCTTGTATATAATATTATGGTAATAAAGTAATCTCCCCAAAACCTCAAATAAACAAAAAATATACACAACCATTACTGTTATTCGTCGAAAATTTCTTCTTATTTTATTTATTTAAAACCATTTTGAAGCATCCTTTATAATGTAGCTACACAGTTAGCGCATTAACTTTTCAAGAGATACTTGATTATTTAATTGCTTGAATCAGAACATAAAACTGTTAAATAAAATGTTAACGTTATGATATTCTCAGTGAGCTTTTTACGACGACTATAAAATTGGCAAAGCATTAACTAATAACCATCCTGTAAGTTAAAAGCTCGCATACAGAAAGCTTTTTCCGTTCGACGAGATGAAATACCGGATGATTGATCGTCAGATTAAAAGCTCCGCACGAAAGTTTGACTCGAATAACGATTTTCATCCTGAAATTTTTACCTTTTCGTTTTTATGACTCTGTACAGAGATCTGGCAGTTAAAATATTGAAATCATTTGAAAATAACGAACGAAACTATGAGAATGCCCACATAGATTTCTGCCTATCGTACTTTGCTTCTTAATACTTAATTTTTTTCGTAAATTTTGTTTACTTTGGTATACATATTTTACGTAATCGAAGAAAGTATTAATTTACCGTGTGGCTTGTCATGATTACAAAAATAAAACGCCTACATTTGTTGGAAACCACCTTATTTTAATGTTTGATTCTCTACCGGTTTCGAAAGAGATCCTCCTTCATCCGTAGAATATTAGAATATTTAAGTTATTAGAATTAAAGTTTTAATATTCTTCTGATGAAGAACGTCCCTTCCGAAACCGGTAAAGAAACTATTATTAAATAGTGGTTTCAAGCAAATACATGTTCGTGTTTGTCGACAATATGATATTTAACGTCTGACAGGGTTTTAAATATTCGACAAAAATTTTTAAAAAACCATTAACTTCACTGACTTCATTATTAACTTCTTTGTTACTTCATTGACTTCATAAACTTCACTGACTTTATTGACTTCATTGCCATCATTGACTACATTGACTTCATTGCCATCATTGACTACATTGACTACATTGACTTCATTGACTTCATTGGCTTCATTGTCTTCATGGACTTCATAAACTTCACTGACTTTATTGAATTCATTGACTTCATTGGCTTCATTGACTTCATTGACTTCATTGACTTCATTGACTTCAGTGACTTAATTGACTTCATTGATTTCATTGATTTCATTAGCTTCATTTACTTCATTGATTTCATTAGCTTCATTTACTTCATTGATTTCTTTGACTTCAATGACTTCATTGACTTCATTGACTTCACATCACAATTTGAAGTATGTTTTAAGTTTCTTCAGTTATCCGTTAAATATCAATTCTGTTTATTTGTTGGATCGTTCAGAAACATCCGAATCTTTTAATCAGTGCGCTCTGGTGGGATAAAATATATAGAGGATAATAATTTTGCTTGTGGTCCTTAGTTTTTAGTATGCATTATATTTTTATCACTTCTTTGTTTTGTAGAATCTTTAATAATTTATTCAACAAATCGCTTATGCCGTAGACCTTACCATTTGCATTATCCTTGCGAAAATACCTTGAAGAATAACTCTGTATAATTACCCATACATAACACTATATGTACGTGGCAATCAATACGAATTTTATTGAATTGTGATTCAGGTCAAGACTATTCTATTTTTACAACCGTTGGCGTCACGGGCGAGTATAAAACAGGAACCAGAAATCACTCATTAACATTTCAGTTGCAATATGAAAAGTTTAGGATATTACTCAGATGTATGTTTGGAGTTTCGATTCTTCGATCTTACATAATAATAGTATAATACAAATTTAAAACTTTTTCACTTTAATTTATTGATCGTAACCGGTTTAAGCTTGTCAAAGCCATCTGATTGACTGGTACAAATTATTCTTAACTTAAATAATATGTTTAGAATTTTTTTACAATTCACAATTTTAAAGGCTTTTATATAATATATTCACAATTACCTCCTGGATACAATGTCTCTATTGAAACTTTCAAAACTAAGAATCAGCACAGATTTAATACTATTAAATTGAATAGTGCATTACAAAATTGACTGTTCTCAATTACTTCAATGTATTAAACCTGTAAGCTGCTGAATTGTGAATTATCCATGTTCCCAAAAAATCATGCCGACATTTATTAGCTTTTTTCTTCATTAACACCAGGACACTAGCTTATCAAAATTCAGATAACAGAGTTTCGGTAATAAATATTCTGATCTGGGTGATGTATTTCATCTTAAAACTAATCAGTATAAATGTTATATATTCTTTCACTTTTATTCTTCTAGACACAAATAGACGAATGTAACTATATAACTTCTACGCTTCTACTATATCATTTTGTAGAATCTTTTCAATTCAATTATATGCGTGAGGGTTCTTGGTTACTGTTCACATTTTTATCTATGTTTTTGTGGAAATTCTTAATTGTTTTAATTCATTTTTGGAGAGAAAAATTAGTGATTTATTTTCTGCTTTTTTACTAGCTAATTAGAGGGGCTATCGGGGAGATCAGAACTCTGACTTGACTGCTTTCGATTATTTATTTCTGGGCAAGAATAAATATTACATAGAATATCGATGCATACTATTTCATCCGAGACTCTAATTTGTTTTTGTTTTTAGGTCAACTTAAAAAACGTTTTTAGAAAAGAGAATTGAATAAATAAATACATTTTTACTTCTAGAAAACATCAATATATAAAACTACCACTACTTTCTATCATGATATTCTTAACCTTTTTAAATTACTGAACTTTTTCCCTCAAATTTTAAGTGTTATAAATATCCGTTTCCCTATTTAGATCTACTCGGTTCCACCATATTTTCCATTGCGACAACCACTATTCATTTAGCTTCGTTTTCACCGAACTAAATAACTATTCGGACCTTTTCAACATATTCAAAACCTATCCTCTCTGCATCAAAGCAAAAATAATAACTCATTCTGAATTTAGGTACACTAATTTTTTGTATTTTTTAACTAGCGAATTTAATCTACTCTTATTTTCATCACATTTATTGTTTTTGTGGAACTTTATATATATATATATATTTTTTTTTTAATCTTACTAATATTATAAACGTGAAAGTTTGTATGGATGTATGTGTGTTTGTTACTCTTTCACGTAAAATTTACAGAATGGATTTTAATGAATCTTTACAATAATACAGCTCATACAACAGAATAACATATAGGCTATAATTTATAAAGTTAGCTATTTATTTTCAATATATTAAAAAATAATAATTATTGTTTAATAGAAAATGACAAATTTTAAAATGACATTTTGCAAAACAATGATTGTTATATCAAATTTCTATTTTAGAAAATATTTAAATTTAGGAATTTATTTGAAGTACTCGTCTAATACTTTGAATCGACTCAAGAATTACAGATAATTTAAATAAATAGGTTAAGAATTTTGGTATAAACGTAGATGGGACCTAGGAAAAGAAAATAGATTACTCGAAGTACTAATCCTATGCAGACGAAGTTGCGGGCAGAAGCTAGTTAAAAATAAATAAAACAATATATTGTTGTTAAGGGGGTATTAGTGTTTCTTATTTTCACCCTATTATTATTATAAGACATATTATATTATGTTTGAAAGTTCAATAAATAAATATCATACTGATCCGTTTTTAGATTTTCACGGCCAAAAGCATTTTCGTTGTTTGTTTTTGGGGTGTTATGCCGTGTTGCGCTACCTTCTTCTTTAGCCGTCATTTCGGACAGCGTTGCAGAGTCATCGATCTCTAGAAACGTCGGCTAAAGAAGGAGGTAGCACAACACGGCATAACACCCCAAAAACAAACAACGAAAATATCATACTCTCTCCACAGCTTTGAGAATCTTTTGTACAATAATATTCTCAATTCTGAAAGAAATATTAAACCGATAAGTATTAAACAGCTTTCAAGGTTAAAAACCCTAAACAATAACAAAATTAAAAAATGTTTTTCATAGAAAATCAATTCGTTATCAAAATGTTTTCAATCTAAGCTTAAATTTACAAAGCTTATACCAAAGTTGTTCAAGAAATATGAAAGATTTCGAACTCAAGATTAACACTTAAAAATGTAAAATTGTAATTATTCAAATCAGGATGACAGTTTCTAAAATCAAGCTTTCAAACGATCAAACTTCAAAATAATTTTCATGCAAAATCACGTATTTATTTTAATGTTTCTAATCTTAGCTTTCAAAGAGCTTATTCCAAGCTTCACAAAACAAAAATGAAAGCCTTCGAACACTGGATTTTAAACGCTTTTAAAAATATAAAATACGGAATTATGTATAATTTTTTTATTGAAATTCTTGTCAGCTTCGAGGGAAGTGAAAGAAGAGATAATTAAAATAATGGAGGCATAAGGCTGAAAATAAAATTGCGTGCATATTTTTTTTAGGCGACGGAGGAAACTGATTTGCATAATAAAAGGAAAAAGGCCACTAGGGGAAAAATAACAAGAATCGCTCCGTACTGAATCTTTCGTGTTATTAACTATTTTACTTATTTTGTGGTGACTTTGTCAAGGTGCTGCTTATAGCGTTTTACTGCTTAAGTATTTAATGATGAGGTGCGGAATGAAACTACTTGTTGGTAGGTGGTTCTTACAACTAATACTGGATGCAATGTTATATTAAGAAGATTGGATTTTATATAAGGACGAGTTAAACTGTCGTACGCTTATATTATATACTCGTACAATCAAAGGCGTGCATTCCATGTGGGAACATAAACACTTCCTACCTTTCCTTAATCACGTAAATAGCACAAATTAATAATATAAAAATTTATAAAATTATTCTAAGAAGTAAATCTTCGCTTTAAAAATGCGCGCGATATATCAGATACCAATCGCAATGCGCGGCTCTCACCGCTCTTTGATAACGTGTCAAAAGCACGAACTAAGTTTGCATAATGATGGACCAGTTAATATTCAAATTTTGACTGTATTTTGTTTGAATATTGTTGAGTGCATAATGCGCATTCAGAAGAAGACCATTGGTGATGGTCGATTGGTCGAAAAAATATGCAATTTTTTTTAATATCATTAATTGGCTAGTAATATGCGTAAACAAAATGGTTAAGTAGATATTTTGGTGGTTAATCCCAACTAACTTTGGCTAAAGCAGTTTTTCCATCCACATACATCACTTAGACATTATTATAATGATAAATTACACCACAATAAAATAAATTACACCACAAAGACAACACAGGTAGGTTGGATGATTGTATGTAATATTCTATAAAATATGCATAAAACTCCAAAAAAGCTCATTAGCTACAATAATACCATAACGTACATGCGTCAAATCTGTGAATTCTAATACACAGGTGCTAAGAGACGATACCAACATAAAATATATTGTTGAAGAAGAAGACAACAATAATAATCTTAATTAAAATATGAAAATGAACACGACACAGAAAAATAACAAAACATAAAAGTCGCAACTGGGACTCGAACCCAGATCTCACGTCTTACCTGAATGGCCCTCTGACAAATACATTCTTTGAATACTTGTTTCCAATGAAAAACGTTAGTCGAAGATAATATTGTGAATTCTGAAATTTGAAATATAAAGTTGACAAATACGACAGTCTCATAATAGACCGCAATGGCTGAATTGGTAGAGCGCCGTCCTGGTTAGACGTGAGATCTGGGTTCGAGTCCCAGTTGCGACCATTATGTTGTATTATTTTTGTGTGACTCGTTCGTTTTTTTCAGAAGAATTCTTCCACGAGCAGCTAGTTTTATTTCTCTCTCGTATTATGTCAATGTAAGTATTTGCATACTGCTTACTAACCTCGTATGCATGGACATTGGAGGGTCTAGAGTCGTTCAAAATAAATGTAGCTTCGTTTAAAAAAAAAAATTAGAGTCTTAACGTGTGCGGTAAAGGAGGAAACCATATGTTTCCTTATAATGCCATTAGGAAAGTGGTGGGGTCCCCTCCAATGACTTGTTCGTTTTCATATTTTAATTCGCATATTATTGTTGTCTTCTTCTTCAATGATATATTTTGGGTTGATGGGAACATTGATGGGAATAACCTTCAAAAGTTAAAAGGAGAGTTTTTCTTATAAAAAAAAAATAAATATCTTGGTTTATTAGCCACTTTTTCAGCATATTTTTAATTCAATGGTCTAATTTAATTCCCTTTTTAAATGCTTTGTCATCGTATTGAATTTTATACATCCATAGGTACACGATAAAAGATAAAATTTAATAATTAATAAATTTAAAGCATTATTCCAAAAGTCTCCGAAAATAAATCATCCAACAGCTTGCGGTATATTGATTTGTGGGCAGTCGATCCTGCGGTGAGTTGGGTTATTGGCAAGTTTAGACTTTGTCCACCCACCCCTTCTGTACACCCTTGTATTATCCAAAACACTTCGATCGTATACAATAGATTGGGCTCTGCTAAGTTTGCAAATTGTTATCTAAGTTAACACCAACGGTAGTTACGATATTTTGGGCATTGGTACCTATTTCTTGAATCATCATCATTATCCAGAGTTTCGAAAAAGTATTAATAATAAACACAATAAAAATAATGATAAAAATCAATACCTAAAAAGGTCCACACAATATATGAATCCATGAGGAAACTAACGTAAAATGTACATCTTTAAATATCTAAGATATTTCCTAAATAAAGATTTACTCAGAATGATTATTTTCTTCAATTATACAATATGGCATTATAAGATGGGGTTGAACTAATACAAATATACATAACCGCTTTCAAAGTATACGTTTTACGCATACAAGAAGTTAAAGTTAGAAAATTAAATGCATTATAGTTCTACCACAAACATTACATAATTATATAGATAATATTTTAAATAAAACTGCACCATTTAAAATTTATAGAAATATAAGGCAAACATTAATTCTCCAAACTACTAAATGTTAAAAAAAAAATATTGCAAATTTTTTTAATACTCAGTAAGAAAGCATTAATTATTTTTGTGGTTAATTCCTTGGTTCCGTATAATTTTTGAAAAAATTAATTTATGTAATTATGTACAAATTAACCTGATGGAAGTAGGAGGAATCAAAATATTGTCAGATAACCTTATTGCTAATAATATTATATCTTTTATGTATATATATAAATGAATCCCTGTTTCCCTTGGTCACGCTATAACGTCAGAACGACTTTACCTATTTCATTCATCTTTTTTTAAAGTTTTCTAAGACTTTGTAAAAGGTTTTTACAGAAAGAAAAATTAAGAAAATTGCACAGAAAATTGGATAATTTCAGAAAACCTAACGACTATTTTAACTTCGTACGTTTGAGAGTTCGCGCGGTTGATATATTTAGAGATATTTCCTATAATATTCATCCGATTGCGATAAAAATTTGGTGAATTGTTGTGGACATGCTCGTGAAGGCTTCTATATAGCAATATTTCTACCTTGGTGAGTTGGAGTTATAAAATTTGCAAAATAATTGCAATAAGGCACACGCGAGTTGTTTTAAATTTAATGTATTTTATGGAGTTTGGCGGCAGGAAAAAAAGGCGAGAGGGGTGGAGAATCGGAAGGGGTGGAGGGAAATGAATGAGTGGTGTTCGCAAGAGGGAGGAGAATGGAGGGGAAGGCGGATAAGGTGGAAGGGGAATTCGTGAGAGAAGAGGAGCATTGCGGGGAAGTTGAAAAGGGAACACGGGAGGGGAACGGGAAGAAGGTGGGAAAGAGGTGGCGGAAGGGGAAAGGGGACGAATGGGAAGGGAAAAACAGGGAGAAATATTTTCTTTATTTAAGTGTTAAGCATTGCAACCCGGGTATCAGCTAGTTAAATATTTATATATTATATTAAACCTGCTCTCACACATTTTCCGTAAAAATTTCTAAGAAATAAATCGTTTTGATATAATTGGGCATTCTCTCTTTCATTAACGAAAAACGAGTGTAATGTGTCCAGTGGACTGGGATATTTTTCGCTTAGTGTCCATTAAACCCAAATTACAACCGGTTAAAGTTCTCCATTACAAGTGCTGGGTACTTCACGGAATAATAATGTAATGTGGGCGGGTGAGTGGGCGAAAGAATATCCCGTTGGGTCCAGCAGGTAAAAACAATAAATTTCAGAGTGTATGTATGTTCTATAATCTATAGTTGTACACGTTTATTATTAGATTTAAATTGGGTTGTTTAGAATTCCATTGTAATGTTTTATATAAAATGCTTCATAAGTAGGACCGGACTTTTCTAATCATTTTATCCATTGGTGAATTCATTTCATCCCGAATTATTTAATAAGGTTCTGGTTAAGCACCATACTATGTACAATCTTTTTTTTTGTCTCGAAGTAATAATTAATATGCCATTGAATAAGAAGTTAACACTATTAATCTAAATGAAAATAATATGAAAAAAACAAGATTTAAACAAAGGTAACGGTCGCAAATGGGACGTGAACCCAGAACCTCTCGTCTTGCCGGGACAAACGCAATTCCAATTAGGCCATTTCCACCAATTATTTAAACGTTATATTTGTCAATCTCATATTTCAAATTTTAGAAACAATATTACAGTTATTATAATGTTACATTCATTTTTTTTATCGAAGGAAGCAAATACTTTGGGGTGTGACATAATATATTTGAATGAAAAAACACACTTCGTAAAACACCATTTTTATTTTTTATTTAATAGACAACAGCCAACCAGGTTTCGCTTAGCTCAAGCTTCGTCTTATTATATTAAGTAAAGATAAGTACATACAGACACATATATGTATAATAAATAATATAATAATTGAAAGAGATAGAAATAGAAGAGAAGACACCTTATTCGTGCTAGAAAGAGATACAAATTAATTCATAGTTTTGAATGTGCGTAAATATGGACATTGATGATTTTTGCGATGGAAATCTCGGAGTTACCATGGAAAACCTACAGAAAGATAATTACATACAGACACATATATGTATAATAAATAATATAATAATTGAAAGAGATAGAAATAGAAGAGAAGACACCTTATTGGTGCTAGAAAGAGATACAAATTAATTCATTGTTTTGAATGTGCGTAAATATGGACATTGATGATTTTTGCGATGGAAATCTCGGAGTTACCATGGAAAACCATACAGAAAGATAATTACATACAGACACATATTTGTATAAGAAATAATATAATAATTGAAAGGGATAGAAATAGAAGAGAAGACACCTTATTGGTGCTAGAAAGAGATACAAAATAATTCATAGTTTTGAATGTGCGTAAATATGGACATTGATGATTTTTGCGATGGAAATCTCAGAGTTACCATGGAAAACCATACAGAAAGATAATTACATACAGACACATATATGTATAAGAAATAATATAATAATTGAAAGGGATAGAAATAGAAGAGAAGACACCTTATTGGTGCTAGAAAGAGATACAAAATAATTCATAGTTTTGAATGTGCTAGAAAGAGATACAAAATAATTCATAGTTTTGAATGTGCGTAAATATGGACATTGATGATTTTTGCGATGGTAATCTCGGAGTTCCCATGGAAAACTATTATGCATTATCTATTAATTCCAATGATTAAGTCTTGGTACCTGAAATGTATTGGGAAACTTATAAAATAAGATAGAAGTTCGTTGAGATTACAAGTACCTTTATTTACATTTATTTTAAAGTTTACGATGAATACTTTACTGGACCATCTACTCTAGGTAAATCCTTAATCCATCATCCTTACTCTAGGAAACTCTAAGTTATTCTGCTGCTGCAGACCGCAAAACCGGTGGCGCCTGCTAGTCTACCAGATACCTTTTGCTATTATCTAAACCATCCGTATATTAGACACAAACGACGATAAATGATTCTAAAATAATACTTAACTGATATCTGTTGAGATACCACAAAAATACGTATATTTAACTATACTAACGACATATTTTGAAGGATGTTGATACTACATAACTAACCAATGCACAATATGTAGATATACTTTATAAGAATATAGGTATTTCAAATACTTGTTTTTGTATACAATATAAAACGCAGATATCTCCAAATCTCTCTCCATGGACATTTAACGGTCTTGTAGTGGACCCTTGAATTATTGTTGTATAAACACAGTTAGCAAAATGCTATGTATATTCGTCTACATAAAAGAGCGATTAAGTTGGGCGATGGAGGGTAAATGGATTTAAAAGTAATGAGTCGATTATCAAAAAACAAAAAATATTAACCTATAGCCCAATATTAAATCTCTTCCCTTTCGATGTGCATTCTGTTCCCTCTTACTCTTCATTAATTCCTAGCCACACGGAGAAAAATGTTATTTGAAAAAAACGAACATTTTAATAGAAAATACGATCATTTTATTCGTAGAACGGTTAAAAACGGGACTGAAGTTCTTACGAACAAATTAACAGGGTTTCAATGTTTATTGGCGTGAACATTAAGAATAATTTGTTAATATACGTAATTTCGTACGTATTTTACCGCCAATAAACATTGAATCACTGTTAATTTGTTCGTAAGAACTTCAGTCCCGTTTTTAACAGTTCATTTTTCTCCGTACACGCCCCCACTCCTACCACAATACCTAGTGATAAATTGTACCCTCCCACCATTTTGTAATTGTCATCATTATATGTTTGCCCTGAGGAAGGAACGGTTGTTCCGAAACCGGTAAGCGTGTAACTAAATAAATCAGTGGTTGAAACTAAGTTATATTGTTTCATTTAATTATAAAATGGATAACCACAAAGTGATAGCTAGTTTCAAAAGTATAAATGGATTTAGTTTGGCCCCTTTGTTGATTTAATAACCAACCCAATTTGCTAAAGAAATTGGTATAATAAGAATTAAATTTACATGAATATTACAACTTTATAATAACGTCAAACATTTCTTAGGTTGGCGTGTTTCACAGAAATGCTAAAGTAACTTTGTCATCAAATGGTTAATCAGCGGTATTTTTCGACAAATACCTGTTTACTTAAAGTTATTCTCCCGAAAATCATTTGAAATTTTAATCTGTAATTTTTTAATTATTTTTTTTTCTTTAATGTGTGACACATCTGCCCTGATGATGGACATTGTAACGCTCTCCGAAAGGTTGGCTAAAGAAGGAAATAGCGCAACACGGCATAACACCCCAAGAACAAATAAAAAAAATACTTTTGACCGTGAAAATTTAAAATCATATCTGTAGTAAATTGCTTCGAAAACAACCAAATGAAGATTTTTTTTTTAAATTCTAAACGCAATACCAAACAACAGCTCACCCAAATCACAAGTGCGCCCCCATCTTTGAATTTGGCAGCCCCCTCTGGTCTGGAGCCCCAAAATACTTGCAAAACCCTTAACTCAGAAACGTGCTCAGTTTGATAGATTATCCTATCTTAACAAACGGATTGGAATCTTTAGAGAACGGTGATTAGGTAAGAATTCTGTCCTCATTCCATCGATATTTCAGTGGAAGAAGCTCCGATAAAGTTGACGGCCGTCCGTGGTCGAGTGGTAAGACACTTGACTTCCAATCGGGTTCGAACCCGGTGTGCGCAAATAAATTTTATTTGATTAATTTGTGTTATTTCACAATTAATTAATAAAAATAATATATACCATATTTGCGGCACGTTCCAGAGTGGAAGATACTCTCAATATCGCCCTGGTGTAAGACCACCATTCAGAATTGAAACGTTGCTTAATAATGGCTTTTAGCCGTGTTTAGTGACTAGATCTGAACAGCCAGGTACTTCCCCACCTTCCTATTCCCCATCTCCTTCCCTTCCCCACTTACCTTCAGCCTCATAACATACCCCAATTGGGGATGCCATAGTCTCACTGGCCCCAGACGGGAGCAGTTAAGACTCTTGTGAGGTAATCTCTGTAAAAAAAAAAAAAAGTAGCGTCATTGCTTCGGCACCGGTGAACAATTGGGAAACACTCCTAATGTACAAGCTGAACTTTTGTACACAGTTGACATTTGTCTGTGAGAACGGGTCGTTTTCACGACCACGTTTTTGAGTTCTAACGATTTTCCAAACCTCTGTATTTCCTCCCTCCTACAACCCTTCAAAATCCAGGTTCACTCCTTTATTTCATACAAAAAAAACCGTCAACACACCATCTCCAAAGATGAGACATCTGAGAGATTATTTTTCCTCACGGCCCCATATGTTCAGCTAATGTAAAAAAGGGGACTAAACCATGTAAAGCCTTTTCCATAACGAAAAAAGTATTTTTCCAACCCCAAAACTGAAAAGTTTTGGGGTTGGAAAAATAATCAGGCGACATTTGAAAGTATTTTTATTACATTTTCGTATGTTTTGATGTAAAGTGTTTAAGGAAAAGTTTTTGCATTACCCACGGAGTAATAAAAGTTTTTCTAATATAGAATTCGACATTAGAAAGTTTGAGCATGTGGATAAGAGGCTCCTCTTTGCCTTATTCGTTTAGAAGGAAAATTCACTAACTTTCGCTCTAATAATTTCGTCGGTTTACTGCGAGAAGTCGTTAAGTATACCTTAAAATACATACACTTAAGGATCGGCGAAAGATAAGCGACCTATGCTTATTTTTTAAAGTTGTAAAATGTACTTCGATTGTTGAGTGAGTGTAGTCAATTTAAGAGTACCTACTCAACTCACCAGGCATAATGACCTATTTCAATGTCACCAGTCACAAACAAATTATGTAGGAAACTCGCCAATTCCTCGCTTAGATAAGCCAACAAATAAATTATATTGACATTTTTAATGTAACAATTTCTGTGTTTAAAACATTCTTAAACAATTTGTATGTCAACAACTAATTTCTGAAAATTTTATTATTGTTAATTTTTATTTTATCCAATTGTAAACCACTGTAATGTAAGAAGAAAAAAAATTGCAACGTATTGTTTTGTACAAACTAAACTGAGTTAAATGCACCAATTTTGTCATTCTTTATCCACTATGTAGGTAATTATGTCTACTAACACGTTGTTTACTATTTTAACTTATTTGTTTTATTTATTTTGTGTATAGCTAATTGATCCCACCAGTTATTAATACAAATCAATAAAATATTTTAATGACTTTTGAAATCGGAATAATGTACGAAAATGATCATAAAATAAATGCACTAAATATCACAATCGAGACAAAACTCTGAACATTCCTTCTTACATGATATTTGCAAAAAGTTACTTGAAGGAGGGGAAGAAGATCGAGAAGGGAAAGGTGAAAGTTCCTGGCTATTCAGATCTGATCACCAAACACGGCTAGAGCCATTTCAAGCAACGTTTCATTTCTGAGTGGTGGTCTTACATCAACGCGATACTGAGCGTATCTTCCACTGTGAAACACGCCACAAATATACCTTAAATTATTTTTAATAATTAAATTGTGAAATAACACAAAATTTACTTGCGCATGCCAGGATTTGAAACCGCGACCTTCGGATTACTACGCATCGACCACGGATGCTGTCAATGCTATTATAGAAGGTAATGCTTTATGAAATACATCTCGGTTGGTTTAATATGTTTAAGTGTGTTGAATTTTAACAAAAGAAAGTACAATTTAAAATCTTGGTTTAATGGACTGGTCAGTGGCTGACATGGCATCGCGTCTGGATCTCATCCAGGCGTCATGAGTTCAATTTCTCGGCACAGGCAACATTTTTCCCTCACTGTGGTGCAAATAGTATCGAGTTTTAAATATTGTAACCCTTGAATGTTAGTCTTCCTTTTTAGAATTATCTCTCCTAGTCTTGATTCATCATGTCATGTTCATCAATATATCGAATAATGTCCAAATAAACAACGGAACTGCTCTTCAATATTTAGTTTCACGCCTTTTTCGTCTCTATGCCCACAGGATTTCTTCAGGCGTGGAATCGAAAAACGGTCATAAAAGTGGGAATCAACCGTAAACAATGCAAAGAATAAGTCTGTGGCCATAACTAAGCTCAAAATGTGATATCTAAGTGCAACAGTTTGGAACTCAATTGTCGCAGTAAATCCAAAAATATTTGGTTCACCGGTTCGTTTGATTTGATGAAGAATTTATTTGTGTGAAAGAACGAGTAATATTAGATATAGGGAATAAATCAAATGTGTTATTAAATGAATTACTCGTTGATGGTACATATTCATGATTATTTTAATTACGAAATACAATTTTTTGTATTTGGTTTTCGTGAGTAAATGAATTAATGATTGATCGCAAATCTTGGAAGTGGAAATTGAACCACTTCCCAACGTACGACCAAATCTTGGGAGTGGAAATTAACCTACTTCCCAAAGTTCGACCAAATCTTGGAAGTGGAAATTAACCTACTTCCCAAAGTTCGACCAAATCTTGGAAGTGGAAATTAACCCACTTCCCAACGTTCGACCAAATCTTGGAAGTGGAAATTGAACCACTTCCCAACGTACGACCAAATCTTGGGAGTGGAAATTAACCTACTTCCCAAAGTTCGACCAAATCTTGGAAGTGGAAATTGAACCACTTCCCAACGTACGACCAAATCTTGGGCGTGGAAATTAACCTACTTCCCAAAGTTCGACCAAATCTTGAAAGTGGAAATTGAACCACTTCCCAACGTACGACCAAATCTTGGAAGTGCAAATTAACCCACTTCCCAACCTACGTCCAAATCTTGGAAGTGGAAATTAACCCACTTCCCAACGTTCGACCAAATCTTGGAAGTGGAAATTGAACCACTTCCCAACGTACGACCAAATCTTGGGAGTGGAAATTAACCTACTTCCCAAAGTTCGACCAAATCTTGGAAGTGGAAATTGAACCACTTCCCAACGTACGACCAAATCTTGGGCGTGGAAATTAACCTACTTCCCAAAGTTCGACCAAATCTTGAAAGTGGAAATTGAACCACTTCCCAACGTACGACCAAATCTTGGAAGTGCAAATTAACCCACTTCCCAACCTACGTCCAAATCTTGGAAGTGGAAATTAACCCACTTCCCAAAGTTCGACCAAATCTTGGAAGTGGAAATTGAACCACTTCCCAACGTTCGACCAAATCTTGGAAGCAGAAATTAACCCACTTCCTAACGATCAACCAAATCTTGGAAGTGGAAATTAACCCACTTCCCAACGTTTGACTTAATTTTGGAAGTGGAAATTAACCCACTTCCCAACATTCGATTAAATCTTGGAAGTGGAAATTAATCCTCTTCCCAACGTTCGACCAAATCTTGGAAGTAGAAATAAACCCACTTCCTAATGTTCGACCGAGCTGATACTCGGCAGATTGACTCGATGTTGATGATAAAGCATTATTATAGTGGCACTCACACACACATTCAGACCCTCCTCACAGCATCTTCAAAGATGACATAGGCCCTGAGGGAAATTATTTTCCTCAGGGCCTCCTGTGTGAAGTTAATGTAAAAAAAAAAAAAAAACATGCGCACACATACTTTTTTCTCTTAAATTAGCTTCTAACCGGCCCAAGAGATAGCTCGAAAATTGAAAAAAATTGTATCACAGAAAAAAAATGTTTTACTTATTAATTTTTTGTAACGTTAACCACACAAAGAAGGTCCTGAGGAACAAAATGATTTCGCTCAGGTCCTGTGTAATCTTTGGAAACAAGTTGTAGGAGCAAATTTGTAAAATAAATCATAAACTACCTGAAACTCATTTGACTTTGACGTTTATAAATGCCAGACAGCGGAATGCGCAATAAATAAAAAAATGTCAGGTTTGCCATCGTTGTACTATCTTTATCGAATTTGTTGAAATCGTCGATATATTAAGCAGTTACGACATTTTACTTTATTGATGAATTAACGTGGAATTTATCGCTGTGTTTGTTTCGAGGATGTACTTATATGTTCACATTTAAACACACTTAAATTAATTTAAATCATATTTGTTATTTATTTTTGGGATGTTGTGCCGTGTAACGCAACCTCCTTCTTTAGCCAACGTTTCGGACAACGTTACAGTGTCCATCATCAGGGCAGATGTTTTGGAATTTAAATCATGTTAAATAAGTTCAAAATCAATTAGTTATATTATTAGCTCATAAAAGTTTATACAAAGTCATAATATTCCATACTTTTTATCAGAATCTCAAAAGTCTATCTGTAAGAGCAATTCTGTGGTATAAAATTATATCTCGGCATATGAATAGCCTCGTATACTTATACAAATTGACTGGATCACACTTACCGAATAACGAAAATTAGTCTTTTTAAAATAAATTCTAGAAGTAGTGACTCTTTTTTACAAAAAAAACATAAATTGATTTTGAAAGATTCTTACTTTATCTGGTACACGCAGTTTTAAGATTTCGAAAATTTAAGTTCATTTTTAATATACAGTGGTGCCTCACACAACGAACTTAATTCGTTCCAGGAGCAAGTTCGTTATGCGAAAAGTTCGTTATGTGAAACGCGTTTTCCCATAACAATACATGTTAAAAAAAATAATTCGTTCTGTAGCATAAAATATGGTAAGATGACATAAAAAAAAGATAAATTTTTTGTTATTATTTTTATTTAGATACATCTAAAAACATAATGAAAAAAACACACATTTTTTAATTTTAAGAAATAATCGAATCTTGCACATCTTCATCCATTTTCCGCTTTTTGGCCGATGGTGCAGTGAAAAACCTGTCCAAAGTCGTTTGTTTCTCTCTTTTCTTCAACATCATTCTTCAATGTTGAGTTTATCTTAAAAGGACGACTGCCGTGATACGTGTGCGATTTAATTCGTAATGAAGAACGATTGCTGCGATACGTGCGTAAGTTAAGCGTACTACGCAGTGACTAACGAGTCTAACGACTGCCTGCGCGGGAGGATGCAATTAATCGGCAGTGATCGTAGAAGATCGGGCGACTTCGTTGTAATGATGAACGATTGCTGCGACACGTGCGTAAGTTAAGCGTACTGCTCAGTGACTAACGACTGCCTGCGCGGAAGGATGCAATAAATCGGCAGTGATCGTGTGAAGTGGGCGACTTCGTTGTGTGAAGCGAAGTTCGTTGTGTGAAGCGAAGTTCGTTGTATGAATCGTGAAATGAACGAAAAGGAAGTTCGTTGTGTGCCGCGTTCGCTGTGCGAGGCGTTCGTTATGCGAGGCACCACCTAAGGTTATACCGTTGGTCGTTGGCAGATTTGTTCAATTTTCAAACGATAGATTCTATCAAGCAACACAAATTTCAAATCATATAATCATACAACAAAATAAATCAATAATCTAGTAAACACAGTTTTCATAATTTTAAATTTAGTTAAATTAAAATCATTAAAAAAATCCGAGAACGTTTTTTGTGACAAAAATACCACAGTTTTTCTGTTTATTTAAGGTCTTACAACTAAAATATTTAAAAAAAAAATTACACACCTATTTTGTTTAGATATTATTGAAAAATCATAAATAATTGTGATCATAAAATACTTACAAGAAATACGCGATATTTAATAATTTATCATCGGGCGTTTTCAGCATTTCTATTGCTTACTTAAATGTAGGTATATATTAAAGCAAGTTTTGAATGAAATAAATCGATATTAAAATTTTTATTTAAAAATTTGATACGGGGAATAATCGATCTTTCGCATTGGGACCTCTCTGTACAGTTGCAAGCATTTTTAAACTTTTATTCTCAGCCGCTGGTCAATCGTTCTTAAATGAAGGACTAATCGTACCTAGCCAAATAAAAAAATATGAACAAAGAACCCTCGACTACATGATACCTAATTACTTAAATTATCAATTTTAAAAATGTACAAATGTAAAAACAAATATTATGTTAAAGAAATAGTTTTCACAAACAATTCTTTAACTGCATACATATTTGTATAGTTTCTGTATTATATTACATCTCTGTAGGTTAGGCTATACATCTTACGCTAAACATACTTTTAAACATACTTTTTACTATCACTCTTTACTTCCTAATGGTTGATATTTAGGAAGTCAACAGGAAATTTTTTAAAATTATTTCATTTTCCGTTATTATTATAATTATTTATGCTGCGCATGTATGTGTAAATCATTATGTATTTGTATAAATTTCATAATATGTGAATGTAAAAAAAATATACATACATGTACATATTTCGCTTCAACTAAGTTAAATGCACTTAATTGCAATCTAATTAAAAATATTTTCGATGTTTTTTTTGGGGTGTTATGCCGTGTTGCGCTACCTCCTTCAGTGCAGTTGCAGTGTCCATCATCAGGGCAGATCCGGCAGATCCGACCTGATGATGGACACTGCAACGCTGTCCGAAACGTCGGCTAAAGAAGGAGGTAGCGCAATACGACATAACACCCCAAAAACAAACAACGAAAATGGTTTTGGTCGTGAAAATCTAAAAACGTATCTAATTAAAAGTAGTTTAATAAGACTTTTCTCTTTTTTTGTATTATTTTATTTCCTATTATGTCGTTTTATTTTCTCTTTCTATTTAACCACTCGAGCGATGGGTGTTCGGTTTTAGAATTAATTGATACTCATAATTATAATTGACCGGTCAGTGGTTGAGTGGGCATAGCGTTTGGGTCCCACCCAGGCGTTCCGTGTTCGATTCCTCGGCTGGCTAAGTCCTCCACCACAACACAAGCAACATCTTCCGCTTAGTGTGGTGGTAGTAGGAGATTTTCAAATGTTGTTGGGTTATTCGTAACCCGGGAATGTTTGTCTTTCGTTTAAAAAAAACGAATTCCTTAAAATATTATTACGCAAAAATATGAACTGTTTACTGCGATTTAAATTCAATAAACCCACGTAGATTTCATTGTTTAAACCATATTTTTAGGTTCGTACCTCTCGAAGGCCAGGTGTATTTGGAAAAAATCGCGCGAAATTATCTTACCGGCTTTTGGTGAAATATCGTATAAAAACAAAGGAATTGTTTT
Organism: Limnephilus auricula; assembly: GCA_951813805.1. Taxonomy (NCBI): domain Eukaryota; kingdom Metazoa; phylum Arthropoda; class Insecta; order Trichoptera; family Limnephilidae; genus Limnephilus; species Limnephilus auricula. The sequence continues at coordinate 4,251,895 of OX638409.1, read as the reverse complement.
TTTTTGTGATTGTTTTCTGTTTGCCAGATAATGTACCTTATTATTCATATATATTTCATGATAACATCGTTACAAGTTTTACCAGATTAGCTATTTTTAACAAAAAAATGTGAAAATATTTCCCATTCGACAAAAAAATCTAAATAAAATATTTTCATACGAAAACGATCAATTTTTTTAATTTCTCTACAAACCTGAATAAACACCCTACATGAAAAAAACCAATTCAAAGATGTTTTCGAAGAAGTAATGACATAAATACTTGTTTGAAAATGAAATGACAGTTGAAAAACGTTTTTAAAAGTGACGCCAAGTTGACCATAGATATTTATTATAAATTATTCAGATGGGTTGGCGCTATGCGGATTTTTGCTTTGTCAAGACCGAGAACGGCGCGAGCGATTCTGATCTTGTTCTTCATACAACTTCTTTATACATAAGGAACAAAATTTTTTTTTTAAATTTCGACCCGCGGCTACTGGTGGGCGAACGGCAGTCGAGAGGTACAATTTTGGACCGATATCAATGGCAGAAAAATAAAAACGGTCCATATGTGGACCTAAATTGCTTTTGTGGTTAAATAAATTATAAAAATATTAATAAAAAAATAAAAATTTCAAACTGAATAATTTATAGTATGAGCAAAATTACTTGTGAAGATGCTCTGCGACAAAATGCCTTAAATGAAGTAGGAGGGGTAATGTCAATGATAAGAGCGGAACAGCACGTGTCTGTTGCCTTAAGGTGGCTTCTCCTGAGAATTTTACCATAAAATATTTTTACTTACGCTGAAATGGCGGAATTTCAAAGAAGTTAATTATCTTTTTTAATGTTTTGAAACGCAATTTAAACTTTACAAACGACCCTCATTCTCCGCATATCTTTCGTTTTACTATCTTATCGTCATTTCAATATAATTTACTCGTTTAAATGTATTTACTGAGGTTGGAGTGTGTTAAAATTTTCGCAATATTTGATAACAGGCAAATAGTCGTTCAGGGCATGTATGAATTTGTGAAATTTGAATGGTCTCTGTTCAACAACTATTATGGACCCGTACACGGAGAAAAATGATGTTCTAAAATACGATCATTTTATTCGTAAAAACGGTTAAAAACGGGACTGAAGTTCTTACGAACAAATTAACAGGGTTTCAATGTTTATTGGCGGCAAAATGTAAGAATAATTTGTTAGTATACGTACGAAATTACGTATACCAACAAATTATTCTCACATGTTCCTGCCAATAAACATTGAAACACTGTTAATTTGTTCGTAAGAACTTCAGTCCCATTTTTAACCGTTTTTACGAATAAAATGATCATATTTTAGAATAACATTTTTCTCCGTATTCAACAAGCATAACTCCGTATACAAGCATAACTGTCACGTTGTTATACTGAATGCAACTTGATCAAAATCTGAAACTGGTCGAGAATCAATTTTTACGGGGATAGCCATCAAATTAATGTGACGAAAGATTGAAAAAACCCAACTAAAAAAAATATTGTTGCCTTGGAGGAGGAATGTACCCCAAAAAGGGAATAATTCAGAATGTTAGGATTTTTAACGAAGCATTTTAGACTTGCTCTGTGGGCAATAGGTAACTTTCTAAACTTTCCCGGCGTGCGCAAGTAAATTTAATTTAATTTTATTCATGAAGACAATATTAGTGAAACTCAATCAAATGTCTGAAACATTAATTTTTATTTAATTAAAGTGTTTTTTTTCATATTCATTCAAATCAAAATATAGTTTATGTAATATTTGTGAAACGTTCCAGAGTGGTAGATACTGTTGATATAGTCCTGGTGAAATGACTTTAGCCGTATTTGGTGATCAGATCTAAATTGCCAGGTAGGTACTTTCCCAACTTATTTCCCGGCCCTTACCATTTAACCTCACAGCATACCACAATAGGGTATTTCCACGTTTTTTTATTGCCTAAAAAAATTAAGCAAGATATTACAACGATTATAGCTTCAAGTGTGCACAATTTCACCAAGAAATATATAACATTCATTGATCTCGGAATAGAAGAATAGATTTTCATTAAAAAATAAACAAATCCTATCCGCCTGCCTGCCAAAGACACTTTTTTTTATTTTAGAATTTAAGTATAAATTTTTTACTTAGATTATTGTATTTAAAGGGCAAGATCGTTTTGAGATCCCAATTACTTTTTCCATAACACTCCACCCCCTAAGCAATCTCGAACTTTTTTTCACCCTCTTATTTTCCCGCTTACGTCTTAATGCTTCTCTAAAAATAAATACAATTCAAATGGCAGAACACTTTCACACATTGAGGGAAATTTTCACGAGAAAATATTTCGGTACAAAAATGGTTAAATGGTTAATAAATGTAGGCAGTATAGATTTGAAAAAATCTTTTAAAAATATTTTCTTATTTATTTATTTATCTTATTATATTTTGCAGAAACAAACAGTACATTAGTACATAGAAGAAAATAGTTACAAATTTAAAGAAGTTGTTACAATAATGGGCAACAATGACATGTCGCTCCTATATATATATCTATATGTTTTTTAGTGATATATTTTACCTAAAGTAAGTTATGTATATTATGGACGGAGAGAGGTGTGTGTGATTGTTTGTGTGTGTGTGTATGTGTTTGTGTGTGTGTGTGTGTGTGTGTGTGTGTGTGTGTGTGTGTATGTCTGTTTGTGTGTGTGTGCGTGGGGGTGTGGGTCTGTGGGTGTGTGTGTTTGTGGGTTTGTGGGTGTGTGGTGTGTGTGTGTGTGTGTGTGTGTGTGTGTGTGTGTGTGTGTGTGCGAATTAGGTGTGCTAGAAAAGTTTTTCTTAAATAGAGGGAGGGAATCAAAAAATATATCTGTATTTGTGCTTGTTTGATGGATGCAGGAAATGGGTTAATAATTTATTACAAGTGTTAGTTTTCTTTGCTTTGATTTTTCCTAATCTCTTGTATTGTATTCTTTAAGTATTGTTAATAAATGAATATGACGAAAAAAAATCTATATTTGAAACTGATAATTCGTGGTGGAATTCCATTATAATAATATAATCAATGTATTTGTACTTATTTCCACTTTAATTTATTGAACGTAATCGGTTTTACCTTGTTAAAGCCATTTTCAGACTGGTACTAATTAATCTTAACTTATGTTTTATATACATAACATATGAGGGAGGGGGGAGAGGGGTGGTCCTCAATGATTTTATTTAATTTTGAGTTTTAAATTCGTAAATTACACTTGTTGTTAAATCGTCTTTGTATGTCGAAAGAAAAACAAAATTATTTAGAATTTTTTTTTTAAATTTCAAATTTAATAATTTTATGATTAAGTTCTCCGAGTTATTTTTTTATGGGGACGGCTCTTTTGACTTATAAGGCTATTTTAAAACTATCTGAATTAACCAAAACAATAATAAAACTAAAGTACTTGCAGAACTTAATAATATCATCATTACACTTGATTCTAATTAAATTGTTGAAAAATTAAATGAGGTTCTACGAATTAAATACAAAAACTATTAACAATTATTATTAATGAGGTATATTTTTAATGCGTTGACCTATGTACTTATAGCAGAATTATTTCATCGAGCAACGAGACTTTTTTCACCCTGAATTAAAAACGTTGGTGGAATCGACTCTATCGAAACAATGTAGGATATTTTTTATGCGTTGATTTGCTTGCAGTTCTCACTTTTGAAGTGCAAGAAATGAATTAAAAACAAATCCGAAAATCGTACTAGCCTCGGGCAAAAATTACAAATAAAAAAAAAAACATCCAAAGGGCATTCATAATAAAGTGGTCCAAATTACACAATCTGTGACCCAAATCACTGGCATCTCATCCCTCATTAACTTTATACGAGCCGATTTGACGGGGGATGGCCTAATTGACACCGCGACGGGTCGTATATCACGTGACGGCCTATTAGGGGAGGTTATACGCATTTTTAAAGGGTAGAAATTAACACAAATAACATGTTGTAAACATAATCATTAACGTTGTTTTTTTAAATTATTATAATAATTATTTCTAAGTGAAAGAAACGTTTCACGCCGTGGTTCTCATAATAAATGTACATTTTTAGGCAGCATCGCGTAAATTGATCAGATGCATTGTACAAATACTTTTGTATTACTGATCGAATAAACGGAGGATGTAATGTTTTAGACAGAAGTTTTTATAATGTTCGTCCAATCTGTAGTTAAAAGAGAGATTGTGGAAATGTATTACAATTTGTACAGCGCCCTTGAGGTGGTTTTTCCCAAAAACGGCGATGTCATCCAAATATTATGTTCTGACTTTTACGTCCGGGTTAAATCTTCCCCACAAGAAAAACTTAACCCTTCCACACACTTTTCCACGATTGATAATCTAGTCAATCCATGCTATGTAATTGTACTATTTAAGTATAATAAATACAAAACAATACAAGAAAAATACGTCAACCTACACGGAGAAAAATGTTATTCTAAAACACGATCATTTTATTCGTAAAAACGGTTATGTAATATTTGTGCGTTTTAATGTTTATTGGCGGGAAAATGTAAGAATAATTTGTCGGTATACAACAAAGTATTCTTAAGCGGCGTCTCCTCCGACGAAAATGTGTACACACTTTATGGATAGTTAGGTCGGGCCACAATGTTTTTGCTTTCCGTGGCACATGGAAAACAAGAAACGTTGTGGCTCTGCCCCACGTTTATGGTATTGTTTGAGGTACTGTTTGTGAAATTAGTCGCAAGAGACCGGCCTTTACAAGTTCCCGCCAATAAACATTGAAACCCTGTTAATTTGTTCGTAAGAACTTCAGTCCCGTTTTTACGAATAAAATGATCGTATTTTAGAATAACATTTTTCTCCGTGTACCAGAGACCAAATGGGAAAATATTCACCGAATTCAGATATTTTCATATCAGAGGGTTCGGCTCGGTAGAACTTCTAACTGGACCGATAAATCCTACTGATCCCTCAATATAAATATTAAAAAATATATTATTATTATTACTGCATTGGTTAGTAGTAGGTTCGAGATTTAAAGCCCGCACTAGGTGAAGTATGTTTTTCATGTTAATGAAGGTTCTGAGATATCTCTCCCTTAGAGAGGTTTGCTACTACCCGCGGCTCTATCCCACTTTCTTTCACTAATGTGTTGATCGAATATAATATGTCTATATTCTCACTGTTTATATGTGACAGGCAGGACTAACTTGCCAGTGGTCATAATGTGTTACTTGCTAATTGCTAGAATTAAATTTAGAATGTATTTGTGTGATAGAACAAGAATGAATACTACAACAAATATAAAAGAAACGCGGGGGTTAAAACATGATGTTTAAATTTATTTTTCAAGATAAAAACGAATAAGTTGAAATTTATAACATGAGACTCAAAAGGTATATATAAAGGGGTTAACCACTCAGACCCCTAAGCTTGTTTTCACGACAATATAATGATAACACTCAAGTCCAATAAGCTTGTTTTCAAGTTAACGCGTATGTTCCCACAGAAATCATTATAACTCCGTTGTTGTTCTAGTTACAACCCTAAAACTAAAAGGAGAATGTCTAAAATAAACCACGCTTTACATTCATGTTAAAAGTTGTCCATAGAAATAGATGAAAAATACTTATTTTATAGATACAGTTTCACCCGCTAAATTGCATGTCTTTTGTTAAACTAAGTTAATTTTTTATTAAATATTTTTGTATAAAATGGTAAAAAAAAGTGAGGTGATAGAATTGTTCTTTTATATGATTTTTATGAAAAAAATTGTGGTTTTTTACGTTATCCGTAATTTTTGTACCGTTTTCGCATAAAATATGACAGGTGTGTTTAATTTTTCTTACGTTTGCATTCTAAATTTTAATATTTACAAATTTTAATATTTATTTGCCTTTCAAAAACAGTTTTTAGTATTCGGCTACGTTTAGAAATATTTCGTTTATTGAGCTTTAAATGCAAAGCGGAAATAACACAACATTTGAATCAATCTGACAGGTTCGTTAAGACCAAAAACTTACACAAGGGCGATGGACCCGAGTGGTTAAAATATATCTCTCAGGGTGTGCATTTTGCTCGAAGAGCTAAATGAAGTTACAAAATCAGAATAAAATGTCACAAGTTTTAAATATTTAATAACTGAATTTAAATAGGTCAAGTACTGCACCGAGCGCCTATATAAACATATTTAAATCAAACTAAAGATAAACCATAATTTAAGTGAAACTAAATTTACGTTACGAATAGATAGATAATCTTTGGCCTCCGGCAGCTCCATCCGATTTCTTGCTCCTGAAATTCCATGATTCAAGTGATTAGCTCTCGAAATTTCGAACCGAGAACCGAACTCATAAATAAACCAATCACTAGATTGATAACTTCGTGCTTTTACTATAGAAATATTTTTGACACTATTTGACCATAGATATTGGATAAATATAGAGTATTTTACCACTTTTTTTTCGCCGCGACTACTTGACGTCACACACACCATAGACTAGGATAGAGGAAACTAAAAAAGTTTCGACCATAGACAATATAATTATCTTTAGGTACCTACCCAATTCATCTGCTCGAAATATTATTTTAAAAATAAATGATTGGTTAAACAAAAAAATAAAAAACTCAGTAAGATGTTTTGGTATTTTATTATAAACAGGTAGAAACAGATAATACAAGAAAAACTAACCATAACGCCAATTCCGCTGGGGTAGGCAGAGGACAGACTGCCAAACAACCCGGTCTTGGCACACATTCTTCGCCTCATTCACGTTCATACATCGTCTCATACATACTCTTCTATTATTCTGACTGTCGACATGGCCCAACTCAAGTATCTGATTCACTTGATCGTGCCAAGTCTTCCACGGGCGTCCCCAACTTCTACCATTTGCATCATGTATTCTCCTTACACTCCTTTCCTTGTTCATTCACTCTACATGCCCAAACCATCTGAGAGTCCCTTTCTTAATCTTATTCATTACTCTTACATTAACCAGCCTTCCATTCTTTGTGGATCTCCACATTTCTCACACGATCATATATGGCTTTACCACAAGAATCTCATTTCTACAGCATTCAGTCCACTCTCATCCTTCCTCTGCCATGTCTCACTGCACTACATCAGGGTAGGTACCAGCACTCCAATAGGGACTGCTAGCTTTGCTTTTTTGGACAGTTTTTTGTTAGCGCCAACGGCATTCAGTCCTCCATCAATAGAGTTACCTGATATCTATATCAGCCATCCCATCTCTCATAAACATACTTCCCAGATACACAAACTCATCCACCTGCTCTAAGTATTCATCATTCATAACTATATTGCACAGTTTTCGCTCTCTCTCTTTCAAACACCATGAATTTAGACTTACAAGAATATATAATTAAAATATGATTGTGCTTTTCTATCACATTTCTCTACTTATACATAAAATTAAAAACTCATACAGTACAAGTATTTTGAACAGGGAATACAAAAATGCAATTTAAGCAGGTTCTATTTCTGTAGCGAGTTGCTATACGAAGGCGTTGTTTTTAAGGTAAACTTTTCTATTGAACAGATTATAACTTTTATCAGGTCTAAAATAAATTTACCATATTACCGAGGGGAGATATATCAAAGGTCCATAAAGACTTCGTTCGAACAAGATATTTGATGCTCCAGTCCTGGAGTTCTGTGTTCTCTCAAGGATAGAGGCACCACAGAGTGGTGGAACACGTCAACACCCCAGATGTACTGGCCGTCATATCCTGACGTGACACCACAACGTTACTGTTCTACATACCTGCAACAAACAATCATATGTCATCATTAAGATGCTAAATCAATATATTTGGGTGTGCATCAAAATAAGTCAATTGACCTTCACAACAAAAGATTTAAGAAAATTTAAAATATTAGTAGAAACGTACTACATTCGGTGGATAAAGTTCACCATTAAGCAAGCTAATCATCGCTATATTAATATTTTTACATGGGTGATAATTTATAATAATATAGTAAAATTCAAACACATACCAAGACAGTCCTGTGAAGGAAACGAATTTCTCTTTATAATTCCAGAACTGGTAGTTGAACTAGTGCAGAACAGTGTGTCACGATTTGGTGTTCAAAACAAACATAGGCATTGTATGATCGAGCTGAAAAGATTAATTAAAACAACTTCACTATCATGACACAACTGACAGATCAAAACAAGACAAATGCATAAAAAATTGATATTTCATCACTCGTCAACTAGAAAAATAACCGTACGAAATGAGCTTAGAATTTCATATGAATAATCAATATAATTATGTGTACCTGTATTTTGGTTACAATGCATCCTCTTTCACGAGGATATTGTCTTATTTCAGGAAGTTTAAAAGTAGACAATGAGTTATTTTTTAATACGCATTTTGCATTCGATCACCATATTCGAGTCTGCCAATTCTCATCGACCATTCCCGATTCTCCTTTCTTTCCCAGGACGGAAACTTATGCCGAATTGAATTTACGTCTACACAGCCTTTCACACTGGGACGATATTTAGGTGGCATTTCACAAAAAATAATCCAAATATTTACGTCAGAATAGTAGCGCGTGGTCGCGCGCCAAGCTGTGTCAAACATAAATAAACCATAGAACAATACTGTTTATATATAAAATATACTCGTGTTCTATTGGTCGCAGCATGGTCGCCGCCTTCTTGTCGTCACACAGTCATAGATATTTCTCATCTTCGTTCCTGTTGAAATTTTGGATCGGAGTTATACCCCCCTGACCGAACTGATCGTGGCTCGCTTCCTGTGCCCGCGACGCCCAGTCCTGGTGATCACGTGGTGTTACTAGTGATGTGAATACTCATGGCAGTAGAGATGGTGATTCCAAACCGTTACAAAGGGTAATCTTCCTATTGAACAGAATCAATTCGGATAACGTTATGTTTAGCATTAGTGTGGCTATTTTTAAACGGCAAGCTGCTTTTAGTATAGTAGCTTTAGTTTATTCTCAAACTTCAAAATTATTAATTTATTTTTTTATTGACGCCCTATCGGACTTTTACATATCGAATACAAATCTCATTTATAACAACAGTATAACATATATTTTTAAAAAATATTACAAAGTAATATATAATATGAATATATCTAAAGCTAAATTCACATGGATGACTTTAGAATAAAAACAAACAAAAAAAGATAACAAATGAAAAGAAACAATAGAAACAAAAGAATATCGAATTAAAATAAAATGATATCTCATTCATTATTTACATTTAAAAAAAATGGTGGACTAATTTGGCTTTAAATGTGGCAAAGTTTAAATTAAATATGTCTGCGACATCAGTTGGTTCATTGCCCAACCTGTGAATTCTTTCTAACACAGAATTCATAACAAAGTTATTGTTGTAGAATAAAATATTCCGTCTGGTATATTTTGGAGGTATATATATAAATAACAAATCTATAGCGTCCGGGCAGTCCAACCTTAAATGAACAATTTTATATAATAGACGGAGATCAAATATTATTCGCCTTTCAGATAATTTCGTTAAGTTAAGTTTACTGCATAAATTGACATAATTGATTTCAATTATTTCAATAATAGGAATACCAATTTTAAAATTAATTAAACTTAAAAATTTATTTTGAATTTTTTCAATTTGTTAACAATGAGAGTTAAAATGAGGACACCAAATGCTTGAATTGTATTCAACCTGACTTCTAACCAGGTAATTATTAACCTTATATTAAAATTAATAATGCAGAAGTTAAAAATAGGGAGATATTTAGTTATTATTAAATTGTTGTATCTCCAGATACATTGATAATGCAAACTTCTTCTCGGGAGACATTTCAACCCCCTTTTTCGAAATTACCTCCCTGCTTTCTGAAGGTACTAGCGTCTGGGTAAAGGACCCTTATTCGGGCACTCAAGAACGTGGTGAACACATAAATCTAGGGGAGATATGAAAAATGGGAGGTTTCCTGGCTTAATAGGGATATTTAACTTTACGCGGACATTTTAAGTCCAATTGCAACGTAAATAAGACGTTTTATTAATCCCTGGATGGTTCGTAAGCAAAATAACCTTAATAACTGAGATTGCTTCAGGAAAACAATTCAATTAGAAAAATTTCTAAATAGGAATTTTTAAAATTCCAAAGAAGCGAAGTACTCAACGGAATGCTGATACCATTCCTGATGCATGACTGTGAGACATGGATCTGGCAGACGAAGGATAATAGTAGACTAAATACTCTATAAATGAGATCCCTGAGGTGTTTTTTTTTTTTTTTTTTTTTTTTTTTTAATTATTTATTGTTTTGTTCACATGTTAGGTATATTAATAATACAATTTTAACCTCATTAGGTTAAGTCTGTGAGGTTAACAATAATTATTCAAAATAACAAAAATGACATAAAATAATAAAGGTAATACATGTACAATAATAACTTGAAAGAACAATATTGTTACATTAACATTTCTTATGGTGGTCACCCACTAATGCACTAAGCTAAAGGCGCATAGCCCATTTAAAGGTAAACAATATGGGGTGACCATAGTTGATTTGAAAAAAAAAAATCTATTAATTTAACAATTACTAAATTTAAAAAAAAAATTAAAAAATGCTATCAATTTAAAAAGGATTAAGATAAAATAATAAATATAAGTATTAAAACCATAGGATAAGTAAGTAATCTAGAAATGCCTTCCGTGTAGAGTTATATTTTATTTATGTTTATATAATATTACAGTGTTTACCTAATTATTAACATTTCTACATGATATATTTTGAACTTTCATTATGTTGTTTATGTAAGGTAGGTTTGAGAAGGTGAAACTGTGGGTGGCTAATACTGTATGTTTCGTGAACAACTCACCAGGAGAACCTGTGTTGAGGTGTTTACGTGGTTAAGTTTAAGTGTGACAAGAATTTATGTGTTGTAGGAGAAAGTTAGTTTTTTTTTTTAAATTTTAATTTTTATTAAAATTGATTATTTAGACGAAAAAAAAATATTTATATATGTTGTAAGTGTGTGTATATTTGGAAAATTCTCCAAGAACGTATTTTTTTATTTTACACTTTTTATAGTTTGTTTATGTTTGGTTCGGAGTTTTTATATTTTGAATAAAGTGAATATCTTGATTTTTGATCCAGGCTGTGATATGTTTTTTTGTGAATGTTTGTAGACGTACTTTCAGTTAGAAGTAACTTCATAGTAGTGGGAAAACAATCAAAAAGTAACACGCTCTATATCTCTCTTACACTTGCCTGCCTTCGTATATCGCCATCGATTGAAGGATTTATATTTTCATGTGGCAACCACACCTTCTACCGTTATGTCATAGAAGCGCACAACTTATACGCTGTAAGGTTAAAGCGGAAATCGAACCATGAATAATGCACATTTCTAGCAGCCAACTTAATTTTATAGAGTTTGAACGGATTTATTTCAAGACTTATGTAGGTTATCCAAGTGTAAATACTGTCCAGAATGGATATCTTTTGTCCAAGTAATGTATAGAGATTTTCCAAATGGACAAATTTATGTTAAAAAATGCTTCCATTGAAGAACATTTATCTAAACTAACTAACCGGATGGATCGCCAAACAAATATATATTGACACACACTCTTTGCCTCATTCGCATTCATAAATCGTTTCATGCATACTCTTCCAATATTCTGATTCTTCCCATGGCCCGACTCAGGTATCTGATTCGCTTTAGCGTGCTATGTCTTCCTCGGGCGTCCCTGACTTCTTCCACCGTTCAAATTTGCTTCATATATTCTCGTTTCACTCCTTGCTTCGTTTTTTTGCTCTATACTTGCCCAAACCATCTTAGGATTTCTTTTATTAATCTTACTCTCTTTACGCCTTACATTATTTATCTCTAGGACTCTCATTTCTGTAGCATTCAGTCTACTTTCATCCTTCGTCTACCAGTTCTATGTCTCACTACCATACATCAGAGTAGGTACCAGCACTGCTTTGTGGACTACTAGGATCGCTTCTTTGGACAGCTTTTTTCTTACATTAAATTTTTAAAAAATACATATAACTTTCACCGACCTCTGCTATGAGATTGCTTGACAAGAATGGGTAAATTTTAAGAATCTTGATGAGTTCTTGCAAAAATGAGAATAAAATCTTGTTGAGTTATTTAGAAATGCGACGTATTGAATTTTATTTTTGTTTGGTATAGTATAAACTTTTGAACGTAGATTCAACACGCTTGAATATTATTTAATATCGTTCAGAAATACAAGAGTATTTCTTCCTTCGAATCTTTGTGTATGGCTGTTTGCCAACCTCAGAATATTTATCGAAGGCGTTGGCAGATTTACAAAGGTTGGAAAATGCTTAAAGGGATAAAGATTAAATAAAAAGCACTTGAAACAAAGTACAATTTGTCCTGGCTTGAAAATTTCAAAGAACTTGGATTTAAAACCGTAATTCTTGACTTGGATATGGAACCGAAATATTCAATATATACAGAGTTTTCATATTAAAGATTCGCATATTAAATAATCCATTAAATTTATCCAAGACACATATCTACAAAGGTGGCATTTAGTTCGAGTTGAATCTTGCAATCATACATAAAGATAACAGCCAATACAAATATGCGTTAAGAAAATTAAGATAATGTTGGTAGTTCACAGTCAAAGTATGATACAGTTAAATATGACCGAATTGGATAGGACACGTAAGTTGAGATGGTAGACTTGCGGCCCGGAAAGCCGAAGGTCCTGGGTTCGACTTTCAGATGTGACCGTATCTTTTTCTGATTTTTCTGTCTCAGATTTTCGATTGAGTTTCGCTAATATTGTCTAAATTAATTAAAATAAATGATTATTCAATAAACTTTTTTTTAAAGTAAATATTTCTTTGAGCACGCTTGACTTGGGGGGTAAGCTGGCGAATGTGTAACGAAAATTGAAATGCGTTGCGAGGCGAACGGGCTCACTGTAGAAGCAAGAGAGAGCAGTGCACGGGCACATTTTTTTCTCTCTTCCTCTCATAGCCAGTGCATGAAATATTTCGGTCAGTATTTTGAAATACCAGTGACGCGTCAAATTTGACGGGAAGCGGGCGTCGATGCGCACGGCTTGATCAGGCGAGGCGAATGATAATATATGTATATATTTTCTACATATAAACATATATATGGACATACATATAGATGGAGCTAAATAAGTATTTTCTTCAGCCGTGTGGTCTAAAGCATACACTTTTTTTTTAATTTTTGGCAATACACCACTACCATTTAAGGGCAATGATCGCAATGGTAGCTACAGATTTAGATCCCGAATTCCGAATTTCTACCGAAATATAACATACTTACCTGCTTTTCCTTTAACACTTGAAATTTATATTGTCAGTTTTAAAAGTATTTATATAATGTAGAATATTATTTCCGTCCCAAAACACTCACAATTTCCAAATATTTTTAATAAACATAATTTCGCAAAATATTCTTCGCTAATTGGATTTATTCATTTCGCTACATAATTTCTGCTTACTCCCGCGAAATAATTGGTGGAAGTCCTTTACGGCGAACACTTAGTGGCACTTATGGAATATAATTCGCTACGTGTTACGACTATAAAGTTCTTGCCGTGACACTTTTATGTCATAACAGTGTCACGTACAAATGTGTCATATTATTCCTGGTACATGGTGCCTGGTGTCTAATGTCATAAGAAGTGCAGGGTTACAGGGAAGTAAAGGATTACATGGTCTATATTATTTATTGTTTGAAATATTTACAGAGTGTTAACAATTAATACATTATTGAAGAGAAAGATAACACTAATAATCTAAACGAAAACATGAAAAAAATAAGACAGAAAAATAAAAGATAACGGTCGCAAGTGGGACTTTAACCCAGAACTAGTCAAAGATAACTGTAGAAGTTCAGGAACTGGATTGGGATCCAGTCTTCAATCTATCCTCAGTGCTACACACTGATGGTTCTAAATAAATACGACACTGGTTCGTTATACGAGAACGATGTTTATTGAATAAAAATGGTTACAAAGTAAACGTCTAGCCTAGCTAGCGGTAAGATTATTAATGGGAGCCCGGAGCAGCTCTCGGTAATGCGCTGCCTAGAAATGACCCACTTCGGGTCGCAACTCCGTCAACGTTCGGGACGTTGCTCGGCGGTAAAGCCCGCCCATCTATCATAGAGTAGGAGGCAGTGTTGCAAACACCACAATAACTAAGTGTTTTTTTAATCAAATCTAAAATTTTATGAATTGCATGGATTATTTTAATACTATATTATACTTACAAGAATATTGAATTTATAGAGTCTTTAAATATGGACTCTGGATTTTAAAATGTAAATGAAACAAGTTGTGTGTGAGAAAACAACTCAATTTTTTTTATTTGAAAATATGTTTTATTGCAATTAGTGTGTCATACATTATGGGAAGGAAAAAGGTATGAGGGGTAGTAGTTATCTGAGGGGCAATGTGTCCAGGATCAATAGACTAGCTTAGAATTCTTCCCTCCCATTTAGTGCAAGTCTAGGTGACCCTCTCGACCCAACGCCTTGCACTGCACTGGGAGTGATGGAATAGTACGTCCGTCGTACCTAGACACATTGACCCCTAGTTTCCTACCCACCCCTCATATCATTTTCCTTACGTGAACATCCTCTCCTTCCTTTCCCTAAAAGACTCTCCACACAACTTTCCCAAAGATAAAATAGGCCCAGAGTGATTTTATTCCTCAGGGCCTGCTGAGTGGAGCCAATGTCAAATTTTTTTTTTCATTCAGCAGCTTCCTTACAATTAATTTTTATTTTTATTATGTGTATTTTTTAAGACCTATCCATTACACCACTTCACAAGCAAGGGTCTCTTTAAAATAATTTACCTGCTGTAGTTTATGGGTGGTTTGTTCAAAGACTGAAAAAATGTTCTCGACTACATTACCCAACTCAGGCTCCGAACAAATTCTGGCAGAAGGTTAAAATATTTCCGCTTTCAAATCCAAATTAATATAATATTTCTCGTATCCAAAAACACAACACTGTTTTTGAAAGGTGATAGGACAACCTTTTTAAAAAATTTCTAATGAAAAATAAAGGTGCAATAAATGCAAAAATATATATATTTTTTAAATGATTCACCTTGGGTCTTTTCGAATTAAAATTATTGATCATTAAAAACACGTATACATTTTATTAGATAAATGTATTATAAACGTTATCCGTCTATTCACTGTTTTGTGGTTTCATGTAAAATAATAAAAAAAAATTAAAATTTTCGTAAATATTTTTCAAATCGCGGTCGAAAACTTTGGTATCGTAAAGGTGTTCATTTTAATTATTTTCTGGTTACCTTTTATGTTTGAATATAAAGCGTAGTATTTTGTTTTTTTTAACACTGTTAACGTCATTTTTTATATATATATTTAATAATATTATTATTAAATATATATATTTATAAAACAGTTTATTTTCATACAAATTCGTAATTATTATTTATTATTGTGTAATTATTATTACACGTGACAGCTGTTTCGCATTCTGGAGGCATTTTCAAACAGTTTGATATTTATTAAATAATATTATTATAAAATTTGGCATTCTCAGACTATAAAAATATTACCATTTGTTATTTCGGCTACAGGTCTATAGCCATTAAAAATGTAGGCTTATTAGATTTGTCAAAGAATTTATATATAAAAATGCAAAAATCAGTCATTTAAATACATCTAGGATTAAGGACATTGACCAAGATTAAGGAAGATTTTTAAAATATTTATATTGAGGAATCAGTAGGATTTATCGGTCCAGTTAGGAGTTCTACTGAGCCGAACCCTCTGATATGAAAATATCTGGAGTCAGTGAAATATTTTTCCATTTGGTTCTCTGGTAGGTTAACATGTTGTACTTGTATTGTTTTGTATTAATTATACATATATATAGTACACTTGCATAGTGTGCATTTACTATATGATCATTTGTGAAAAAGTGTGTGGAAGGGTTTAGTTTTTCCTGTAAGGAAGATTTAACCCGGACATAAAATCTAGTGAAAAAAAAATATCAAAATAAAAAAAATTAAAATGGAGTTCTACAAATTAAACTTGTTAACAATAAAAAAATGTTTACATCATTTTTATGACTAGGATAGTAAGGGAGACGCAACAATTTATATGAGACCAACATGAGTTATTCCCTAAAGGAAATAAACTAGCCTGATGGTCTTAGAGTTTCGTTTACCTTAAAATTGATTATTTGTATACCTGACTTACGTAACCTTCGTAAAAAAAAAAACAAATAAACTCCGTACAAAACTATTTCATTGCCTCATAATAATCTAAAACGACCGTGCTCATGTTCTCATAATATAAAATATGGTAATCTGCGAAGTACTAAAAATAAAAAATACGGTTCCCATCTCTCAGCTCACATATTACAGTGAGTACACTGAAGAGATACGACGAGAGAAGTATGTTGTGGGCGTGACAATACCCGGGCACACTGCCCATAGAATAATGACACCATACCAGAAATTCGATGTGGACGTATTTACGTGGGTCGTATACGTAATCCAACTTCCTGGCAAGTAGGTCTTAAATTTACAATACAAAACTGTATTTCTGCATCATTATGAAATTCAAATGGGATGGCGATATACGATATCAGCAAATGTAAGAGAAAAACAAAGAGTTTTCTAAATGAGCTAGAACCAAAATATACTATCAAACCAATGGTTACATCTAATCAAATGTCATTAAAAAATAAATAGTAAATGCTATTTGACGGCCGGCGTGGTCAAGGAGTAAGGCTCTCGATCGCCAATCCGAAGGTCACGGGTTATTTGAATAATTTGTGTTATTTCACAAATACTTGTAAGTAATGTGTAGTATATGGTGTAAGACCACTATTCCGAATTGAAACGTTGCTTGAAATGGCATTAGCCATGTTTGGTGACCAAATGTAAATAGCCAGGTACTTCCCCACCTTCCTCTTTCTCATCTACTTCCGTTCCCCACTACCTTCAGTGTCACAACATACCCCAATTGAGGATGTCTCCATACTAGGCTAGCTCCATACGGGAGCAGTTGAGACTCTTGTACGGTATTCATATAAAAAATAATAAAAATGGATATGAAAGGCATTTTTGATGTATTTCTGGTGTGCCCAATTGCTAGAACCTACAGAAACTACCAGAAAAGGAATTATAATTAAGTCACTGGCAATTTTCCATTCAAATCTACTTGGTAGACATGTCTAATGTATCCATTATCAATTCGGTGGGCGTGCCCGAAGCAGGGTTTATTTTACCTTACTTCGAGTGAAAATTATCAAACTTTTAAATATTGATTTTTTTTAGTACTCAAAAAAGGACCAGACCCTAGACGAACCAGTAATTCGATATGGACAGAAACTTGCTGACTACTAGCGGGACACTGTCATCTCAGGAGACACATGCAGATATTGGGAGTGGAAAACACCAATATATGCAGAAAGTGTGAAGAGGATGAAGAGGCTCCAATTTACCTATGGTGCCAATGTTCTGCCCTGCGAACTAGGCTCAGATATCTGGGGAGACATACAGTGGAACCAGAAGACATAGCCAGATATCCAATGACAACCCTGGTGAAATTTATTAAAGAGACTGGGTTATTATTAAAGGATTGAGGTAAAATGCAAGATAGCGCAATGGGCCTGAGGTGCTCACGGAAACTACTTGTAATCCGTCTCTGCCATTATAAATATAAAAAAATGGGATTTTATAATCATAAATCTGACTCGTTTTTAGGGGAAGACCGGTCTAATTTATTTTGGTGACATCAATTTTTTTCCAAATCGGTAAAAATAGTACTTCTAGGATATTTTTGTTCAGTGTGGGAATACTACACATCCATGGTGAGTACGCGTATTTTATTAATATTCAATAAACATTCATATATTCTGAAATGGAATAAATTTTATCGATCTGAATTTTAAACAGACGGGTAAAGCATCCCAGTTTTATTTCCATACTCAGTCTGCGCAGGATTAGTACTTCGATTAGCCTATTTTCTTTTCGTAGGTCCCATCTATGTTTATACCAATGTAAAATATCTATAATTCTTGATTCAATTCAAGGGTAAGTACTTCAAATAAATTTACTAATTTAAATATTTTCTAAAATAGTTTGGTTTTACAATCATTGTTTTTCAAAACGTCATTCTCAAATTTTGACATTTTCTATTAAACAATAATTATTATTTGTAATACATGGAAAATAGCAAGCTTTGGGTATAAATTATGGCCTATATGTTATTCTGATGTATGAGCTTTATCATTGTAAAGTTTTATTAAAGTCCATTCAGTTGTTTTTGCGTAAAAGAGTAACAAACATACATACATCCATATAAACTTTCACTTTTATAATATTAGTAAGAAGTAAGATAGTAAGATTAGTAAGAAGTAAGATGATTTGAATTCCACGTACTACAAACGGAAAAAATTATATCTACTGAAATTTTAACGAACATTAAAAGTTCTTTTTTAATAGGTTTAAATTTTAGAGTGTGTAAGTGACTAAATAAATTTGACAATAAAAAAAAACATTTGTCAGTGTGTAATTCTGGCATTGTAATAACGATTTGACTGTTTTAAGGATTAACGCCATAATAAAATTCCGTCATATTTAATAAATTTATTAAAAGTTTCAATATTAGATACATATCTAATATATAAAAATTATTGTTTGTTTGTTGGTATTTTATGCGCTGCCATACCGTTCATCCGATTGCAATGAAACTTTGGGGTTTTGATGTGCACATGCCCGCAATGGTTATCGGATAGTGAGCTCTGGCGTTATGAAATTATTTCCTATACTCTTCATTGGATTACGATTATGTTTTTTTATTGTTTTGAACCTGACGGCGAAGGTTTCTATATATATATTGTTGAAACTCTTACGTTATTAAAATTCCATAGGTAAAAAATTGAAATAGGTCACACGCGAGTTGTTTGAAAAATTAGCGGCAGGAAAAAAAGGTGAATGGAGGGAAATGTGGGAGGGGTGGAGGGAAATTGAGGTCGGTGGTTCTTGAGAAAGGTGACGAGGGAGGGGAAAGGTGGAAGGGAATGCGTGAGGGGGAGGGGTTCGCAAGAACGAAGACAGAGGGAGAGGGGAGGGGGAAGGTGAAAGGGGAACGTGAACGGGGAAGAGGAGGCGGAAGGGGAACGGGGATGAATGGGAAAGGACACGCAGGGAAAAAAAGTGTCTTAATTTAAGTTGCATTGCAACGCATGCTGGGTGAGCTAGTTGTTTGAGGTGATTTCTCACAAAAACGGCGCTATACAAATTATCCAATTATTATTATTATTATTATTATTGATATATTATCAAAAATACATAAATACTCCAAGAAATTAACGATTTTTAAAATTTTCACATTTCGCTACAACAGCAGAAATGCGAAAGTCTAGATAGTCGGCAGAAGTATCACTAAAAGATATGAATAAAAGTTCACGCATTCGTGGTAGCCTGGGTGTCACGGACATAAACAGTAAGCTAGAGGAACGACAGTTGAGATGGTATGGATACATAAAACGGAGACCACCAGACCACACAGTGAAGCAGGCAATGTCTATGGAGCTTCATCGACAGTCATCCAGAGGAAGACCAAAGAACTCCTGAATGACTTAATGCTCCAAAATTCTACATAGAAACGGCCTGGATGAAAGCGATACCCAGGCCCGAAGAAGCTACAACCTTAGAACGAGAAGAGCCTATCTAGGCAATGAGTTGGGACAGTGCAAGGAAGAAGACGAGTTTACTGATCGATGTCCTTCAAAACACAGTTACTGATTTTTACAGACAGTATGATTAACTGTGAAACATTAAGATATGCAATACGAAAGCTATATTAAGGAGGCTGGCGTAGTCCAGAGCAAGGCCTTGGACTCCGATTCCAAAGGTCGCGGGATCGAACCCAGCGTGCGCAAATAAATTTTATTTGATTAATTTGAGTTATTTCACAATTAATTCATTATAAATAATATACACTATATTTGCGGCACGTTCCAGAGTGAAGGATACTCTTAGTGTCGCCCTGGTGTGAGACCACTATTCAGAATTGAATATGGGTTTAGCCGTGTTTAGTGACTAGATCTGAATAGCCAGGTACATCCCCACCTTCATCTCCCCCATCTCCTTCCCTTCCCCGCTTACGTTGAGCCAATTGTAGATTTTTTTTTATAGAGAATACCTAACAAGAGTCTTAACTGCTCCAGTCTGGAGCCAGTGAGACTATGGCATCCACAGTTGGGGTATTTTTTGAGGCTGAAGGTAAGTGGGGAAGGGAAGGAGATGGGAATGAGGAAGGTGGGAAAGTACCTGGCTATTTAGATCTAGTCACTAAACACGGCTAAAGCCATTATTAAGCAACGTTTCAATTCTGAATGGTGGTCTTACACCAGAGCGATACTGAGAGATAAAATGCCATAGTCTCACTGGCTTCAGGCCGGAGCAGTTGGGACTCTTGTAAGGTGTTCACTATAAAAAATATATATATTAAATACAAAAAAAATCTTTTTAAAATAGTTAAATTTGTGTAAAATACAAGACACTCCTCTGAATTGCGCAAAGTTGTAAACCTACAGAGATTGAAACAGCAACGCTAGCACCAAAATAATAAGTTTTTCTCATACCGCCAAGGTCGTCATAAAATAATACTGAAGAGAAGTCAAGATAAAGCACCTTCCCCTGCTCTTTTCCTCCTTGTTATGCTTCCACTCGCGATATCACCAACAAGTTGATAAATTACATCGCGGCGACAGTATTTCCGTGCCGCAGGGGTGGGAAATGTTTCTGGAGGGTTGCGGAAAATTAAAATTAAATCTTTTCCCTTCCTTCTACCCTTAAATGACTATTTTTGAACTCGTGACGCAGGTTTCAAGTACGGTTGTTATTTTGTATATACCTGCTGAAATTGGTTCTCTCCACAGACAGATCAAATCCACAGTCCCTAAGAACAATATAGTACCGGCACACATGCTCATTTGGAAATATATTAATGCGATGGCACAGCAAAATACATAGTTCAAGACGGTTAAATGATCAAGAATGTGATGCAAAAAGAGGAAAGAATAACGGGGGATGCCGGGTATGATAACTATTTTTATGAAGGTTAAATCACATACCTACTACGAGAGCCTTATATTTTTCTTTTGTTCCAAAATTTTTAAATTTTTATTTTCTTGTTTTTACTACTTTGCTTGTATACTGTTTTACTTGTATCCCAAAAACAACAAAATACATTTTAATTTTAGGCAGGACAGAAACATAAACATTATTGAAAATTTAAAAAAAAAATTATCAAGTATAAATATGTATTACAAGCGCCTTATATATTTAATTTCTTACCAAAATTTTTCTTTTCTTTTCTTTTACTGGTTTCTGTATATTTACTTCAAATACACTTTTTCTTGTATATTGGATTGATTTGATTGTATATTAGATACATAATTGGTTGGAAATTGTTTAATACTTATATGAATCATCATATACCTACCTACCTACCTAATATGTACGATACCTGTAAATTTGAGTGTCCTATAACGGGAGATCTACCTAGCTGGACAGTCAAAATGTCAATACAATGTAAATGTATTTTTGTTATATCAAATAAATGAAAAAAAATAATAATAAAAGAAATAATTTTCATAAAAATATAATTTTAGATTTGCAAGCCGAAATACCCCAAAAATAAATCGCAATAAGAGAGTTTTTCATGAATTTTAAATTACGAAAAATTTCATTATTACTAAAACATTATGTCACATTACATTTGATTATAACTTATCTTATCTACGTTTTCTATAACATACGAAACATCTTAAACAAGAAAACTATCAAAATCGTCTATTATGCATTAATTCAGTCCTTATTACAGTACGGCATTATTGGTTGGGGAGGGGCCTTTAAGGCTTCCTTACAGCCCATAATTACAATACAAAGAATAATTATTAAAATCATCCTGAGAAAACCATACGACTTCCCTACTTTAGAGATATTTCGGGAATTTAATGTACCATCTATCACAGAATTGTATAAAAGAAACGCCTTATATCAATTTTTTGTATTTCTTGGGCATTAACTATGTAACAATTTCTAGACATTTTGTTTTGAAGAGTTTTAATTTTCAATGTACTATCGTTACTTAAATTTTAATTTTTATGCTACCGGTTTCGACACATCCGTGTCATTCACTAGCAAACTTAAAACTAAACTTAAAATTTAAAACATTGAAAATTAAAACTCTTCAAAACAAAATGCCTTATATCAAATTTATAAAGAATATTTTATTAAAAAAATTCACCCCTCAGATAACATAAGCAATAGATTCAAAACTAAAGGCTTAAGAGGCTAGACTTTGAACGACACGCGGAACACCCGCGACTGTCATTCTGTCCCGCTCACAATAAGCTCACGAACACTTAAAATACATGCGAATGCGAAATGTGCGAATGAGACAACGCTCAAATTTACCTACAGAAATCGCTCGAAAAGGGGTTTATGGAGAATACACTTTTCTACACCGAAACTTTCACGAAATTGAAATTTTAAAAAGTATATATTTTTTAGAAAGAAGAAGCTACGTCGGTAGCTTTTTATAATTTTATAATTCTTTATGAGAGTTGAGTTAGCAGCACTTTTTCCTTAAATAATATTTTTTGATAAATCGTACATGTTTGACAGTGAATGTTTACGTTAATACGAAACGCATCGAAAATTCGAAAACATACCGACATAGTTTTCACCCTCTAAAAGGCAGTATAAAAAAAATATATTCATTTTGTGCAATTTTCGATGTAGAAAAGTGTTTTCTCCCGGGCGTCCTTTTTGTATGGGCCGAAAAGCGAAGTCTATCGCCTTAATAACCATCCCTATGCTTAGAACCACCACGGCTCAGCATCACTACCTGTATTTAGGTGTGAAATGGTACAATTTATTGTTGTCCAAAAACAAAATTAGTATAACCGAAACTTTGAAATATGAACAATACAAAAAACAAATTAAGTCCCTGAAATTGGATAATGATATATTGTAACCTTAATTTACACTTAGTTTACGCTTAGTTTAATCTGCACTATTCAATGTAAAAAAAATATATATGTATTATTGTCTTTCAATAAAAATTTCTTTCTAAATTGTAAACCTATGTAATAATGTTTGTATTTATCTTATAAGTTTTTGATTATTGATTACAAATTTAATTAGAACGTTATTTTTTGCTGTAAATACTCCTCCCATAAACACGAGCTCTTTGAGCTCAATTTATGGAGTAGTAGAATAATTATGTATAATTGTATAACTTGTCAATATATAACCACCTGTATGTAAAATCTTTTTCTTATTAATAAATAAAATAAAATAAAATAAAAAAATAAATTTGAACGACTTTTTTTTTTTTTTTTTATATTTCCGAGACATATTTTATAAGGCGATTTCTTGTCACGTTTATTTTACACCGGGTACTTAAAAATTACTATAAGTATTTGGATAGAAAAATCTTAAAATTTACCGTGACATATTTTTAACAGATTTTGTTACGATTTTTACGATTATTTATTTTCATGGCGTCCATCAATTTGTGGTTTGACACTTTCAAATGATAAGATGAAATCTGTTTTTCTGTCTATGTTGGTCGTCTATTGATGGAGGTCGCAGTGAATTTTTCATGTAAATCGCGATCTTGTAACTAGCCAGAATTTTATGATCTAGAGATCTAGAGTATTTTATATCTCAGCTTAAATTAACTCACATAACTTATTAAACACTTCGGATCTTTAACCTAATCTGTTCCTATAATAAGTTGTATATATTCGATAGATATTTGATAGATTTATGTACAAAATGAAACCAATTCTTTGTTGTATACCACTTTATTAGCTTAAAGTGATGTAAACATAAAAAATTCTTTCATTTTGCATAATGTCAAGCCACAAAATGTTTGCTATCTTCGATAATTTAAATTAATGTGATTGGAAAATATCTTTACTCATAATAAAAAAAAACATAAAAAGCTTTGCTTGATAACTATATTAATCATAAATCAACAGATTTTAGTCGTTTGTTTGAGTAAAAATCAAGGGTTTTGATATATTTATATTTCTTAACCCTAAAAAGATAATCATACTTTAATATACGGTAAAGATAAACATGCGCAAAATTGGCGCATGATTTTTAACTAACTGTATTGTTATAATTTGTTGATTTATTTGAATAAAACAAACGGTATTTTATTTTTACAAACATATAAAAAAAAGATATACAACAATTTATGTATTTATATATATATATTTGTTACATAAAAAAAGCTTGAAACTTGAAACTTCTTCAATAATCAACCAAAATTAGGAATATTTTTTTGTTATCTCAAATCACATATTTTTTACTAATAATCAGCCATTTTGACTAAAATACTAAATAAATTAGATGTATAATATATAATTGGAAGATATAGTTATATAAAAATCATTCAGATACAGCTTTAGCATATATCGCTATTATGTTCTCGAAAATTATGGTCGTTATATTTTAAAACTGGTGACACTTATCTCAGCGATGCGTGCGCCTCACGGGTAGTCTAAGCTGTGGGTGAGTTGTCTGAAAAGGACAGCGACGGATTCGCACTAATTAGACCGAGAGAGCAAAATTTTACGCAGATTATTTATCCAGGGTTAAGAGTTAAATATTAGCGAGTCTCAAAAGTAAAATTTAAAGAGTAAAATCAGACAAATGTACGGTCGCATCGAGGAATAGAATCTAGGACCTTAGCCTGGCTGGGGCTCTGCTCTAACCACCAAGCTAATTCGACCCTTTCTCTTCGGTCATATTTATGTAACTGAATCAAACTTCGACTAAGAACTGCCAACATTATCTTCATTTTCTTAACGCGCATTTTTATTGGCTGCTATCTTAATACCTATGTATATGTTTGCAAGATTCATAAAAGCGATCTATATAGTGTCTTGTTGTACGGCTGCGAAACATGGTGCCTATCCGGAAGAGATAAACGGAGACTAGAGGCTTTTGAGATGTGGTCCTATACTATTAGGAATTTCCTGGAGAGACCACATTACACATGAGGAGGTTCTCCAAATAATCGAAGGAGGAAGGCACCTTGTCCGAAAGACGTGAAAGATGGATCGGCCATATAATACGACAAGAAGGCCTGCATGCCATAACAGAGGGTTTGATCGAGGGAACAAACTCTAGGGGATGCCCACGCCGAGAGTACCTGGAGGACCTGCTGGTGGACATGCGCTGCTCATCATATACAGAAAAGAGCCGCACAAGACAGGGAAGAATGGAAGAGAAGAATAGAAGAAATTGCTGCAAACCAATTCCAGGATTGAAACCAGAGAGAGATAGTGTCTTGAATAAATGAATCCATTTTAATTTTAATTTTGACCTCTTTTGACTTTTTTGCAAGTCTAGGATGAATATTTTAAAATTTAATAAAGCCCTACAATCAACGCCCGAGTATTTCTCGTACTATGTTTTCTAGGAAAAGTGATGTTTATTTGTTATTCTTGTTCAGAATAGATATATGTAGATATTTATTTTACCGGGTAGGTATTGCGTGGAGGGTTGCCCACAATATCTCATGCTTCTGTGGAATTGGAACAATTGAAACTTGATTAAAGCGGCCGATATTGTTATGGAGAATGATTCGACTGGAAATTCACTGAACCAAAACTTGAGCTTTTGACGTCAAAATTGAATAATCGTTTATTATCGATGTAGAATTCGGAACACTAACTTTTGCTTCACTAAAAATATCGTGGTTATCAAAACATAAATAAAAAAACCAACCTGTAAAAAAACAACGTTTTTTTACTATAATGATTTATTTTCTAATGTATTTAAAAAAATCCTTGTAATTAATCTATATATTACACTAAGTTAAAAAATGTAATTAAAGATAATTAAATCACCTTGTAATTAAAACGAAGTTATTTATTTGTCATTAAAATTGTCAAATAAATAAATAAATTATTTTTATTTTTTTATATGAATACCGCATAAGAGTCCTAACTGCTTTCGTTTGAAGCCAGTGAGACTATGGCAGCCCCAATTGGGATATGTTGTGAGGCACCTGGTTTCTCATGTCTGGTAACCAAACACGGCTAAAGCCATTTCAAGAAACGTTTTCATTCTGAATTTTGGTCTTAAACCAGAATGATAAATAACTAAGAGTATCTTCCACTCTGAAGTGTGCCCCAAAAATACTCTGTTTTATTTTTAATTAATTAATTGTGAAATAACACAAGTTATCGAGAGATCCATACCCCTCAACCATGGAGGCCGTCGTGGTCAAAGTGGAATAACCTTGCTGTGGGTATACATAATTATAATCTACCTACCAAGTGTTAGAATCATCCGAGCTACCATATATATTTTCAAATGTGTATTAAAACTTTGATTTTTAAAAAATATTGGATTGAGTTTTAAATCTCGAGTTTTTAAGACCGACATTTATTTCGTATTTTAAGTGATATAATTTCTTAGAATTTCCAGAAAAATACAAATATGTCCGCGTGCTTGTTCGTGATTGTTATCCAGAAAATATGAAAAAGAACAATATACAGAAAAATTAAAGGGTAAATAGGTAGGTAGGATCTCTTATCTTACTGGGTTCGAATCCCAAAATTATTTTTCTACGACTTGTTATTTTTCATATTTTTGTTTAGAATTAATTATTAGTACTAAAATTTGCCGCTGTCCCGGGAACCATTAATTGGATAACAACACCTCTGCTATAAGTCACCCCAAATGGTTCGATTCGTTTGGTGACGAAGCAGGGGTGCCCGGGTTCAAGTAATGCGGTGACGTTTGTCCGAGTCTTGGTGGTGGATGCATCTGTCCACCTATTTGCATGGCAGGCCGGATCGAAAGAGGAAGGTTGAAGTACGCATTTTGATATTTCCAGCTGGACTCTCTTGATCCATTACTTTGAGAATTTATGCTTCCGTCACTCCTGAACTTCCTCTCCTTCCTTTCCATAAAAAAAACCCCCCACACAGCATCGTCTAAGATGAAATAGGCCCTGAAGTATATTATTTTCCTCAGGGCTTACTTTGTGGAGCTAACCATAAGTAATGACACCTAAGGCATAAAAGAAATCGAGATGATATTTTGATGAAAAGTCTCAAATCCGAAATACTTTAAATCAAATTATGCTATTTGATTTCATCCTATAAAAAAGCGCAAATGATATCAAATATTCACTTAAATTTGATATCCCTAAAAAAACACGCTAAATAAAATGAATTGATCGACTTTTTTGTAGATTTATGGGTAACCTGATATAAGTTTTACAGAAAACAAACATCCTTTAATTGGTTTCTTTAAATAGAGACCGGAAAATAATATCCAAAGGAATAATAAATTTAAATCTGTAAAAGCTTTACAATGCTGACAAAACATTCATTCAATACTCAATTAATTATACTTATTTCGACTTGACAAAATCAGCTTGAAATTCAATATTAAGAATTACTATTAAGTATTAATTTGGTAAATCAATTTAATAATTCTGCACCTAAAAGTATAAACCACAGAAGTCCACTTTTGAGCGGTTTTAAGTCGAATATGCAGAAAAAAAAATTATATTTTATTACATTATTGGATGAAACAATGAAATCCATAAAATTTGAACTTATTGAACTAATTCCAAAACCACTAGTGTCAAATAAACTTTCAAGGAAAAAACAAAATATATTCATAAATTGACATATTTGTCTTAACTATAGCCAAAAAGGAATGAAATTATGAAATATGCCGTTCCTAGATCATTATTTAATTAGATAATTATTGCAGTAAGTAAAAAAGTTATAGACCTTCAAACATTTAGTTTACAAAAACAAAAATCGCTTTCCTGAGCGAACCTCCAAAGTGGACTCCCGTAGTTTGTCCTTTAAGGTACAGAATTAATAATAATTTTCCTATAGTTTGTTGATTTATATAAGTCGTATCTGCTGGTATTTTCTTGTAGATACATCAAATTGATTAAGAAATCTGTTGTTTAAAAATCAAATTTATTGTTGATTTGTTTATTGAGGCATTATCAAGTGGATACATAGTTACCTATGTCCTAATACAATCCTAATATATATACACACACAAAAATTAAAGTAATACATTTACAAATTATCAATCACATATTTAAGTAATTTAATTAAAAATGTTTTTATGTTTTCTTCTAATTTTATTTCTTCTGGAAATTCTCCAAATATCTTCAACGCTCCGTACATCATCGAATTTTGACTTTGTGTTTTTTTTCCTGAAGGGGAGCCTCAGTTTATTTCTTTTCCTCATCTCATGTGTGTGTTTGTTCTGCAGTTTATCAATTTTTCTTAGGAATTCAAAAGACGTATGGCCATTGATTATCTTGTAGATTAACAATATAGTATTGAAGTAAATAATTTGTTTAAATGACAAGATATTTAACTCCTTCAACATTTTCTTAATACTTGTGTACCTATTTTTCTTCAATATAGTTCTCATAGCTCTATTTTGTAGAATTGTCATCTGTTTCATTAAACCATCGTTGGCTAAGAATAGAATGCTGCTACAGTAATTTATGTGTGGTACAATGATTGCATTGTATGCATTTTTACTGGACACCGTGTTAAGAGGATACCCGGCGGTGATTTTTCCATACAAACGTATTCCCTATTTATCTCTCTGGATTTTAACCCCAGAGAAAATATTGTTTTTGCATAAAATAGATATCAACTAATAGCGTGTCGGTACTTTTTGTTTTTTTTTGATAAGTTACTTTTTATAGAAGTTATGACCTTCCCAAAATCAATAAAATTGACTGGTTTAAACGCCGTCAAAAGATGTTCAGTATACAAACCAGACAATGTTTTTTTTTAAAAAGCAAAACGTACAGACATAGAATAGTTTTTTCTTATGTAGTTGGTAAAAAAAAATTGAAAATCAGTCCACTTTTGGAGGAGAAAAGTGGGGAATACAAAACCTCCATTTTAGTTCATTGGTGTCAGTGCATTGTCCCTTTCGCTCAATATCCGGTGGAGTAAGAGCAACAGTGACAGCAATATTTTAGTAAAATCTATTTCTGCACCACCGGGTATCATCTTAAGGAATCTTCTTAAGTAGATGTATTTATGTAGAGTATCGTAGATAACCCAGGAGATATTATTAAAATATTTGTATCATATTTTATCAAATGAAAATGAACTGATTTTTTGCAATGTCCTTGATGATATTGAAATGGTGATACAATTTTGGAAGCAGATACGGGAACTATTTATTATTAATCAACACTTCCTCCATAGGTCACCTCAAGTGATTCGTTACGTTTGGAGATGTAGGAGGGGTGCCCGGGTTCATGGGTGAGGTTTCTCCGGGTCTTGGCGGCGGATGCATCTGCCCACAAAATGAAAGACAGGCCGAATCGGGAGAGACTGGTGAGGGAAACTATTGACCACTCCAGCGTGACTCTAATATTGGAATATCGCTTTGCACTGCAGTGGGGGGATGGATTTATACATCCATCATTCCTGGACATACTTTTTTTTTAAAGAAAGACAAACATCCCAGATTACGAATAACCTCACAAATTTTAAAATCTCCTACTACCACCACAGTAAGCGGAGGTGTTGCTTGTGTTGCAATGGAGGACTTAGCCAGCCGAGGAATCGAACATGCGATGCCCGTGTGGGACCCAAACGCGATGCCCATTCAGCCACTGACCGGATACTGATTCCCAGATTCCTACCTACCCCTCATGCCTTTTTCTTTCCCAAAACTTTCTTTTCTAAAAATACCTGCCACACACCATCTCCAAAAATGACACAGGCCTTGGGAGGAATTATTTTCCTGATGTGTTAATTATTCCTCCCGTGTGGAGCTAATGTAATAAAAAATTACATAATGTAGATCGTAATAAGCACGATGTGTTTTATCGGATGACGATGCGAAGAAACTCTAGATACATGCACCCTATTGATAACATTATACATTACACTAAATTCTTTCTTTCTTGCTATCATGTCAGTCGCATTCCGTTAAATTTCCTTCATTAGGAAACTTGACTCCCGCTCTGTTGCGGAATACCGACTTGTCTAACACAGTAAAGGGAGGATTTTAACTTTTCAAGACAAACAAAGTTTAGACATTATGACTGAATGATAAAACGTGGTAAAATAATCGCTTTATTGCTTGTAACTTTCATAAATATTTGTTTGTTTTAGTTCTTTCATAAATTGTCTGCATTTTTATGTGAACACCGCATAGTCGATGACCTCCGTGTTGAGTAAACTTTATTTGAATGATATGTGCTATTTCACAGTTTAATCATATAAAATAATTTAAGGTATTTTGTGTCACGTTCCAGAGTGGAATATAATACAGTAATCGCCCCGGTATAAGACCACCACTCAGAATTGAAACATTGCTTGAAATGGCTTTAGACGGTATTGGGTAACCAGACCTGAATACCCAAGAACTTCCCCGCATTCCCTTAATAATCTTCTCATGATTGGGGATGATTTAGTCTCACTGGATGCAGACTGTAGCCAGCAGTTGGGACTCTTGTGCGGTATTCATATAAAACAAGAAATAATGGTCCCAACTTCTCTAAAATGTGCGTAGCCAGTGGGACTCCAGCCTTTTTTTATTGAGTTAAAAGAAATGTTTATTTCACTTTCTTAACTTAAATACAAAGAAGTAAAATTAATTTTGTTCTATAAACTTAAGGACAAATAGTTTTTTTTAAATATATTTATACTTTTCTCCGTTTTTGGGGTGTCTGGAAGGAGATTATATATTTGAACACCCTCGTGGCCAATGCTTCTCTTGCCACTTTCAGTCTTAACAGCATTTGTGTACAATTTATTATTTTGTCCAGTAATTATACTGAATGTGTATTTGTGACGTATTTATAAATGTTGTGTTTGTGTATAAGTCCATTTTGTATTTTGTAGATTAAAAGGCAGGTGTTATATTCGTCCAAAGTTCTTATTTTCAGATTGAATTCCTGGTATAGTTTTTTTGTGGGAGTATCTGGGTTATAATTGAAAAGTTTTTTTAACAATATTGTTCTTTATTATTTGTAAATCGTTTAAGTACGTAATGTATGTGTTTACCCATATCTCTATTAAATAATTTAGGTATGCTGTTAAACTGAAAGGATTAAGTTAGTGGACTGTGACCATGAAAAAAATAGTCACGTTGGCCTATCATTTACATCGAAACTTCAATCAGCTATTCAACTGTCCGAACTCAGTATATATACTTAGAGATATTTAGAGTTCCGCACCTTTGGCATTATTTCTTCTTACACCAAGACCAGTAAACTTCCTTAGGCTTATCCATATTAAAACTATATTTTACGCCTGAAACACATTTTATGTCCCAAAACATTAAGCTTTCGCATAAAGATGCCATAACTTATTTTACTCGCGTAAAAATTTCAGCTTCTGTTATATTATCTTTGTTCGTATTAAAAAGTATTACCTTTAAGTTCAGGAAAAGTTGAGGTTTATGACTTAAAATGTTAATAAGTTTAATGTTACCTTGTACAGAACCTCATTAAAGGTATACCATTAATCTTTAATGAGCTAGACCTGCTAGGCATCACATTTTCTACTTTAAAAAAATCGATGTAGATACATATTTATATATTCTACAAGTACTTACTACCCGGTTGTGTCCGAGATTCCACGCTCCATGATTTATTACTCCAGTCAAAATAGACATTCAAGGTTACAATATTTCGCAGAGCTGAAAATTGGTATGAATGTTGGGAACACTGTTATAAATGAAATTTGAAAGTCCCAAGGTCAAAGTTCACAAATATTGGTTTTTTGCACTTTTCAGCCAAACGGTTAGTTTTATCTTAAAAATAGGTCAGACAAAAATTATAGATCATGCAATTATCTATAAAAATTGTTCTAACACTTTTTTCCTAAATATCACCATTTCTGAGATATAGCTAATCAAAAGTTGTGTTATCATAATATGCACGAGTACGCCGCCTATATATATCACTGGACCCGTAATAGATGTAAAAATATTGGTCTGTTAACTTATACGTACAAATTGTAACAATGGAATTCGCTTCCTTCTTTTTGTATGTGGAGCTCAAAAAAATACCTGTTAACATAAGTTTTTAAACTTATATTTTGATAATTATATATTATACTTTAGAATTTCAAATTAAATAATTTTGTTTCCACAAAAGTGAAATTCTACTATCAGATGTTTCTTTGTCCAAACGTTTGGTTCGTTTTCGTTAGTTGGATACATCATCATTGTTTGCATGGTCTAGTAACTTCTATTGTGCGATTAGACGTGTGTTTCATATGTTTTGTTTTGACGAATAGAGTACGGATTCACAAGAGACTTTAAGTTCAAGGGGTTCACATTGTCACATAAATGTCAGCGTTAGTTTTGATTGGTATATTGTGAAAGGGCTTGTTTTATGTTTTGGTAGGGACCTTTGTTTATCCACTGTGGTGTCAATATTATTGCCAAAATTATCGTGATAGCTAATTTGATCGTGTTATATTTCATAATACATATCTGAAGTAAGTTTATTTGCTGTAATATAATTGAAAAGCAAATCAATGATGCTCTGGACCCCAAAAGATAAATAAATATTTTTTTATAATAAAAATTTTAAATAAATAAAAGTAATTAAAATATTTTTTTTAGAATAACTTTTTAAAATAAAAAAAATTAATTTTGAATAAATTTTTTAGAATAAAAAATAAATAATTTTAAAAAAAAAAAATTGGAAAAAAAAATAAACTAAAAAAAATTTTGAATAATAAAAAAATTGTTTTAGACAACTTTAATTTTAATTAAACTCTACCGGTTTTGGACGAACCTTTCCTTCGTCAGGAGAATATTAAAACTAATCTACGATACAAAATAATGACAGATATATTCAAACAAAATTTAGATGTTTGAGTGGGAAGTAAAAAAAAGGGGGGGGGGGGGGTAATTGCGGGAATTCCGGCAATAACAATGTTAATGCTTATTTAGAATATGAAATATTTTTTTGTTTAGAAATGCAATTATTCGGAGGAGTAGATTTTTTGTTGCTTCATTTGGATTCGTACTTCTGCATTTAAAATTATGTAATTTAATAATTAATTTCCTCTCTGGCTGTCACCATTGAAGTAAAATCGTGTTTTTTTCATATCATAGTGCTTCCACACAAACGAAGAATTGGATTCCGTAAGTCTAAACTTAAATTCAAT
Organism: Limnephilus auricula; assembly: GCA_951813805.1. Lineage (NCBI taxonomy): Eukaryota > Metazoa > Arthropoda > Insecta > Trichoptera > Limnephilidae > Limnephilus > Limnephilus auricula. The sequence goes on along the minus strand of OX638409.1, from coordinate 4,218,635 downwards.
CTTTTTTTTTTTCATTTTTCTTCAAATATATATTAATATTTAATAACTTTGTATCAAACACTATTATATAATCACAATTACCTACATGTTTCGAAACCGATGGTTTCTTCGTCAGGGTAGTAACATTAAAAAACAAAAGAAACAAATTACATTATATAAATTATCTTTTGATAATTTAAGTAATGTAATTTTTACATATTCTAAAATAATTTTTATATTTTTTAATTAATTAATCACCTCTCTATAATATTTTTGTACATAGTTCTTTTTTCTTTTGTTTTTTAATGTTATTACTACCCTGACAAACCATCGGTTACAAAACATATAGGTAATTGTGATTATATAAGAGTGGTTGATACAAAGTTATTTGTTTCATTTAATTTAATTTAATCTTTTATCGTGATATATTTTTTTTACTATTAACCACATAGCATTCTGCTGATGCTTTCATATCTCTTTTTTACATTAGCTCCCCACACGAGAGGCCGGGCAAAAAATAATTCCCCTCAGAACCATTATCATCTTTGGGCATGCTGTGAGGAGGGTATTTTTATGAAAGGAAGGAGAGGAAGTTCTGGAAAATAAAAATGTTTGAAGGGTGGGTCGGGGTTCAGTGTGTCCAGGAGTGATGGATGTAGAGTCCATCCCTCCCACTAGTCACCAAACTTAGCGAAACAAATGGATTACACAATAGGTTTCACAACAGTACATAAGTACCAGTCTATTAACTGGCTAATATTAATGTTTTTGTATGTTAAATTAATAATTAATAAACTTTGACTAACTGAAAATACTGACTTAACCACTCTCGTGTTGAACTTTTTCTGTTCTAAATTATAAATTGATTTAAAATCTCAGCAATATAAAATTAACAAAATGGTCGCCAACGGCTAAAATCCCAGCTGGGGCCCTTTTTCGGTAAACTTTTACCCCAGCACGAAAATTAGCAAAACTTAAAAAAAAATTGGACCAAACTCATTTCCAAGAAAGGAACAAGTCACTTTTAAGCAAAGTATTTTCAAAGTAAAAAGACCAACAACAACTGACTGTCAAAACTTTGTTAACCAACTTTACCTAACAAACGCTGAGATAAAATATGAAAGGAAATAGCTCATTTAAAGATTTTTTATAAGTACAAATTAAACAACTTTGTCGTTTTAATTTATTTTAAAAGACAAATTTAATTAGCATGAAAAATTTCACGAAGCTCTTTGTAAATAGATTTTGTAGGAAGAGTTTTAAATTTTCTTTTGTAGATGTTTTGCCAATTTTTAAACTGGCATAATTTATAAAATACAGTGAACTAAAAGCTTTTAAAAGATTTCTGGGAATAAAAATAGGATGTTTCATTAAATCATGTATATGCGTGTTGTAAGGTAAAGATATCCACTCGAACGCTTTTTTGCTAAAATATGGCAGTATTTCCAAAACCACGGATTGCTTTGCTGCCAAAATAAGGCAAATATTCGCTAGATTATATAAAAGTTTTAAATTTAACGATTTTATAATATTTTTTTTATAAATCCTACGAATATGTGATAACAAACAAAATATAAATGAATTCATTGGCTATATAGAACTATAATCAGTTTGTATGTCTTTATATTCAAATTCGGAGGAATGATTTTTTTTAATGTGGGTGAAAAATTTACTTCAGCAATCCGAGAAAAATGTTTTAAATTGCTCTGTCGCTTCAGTGGAAAATGTAGACTGAATGCAAAAACAAAAAACTGTCCAAAGAAGCTAAGCTAGCAGTCCACAATGGAGTGCTGGTACCTACCCTGATGTATGGCAGTGAGTCATGGAACTGGCAGAGAAATGATGAAAGTAGACTACAGGCTGTAAATATGAGATCCCTGAGGCGTATGTGTGGTAAATCATGTATGATAGTGTGAGAACTGTGGATATCTGCAAATAATGCAAGGCAGAAGTATGGTTTGGGCATGTAGAGGGAATGAATGAAGAAAGGAGTGTAAGGAGAATATATTACTCAAATGTGAATGGTAAATGAAGTTGCAACAAAGCAATCCGTTGCACATTGGCAACAAACCAATCCGTGGTTTTGGAAATAGTGCCATAATGTGGCAAAAAGCGTTCGATTGGTTAAAACTAACTTTAACCGCTTGGACACATAAGCTTGTTTTCATGATAATTTAACGTAGGTAGACATAGGAATGACGTATGTTCCGTACCTGAGTTATTAAAACATAAGTACAGAAATGATTGCGTTTTATTAGGAAGTGGTGATTATTACAATTTCCATATTTTCCATCTTTTTCCCACTTCCTTTAGCCTCGCAACATACCTTATTTAGAGATGCCATAGTCTCACTGGCTCCGGACAATTGAAAACAGATAAATTTCTTGTGCAGTTTTACTAAATATAACAAAAATAAAAAAATTCTCCAATTCATTCTAAAAAATATTAATATTTTACATAGGTACATATTACTTCATTGTGTGTCGAAGCAAGCTTTAATGGTTCTCAAGGGAAAGTTTGGCATTCAAAGTGTCTCAACTCTGCAAACTTTATAAAACAATTGTGAACAGGGGTAACTTTGAGCTCGCGGAATGCATTTACCACCGTGATGCAAGTTTCGGAAGTGGAAGCGTTTTAGTAACATTTGCACTTTGAAATTTCACCAGCGGATTTCTTGTACAATTATTTCATGCTAGAATCGTACCAGTACGAACAGTATGTTTTAGAAAGTGCTATTTAGTGCTTGAGTATGTGTGCTCGCCAGGCAGTAATGGTATGTCTAGGGAAATTTCCCTAGATCTAGGAGAGAGAAAACTTTTTTAGAAAAAAGAGGAAAATTACAAAAATCCAGAAAAAAAAAACAAAAGTTCACTTCACGAGGATGAAATTTTTTTTAATATTAGGTCCACACTGGAGGCCCTGAGGAACATAATTTCCCTCAGGGCCTGTGTCATCTTTGGGGATGCTGTGTGGAGGGTATTTTTAAGGAAAGGAAGGAGAGGAAGTTCTGGGAAGGAAAAAGGTATGAGGGATGAGTAGGAATCTGAAGTTCAGAGTATCTAGATAAGCCCGCCGCCAAGACCTAGTCAAACCTTACCATGAACTCGGGCACCCCTGCTAAGTCACCAAACGTAGCGAACCACTCGGATTGACCTATGGAAGAGGTGTTGGTTATCCAAAAAATGGTTCCCGGGGCGGCGGTACCCATTCCGCCTCCCAAACTAACAATTAAAATGTAAAATAACAATTTTTGGCATACTAATTAATACTAGGTACCACTGATCTTTAGCAATAGCTGCTTACATGTGCTCTAAGATTCTGCTCATGTTTTTTTGAAACAGATAGAAAAAAGGTTTTAAATAGGGTTTTTATTTTACAATATTCAATAATCTAATAATTAATGAAATTATTGTATTATGGAGGCACTGTTGAAAATCAACTGCATTCCAGGAAAAATCCTGAATTGCAGCTGAGCAGCGCACATATTATGTCCGGTCTTTTTTCATCAATTTTCATTTTATCTCCGCTATTTCCACAACTGGTTTATGCGCATACGCCATTCATTCAATATGTTTTTTTTTAAATACATTTTTCTGATAATTTTTTAAGGACTCCAGTATTCCAGCCGATTTTTTCAGAATGACTAGAATAGAGATATATCTATGAACAGGGTGTAACAGGACGTACCCGAGAGATTTTACCCAGCGATTCCTTGCAAAATGTCAAATACATTTATTACTCCAAATATTCTCAGAAATCGCTGGGTAATCTCTCGGGTACGTCCTGTTACACCCTGTATATATATATATATTCAAGTAAAATTTTCAGTTGTGTTTTTTTCTTTGTCAAATGTAACATGTAACAAAAATTTCGCGTATAAAAATAAATTATACCTTTGAAAAAAATGCATTGGAAAAAAACTCTCGACTGGACCAGACTCCTGCCTTAAATGCCAATTCACACCTACAAGATCAAATAAATAAAATTTAGTCCCTTTTTCGTTTTAAACTTACATTGTTTTAGAGGCGTTCCTTTCTACGGTTCGCCGGACTTTTAATTCGCATTTTCAACAGAGTTCTAGTAGCTTTGATGAAATTTCCTCTTCCGAAACGCTGGTAATATTCGTAGCATCTTCACTGAAACTTTCAACAGAATGGTTTTTGACTTAACGAGCATTCCTTACTTTACCTTTAAGACCTGCTTTAGTGATTGTGAAGAGTTGACTGAACAGAGGTAATCCCTAGAAGAATCTAATATCGATGTGAAAGAAAATCACAATTTATAAAAGACGTTAACAATCTAGGCTGCATAGACCAATGGAACAGGAAATCAGATCAGGTAAGAATTTCGATAATTGAAAATGATTGAATGAATAATCAAATTGTTTAGGAGTAAGGAGCTTACTTCGGGCATTCGTACATGCTCATGACACACTATCAACGGACATAGTGCAAGAGTGCATAACATTTGCAGGAAGCGAATATTGCAAATTAGGTTTTTGTATCTTTTAGTAGTCACAATATTAAAATAGAAAAATTGGTTAAATGTAACAAATTACTTTGTTTAAACCACTATAATCACATGTTATAAATATCTACATCTTTCAAAACCGATGCTTTCTTCGTCAGGATAATAACATGAATTTCATTTTATTATCCTGATGAAGAAACCATCGGTTTTGAAACATGTGGATATTGTAACTGTGATTATGATGGTTTACACAAAGTAATTTGTTTCATTTAATTAAAATGATGCCACAAAGTAATTTTGCAAAGATTGAAGAAACAAAAATCTACTTAATGGATTAGTACTCAACAAAAAATAAAAATGTTACCATTTATTATTTCGGCTACTGGCCTTGTACCTAGCTCTCTCATTAAAAATTTATTAGATTTGTCAAAGAATTTATATATAAAAATGCAAAAATCAATCATTTTAAAGACATGTAGGAAAACGAAAGATTTTTTAAACATTTACACGGATCAGTAGGATTTATCGGTCCAATTAGGAATTCCACCAAGCCGAACCCTCTTATATGAAAATATCTGCAGTCAGCGAATTATTTTTCCATTTGGTTACTCTGGTAACATGTTGTTTTTGTATTGTTTTGTATTAATTATACTTATACACGTACATAGCGCGGATTTACCAGATGATCATTTGTTGAAAAGTGTGTGAAAATGTTTAGTTTTTCCTGTGGGGAAAATTTAACCCGGACATACAGTGTGGTGACAAAAAAATAAATAAAATAGTACTTATATATTATAATATTTAGGTGCCTAAGTAAATTGGCGATATCTCTTGGTTTGAATAGCAAAATTTATTCCAAAAGATTAGTCACATACCCATCTCATTTTATTTGTTGTTATTTTATTTGAATGTACATTGCATAGTTATGAAATACTGAACTTTGAGATAGTTTAAATTTTAAAAATTTCTTAAAACCGATTAGTTTTTATCTTAGTTTGCATGCTTTTGTTTTTATCTTGATTGTTCATTTTGCATATTTGCACAAATTATGAAATACTTTTTTATGGTAACCGACGAGTTCATCAAAGGCAAATTCATCGACAACGAGAGGATAGGTTAGGTTAGGTTAGGTTGAAGTCGTTTTCGATGAACTCGTTTTCGTTGAACTCGCCGTGAACCCTTTTTTATACCTTAGAGCTCGTACACGGAGAAAAATGTTATAAAAACGGGACTGAAGTTCTTATGAACAAATGAACAGTGTTTTAATGTGTATTATGTAAGAATAATTTGTTGGTATACGTACGAGTAGTACGAGAGTTTATTTTAGAATAACATTTTTCTCCGTGTGTAAGCGTAATGAGAAAGTTTAAGAAAGGAAGGCTTCAGCATTGACGGAAATGTGGTGGAAGAAGTCGGGGACACCCGAGGAAGACATGACACGATCAAGTGAACGAGATACATATAGTCGAGCCATATAAATTATCAGAATAACAGAATAGTATGTGTGAGATGATGTATGAATATGAATGAGGCAAGGAGTGTTCCAAGACCGAGTTTTTTGACAGTCCATCTGCCTCTGACTACCTCTGCGGGAAAAACGGGATAGTGGTTAGTTAGTTAGTTGTATTACAATTCTATTCTATTGTACTACAGACTTTGCGGTCAGAAGCTCCACGGAGCACCAACCCAAACTCTGATATTTAATATAAAATACGGTTTCACTAATTGCTTTTCATTTTTTTTTCAGAGAAGAGGGTCATTTACCTCGGCTGCTTTTAATCAATCAACACTAAGGTAAAACATTTTATATTTTCACTAACCAATGGAATTCTATCTTTCGATAATTTGGTAATTCAATGAAATCATCTTAATTTCAAAGAAACCATTTCAAATAGCAAATAGGGCGCTTGGTTCACACCAAAAGCATTTAATAATTATCCTTTCAAAGTTTTTATCATCTTGTAAATTTTGAAACATACTTAAAGAAAATTAAAATTACACTGAACATTAATAAAATAATCATATAAAACATGTGGATTCCCATGAGTGTTTTTTTTCGTCGATTTGCAATACGAAAAATTGTGGTTTTTGAAGTAAAACTTCTTTAGGCGCATTAGGACAAGTAACTATGATGTTTTTCAGACGGAAGTAACATTTAATCATTTAAGTGACCAGCTCAGGTACGGGGGCTCCATCGAGGCCAGAGTTAAGTTAGCCTCTCAGAAACTGGGCGTACTGTACAGGGCCCGCAGATACTTTAATTGTACACAACTGCTAACCCTGTACAAATCGCTAGTGCGCCCCACGGTTGAATTTGGCAGCCATCTCTGGTCTGGGCCCCGATGTACCTGAAAAACACCTTCGACTCTGTGCAGAAACGGGCGGTCCGCTTGATAGATTCTCCCGTCTTAACAAACGGATTGCAATCTTTAGAGCATAGGCGTCGGGTGGGAATGCTATCCTTGTTCTACTGGTATTTCAATGGAAGATGCTCCGAGGAGCTAGCGTCATTGATCCCCTCGGCACCGGTGCATAGTCGGGAAACACGCCAAACGTGCGCCCAACATATGTACACAGTTGATATTTGTCACATGAGAACGGGACGCTTTTACGACTCGTTCTTGTGTTCAACAGCTCGGCTGTGGAACGATTTGCCGGCCTCTGTGTCTCCTCCTTCCTATAACATGGGTCTCTTCAAGACCCATGTTCACTCTTTCCTCTCCTCAAAAAGACCCTCCTCACAGCATCTTCAAAGATGCCATAGGCCCAGAGGGAAATTATTTTCCTCAGAGCCTCCTGTGTGGAGTTAATATAAAAAAAAAAGGGAATGACGTTCGAATGTCAGTACTTTTACTGCCATCTGTGTTTGTGTTGTGCATCTGTTATTTTGGTTTCATTGTCACGGTTATATTGCCTATTGTCATGGTTTCATCTGTCAAAGTGCGCAAACAGTGAAATTCGCTCGTCAATATAACTAAGGAAACACGAAGAATTTGCAAGTAATCACATCAATAAAGAATTTATTTTGAATTCTTCCTATCGTGAGTGAATTACTAACATAGTTAGGTGCCCACACTGTCAAATTGTACTCGATTTGACTCCTAAGTAATGACATACTAATAAATATACCTAACTAATAAATATACAGTGTAAGAGTTGAAATCACTTAAGACGATAGACTTCGCTTTTCGGCCCATACAAAAAGGACGCCCGGGAAAAAACACTTTTCTACATCGAAAATTGCACAAAATGAATATATTTTTTTTATAATGCCTTCTAGAGGGTGAAAACTATGTCGGTATGTTTTCGAATTTTCGATGCGTTTCGTATTAACGTAAATATTCACTGTCAAACATGTACGATTTATCAAAAAATATTATTTAAGGAAAAAGTGCTTCTAACTCAACTCTCATAAAGAATTATAAAATTATACAAAGCTACCGACGTAGCTTCTTCTTTATAAAAAATATTTTTTTTTTTAAATTTCAATTTCGTGAAAGTTTCGGTGTAGAAAATTGTATTCTCCATAAACCCCTTTTCGAGCGATTTCTGTAGGTAAATTTGAGCGTTGTCTCATTCGCACATTTCGCATTCGCATGTATTGTAAGTGTGCGTGAGCTTATTGTGAGCGGGACAGAATGACAGACGCGGGTGTTCCGCGTGTCATTCAAAGGCTAGCCTCTTAACCAATTTGCATTTCAATCTGTTAGATTTCTACATTAGAGTGTTTGCTGTTTAATATCGCGATTTAAAAATCTAACAAAATCCGACACCGCCAACATCATAGGTAAATGTTGACATTTGAATCCCCATTGGTAAAGTACAATTAAAATTATAATTTTAAGGAAAGACAAGTAAGTGCGAAATCCTGTTGAATATTGTTCACATAAGCACGCGCAATTCAATTCTTCTGCATCAGGTATCGTAAAAATAACCCTCAAAATCAAGTTTGAAGAATGATAAAAGTCACATAATGTTTTAACCTTCGTTCTCTTTGATTCTGTGAATTATTTTTTTTAAAATTATTATACTATTGAAGCAAAAAGTGGCAGCAGTAAGACAGTAAAAATATGTTTTTCTAATATTTTATGTTACTTGTACTTTATCATATCTTTATTCGGTATTTAAAAAGACATGTAAGCAAATACCTGCCAAAATATTCAAAGAAGTTTTACAATAACTCAGGTCCGGGGCATACGTCATTTCTATGTCTACCTATGTTAAATTGTCGTGAAAACAAGCTTATGTGCAATCGCGCGTAAAAGTTTTATTTTATATGTTTTAATTTATTAGTTGTATCTTCTTCTTATCCGTATCCGTCTTACTCATAATTATTCAATAATACGACGCTATATCGTTATATCGTTTTATTAGCTATATAGGGGAGAGGCCTATACTGGTCAAGTTAATAATCTTTACTCATAATTATAAATTTTTCCAATATAGCTCGACCGCTGGATTATGGGTAATGATTTTTTTACGGTAGCAACACTCCGTTCCAAACCTGAAAAACGCGGTCATTTTGGCATTTCGCGGCATGTTGCCAACTTCACGTTTATTCATAAGTCAAAATGTTCAAAGAGATTAATTTGTTGTTTATGTTCGTTTGTCAATATACTGAAAATGGACAACGTTATCAATATAACTGTGGAGATGAAAAGGCGTAGGCGTAATAAAAATACGCTCAATATTAGCCAAAGCTCCAGTCAAAACGTTGAAATTGTCATAAAAGTTCGCCATTTCGGAAGTAATAGTGCCATAATCCTGGTCCACGGGTGGGTTAAATTTTGACAGCTGCTAATACCGTCGCATTACGGCCAGATTAGGCAATGCGCATGCGCGCGCATGTCGAACCATTATGAGTAACAATTTCGCTTAACCCGTTCGTGCTATCTCAGTATTATCGTATTTTGTGATTATGAGTAAGACGGCTTGTGTTAAAATTTTAAGATAAGTAATACTATATTATATTGAGGAAATCTATATTTGGTTTTTCAGTTAAGTAAATTACACGTGTATAAATAAACCACATTATAAACTGTTGATTTCCCTAAAATAAAATAAATAAATATATAAATTAATGGGTGTAAAGTTCAAAAGATATTAAAACGTTATTTTAATAAAAAAATGCAGCGAAACTCAATCGAAAATCTGAAACAAAAAAAAACAGAATAATATAGGGCCGGTATATCAGTTGGTCTAAAGCTCGGCTTTGAAGGAATGTGGAGCTCAGCATGGCTTAGCACACAATCCGTATATCAGTCGTAATCCTAGAGTTGACCAATTTTAAACGTTTAGTCTATGATAATTTTAGTAATTTCTATGCCGAACCAATCTATTTATGGAAGTATCTATGGAGTCTATGGTTTTATCAAAGAACCAAACGTCAAACGATGTCTAAATCGTCATCACTCGAAGAAATTTCGAATTCCATGTTGATGGGTAAACTTATTCCTCCAATGTAATTTATTGCGTCCGTACGTAGCATGTACGTAGCAGATCGAAACCGAAGCAATGTGAAATCTTACGCCGTTCTTCCATGGAGCTACCTTCAAGCGACACGAACGCCGCTCGTCTGTGTTTTCCATACTTTTATTAGTGTTTGAAAACGCCGCTAGGTGCTACACTAGCAAATTTGTTTGACAGGTAGCGGTAGCGTCGCTTGTGAATAGCTACGTGGAAGAACGGCGTATCATATGACAGATGTGTTTTTGCCAATAGCGCTGCAGCGTCTAGCAAAGGAACTATTCTGCGGCTTACCACGGCTTAAGCGGCCGATTTCGGCGGTTTAAGTTGAGCGAGGAATGTGCTCCTTAGCAAAGACTGATATACCGGCCCATACTGTCAACATCTGGGATTCGAACCCAGGACCTTCACCTTGCCAGGGCGCTGCACTACCAACTGAACTAATGTGTCACTACCAGATTCAGTCATATTTAACTGTTTCATACTTCGATTGAGAACAATTTATACTACGCAATTTTTTATTGGCTGCTATACTTATCTATATGATTGCAAGATTCAAACCCGTACTCAGTCAATTCAAAACTAGTGCCTAAACTTAATTTAGCTTAATGATTAAAAAAGCATTAACCATATTAATTTTATTTTTACACCTCGTGATAAAACTTTATTCCAAATGAAAAATTCTCTCAAGCTCACTTATTTAAAGCAGAAAAGTTTCACCATGATAATTTTCACTCAGTTTTTCCAGCCATTTGTGTACATTCCTGCATTTCTATAAAACGGGAGCAGCGAACGCAGAAAAGGGGAATTGTGTACACCCTTTTTTTTAATAGCGCTTTTATGAATGAAATCCTTGAATTCGCATGAAATGGATGGTTTAATTTTCTGAAAACATTTTTTTTATTTATTATTTTCTTGTGACTGTAAATGCCATTGTCTGTAGTATTTATTTAGTGTGAAGTATTATTACCACCGTGATTTTAAAAACCTAACACTTCACTAGCTATAAGAAACATTAATGACTGTTAAGCATTGTGAAATAACTTGTATAAACTTTTTGTTGTTGCCAAGTCTACAAGTAAATTTAAACAAATGTCTAATTATGAGATTTCATGGAATAAAAAATCCGTTGATTTATGAATACTCCATCAATGATTTAGTACTAACGACTGTAGCCGAGGCAAATGATTTAGGTATAAACTCTGATCAAAAACAGAATTTTATAAACCATATTGAAATTTAAAAATATTCACACCTATAAAAAATTGTACATGTCATTAGTTAGGAGTCAAATAGAGTACAAGTCAACGGTGTCGGCACCTAGTTATGCTAGTAATTCACTCACAATAGATTTAATTCAAATTAAATTCTTAAGATTTATTAATTTCAGAATGGGTATTACAAGGGAATATACGAGAATCAACTATGATTATTCACTAAGTCAACCCTTCAAAAATTTGGCGTATTTTGTCAGAGGCTAAAAATATTCCCGCTTTGCAATAAAATCCAAATTAATGGAATATTTGTTAACGTATCCGAAAAATAAAAACTGTTTTCGAAAGGCGATGAAATAGGCTTTCAAATTTTATTATAGGAAAAACTCATGTAGTTTTTTAAAATAAAAAATTAAGATGAAAACTTTAATGTTTTTTTCAACTAAATTATTGCTAATGAAAAAAAAATAAAAACACATACATATTTCATTAGACAAATGAATTACAAAAGTTATGTCACCTCTCTTTTTGTCGTTTAACATAAAAAATAAATATTAAAAAATTTACTTTTTTCATTTAATCATTACTCAATTAGATTTTTTCAAATTTCGACCGGAAACTTTTTCATAAAGGTGTATATTTTATTAATTTTATGGTTAACTTTTAGATTTAAATATAAATCGTGGTGTTTTCTCTTTCTAATATCGTCTAAGATCATATTTCTCACAATGATAGTGATAAACGTGGAAAAAATTGAGACACAACCACTTTTTTAAAAGATTGACAAACATTCCCCGGTTACGAAAAACCTGAAAATATTTAAAAAATCTCCAACTACCCCCACAGCAAGCAGAAAATGTTGCTTTTATAGTGATAGAGGACTTGGCTAACCGAGGAATTGAACACGGGATGCTTCGGTGAATCTTTTATTAGTTGTTTTCAAAGGCGAACGAATTGGCCTTAGGGATTAATTGTAATTTTTAAAATCCTCAGAAGTTAAGGTATCATTTTGTTACTTTTAAAAATCAGTCTACGAAATTCAAATGGTATCATTAAATCAAAATAATTAATTAAAAATAGCGCCCCCGTGATTTGGGCAGTTAAATTTAGTACCAACCCTTTTATTTTACGAAGTGTAAGCTTCCCTTATAAATTAATTAAGCTCGATTCATGTTTTCGTGCCCCTCTGGTGGCTGGGTATTTATTCAGAACATATTAATTGAATTGGACACTTTGTGAAGCGGGTTTAAGTTCCCACTTAAAAACGCATTCCTTGGCACAAAATATTATAGGTTAGCCCCTCTAAAGAAAGCCTATTATTAACTCTTAAGACGATAGACTTCGCTTTTCGGCCCATACAAAAAGGACGCCCGGGAAAAAACACTTTTCTACATCGAAAATTGCACAAAATGAATATATTTTTTTTATAATGCCTTTTAGAGGGTGAAAACTATGTCGGTATGTTTTCGAATTTTTGATGCGTTTCGTATTAACGTAAAAGTTCACTGTCAAACATGTACGATTTATCAAAAAATATTATTTAAGGAAAAAGTGCTGCTAACTCAACTCTCATAAAGAATTATAAAATTTTTAAAAGCTACCGACGTAGCTTCTTCTTTCTTAAAAATATTTATTTTTTAAAATTTCAATTACGTGAAAGTTTCGGTGTAGAAAAGTGTATTCTCCATAAACCCCTTTTCGAGCGATTTCTGTAGGTAAATTTGAGCGTTGTCTCATTCGCACATTTCGCATTCGCATGTATTGTAAGTGTGCGTGAGCTTATTGTGAGCGGGACAGAATGACAGTCGCGGGTGTTCCGCGTGTCGTTCAAAGTCTAGCCTCTTAATTATGCGCATTAAGAAAATCACAGAATTAGTTGAATAGGGTCACTAACCACATAAAAAATTGAAAGCGGAGTGGAAGAAATAAATAGAAATAAATAAAACGAAGTATGCATTATCAAAAATATTAAAATACTTTATTATAATTAAAATCAAGAAACATAAACATAACTTTGACTTTACTCAATTAAAAAAAATAAAACAGCTTCTAATCTCTCAACCTGTTGAAAGTAGGAAAAATATATTTTTTCAATGCGACGTAAAATATTTGACAGTTCTCACCTTTCTCACGAACTCAATTTTTATAACGTTTCTTTTGTGATATATAACAAAAATTAAGTACATCAAAATAATGTAGATAAAACGATCTTCCTAATAATCATTCAAATCAATGCTTTCCACAATGGATTTACATTTAAAAAAAACAATGAAAATCGAATACGACTCTATTTATATTATCAAGCGGCAGCCATTTTGTCCGCCATCTTTGATGCCCGACGCGTCATCGTGAATTAATTTGAATTATTCGTATTTCGTTACGTCAAGAACGAGAATGGCCCAAGCAATTCTGACCTTTTACGTTTTTAGATTTTCACGGCCAAAAGCATTTTCGTTGTTTGTTTTTGGGGTGTTATGCCGTGTTGCGCTACCTCCTTCTTTAGCCGACGTTTCGGACAGCGTTGCAGTGTCCATCATCAGGGCAGATCCGGCAGATCCTACGATGTCCGACATCGTCGGATCTGCCGATAAATTAGGACAATATTAAGAAAACTCAATCTAAAATCTGAAACAGAAAAGATACGGTCACATCCGGGGCTCGAACCCAGAACTTTTGGCCCGGAAACCAAATTAAACATAAAAATATTGGTAATCACGCGGACACATACGCTTTTTTCTGAAATTTGTTAAGATAACAGCACTTAATATAATAACTAAATGTTGGTCCAATTCATGCGTCATATGGCTCAGTTGGGAGCGTAGATGACTCCAGTTCCAGGGTGGGAATACACTTTTATACTCGTATCGTTGTTTTTCTTTTTTTACTTGTTTTCTCTTGTTATTTGTTCTACTTAACCTGTCTATGTAATAATTATTTATTTTTATGTTGTACTGAATGTAAAACTTATTATTTGATATCAAAAACCTTTGTAAAATTGTAACGACTACCACCTACCTATGATTTGTAAGTTTCTCCTGTCCTAAAATGAGTTTTGTAACTCATCGGGATTAGAGCAAGAAATAAAAACAATAAAAAAATACTTGGGGTGACCTATGGCGTAGGTGTTAGTTATTTAATAAAAACGTATACTATCAAATTAGGTAGGTATATAATATAGTACCTCTAGGTATAAAATACACTCTCCTATCAATCACAAAGATGAGATAGTGAAAAGAGGAGGATATTAATTTACTTAGAGCCTCCTGTGAGGAGTTAATGTAAAAAATCCTTCATGCCAAAAGTCTTGTAACCTTTTCAACTAGACTGTCCGGTTATAGTTACTGTACACGCCAATCATACTTATATCAATGGAGGAACCCTTTAAATTCCAAAAAATAATTGTTCAAAGAATTCGTTATGTCCACCAAATTAAATTAGACCTTTTTTTCTTTCTGGCGAAAAAAAAACAGGCGACTTCTAAAAAAACGCTACAAGTCTAAACATATTTTTCGTAATGGGTACTGACAAGTAATTAAGATCGACATAACAAGCTTTCCCGTTCATTATAATATTTTATTGAGTTGTTTTATTCCCTTCGTCAGACTTACTTTGGGAAAACAAGGTTACATGCTAAATTTTCCCTAATAAAAGGTAGCACATTACATTTACAGTAATAAGAACAAGCTTAAATTATTTCGGTTACAGGCTTTCGAAGCTTTATCTTTATAAGGTTAATTTACGTAATTACGTCACTCATATTGCGTAATATGTATTTAACCCACCTTTAAAAATATGTTTAGTATGCATAAAAAATTATTAACTATGTTTTTTATTTTATTTAAAATAAATTAAATTTTATAATGTTACTATCTAATTCTGCAAGTATTTTAGTTTTTTTTATGTGACAGCTGTTTCGGCCTACAAGGCCAATTTGAACAGTGTGAAAATAGCCTTGTAAGCCGAAGCATCTGTCAAATTAATGAACAACTAAAATACTTGTAGAACTTAATAATAACTTTATTAAATTTAATTTATAATAATTTTAAAAATTTAATCGAGTGCCACAAATTGAACACAAAAACAATAAATAAATTTTCTTTTTTAAATTAACAGCTTAGTAGGTATATTATGTAATTATACATGTCCTTTATTTTCATTTTAGTACTTTTTAAATTATCAGCATAATATATTATTTCAAAGCAAATTTAAATTTATGGTCACCCTACTTGTTTACATTAGCTTCCTTCAGCTAAGTAGATACCCACTATCATTAAGAAACATTAATGTGACAATAATTTAGTCCGTAATAACTCCGGTCAGTGGCTGATTTGGCATCGCGTTTGGGTCCCATCCAGGCGTCGCGCATTAATTTCGTCTTCTGGCTGTCCTGCATCATGACATAAGCAACATTTCCACTTACTGTGGTGGTAGTAGATTTTCAAATATTGTCAGATTATTTCTAACCCAAGAATCAAGAATGTATGTCTCTAAAAAAAAGTTCTTTTAATGCCTATATTATTTTTTGTTATTTTATTACTTTTTAACTAAGTTAATAACTAACCACCAAGCCGATTCTCCGCAGGGGTAGGCAGAGAGGATGGACCACCAAAACAAAACTCGTTCTTCGCATACACTCCTTGCCTCATTCACATTCACACAACGTGTCAAACATACAATTCTATTTTGCTGACGCTTAATATGGCCCGGTCAATTATTTGATTCACTTGATCGTGCCATATTTATTACTTTAAAAAACTATAAGATGGACCGCCAAAAAATTCGGTCTTCGCATACACTCCTTGCCTCATTCATACGCACAAAGTCTCAAACATAATCTTTTATTATTCTGTCGCTTAATATGGCCCGGTCAATTATCTGATTCACTTGATCGTGCCATATTTATTACTTTACAAAACTATTTACATCAACCCAGGCTTGTCCTAGTGTGGTTAAAAATTGAATTTTAAACAATTCTACCATGTAAAGACCAATAAATAAATATATTTGTGAAGAACCCACGTATGATATTAAAAATGCGTGGTTGTGAAGAAATTCTATTTTCCCATTTTACCTTGTTTTTTCTTTTATTATATCGCTGTACTTTATGCCCAGATCGTAAAAAATATATATTATCTAATTCTGTTTCTATCTCAATATGGGATACCTTCGCTTCAGATGATATTGAAGACATTAGGGGAAGTAATATTTGTATTTGTATTATATATGGTTTCATATCCAAGAAAATGTTATTTTCGCAGAAGTTCTACAAGATAGAGTTATACAAACTGATATATACTATTATATAATTCTATTATTATATATTATATAGTTCTACAGGTTCTATTATTATATGGTTCTACAAGTTCTACAAGTTTGGTGTAAGGTACCTAGTTTTTTTTGTGCAATTCAGAATTAATTAAGTACGATTTCTATGGGTGATTGATTTTTTTTTACAATAGCTCCACAATGGAGGCCCTGACGGGAATTATTTTCTTCATTGCCTCCTGCGTGGAGCTCTGTCATCTTTGGTGATGCTGTGTGGAGAGTTATTTTTAGGAAAGGAAGGAAAGGATGTTCTGGGAAGGAAACATATATCAAAGGTGGGTAGGAATCTGAGGATCAGTGTGTCTAGGACTGACGGACGAATAATTCCATCCAGACTAGGACAAACCTCACCCCCCATGAATCCGGGCACCCCTGCTGAGTCACCAAACGTAGAGAACGACTTGGGGTGACCCATGGCAGAAGTGTTGGTTATCCAATAATTGGTTCCCGGGGCGGTATTGAAATAAATCTAATATAATTTACTTGTGAACGCCGGGATTTGAACCCGCGACCTTCGGATTGGTAGTTGAGAGCATTACCCCCTTGACCACGCAGGCCCTCATTATATTAATGTAATTATTGTGTAGCTTTGTATTAATCATATATTTTAATTAGTAAATATAAATGTAAATTCATTAGTTCTTAATAATTTATTTCGTAATATGATTTGAGTGGTTGTTATTAATATAATTTTCAAGTAATAATTTATAATATAATTTATTACGTTATTTATTTTATTGGTTATTGTTAATCTTTAATTAGTTATTTTTATCACTTTGTGGTTTTACATATTTAATAAAAATAAAGCAGTAATTTTGTGGAAAATCACGCGTTAAAATTAATTAATTTTAAACTGGTGGTTTTACACAAATGAAGTGTTTTACTTTTATAATAAAATAAGTGTTTTACTTTTATTATTATTAATATAATTTAATTCGTTATTATTAATATAACTTAGGGGGTTTCTCACCATCCTCCCAATACCTTGTCTACACTAATACCGAATATTATTAAAAATAAAATACTCGCAGTGGTTAGAAAACTCGGCCAGCGTATCCAATATATAGCCACTATTCATAGGTTCAAGTATCGAATTATAAACTCCAACTTAATAAATAAATTGTAAATCGAAAATATTCGTTATTAGTATAGATGAGGTATTGGGAGGATGGTGAGAAACCCCCTTCATTAGCTATTATTAAAAGTATTTTTGTGAAACTAATTATATAAATAATTATTATCTATTGTTATATTAATAATAACAATTTTTGTTTCACAATTTTTTTTTTATAATTGTTTATATATTTTTATAATAATTATTGTGCTACACCTTGGGATTCGTGGCGAGGTTAATTGTAGCGACAGACTCGTAGCTCACATCAAAAAGATATTTATAACACAATAGCGCTCGCCATACAATCCCATGAGACCCGCCAGACGTAAAAAGATCATGTGTTATAAGCGTGCTTTGAATCTTCGCTAATCGGCGTTATTTTTCGTGACCGCTACGATCGTGATATCAGAAAAGTTATGCGACCCCACTTCGCCGTAAACGGGAGAGGGGTCATTTTGAATACACGGAGCCGTCAAGTTGACGTATCCAGTACAAAGAAATGATATTCTCTCGACCGCTTCCGATTTCAACTGACCCCTTCTCCTGCCGTAGGAAGAAATATTTTATAACGTAGTGTGTCAGTAGAAAAGATACTTTATAACACAATATCTTTATATGTGAGCTTCGAGTATGTACCGTGCTTAACTTCGAGGCACTTCGCAGTGCGCAGAAAACAGCGGCTGGGGCCAGGAAGTTCTACATAATCCCTCGTCAAGAGAACGGGGGGCCTTATTATCAGTAACTTCGTGTAAAATACACTGTATGGCAGCAGGTTGGACAGATTTCCTCCGATTTCAAATCTCCAAGGATCAAACTTCACTGAAATAATGGCGAATGGATTCGTCGATGGTCAGCCTATGGCCTAGAGCATCGTGTCTAAGCTTTTTTAACACCACAACCCCCTCAAAAGCCAAAAAATAAAGTTTAAAAAACTACACTACATATTTGAAGGTTTATTAAAGTTTTACATTCAAAAGTTTTGCATTGACTGTTAAGGAATCACAACCATCTAATTGAAGTTTCGGTTGACAAAATTCAACAAACAGAATTTTCGTCTCAAGATTTAGATAAGTTTTGGCTTGCATAATGATATGAACACTTGAACACAGAAACTTCATAACGAATGCTCTAAAATCATTGATTCCATTTGCCATTTCTTACTTGTGCGAAAACGGCTTCTCATCTATAATGGCTTTAAAAATTAAATACGGATTATCTAAATATTAAATATTATATGATAGAAAACCAATTAAGAGCGATTGACCAGCGGCTGAGCATAAAAGTTTTAAAAAGCTTGCAACTATATAGGGAGGTTTTATAATGAGAAAGTTCGATTATTAGATAAAAATTTAATATCGATTTATTTCATTAAAAACATGCTTTAATACATACCTACATTCAAGTAAGCAATAAAAATATTCAAAACGCACGATGATAAATTTTAAAATATCGTGTACTTATTGTAAGTATTTTTTGATCATAAGTATTTATGATTTTTCAATAAAGTCTAAACAAAAAAATATTAAAAAAAAAATAATATTTTAGTTTGTAAGACCTTAAATAAATAGAAAAACTATGGTATTTTTGTCACAAAACACTTTCTCGGATTTATTTTTTAATAATTTTTATTTAACTGTAATTAAAATTCTGTAAACTGTGTTTACGAGATTATGTATTGATTTATTTTGTTGTATGATTATACAATTTGAAATTTGTGTTGTTTAATAGAATCTATGGTTTGAAAATTGAATAAATCTTCTGCCAACGTCCAACGGTATAACCTTAGTATATTAAAAATAAAATTAGTTTTTTATCAGATACTTGAGTCGGGCCATGTCAAGAGTCAGAAAAATAGAAGAGTATGTATGAGACGATGTATGAATGTGAATGAGGCAAAGAGTGTGTGTCAAGACCGAGGTGTTTGGCGGTCCGTCCTCTCTGCCTACCCCTGCGGAGAAACGGCGTGATGGTTAGTTAGTTATTTAGTTTTTCAAAATTTTAAAACTGCGTGTACCAGATAAAATAACAGTCTTTCAAAATCAATTTATGTTTTTTTGTAAAAAAGAGTCAATACGTCTAGAATTTGAATAAAAATGACTAATTTCCGGTATTCTCTGGTTACCCTCTTAAACCGCGGCATTCGGCATTACTACAGATTTATAAAATATTTCTCTTGAACATTTTCAGTTTTTAAGTTCCTGAAAATATATATTTTATTTTTGAATACAATATCCCTGGGTACATTGTTGAGCCGAAACGGACATTATATAAAATTAACTAGATAGAAAAAAATTGTGAAGAGAGCCACGAAAGTTATTAAAAATACACGTTGTTCTGTTATTTAACATGTTTCAGCTATTAAAAAAATCACAGTCTATCTTTTTTTTGGGATTTTTACTCTATTTTAAACGAGTTGTGTTTAATTAATAATGATATTATTATTAATTAATAAATGTTATAGGCCAATGCTTCAAACACTCCAAAACATTACTTTATGCAGACGATATGAAGGTTTTTTATCCTATCAGATATACTGCTGACTATCAAAAAATGAATGAGGATCTAAATCGCCTTAGTGTTTATTGTTCACAGCATTACCTTAAAATTAATGTAAAAAAGTGTTTCGTCGTGAACTTCACACGAAATAAAAATATCATTATTAATGAATATTCTCTGAACGGCTCTATAATAATTAACAAAACAGAAGTCAAAGATTTAGGAGTGACATTGGACTCTAAGCTTATATTCGACTCAGTAACATCAAAAGCCTCGAAAATGTTAGGATTTATTCTCAGAACATGTAAAAAATTCAATAACATTAAAATAATGAAAATCCTATATTTTGCATACGTCCGCAGCTTATTAGAATACGCTTCACAAGTATGGATCCCGCAGTACAAATCATATGTTCACAATCTGGAACGCGTTCAAAATCGTTTCCTGCGGTACTTAGATTTCCGTAGCTACTTCAATTTATTATCATTGGAAGATCGAAGAAGCTCGGCTGATGTCCTCTTTCTACAGAAAATCTCCAGGTCCATCGAAGATTGCCCGGAACTCTTACAACGAATCCAACTACGAGTTCCCAACAAACGAACCAGATCAGACAAAATGTTTAGCCTCCCTCGATGCAACACCAATTCTAAGCAAAACTTCTTCATTTATCGTGAATCACACACTTTCAATACATACCATACACAATTTGACATTTTTAATTCTGCACCACACTCCTTAAAGTCACACAGGCAATCTCTCGCTACTTTATTATAACTACTTACATAACTTACGCACACCCTACTAATTATACAGAATAGATCCATCCCTTTCCCTTCCCTCCCACCATCCCATCCCCATAGGCTAATGTAACTATTTTTCTTTGTTTACACTAAAAAATTAAGATACTTCAGTGGAAACCTATTATTGGTTAAATGATTTACCCATGTTTTATTATACTTTATAAAATGTTATAACTGTTGGTTTTCCAAACAAAATAAAATAAATAAGCAAATGAAATATTTTCACTATTTTCGTTTAATTATAATATATTTTTTTATATAAGTGCTCTCCCTCTTATATTCGTATTTACATATCTCCCTTTCTTCTTCTTTTTGAACGCTTACAACGGGCATTAAGGTGAATGTCAAAATAATTCATATTCTACGCTTTCGTAAATGGCGCGTCGAATTTTCTTAATATTTCAAAGCATAACTTGCATAAAGCGTTTATAAGTAAAAAAAATCTTTACGCGACATCTACGAAAGCGTAGAATATGATATTTTTTGACATTCACCAAGTGAAAAACAATCGCAAACATCGAATAGATTTATTAATTAAAAATATATTTTTTTATTATTTTATTTGGAAGCAGGTTTATGTAACGTGTGATTTTATCTTAAAATTACATCACATTCTTCATATTCGTAGAAAGTCTATTCGTGGAAAATTTAAATGTGGTATATTATTAGATGTTTTGTCCGCATTCAATGTCGACCCTTTCCTAATAACATATCTTATACAATAGCATTACCTGTTATTTTGCATTAAGTACAGAATCGTATATCGCAATTACAAACACCCTTTTGTATTAGACCTTCTGAGAATTCGGGGGAAGATATTTATATGTATAATATTATTTGTAACCTTCGTAACACCTTCCAATTTAAACTGATTAATTTTGATTCATTGAGCGTTTGATAATTATCAGCAAAGTTTCGATCAGTTGAAAACGTTAAGTCGAATTGCTTGTTATGGCCCCATCCGCATTTCAAGTTAGGCCTCAGGCCTCGGCCCTATTTTGTCGGAAGCTCAATTTTTTTTCGCTTTACAATAAAATCCAAATAAAAGGAATATTTAGAAAACTAAAAGCTCTTTTCGGTAGATAAAAATAAATATACCTACTTGTTTTTATTTTTAACTTCAAACCTCAAATTTTTAATATTTTATTTAATGAAGACAATATAACCACTCGAACGTTTTTTGCCACATTATGGCACTATTTCCAAAGCCTCGGATTGCTTTGCTGCCACAATTTGGCAAATATTCTTCTACGTTAACGATTTTATAATATTTTTTTTATTAATCCTACGAATATGTATAATAGTCAAAAGATAGGTGAATTCATTGGCTTTATAGAACTATAATCAGTTTGTATGTCTCCGTATTCAAATTCGGAGGAATGATTTTTTTAATGTGGGCGGAAAAATTTCCTTTAGCAATCCGAGAAAAAAGTTTTAAATTGCTCTGTCGCTCCAGTGGCTAAGCGAAACTCAATCGACAATCTAAAACAGAAAAATCAGAAAAAGATACGGTCACATCTGGGACTCCAACCCAGGACCTTCAGCTTTCCGGCCCGCGGCTTTACCTCCTGAGCTAATCATTCCCTATCCGATTCGGTCATATTTAACAGTATCGTACTTCATTGAAGAATAAGATAACAATAATAATCTATTTTTTTATTGTTATCATTATCTTCTTCAATGATATATTACATTGATGGGAATAACCTTCAAAAGTTAAAAAGAGTATTTTTCTTATAGAAATATGAATACATATTCATTTAGACTTTTATAAAAAGTCAATAGGTGTTCCATAAAAATAAAATATCCTATCTAGGTAACAAATACATTCTTTGAATACTTGTTTCCAATCATAAATGTAGCTGCCAATAATATGGAAAAAAACATTAGTCGAAGATAATATTATTGTTAATTCTGAAATTTGAAATATGAAGTTGACAATTACGACAGTCTCATAATAGATCGCAGTAGCCCAATTGGTAGAGGTGTATGTCCCGGTAAGATGTAAGGCTATGGGTTCGAGTCCCAGTTGCGACCGTTATCTTTTATTATTTTTCTGTGTCTCGTTCATTTTCATATTTTTAAAAATTAGATTATTAATGTTATCTTCTTCTTCAATGATATATTATATTTATGGGAATAACCTTCAAAAGTTAAAAGGAGAGTTTTTCTTATAAAAATATAAGTATCATACTTCGACTAAGAACTACCATCATTATCTTCATTTTCTTAAAGCATATTTTTATTGGCTGCTATATTTATGTACTCGAATGATTGCAATATTCAACGGTTAGATAATGTCAGTATGCAGAGCAGTAAATGCGGCCCGGTATATGCGGCAGTATAGCGCAGCCGCGGCCCGTTGTCGCTCCATCTTAATCTTGGCCTTCCTAGGCTCCTTCGCCCTATCGGTCTTGAGTTCAGCAAGGACTTTGGTGATTGATGTTCGGTCATTCTCTCCACTTGACGCAGCCACCTAAGACTTCCCAGTTTTATAAATTTTGTGACTTTTAGCTCCTTAAACAGAGTATAGAGCTCATTGTTGCAACCCTAACAGTATACTTTCTATGAAGGGTGGTGTAAACCGGTGACCAGAATGTTCAGTGGAAACTTTTTAAGTGTATGAATATTGAGTACAAACTTTTCATCGGATGTTAATTCCTCACATGATAATTCATCATGTCTCGAAGCGTCGAAAACTGATGATTGGGGTTTTTAACCTTAGGTTAGGTTAGATTAGATTAGGTTAGGTTAGGTAAGATTAGGTTAGGTTAGGTTAATGTGAGTTATGATATGATATATTATCATGTGAGGAAGTATCGTGTCTGAATAAATTTACTATGGGAATTCAGACGCTGAAATCTCATAGTCCGATTAGACATGAACCCTTGTAAACCAGCGTAGTCCAGCGGTAGAACTTAATTTAATTTAATTTAATTGATTTGTGTTATTTCACAATTAATTATTTCAAGTAATATATAGTATGTTTGCGGCACGTTCCAGAGTGGAAGATACTCTAATATCGCCCTGGTGTAAGACCACCATTCAGAATTGAAACTTTGCTTGAAATGGCTTTAGCCGTGTTTAGTGACCACATCTTAATAGCCAGGTACTTCCCCACCTTCCTCTTCCTCGTCTCCTTCCCTTTTCCACTTACCTTCAGCCTCATAACATACTCCAATTGGGGATTCCATAGTCTCACTGGCTCCAGATGGGAGCAGTGACACTATGTGAGGTATTCCCTATAAAAAAAATAAAAAAAAATTAAAAATTAAGAAAAAACAACCCTTTTTTCCATCGCAATTTTCTACATTGCTGTGGTACATTATTGTATCGGCTTATTCAGCCCTTAACATGGCGTGTCTTGGTAGTATTACCCCCATTATATAAGTAGTTGGTACCGTGTCGTGTCCTTAATGTATTTACGATAAAAAATGTTGTAATTTTACTCATGCTTTCTCGTGCATATTCTTGAAGAGTCTTGATTTTCAGTGATGATTTTTTATGTTCGGTTCAATGATTTTTTTATGTTCGGTTCAATCATTTTTTACTCTTAGTAAGTACTAGTAGTAGTGTATTTCGCTTGTGATACTGACTATTTTTATCATGTTTCGTGTTCATTAGATGTGAATGCGTGTGAATATATATTTAATAGGGTATGTTACACTCACTATCACATTTCATTGACGATGGTTGATCACACCGCGCCTATCAAAATATGTCAATAATAATAATATGTAAAATAATTCAAAATAGCGCTAGTCTTCGGGTTTTCTCAAACAAATCAATCTATTACTTTAATATTTCCAATGAAGTGATTTAAAATAGATGAGAAGATATTCTAAAAATCAGAAATCAAATATTAAAAAATAAATAGTCACGGTAATGTATAATGTTTGGTTAATATTATTTATATGTTTAATTTCCGCAGTATCATAAAAATTAAATTCCTAACCGTACAGAATGGCGTTCACCGTTAGTTCTAGTAATTTATTTATTTATCTCTTCAAACTTCGCAAAATCACTTTGTGTCGCATTTTGAATTAAAGTAAACAAATAACTTTGTATTAAACCACTTTTATATAATCACAATTACCAACGTGTTTCGAAACCGATGGTTTCTTCGTCAGGGTAGTGATGACATTAAATAACAAAAGAAACAAACAAGTATAAACTAAAAAGAACAGACTAAAAAGTACTATGGCCAAAAATTTTATAGAGAGAGGTGATTAATTAATTAAAAAATATCGTAAAACACAATTATTTAAAATTAAATATAAAAATTATTTTAGAATATGAAAAATTACATTATATAAATTATCAAAACATAATAAAAATGTTTAAACAACAAAAATAAATTATTTTAAATATAAGTATTAATAAGAAAATAAATTTAAGAGATGGCTATTTTAAAAAAATATATGGTTAGTAATAATATTTAATTTACTATTAACACTTTTTCTAATTTCTAAAATTTGTAAGTTTGCTAATTGTAATCTGTTGTGTTTGTGTGTAAAATTTTTAACCCTTTATTTATATCAAAAGAATGATTTGTTTCTAAAAAGTGGTTGGCAAATTCAGAATAATTATTATTATTCAAACACCTTAGATGTTCCTTGTTTGTTTCTTTTGTTGTTTAATGTCATTACTACCCTGATGAAGAAACCATCGGTTTCGAAACATGTAGGTAATTGTGATTATATAATAGTTGTTTAATACAAAGTTGTTTATTTATTTATCATTGAAGAAGAAGTTAACACTAATAATAATCTAAACAAAAATATGAAAAATAAAAAATATATAACGGTCGCAACTGGAAAATATGGAATAAAAATTGTCGAAGATTCAAAAATTTTAAATATGTGATTGACAAATACGACGTTTAAATGAGAGGTTTCAATAGCCGGAGTAGTGGAAGCATTCGTCCCAG
The DNA here is from genome assembly GCA_951813805.1 of Limnephilus auricula. NCBI lineage: Eukaryota > Metazoa > Arthropoda > Insecta > Trichoptera > Limnephilidae > Limnephilus > Limnephilus auricula. Next base: position 4,192,841 of record OX638409.1, on the reverse strand, counting down.
TAAGACGAGAGGTTGTTGGTGTCCCCGTTGCGACCGTTTTCTTTTATTTTCTGTGTCTTGTTCTTTTTCTTGTTTTTGTTTAGATTATTAAATGACTTCCAGTCACAATAGAGCTAAGAAAATCCTCACCTTCCAATTCAAGTAGCTCATTATTCTTTTATTTTATTTGTGTGTCTTGTTCTTTTTCATGTTTTCGTTTAGATTATTAAATGACTTCCGGTCACAATAGAGCTGAGAAAATCCTCACCTTCCAATTCAAGTAGCTCAAGAAACTCTAGGGAGCAATTGACCTGATTTTTCTAGTGCTGAACGTGGATCACCTTTGGCGGGAAATCTTACTGACATCCTTCTCGCAACTGGACACTGTAATTCTGTATTCCTGCGGTTCTCGTTAACCATTTACCATTCAGTGTTCAAAACCCTCAAAAAACAAAAAATCGCGGCCCGTTATGATCACAGTACCCTAACTTTCTGAACATGTTAAGTAACAATTTTACTTTGCAAAGAAAACTAGAAAGTTAAGTTTAAAACCACTCCTAATATTTAACGCGAACTGAAGCCGGTGAAATGAACAGTGGAATTAATGTTTAACCGAATAATAAAATAAATATTTCAAAACATAAAATGAACAATAAAAATAAAACTTTATTTTCCTTTCGTCGTTACCTTTGCTTGCTATTTTCGTTACAAACGACTCACCGACGTTAAATTGGTGCTTTTAACTTAAAACGAAATGGCCAACTTGAATTTAAAGTTGTTAACCTCTGAATTACACGAATAACTCTCTAAGTTTTAAGTAACCCACCTTACATTGTTAGCATTCCCATAGTTGATGCCATGAAAGGGTATATTTTACGGAAAGGGTGGGGGTTGCTTCGACCACTTGATAAATAACATGGTGCAAGTTTTATTACAATGGTATTATTCTACTTTCAAAACTTATTCAATTATGTGGAATTACGTATACATTTTATGTAATAATAATAGAACATTTATTTGGCCATAAATATTTTTTAATTTGTTTCATTGCTCAGCTATCCATTCAAGATTCCTCCCGGAATGCAGATGTTTTTTTTGCTCTAATGTAATAATACACATAACATAATAGACGATGGCTGACCAAGAATTAAACATCTTAGGTATACGAACAGAAAGAAAGGTAATTGGAAGTGTCGATTAATCGTATTAAGAGTTAAGCGAACTTTCAAATGTACAAAAAGGAATTAATTAAAATAGTCCATAACGTTGATAATATTGAAGATCGTATCAGTGCTGGTAGTAAGAGGAAAAGTGAATTATTTTTATGAATCATTTTTGGGCTTTAATAATTAGGCACTGAAATAAATAAAATGTTATGCTTTGATTTTTTGTAAGTACTACATACTACAACATTATACTATGAACAATTATGAATAAATCAATTTTCGGTGACACAGACATTATTTCTTAAAATATGGTGGCACTAGCGTGCAGCTCAGACTTTCCCCTCAAAAACGAGCTGTGATCCGGCTTGGTAGCTGCTTCAGTGCGATCTTTGCATCCGTTTAAGATGGATGCTCCGCTGTCGAATCCCGCCGCCTGCAATTGTTCAATTGTTCGCATTCTCAACTAGGAGGGATTCCACCCTGTTGATGTTTGTAAGCTTGCAATTTTGATCCCAGATGTCAGTAAGTCTACCTTACAAACGATTTTGAGGGAAAAATGGCGTATGCCAAAATGCGGAAGAGCAATATCGTGTGCGAATCGTCTCTTTAAACCGTTTTTCCAATAAAGGCGTGGCTTTTTTCGGGTTGAAACAAGGATTCACCTCTTAAACCTAAACCAGGAATCAAAAAGGTAATCAATAACGTGATTTGCATCTTTCTTCACCTGAAGCAACATTTGGCCGAAAAATCTCCGGAGAACGACTAAGGCGCAACCGAGGAAGAGTTGAGAGTATTTTTGGCCGCGGAGAAACCCAAAATATCCTACATTTTTTTGTAAATATAAATTTTACCACTTTTTTTTTAATTAGAAAGTTTTTTATTTCTTAGACCACCTTCGTACCTATATATAATAAATAATTAAATTTTAAACAAAATTGAAAAAAAAGAATAACGTCAAATACGTAAATAATCAAAATTAAAATTAAAACAAAAAGTATTAAAATTTAAATACTATATTTCAAAATAAATAATATAATTAAAAACACAAACATATATTCCTCTTATTGAAAATTCTATCAATGATGTTGTGCAGTCAGAAACCATTAGCCGCAGAGCTTTTTGCAACGATGTCGATATTCAAATAGACAGTGGTATTTCATTCCAAAGATTTGATGATGAATAGATGAAACTACCTTCAAAGATCAGTTTTTTTTAATGTATTATTGTTTTAAAGCCCTCGGACATAGACAAAATAATATCATGTCATCGAATATTCCAGCTTAAAGAGTAAATCTCTGATGCCACACTGTACGAAAACCGTTCTGACCCGTCCGTAGAAATGAAAGTGGCGCCATATCTATAATAAGTACTATTAAAGTTTTCATATTATTACTTTACTCGTAAGTTATTTGATAATGATTATAGTATCTTTATTATTACTATGCTAACGTCTGTCGTAGACACTCGCTCAACGTGCGAGTTACAAATGGATGTGCCGCCATCTATAATACTATATTAAAGGAAAAAAGTATGAAGGGTGGATAGGAATCTGGGGGTCAATATATCCAGGAGTGACTAACTTACGAATCCTTCTATCCCACTGCGCTGGGTCGATGGGTCGAGAGAATCCGGTTGGAAAGATAAAATGTGTCCCATCAACCAGTCCCTCCCGATCTGGCTCGCCATGCGGTAGGTGGGCAAACTCTTCTGCCGCCAAGACCTAGACAAACCTCACCCAATGAACCTGGGCAACCCTGCTAAGTCACCAAATGTAGCGAACTACTTGGGGCAATCTATGGCAGGGGCGTTTGTTATCCAATAAATGATATGGGAGAAGAAACATTTTTCGCTTTCATTCATAAATAAGAAGATTTATATTGGGGTGAAGAGTGTTCCTCTCATTATTTACGGTCTTAATGTAAGAATGACTACTTTTATATATCTACCTATTAAATGTGAGTATTCTGTAGTTTTATGTTAAAAGTAGTTAGTTTTGCAAAAGGGCGAAGCCTTATAAATAGTCACCAACACTTAAACTGGGCTAAGCAGAGCGAAAAGCCGCAGGGCCTAGCATCAAAAACCCGCGGGGCGGGTTGGTCCATATTATTATACAAACCAATTCAACATTTTCAAAATATTTATTATTAGTTCTAAATGTATTTAATATGTTGTGTTTCTGTAATTTTAAGTGGTCTTTTTGAATATTTTTTGTTATTCAATTTTTATAAGAACAACTATTTTTTTATAACTTTTGAAAGTTATTTCAATCAATTTAGTATGTAATTTATTTTTTTTTACATTAGGTCCACACAAGAGGCCCCGAGGAAAATAATTTCCCTTAGTGCCTATGTCATCTTTGGGGATGCTTTGTGGAGGGTATTTTTAAGGAACTGCAGGATAGGAAGTTCTGGGAAGGAAAAAGGTGTGAGGGTTGGGTAGGAATCTGGGGTTCAGTGTGTCTAGATCATCTACCGCCAAGACCTAGATAAACCTTACCCCATGAACCCGGGCACCCATGCTAAGTCACCAAACGTAGCGAACCACTTGGGGTGACCTATGGCAGAGTTGTTGGTTATCCAATAAATGGTTCCCGGGGCGGCGGTACCCATTCCCGCCTCCCAAATTGAATCATTGAAGAAGAAGATAACAATAATAATCTAAATCGAAATGTGAAAATGAACAAGACACAGGAAAATAAAAGATGACAGTCTACTTTTATTTTTCTGTGTCTTGTTCATTTTCATATTTAAATTTGGAATATTATTGTTATCTTCTTCTTCAATGACACTTTTTGTAATATTTATTTTGTGTGTAGGTACCTACTCCTTTTACCATATTATTGTTCGACATGAATTGTGCTTGTAAAAGCTGCCTGCTTTCAATAATAAAATTACATAATTAATAATTAACAACCCTTGTACAAACAAAATAATATTTTAAGTAACACAAACATAATAATATTTTCGACCACTCAGCGAGGATGACGCTGTAACCTTATGTTTAAAAACAAATCAACGCTAATGACTTAGTAGTTTGCTACCATAGGGAGCGTGGTATTTCTATACTTGCTTAGCCGGCAGGGGTAGTTAGGGGTAGGTTCACCAATCGTGTCGCATATCGCAAATGACAGCTTAACAAATCACGATCGTCTATGATGGACGACCCCTATCGATCCAACCTCCGTATTGGGTTAATGTTCTATCGGAATGAACCATGTTTCATTTTGTAGGATATTGATCTGGAAGTGAAGCCGATTTTACATGCGAAGTGTTTTGAAGTGATCCATTTTTAATAAAACCGGGTGTGTGGGCGGTCCCATTGTGGTCTATGAAGATCTGGAGTCAGTTATAAAAAAGTAAGTGCATGCTTATACTCACAATATTAATCGTGTGTGTAACAAACCAATAAAACAGAATAAATTAGAGTGTAATTTACTCGCAAGATTCATTATAGCAGAGATTTGAAAAAAATAAACAAATAAGATTTGTACCTTTAAAAAATCTAATACTTGTATAATCTCTGAAATGGAAAAGAGTAATGTATTAAAACTAGTTAGTAGGTTTAAGAGAGTATTACCAGAGAATACCGGAAATTAATCTTTTTTAAATCCAATTCTAGACGTATTGACTCTTTTTTTACAAAAAAACATTAAATTTTTTTGAAAGATTATTTTTTTATCTGGTACACGCAGTTTTAAAATCATGAAAAACTAAGTTTATTTTTAATATACTAAGGTTATACCGTTGGTCGTTGGCAGATTTGTTCAATTTTCTAACGATATATTGTATTAAACAACACAAATTTCAAAACATATAATCATTCAACAAAATAAATCAATACATCATCTAGTAAACACAGTTTTAAAATTTTTAATTTTACTTAAATTAAAATCAATAAAAAATTAATCCGAGAACGTGTTTTGTGACAAAAATACCTCAGTGTTTCTATTTATTTAAAGACTTACAAACTAAAATATTTCAATTTTTTTTTTACACACTTGTTTAGACATTATTGAAAAATCATAAATACTTATGATCAAAAATACTTACAAGAAGTACTTGATATTTAATAATTTATCATTTTGCGTTTTGAGCATTTTTATTGCTTACTTGAATGTAGGAATATATTAAAGCAAATTTTGAATGAAATAAACCGATATTAAATTCGTAATTTAAAAAATTAGACACGGGGAATAATCGATCTTTATCATTGGAACCTCCCTGTACACTGGCAATCATTTTTAAGCTTTTATTCAGTCAGTGGCTCTTAAACAAAGTTTTGTAATTTAAGAATTAAAGAAGGAGGTAATTAATACTAATAAATCTAAAAGAAACATGAAACAGAATACGAAAAAAACTTGAAAAATATTATTTTATTTCCTGTGAGATTTATAAAAGATTTTCGATGATAACTTCTCTCAAATATTATCGTTTAATTTGATAGAACTTTCGATACTGTGTTGCTAGGCACCCGGTACGGGTTAATCAACCCCTTTAATAGTCGCAAAGCTTCCTCAGAACTTTTCTCTGAAAACATTCTCAAATTATTTAAAAATATAACGACTAAGGCAGTCGCGCAATTGAAAAGTACCCTCGAGAAGGAGACAAAGATACTCTCTGGGGGTATTTGATCTGTTTCCACCCTTAAACTTTCACTGTCTCAAATTGAAACTCGTTCATTAATGAACACCCCTCTTTCTGTGTTTTATTTCCACCCCTTAAGTAAAGGTTGCTTTTAATTTAAATTTTAATTGGGATTCGAAAATATGCTTTTTCCAACGCTTCTAAGTGGTAAGAACAATGGAAGACTCGACATTAAAAGTGTAACTGAAGACTGTTTCTCCTACGATGAGCTTTGTATTCCATAAAAACAAACTTGAAGATCTTCAATTTATTGATTTATTTTTTGAAGTAAGACTTAAGGGGCATTACGATGGTAAGCTCAAATCTTTTTTGGACGGAAATGACTTTTGATTTATATTTCATCATATTAACGTCGTAGGTATGACAACCATGAGTGAGAAGCCTAGCAGCGACTAACAAAACGTCCAAGCTGGTCAAATCAAACTCAAACGTCAGACGTCACCCGTTTATTTTTATTTACTAATGTATAAGGTAAGTTACATATTGTTTTTGTTATGTTTTTTTATTATTATATGAATTAACTAAAGATTTTAGTTAAACTATATAATGTCTATTTTTTTACGTTGAAGATTAAACCTTTTTCCTCTCTGATTCTTGTAAATTCTAGCCATTGAAATTAAAAGTAGCAGTAGTGTGGCAATAAAAATAGTGTTTTGTAGAATTTAAATGGCTGAATCGCAGGAAAATTTTACCCCTTCTTCTATAAAAAATTATAAATGAAAAATCAACAACCTTATAATGTCGGCCGCCTAAAAAATTAAAGTTTTTATTTAGTTTTTAGTTATTAGTCAAAGAAGTTTTACTTCAACCGCACGTAAAGGTTAGACGCACTCATTTTTTTTAAATATTTGTATCAATTCCTCTCTGCAAGCCTACTTCATTCTGGGAGGTACTGTGTGAAAGAGCAATTAATTGTTTTGATCTTGGGAGGTTCAAATCCCATTCAAAAACTCAAATAATTTTTTGGTGGAAATACTAATTTTAAATAAAAATAATAAGAGAAATAATAAATAATAATTTAGAAGCACTCGAAATAAAAAAAAGCCGTTAAAATCAAAACAAATTTTTTAACTAATCATTTAAATGTGTCCAATAGCCCTATATTAGGGATATTTCCCATCAACTCATAAATATCCCATTAGCCCTTAATCACCTGTTCATTATAATATGTTTTGTCTTTTTAGATATTATGGTAACCCATTATGTAATAATCTGTCTCTTTTTCTCTATCACTGTGATATATTTTAATTTCATGCCTCTTTTTTGTGAGGCTGAAGTCAGTGGGGAGGGTGAAAAGTTGGAAAACAGGAAGGTGGGTAAGTACCTGGATATTTAGATCTCGTCATTAATCACGGCTAAAGCCATTCCAAGCAACATTTCAATTCTTAATGGTGAACTTACACCAGGGCGATACTATAGTATCTTCAACTCTGGAACGTGCCGCAAATATACTAGACATTATTTTTAATTAATTATTTGTGAAATAACACAAATTAACACGCTGGTTTAGATCCTTTGACCTCCAGAAACTTAGTCATGTATCTTAACCACTCAACCATTGATGCTATCGATGCTAGTGGCTCATTGTAGGTAAAACCAGGACATTCAAAACATTACAATAATTCACGAAGATCTTTAAAACTTTTCAAGTAACTGTGAATTATATGACAACTCGATGGAACGGCTTTGATTCTAAACTTTTCTTCTTGAAACTTGTCATCAATTTGAAAATCTGTACTGATTAATAATAAGACATTTCCACTATAGCGTGTTTCGAGTAGCCAACACTCTCCGTTACTAACGTCGTATTTGACTTCTTTTAACATCCGAGAAATTCTCGGGAAATGTTTTCGTAAGTAGGAAAGCCCTTTAAATTATTGTTTAAGTCGTGAGTTTCAAGATGGATTTTTGGAAGAGACTCTCTCAATTCTAACAAGAAAGCTATAGAGAACTTTTAATCGTGAAGTACGAGATACTCGTATGTAGTACTTGCCAACTTTCAAATTGTGAAAGAATTATAGGTACGTATTCTAAAGTTTTAACATCTGTTATTTGAAGAAAAGTTTGTCATTATTCGCCATTATTTTCTAAAATTAATTGAAAAACTTAATTTAATTTTGGCTCTTAGAATGAAATAATCAGGCTTCGATTTAAATAAGTATAACTATTTTTTTTTATATATGAATAATACCGCACAGGAGTCCTTGAATTGCTCCCGAAATTTTTTTTAATTTTTTTTTTATAGTGAACAACCTCATAAGAGTGGACGATGAGCTGTGGTCATACAAAATTTGAACAGACTTTTCGGCTCAAATTTATAGCTTAATGCAACTGTTTTACGCTCACAATATCATTTCGAAATATTTGTTTATTTAACTGTTTAAAAATGACAATATTATGCTTTAATCTTCGTTCTATTGTACAAAATCTGAAATGGCGGGTAGCAACCACCAGCATAAATGTGTCTATATGAAATTGGACCAAATAATATTCATATAACTTCTTGTTTAATATTATGTACGGACACAACTTGGCAGGATAACATATTCTCTGCCTTCCCACGCGTGAACAGTAAAATGACATGCATAATAATATATTATCTTGTATGGTACATTTACAAAACTGCAAATTGCAAAATCATTCTTCCATAGATGATTACCCCTGTATCCGCCAGAATTAATAATGACTTGGCAAGAAGTTAGGGTGTTTGAAACGCCACGAAATAACAAAATAATATAATATCCTATATTTTCAAGGTTTTTTCAATTTATAAATGTACTTCCTAACCTTGGGAAAGATCCCATCTCCTTTTCAGCTGATTAGGAAATGCCCATGGTTCCCTTTGTTCGAAGGAATTGGAATTCTTTTCATGACATGTAAAGAAGAGAGAGACCTAAATATTTATTAAATTTATTTATTTTACAACTATGGCTCACAAACATTCGGTCACAAATTTTTTTCATGTGTATTACGCACAAGAGTACCAACTTCTCCCATCTAGAGCGTGTGAGACTATGGCATTCCTCATTTATTTATTTATTTATTAATCTTAAGTTAGCTTATATCTTCGTGTGTGCTAATAGTTTTATAAACATTGTTATGGAACGCCCTATAGCTGGTAGAATATACATAACAACAATCGCCGCGGCCGGTTGAGACTCGCCACAGCGTTCCCGTTCCCCACCGTTTCCTGCATCCCCTACTTCCCCTCTCCTACTCCCCGCGGCGTCCCGACCGCAGTTGAAAGTTGCTCTCTGGCTGAGACGCACGTAAACACGGTCGAGAATCACGCTCTGTTTCGGGCCCCCGCAGAATGAGCCCAATTGACTTCTAAGCCACGATGTTACTATTAGTCCGCATTTGAATGTAGAATCGGTTTTGTCAAACATCGGTGTTATAATGGTTCGCGGACCCCAGGAAGACTGTCGAACGTGCTGGAAGCGGAGGACTTCGCCCCCACACATGTAAGCTGAACACCAGATTTCCCATTCTTTCAATGTGTCTGTAAAAATAAGATAGGGTCCCGCGTAAAAACCATAACTCAGAGAGTTTCGATGCAGAGATCACGAGGTATAAACACTTTAGCTAGGTTTGTGTGACATGCATTCTTGTATAGCCCTGTACTGAAATAGCCTGTATACTGTGTTCTGAATTGTCAATATATGAATCTATTTAAACATATCTTGTTGTCAATCTGCTCCGGCAGGAGAGTCTCGTAGAGTATTGATTTCCCAGGTGATCGAGGAGGATGGAGTTCTGTAAGCATTCATTTGCGACCCACGCCTGAGATAGAGGGTGCCCGTTGCTCCCGTTTGAGCTGGCTTTGGGGCTTGTTTGGGTAGCTGGAGCTGACAATTGGCGACCAGAGAAACCCCGTAACAATTGGCACATAACGTGGGGCTCCAATTTTTTTTCTACCCGGTCGCTATGCGGAATGAAAACTTGTCGAGGTCCTCCCCGCATAGGAATTGTTTTGTAAACATTAATTATGCTTTTGTTGCTCAACACCCAGTGAACAGTAATTCTGTGAAAAAAAAAAACCACAGAAATCTATGTGTAAATCGGATACATACATCGCAGTTGGAATAACGGCCATTTTGAACGCTTAAAAAAAAAACACCAACCGTTTTGACCGCGAGGTTGACTGCGCATGCGTAACCCCTTGTTTAACGAGCCACGGTCAACTTCGCGCCAAAACCCAACGGAAAAAAACCCGTCGAACAAAACAATTACTGGTTGCTATGCGTTTTTTATAACCAAAACGTCTCGCATAACCAAATCAAATTTGGCAATGAAAATGATTTTTATAAACTTGATTCTAGAACTACAATCATTTTGTGAATCCTCTGATTAGAAATCTCAAACCTACGTTTTTTCTGCACAATACACCAATAGGCCCACTTGTCTGTCAAACTGATACAGTTTATACCCCACCAAATGGACAAAATAATGATTTTTCTTCCCCATTCTATGTTGTAGGCACCGTAAATTTTTTTTTTCAGCATAAGTGAATTGTGTTTTTTCCTTACATAAGTGAATAGTGAATTGTGTTTTTCCCTTACATAAGTGAAAAATGAAATAATAATAAAACCCATGATTGGTCCCATGAATAAATAAAATAATTTTAATATGGTTAACGTATCAAATTCCATATTCAGTTATTCTCTTCCGGAAGGTTATCCCCTATTTGCCAGAAAAGTGCCTTTTGTGAATTTTAGTGCCTTTCTCAGTTCAAAGTGATTTGTGGAAAATAAAAAACCCATTTTCTAAGGGTCAGTCCTGGCCAAATTTTCAAAAAATAAATAAATACTTGTGAATTTCACAATTTTCCCAAAAGTGGTCAGTGAAACAAAAAAACTTTCACCACTAAGGTCTGTCCACGCAAAAATTTTTTTTTCACTTCCTCTTTCCTTGGACAAGAATTTTGGTATCATGTATACTAAATTGTAGTGTGAAACACAGTTTTTCTATAACTATTTTGGAAGTGCCAACTAGTGATTACCAAGTGAAAAGTGCCTCACAAAAATTAATTTTGCGTTTTCTAAAGGAAACCCCTGGCCAAATTTTTTTTCACCACCCGGGAAACTCACAATGGATAATAACCAAGCTATTGCGTCATCCAACCTGGGCATAATTCCCAACGTGCACAGCTTATCCAAGGCACTCCTACAAACTGCTTTAAAGGATAGAGGACTCTCGCCATCAAGCAAATCCAAATCTACATTAAAAGCATATGCACTTTTATTCAACAAAAAGTACATTAGGAGAGTAAACCTCGCTCCCGCAAGCGAAAATAATTCGTGTTCAGCCACGCAAATGTTGGATAATCTTGCCCCTAACAAAGAACTTATGCCGCAAGTATTGATAAAACAGGACGTCACACCCACCTTGACACAAGATAAAACTTACGATTTATCACCCTGGAAAGTCAAATATAATGGCGTCTCCGATGTGCTGGATTTCATAGACCGTATTGAAGAAACGGCTACAATTAAAAATATCCCATTCGAGATTCTACGGAAAAACTTTATAGAACTCATCTCCCCAGAATTAATACCCTGGCACCGCATTCAAAAAACTAAATGCAAGGACTGGAATAAACTCAGATCTGCCCTAATCTCCAGCTTCGGAAAGACGGAGGCCCAGCACCGGATCAAATTATCTTTACTATCTATCAAACAGCTAGTAAATGAACCCGTGGCATCATTCATAGAAAGGGCTGAATCCATTAACATCAAACTTTCACATCCTGTTTCGGAAGCTGAACTATTACCAGTCATAACTGATGGCCTTTTAAGCAAATACGAGAACATCATTACCTCACAAAAAATTGCATCCCTGGCCCAATTAAACGAAGTCTGTCTCCTTCTGGAATCGTACCAGGACAGAAAAAACATAAAGAATACGCCTAATAATATAGTGGTGCCAAGCCGCTCGTCTGGTTTGAAGCCAGAATTTGACAACAAAAAAGTGTGCTCTTTTTGCAAAAAAGTGGGCCATCTGGCCACTACTTGTTTCAAGTAGGCGAAGCTGTTGGAATCCAAGGAACCCCGAACTTTCAAGAGGCATCACTCTAGGGACCGCTCTCCTCCGCGCGACGAACTGCGCAACATTTTCAAAAAATCAAGGCACAACACTGAAAGGTTACAAAACCCAAGCGATGTTAGACCTCAGGTGGACTTCTCCAAGCCCCCACCAAATTTCTACATGAAGAGGCCAAAAAACTAAATAATAACCTCTCAGGCACCCATTCTGAACCAAGGTCTAAAGAATGGACTGATTGGTTATCACACATTAAATATTTTAACCAGACCTTAAATGTTTCTTCGGTTTGTTGCAAACAAGCTAAAGATGGGAGACCCTATGCTTTTTTCTCTGTTAACAATGTACCCTTTTCCGGTTTACTTGATAGTGGTGCATCTGTCAGCTGCCTGGGCAACAATGCTCACCTGCCGTTTGTTAACAGTGATTTTAGAATTTCGCCCCAATCGACACACCTGACGACTGCGGATAATGTTTCCCAGCAAGTCATCGGTGCCCTTGCCCTACCAATTAAGTGTAACGATAAAATAGTTACAATCAATTTTCTAATAGTGCCCTCCATATCCCAGAATTTCATCCTTGGCGTTGACTTCTGGAAGGCTTTTAACGTTGCTCCCCAAGTATTTAATACCTCTGGCGAAACCTCCACTGCTGCTCAAATTAGTGAAATCCGCACAATAATACCTCACAAAAATTTAAGCACGGACCAAGCTCTCCAACTAAAGGAAATGGTCAACAAATTCGAATCAATATCTTTCGAAAAATGTGGATTAGGTTTGACAAATTTGGTTGAACACCATATTAAAACCAATGGCCCACCCATAAAGCAACGTTATTACAACTTAGCCCCCCAAAAACTTAAACTTCTAGAAAATGAACTTGATGAAATGTTAAAAATGGGTGTGGTGGTTCCCAGCAGAAGTGCATGGACCAACCCAACCCTTTTGGTTTCTAAAAAAGACGGCTCTGCACGTTTCTGTCTCGACAGTAGACGTTTAAACTCTTGCACGGAAGCCGACGCGTACCCCTTACCTTACGTCCACGCAACCTTAGACAAGCTGCGTAATGCCAAGTTCATCTCCTCTGTTGATCTAAGCAAAGCTTTTTGGCAAATACCCTTGGACGCAGAATCGTGCGAAAAAACTGCTTTCGTTGTACCCGGTAGGGGAATGTTCCATTTTAAAAGATTACCCTTTGGTCTAAAGAACAGCCCCGCCGAGTTGCAAAGACTGATGGACAAACTTTTCGGTCCTGAAGTCGATAACAGCCTGTTTTGTTACCTTGACGACCTTGTCATCGTCAGCGATACCTTTGAAAAACACCTATTAATGCTGGAGAAGGTTTTTCAACAACTCAAGTTCGCTGGTTTAACCATCAACTTGAAGAAGTCAGAATTCTGTAAGTTTCGTCTACGTTATTTGGGATTCATTGTCGACGAAAAAGGTCTAAGAACAGACCCGGCTAAGGTGGAAGCCATGGCAAACTTTCCCCGACCCAAAAACGCGAAGGAAGTCAAAGGTTTCCTTGGACTTGCAGGTTATTACAGGAGATTCATCAAAGACTTTTCCACTATTGCAGCCCCCTTAAATAAAATTACCAGCATCCGTAAAGGTGTCAGCAATTTCCGTTGGTCTGTTGAAGCGGAAGAAGCGTTTACAACTTTAAAAAATGCTCTTCAAAAAGCTCCCGTTCTGAATTGCCCGGATTTCGCACTCTCTTTTACCCTCCACACGGATGCCTCCAATGTAGGAATCGGTGGAGTCCTTACTCAAGAGTTCCCTGACGGCGAACACCCCGTAGCGTATTTTTCCCGTACATTAAATAAAAACGAGAAAAACTACGGCATTACCGAAAAAGAGTTATTGGCTGTATTGGATTCTGTTCACCATTTCCGCGGTTACATAGACGGTAGCAAATTTACTGTAGTCACAGACCATAGTAGTTTGAAATGGTTGATCTCTTTAAGCAATCCCTCCGGTAGACTCGCTCGTTGGGCCTCCCGTTTGTCTCAGAACAATTTTGATGTTGTTCACCGTAAAGGCGCGGACAATATTGTCCCTGACGCTCTTTCAAGAATTGAACTGGCCTCATTAAATGTTGACACAATTGCCCCCCCCCCATCTACAAAAGATGAATGGTACTTGAAAATCTTTGAAGGTTGTAAAAATAATCAACAAAAGTTTCCTAATTTTATCATAAAAGAAGGACAGCTATACCGTAATTGCAAGGTACCACTATCCATCCTCGAAGATTACTCGTGGAAGCTTGTCGTTCCCCTCGAAGGTAGAGAACAAATAATTATTGACAATCATAGTGCTCCCGACTCCATACACCCAGGAAATTTCAAGACGTATAAAAAGATTTCCTTGAAGTATTACTGGCCTGGTCTCTTTAAGCAAGTTCGCAATTACATCTCTAAATGTGAAATTTGCAAAGCTTATAAACATAGCACGGCAGCACCTGCCGGCCTAATGGGTAATCCCAAACGTGCCGACAGACCCTTACAGTCATTGTCAATGGACCTCGTCGGACCTTTTCCTCGAAGTTATGCCGGACACATGCACATACTTAGTGTAGTGGATGTTTTCACTAAATTCTGTTGGATCTTCCCTTTAAAAAGAGCCAACGCGTCCGCCATCATCAAACTTCTGGAAAAACACATCTTTATACCTTACGGAACACCCAGGACCGTAATTGTTGATAACGGAAAACAGTTTATTGCCCAGGAATTCAAAGAATTTCTTGCCAAATACGGAATCAAGGACATTTATTATAATACCTTGTACACTCCCCAAAATAACACTGTCGAACGTTATAACCAGACAATCAACACAGCTCTGGCTATTCTAGTTGATAAAGATCAACGTACTTGGTGTAAAAACCTAGATAAAATTCAGGCTGCTATGAACAACACTGTCAATCTGGCCACTGGCTACACACCTTTCTTCTTAAAACACGGCATGGAACAAGTTGTCCATGGCTCTCTACATAGGGACACTAACTTTCCGACGTCAATCGCCACCACAAACAACCCCACCGCGGACTATGCCCACCGTCTGGAAGAACTGTCGGCCATTTACAGTGAAGTCACTGATGCTCTGCTCCTGGCTCATCAAAAGAGTGCGGACAGATATAACCTACGTAGGAAACATGTCACCTTCAATACAGGAGACATAGTTTGGAGAAAGAACAACACACTTTCCCAAGGAGCCATGTATTTCTCTGCCAAGCTGGCACCACGTTTCGTGAAGGCCAAAGTTCTAAGAAAAATATCAGATCTAGTGTACTCCCTGTCTGACTCGTCTGGTAAACACATTGGTAATTACCATATTAAGGATATTGTAAAGTCTGGAAGTGAGGAGTCAAGTAAAACTGCCCCCACCATCTCAGCAAACTTAAAATAATCCAGTGTGTATCACCACAACCTTTTGTAAGCACATCAAGTCTTGCAATGGCTGGCGTGTAAAGTGTCAATTACATGTCCACCCTTTCGTTGATAAAACGAATATTGTTTAAAAAAATCACTTTTGTAAATTTATGTACACTCCACGGTGTAGTTTGCTCCCGTTCATGTTCTTGAATTGGCAACCACCGTAATTTTGTTTCACACGTCCTTTTATTTATTTTTTTTCTCTTTTCTCACCTGTTCTAAAATTGATCACTTTAGAGCAGAGACACCCTTCGAGTCACAATGTTTGGGAAGTCATGAACCCAATCATTGCCTCTCAATCCCTCACACTACGCAACGTTCATGCCATGGCACGCTTGGCTATGTCATGCAATATTGTAATTTTCACCATTTTTGTTTGTTGTTTTTCATCATATCGGAAGGAACCTCTTCAACTTTTTCTTTTTCCATGAAAATTATGTTCTGCAAGTACTGGAGCGTCGTTCTAAAATCGGATTTGGTAAACTCCAAAGTGTTAAATCACGAACCAGGACTAGTTAACCATTTTAACACGCTCCATATTTTTACCTATCATGGTAAAGATAAGTGGTTACTCACATAATCACATTCCTTGTGCATAGTAGTTTTCAATTTTTCTTAAAAATTGATGGCGTCCTACCCGAGCTCTTTGCTAACAAATTGGATTTTGACACGTCCATTTTGAAATCATATGTATATAAATAAAGGAAAAACCTTTAAATTGGTCTTTCCACCCTTATGCAAATCCTCATGGGCTCATTTCAACTAAAGTTCGTAAAACCAAATACTCGGTCTTTTGTTGTTATAAGAAGTCCTCGATTTGTCTTTTCTCTACTATTATAACATGTATGTCTTGTATTACATGCTTCAACCCCTTCGGAAAAGGTTAATAACGGCAACCTTGATTTCCGTACATAAATAACTACAGTTTAACGTAAATCATCAATGTTTTGTTTGATCATCGTTTTACAAACATCGGCACTCATCTCCAGTTCCGCCATAACCTGGTAGGTTTGCAACTGCACAAACTATGTAAAACCATATTTGGTCCCTTTCCTTGGTCTTCCTCACTGTAGGTTGCCACAACAAAGAGTGTGTAAAACTATAAGTCCGTTCTCGTTGTTGTCACATGGTGTAAACAGGAATGTACCCAGTCATCACCCCGCCCTTATAACATATGAAGTAACATAAATTGCTTACCTCCTTGTTATTCTATCGTACGCTCTTGAGCTACAGAGTTAGTTAATCTAACAAATCTTTATAAATTGTGTCAAAACGACCATTGTTAACGTTTATTGTGTTGTATTTAAACGTAACCATGTTACATTATAGGAGAGATCCTTAGAACATCCACCATTATAGGAGGGATCCTTAAAATACCTGCCGCGATACGAGAAGTTCGTCATAATCACTTTTGCTCATAGCTAAATGTTATTGAGTTGGTCGTGTGACATATTTGTCATGAGTACCGTTTTGTATAATCTGTTTTGGTCGTGTGTCATTTACTTGCCATGAGTACCGTTTTATGTATAATTGTGTACAACCCTTGCACACGAGACGTGGAGACGTTAAAATACTTACCGCGATTCGTGCGAACGACATAATATCGGCTTTGCCATCTTCTTTAAGAGGCATTGTATAAACTCTTTGACTTCTGTCTATAATTGAGTTATATCTTGCATGTATTTGCATATTTTGTACACTATACGTGGAGACGTCAAAATACTTACCATGAGTCGTGCGAACGAAATAATATCAAACCCTTTGTGTGCGATCTACGAGATGTAGTCCACAACCCTTTGTTGTTATTCAACGCCAATGCCCGTGGACTTCCTGTTTTTTTACTTCTTTGCAAAAAGGAAAGAAGCCCAGGAATATCTACTATCCCAAAAGGACTAGTTAGTAGCTTCACTGCTAACTATGGGGCATAGTGCTGTGGGAGTTAATCGATTGAGCACAAAACCACCTAACTCGTTGTCTGGGGAACGAATAAGAAAACCCCCAGGTTTGTGAAATTGGAGCGAGGGTCTGTCTTTTCTCACAATCATGTAGAAGTTTTTAAAATGACTCCTAATCTTTTGCCCAATACACGCGAAAGATTAGCCTCTTTGATATAAGGTGTATTCAAATTTCTCCTCATCCCTTTTTTAAAATGTAAAGAGTCAGGAAATCTGCTGGTTGATTATGTTTCATCCTCACATAGAGTTTGAATTGGAAATTAGTCCAGTCTCTAGCAAATTTCGTAACTCGTCTCCTTTCTCCACTCCTCCCTCCCATCCCCCATGTTCTCAGACTTATGTTATGAAGTGAAAAATCTGTCGTTGACCATATTTCGCCCTCACTTGGAGTTCGAATAGGTAATTGTCCGGTTATCTACAGGTTTTCCCCCTCAATCTCTGCATACGTCTCACCATTTTTTTGTTTTTCTCTCTTCTCAATTCTACGAAACACATTCATGAATGTTGGATATGTACGATATGCACTTGGCGTACCGTCTGTCTCCTTTTGACAACCTTTATTCATGAATTGGTTTCCCTTTGCCGTGACTAGTTCACGATTCCTTGTCTTGTTCTTTGAAATTCTACGAAAATGTTACCATCTCATGTTAACATAGGCCATAGAGGGCCGGTTGTTTTTTTAACCAAGACATATTGTCACCCGGCAAGCGCCAAGCCATCCTGGTAAAGGATAATGTTCATGTAATCACAATTTAGTTAGGAATCTCTCTCTTCGTCACTCTCTGGGTCGGTTGGTTAAAACCTCGTTTATTTCTTTATTTGGACACATTTTGTTTCTCTCCAAACCTTTTCTTCATTGGTCCCTAGGCAGGTAAACTTCAAGAATTTTGCTCTAATAATAATTTCTCCCGGATTTAAAAAGAAGCCCAGGCGGATGTCATCACCAACAGCCAAGCTGAGCTTCACTTCCTGACAGCACGCGCTGTGGTTACAAGGTCCCTCCTGCTGCCATTCTCTACGCATTTGTTTCTGAAAGCACAAACCATACCGCCCATATGTATGTTGTTTTGTCATGCCACAGCAAGCTGAGTTGTCCCACTATACATTATGACACTCTGAACTACCTTTTGGGCACGCTAGCTCCTAGGTTTGTTCTTACTCTTGCTATCAATGCCAACTTTGTCGTCTCTTGCCTGTCATGCAGTGACGCAAATATCGTCTTGTGTAAACCATTATTACCTTGACCCTCCAGTATTCGCTGAATGCGTACCAATACAAGTTACCTTGAGCTACATTATGCTTCAATAACTATTATATACGATCCGTGTGTACCATAATAACACTTAGGATTCGTACTGGCATGCCTGCAGATACTGGACTCTTCTCTTCAATGACCTCTGTAACCATAGTCACGACACAGCAACCACAGTCTCCATTTCGTGAACTTCAACGTCTTCGACAAAATCAAGTGTTTTCTAAGGCCTAAGTGTACTCCTGAGTGTTATCTCAAATGGGTCTGATTGCAGTGATAATGTAATCCTTAGAATCTGTGAAATCACGTCCTTTTCTTCGAAATTCTCCGAAACCAAACAAATCCACGCTTCACAAACTTAGCTCCCAGACCAATGAAACCTTAGAGTCACATTTTTTTCTCTGCTCTTGTACAAATGTATTGTTGTTTTTCAATTGCATAACCATGTACTGTTGTTTTTTCAATTGCATAACCATGTATTGTTGTTTTTCAATTGCATATCCTTGTATGTTGTTCTACACCATGTACTTTTCCCAAAGTTGTCTTTTCCAAACATTGTATGTACCCCTACCCTTTCCCTACAAACATTGTGACCTAAACTGTATGTTCTAGCTAGGCAACTCTCAAGCAACGAACCTCTCAAATCCCCGATGGAAGCATAAGAGGATTTTTTTTTCCCTACAGCTCCATTTTTTTCCAAGCGCGGGGGGAAGTGTTATGGAACGCCCTATAGCTGGTAGAATATACATAACAACAATCGCCGCGGCCGGTTGAGACTCGCCACAGCGTTCCCGTTCCCCACCGTTTCCTGCATCCCCTACTTCCCCTCTCCTACTCCCCGCGGCGTCCCGACCGCAGTTGAAAGTTGCTCTCTGGCTGAGACGCACGTAAACACGGTCGAGAATCACGCTCTGTTTCGGGCCCCCGCAGAATGAGCCGAATTGACTTCTAAGCCACGATGTTACTATTAGTCCGCATTTGAATGTAGAATCGGTTTTGTCAAACATCGGTGTTATAATGGTTCGCGGACCCCAGGAAGACTGTCGAACGTGCTGGAAGCGGAGGACTTCGCCCCCACACATTTAAGCTGAACACCAGATTTCCCATTCTTTCAATGTGTCTGTAAAAATACGATAGGGTCCCGCGTAAAAACCATAACTCAGAGAGTTTCGATGCAGAGATCACGAGGTATAAACACTTTAGCTAGGTTTGTGTGACATGCATTCTTGTATAGCCCTGTACTGAAATAGCCTGTATACTGTGTTCTGAATTGTCAATATATGAATCTATTTAAACATATCTTGTTGTCAATCTGCTCCGGCAGGAGAGTCTCGTAGAGTATTGATTTCCCAGGTGATCGAGGAGGATGGAGTTCTGTAAGCATTCATTTGCGACCCACGCCTGAGATAGAGGGTGCCCGTTGCTCCCGTTTGAGCTGGCTTTGGGGCTTGTTTGGGGTAGCTGGAGCTGACAATTGGCGACCAGAGAAACCCCGTAACAACATATAAACATTTACATTGTTTGGCAAACATAATCTTTCTTTAAATATTAGCATATAGATACAGTCACAAATAAATAAAAACATTAATAAAATGAAACAATGTGTTTTCACAACTAAATATATAAATCTACATGTTTCGAAGCCGATGGTAAAACCTATAATCTGGTGTAAGACCACCATTCAGAAATGAAACGTTGCTTGAAATGCCTTTAGTCGTGTTTGGTGACTAGATCTGAATAGCCCGGTACTTCCCTACCTTCCTCTCCCCCATATCCTTCCCTTCCCCACAATCTTCAGCCTCACAACATAGGTAGCCCAATCAGAGATGCCTCAGTCTCACTGGCTCCAGACGGGAGCAGTTGGGACGCTTGTGCGGTTTTCGGTATAGTAAAAAACCCGCTCCGCGGCTTTTCGTTCTGCTTCGCCCAGTTTAAGTGTTGGTGACTATTTATAAGGCATCACCCTTTTGCAAAACTAACTACAATTAACATAAAACTACAGAATACTTACATTTAATAGGTAGATACATATATAATAGTAGACATTCTTACATTAAGACCGTGAATAATGAGAGGAACACTCTTCACCCCAACATAAATCTTTTTATTATTGAATGAAAGCGAAAAATGTTTCTTCTCCCATACCATTTATTGGATAACCAACGCCCCTGCCATAGATTACCCCAAGTGGTTCGTTACGTTTGGTGACTTAGCAGGGGTGCCCAGGTTCATTGGGTGAGGTTTGTATAGGTCTTGGCGGCACATGAGTTTGCCTACTTACTAGGTGGAGAGCCAGATAGGGAGGGACTGGTTGATGGTACACATTTTATCTCTCCAACCGGACTCTCTCGACCCATCGCCTTGTAGCGCAATGGGAGAGAAGGATTCATACATCCATCACTCCTGGACATATTGACCCCCAGACCCTTTCCACCCTTCATAATTTTTTCCTTAAATATAATATTATAGATGACGCCACTTACGTTTGCGTATCGCATGATAAGTGTGAATATCACGGCAGCCTCTCCGTGGAAAATTGCACGTACATGGACGGGTCAGAACGGTTTCCATATATTGTATCATCGGAGATTTACTCGGAGTCGGGTTCTTAAATTTGAACCATACGGGCATCAGCGTATTAATATACTTCTATGATGATATCAAATTTATTTCCACGCGAAAAATAATAATATGAAAACTTCAAAAGTGTTTTACCTAGATGGCGCCACTTCCGTTTGCATATCGCACGTTAGCGAGTGATAAGTGTGAACATTATGGCAGCAGCTACGTGGAAAATTGCACGTACATGGACGGGTCAGAACTGTTTACATACAATGTGGCGTCGGAGACTTACTCGGCGTCGGGTTCTTAAATTTGAACCATACTGGCATCAGCGTATTAATATACTTCTATGATGATATCAAATTTATTTCCACGCAAAAAATAATAATATGAAAACTTCAAAAGTGTTTTACCTAGATGGCGCCACTTTCGTTTGCATATCGCACGAGAGCGAGTGATAAGTGTGAATATTATGGCAGCAGCTCCGTGGAAAATCGCACGTACACGGACGGGTCAGAACGGTTTCCATACAGTGTGGCGTCGAAGATTTACTCGGAGTCGGGTTCTTAAATTTGAACCGTACGGGCATCAGCGTATAACACTAATCCATATTCGGATTACAATCCATCAATATGGATCGTGACAAATATTAAACGTGTACTCATTTTTACTTTTGTTTTAAAAACTTTACTGCACACCACAATCAAAAATATAATCATTTCTGAGAATAATACCGCTCTCCTAATTCACTATACTACAATGTCTCGCTTTTCGTAAATGCACGCGAATAAGGTCTCAATGCTATATTATTCGTTTGCATTACTCTGAAGCGGTGAATGCATTTCGCATTCACGTGAGACTCCACATCATGCAATAGCGAAATAGAATTTTACCTTTCAACTTTCTCTTCTAGTGCATGGAATTTTGAGGTACACTCGAATTCTCAACGAAACGAACCACTTCTAAGCTAATAATATTTTTTACTTTTGAATTTAGCTATAACTTTGTAATTTATCCATTATAAATAAATGCAACAATATTTTATTTTTACAAGAACAACTGAGAGTTGTACCTTTAAAAAATCTAATACTTGTATAATCTCTGAAATAGAAAAAAGTAATGTATAAAAACTAGTTAGTAGGTTTAAGAGGGTATTACCAGAGAATACCGAAAAATAATCATTTTTAAATCAAATTCTAGACGTATTGACTGTTTTTTTACAAAAAAACATAACTTGTTTTTGAAAGATTATTATTTTATCTGGTACACGCCGTTTTAAAATTATGAAAAACTAAGTTTATTTTTAATATACTAAGGTTATACCGTTGGTCGTTGGCAGATTTGTTCAATTTTCAAACGATATTTTGTATTGAACAACTGGGAGGGACTGGTTGATGGTACAAATTTCAAAACATATAATCATTCAACAAAATACATAATCTAGTAAACACAGATTACAAAATTTTAATTTTACTTAAATTAAAATCATTAAAAAAATTAATCTGAGAACGTGTTTTGTGACAAAAAAACCTCAGTGTTTCTATTTATTTAAGGTCTTACAAACTAAAATATTTCAAATTTTTTTTACACACTTATTTTTTTACACATTATTAAAAAATCATAAATATTTATGATAAAAAAATACTTACAAGAAGTATACTATATTTAATAATTATTATCGTGCGTTTTGAGCATTTTTATTGCTTACTTGAATGTACTTATATATTAAAGCAAGTTTTGAATGAAATAAATCGATATTAAATTTTTAATTAAAAAAATTTGATACGGGGAATAATCGATCTTTCTCATGGGAACCTTCATGTACAGTTGCAATTTTTTTTTCTCAGCCGCTGGTCAATCGCTCTTAAGAGTTCTTTGATTTTAATTTTGAATTTACGGATTGTTTTTCCGATATAAAATGAGGAACAGTCATTACATTAAATCAGTGGTTTTAAAAAAGTTATATTGTTTCATTTAATTATAAATTTATGAGTTTAAATTTTTTTCTTATATAGTATCGAGATGACCGTTTGTCTTATCTTTTAATTTGTATACTGTATTAAAATTCTTTCAGTAATGCAAAGTCATGTTGGTACATTAGTTAACTGGTCGTAGCATGCTGTTACGCTGTATAATATTACAATGCACAATTCTGCATCTTCCAAAGTATATTATTTTCAGACTGCTGGGAAGTTCAGGGTGCTGCCTGCAGGAGACGCGATGTTTTTCGGTCTCACAACATTATTAAAATGCAATGTAAATCTGCTGCGCTCCGTTCAAGGCAAGACGTGTTTGTTGAAGAAATATTACTCTAGACAGAATATTTCCTTTTATACTAAAGAATGTCGGAAGCAACACACTATTTTATTTATAGTTTACACAACAGACGACTATAAAGAATGAAGATCAACCGTCCAATACTTGGACTTAGATATTATTTATTGACAGAGTTCCTAAACAACGAGTTTACTGACTAAAGTCATAATGGGGTATTTTCACAAACTATGAATACCGTTACAAATGTGTGGAAGATTTTAAATTTATTTTAACCGATTTTTGTACTAAAAATGTGTAATCATTATATTTTCAATTATTATAAGCAATAATTATTAGCCTGAAACACTCATTTATATTGAAAAAACCTCCCAAGAAAGGATACATGTCGCCGACGGGACTCGAACCCGCACCCCTTCGATTGCCGGTCGAGAGCTCTACGCCTTATCTGTTACCCGCCAAATGATTCAATATATACTAGTGTTTCATTCAACAATTACCGCTTATTACTTATTTGTGCGGGTTCGAGTCCCGTCGGCGACGTGTATCTTTTCTCGGGAGGTTTTTTTTTCAATATGGTTTCAGGCTAATAATTATTGCTTATAATAATTGTTACCCTTTGTGCTGTGCATAAAAAAATATTGTCCTAAACATTAGTTTATCAATTAAAAATAATATTATATTTCCATTTAAAATAATATTATATTTTCATTTAAAATTATTATTTATTACGAGACAGTGCCAACTGGTTACAACGTCATTACGACATTATATGTATATGCATACAAATATAAATAAATATATAAATTTCTTACTTCAAAATATTCTTCTTTTTTCTTTTACCTTTGTAAACTGACACTACTCCCCAATCCATACACGAGAAATGTTTTCTTTAATGAATTGGGTAGATTCGTTAACAAACTATTTTCTTTTGTAAATATATATATCTATATATTTCAAATAAGAAAAAAATATATATATTATTTGTACTCCATAGGTATTTTCATCCTTTTTTAGTAAAAGTAAGGCGAAACTGCTGTCGCGCTTAAACAAATACTAAACTGGGAGAATCATAATAGTATATGTAATATTTTATAAAAATAAAACAACAAAAAATACTTTAAATCATTATATTTTTCCGATCAACATTGCGATTCTATTATCATTTTATTAAATACTAAAAGTGTTGGGGCGGAAAATGTGGTACCTACTTCGTTTAATTTAGTATTTCTTTCCGGACCAATTGACAACTTTAATCACGTTGCATTAATTTCATATAGAAAATACAATTAATGATACAATTTCGATTGAAAAGTCATTTTCAAATAGCGGTCAAACTGACCACCATATTGGTTTTCGCTTGGGAAAAATTACTGACTGATTTTTCCATGAATTTAAATTATGCAATAAAGAAAACGGTCTTAGCGCGGAAGCCAAAGTACTTCTAATTTTTAAAATTGTATACCCATAGAATGTACAGAATGAAGCACGACTTTTCAAAATATTCATTCGTAGTTTTAATTTATTTGTGTCGAAAGGGGAGTTAAACTGTTTTTTTTTTTTTTTTTTTTTTGATTATTTATAAGTCATACCTAATCTATAATATTATAGTCATGCTGACATATTCACTGCTGGTTGCTATCCTGACATAAGTTCATTGTATCACATTCTAGGTGCGAATAACACAAATTCACGATGATTACATTAATTGTAGCTATTATTTTCATTTTACTTGCGCGGCAACAGCCCCTCTCACCTTTCCCCCTAACACCAATAAGTTTTAAGATTTACCAACCAGTCAGTTGAAACTAGTCGCACAAGCTCAGGGCTATTATAACTATATTGTGTAAATAAACAGTTTGAGGGAGGAATCAAGGATTTATTGAGAAGTTCTCAACAGTGTGTTTGTATGTTAATAATGCAAAGATTAAAGATCTAATCACCAAACTCTGCTGACGCCACTTCAAGCAACGTATTAAATCTTAAAGGAGGTGCCACAAATATGCGAGGTGTATTATATTTACGAATACGCTTTTTTATATGAATACCGCACAAGAGACCCAACTACTCCCTTCTGGATCCAGTGAGACTGTGGCATCCCCAATTGGGGTATGTTATGAGGCTGAATGCAGGAGAGGAAGAAGATGGTGAAGCAGACGGTGGGGAAGCACCTGGAAATTCAGTTCTGGTCACCAAACACGGCTAAAGCCATTTCAAGCATCGTTTAAATTCTGTTTGGTGGTCTTATACCAGGGCGATACTGAGAGTATCTTCCACTCAATTAATTGTGAAATAACACAAATTAATCATATACAATTTATGTGCCGGCGTGGTCGAGGGCCTTACCCCTCGACCACGCCGGACGAAAATGTACAACAAAAAAGCAATGCATTATAATCACAACTTTCGACTCCATTTTTTAAAACTACCTGCTAAGTATTTTGTATAGCATTGTAGTAGTAAGATATTTTATTTTTTAATATAATAAAACAAATATAATTATTTATTTATTTATTTAACCGTAACCGGTTTCAGCTTGTTAAAGTCCTCTTCAGATTGGTACAAATTATTCTTAAGATGATAGACTTCGCTTTTCGGCCCATACAAAAAGGACGCCCGGGAAAAAACACTTTTCTACATCGAAAATTGTACAAAATGAATATATTTTTTTTATACTGCCTTTTAGAGGGTGAAAACTATGTCGGTATGTTTTCGAATTTTCGATGCGTTTCGTATTAACGTAAACATTCACTGTCAAACATGTACGATTTATCAAAAAATATTATTTAAGGAAATAGTACTGCTAACTCAATTCTCATAAAGAATTATAAAATTATAAAAAGCTACCGACGTAGCTTCTTCTTTCTAAAAAATACATTTTTTAAAATTTCAATTTCATGAAAGTTTCGGTGTAGAAAAGAGTATTCTCCATAAACCCCTTTTCGAGCGATTTCTGTAGGTAAAATTGAGCGTCGTCTCATTCGCACATTTCGCATTCGCATGTATTGTAAGTGTGGGTGAGCTTATTGTGAGCGGGACAGAATGACAGACGCGGGTGTTCCGCGTGTGGTTCAAAGTCTAGCCTCTTAATCTACGGTTGGGAGGGAGAAGAGGGGTGGTCTACGAGGATTTTATTAAATTATTTGCATTTTCTTACATTTTTTGCTAAGTCGTCTTTGACCGTCGAATTTCTAATTAACCAAGATAACTAACTAAGAATAATCACAATAATATTTTAATTCAATTTAAAGGAAATACAAATATTTTATTTTGTGTTCTTGGAGAAATAAAAATTTCACTTAAAAATAATTATTTATCTCGAAAATATGATTAAGAAGCGCACATCTTTATTACAGACTTATTTTCTATGCGCCGCGCCCCGTAGTCCCTACCTGCTGTTTGCTTTTCAAAGATGATTGGATACACAGTAGAAAACGTGCACTGTAAATAACCTGGCAAGGAATACAGATTATAATGTTCTTTACTTTGCATTAAAGCTCTACCTATCTGGAGCTTTTAACTGCAATGTAATCTGCTGTATGTTAGAGTTTGCTGTCTTCCAATTACTAATTAAATATATCACCACTCTGTCAATTTTTAATATTCACGGATTTTCAAGATTAAAAAATTTCATAATTAAAAAAAAAATACTATTAAGAGGCTAGACTTTGAACGACACGCGGAACACCCGCGTCCGTCATTCTGTCCCGCTCACAATAAGCTCACGCACACTTACAATACATGCGAATGCGAAATGTGCGAATGAGACAACGCTCAAATTTACCTACAGATCGCTCGAAAAGGGGTTTATGGAGAATACACTTTTCTACACCAAAACTTTCATGAAATTAAAATTTAAAAAAAATATATTTTTTAGAAAGAAGAAGCTACGTCGGTAGCTTTTTATAATTCTTTATGAGAGTTGAGTTAGCAGCACTTTTTCCTTAAATAATATTTTTTGATAAATCGTACATGTTTGACAGTGAATGTTTAGGTTAATACAAAACGCATCGAAAATTCGAAAATACCGACATAGTTTTCACCCTCTAAAAGGCAGTATAAAAAAAATATATTCATTTTGTGCAATTTTCGATGTAGAAAAGTGTTTTTTCCCGGGCGTCCTTTTGTATGGGCCGAAAGCGAAGTCTATCGTCTTAATATTTAGGTGGCTAAACTAAAGGTTTGATGAGGCTGTAATTTTATTTGCGTTTGTGTCTTAAATAGATTAAAAAATGTTAGATGTTTAGACCTAGACAGGTAAGATTTGTCTAGGATGGATGAAATATCCTTGGAGAATAATTTGTTGATAAATTAAGTAAATTCAAAAAGATTAAACCAACAAAAAAGAAGACTTGAAAGCGCATTATTGAGTAGACTTGAACGATGAAACCTTGATCGAAGTGGATGAATATTTTATTTAGTTCCTAAAAGGCAGAAGGTCTCATATAATATGGGGACCAGAGGAATATTATTTCTCTCTAATGATAGAGAATGTATTAAAATTTGTATTTTTTTTACATTAACTTTACGCAGGAGGCCCTGAGGGAAATCAATTTATCGCATCTTTATGCTGTGTGGAAGGTCTTTTTAAGCAAAGGAAGGAGGACCCATGTTGTAGGAGGAAGAACCACAGAAGCCGGCAAAAAATTGTGGATAAACCGAGGACATTGGTGAAAAAGTGAAAGCAGGAAATTCAATTAATAAAGGGCTGAAGCAGTATTGGCAGCCTACATTCGAGCTCTGAAACCAACCCTGATGAGGCGTGGAATTGGAAGTCTACAGACCAAAACTTACTAAGTGATATAGAAATGGAATCCCTAAAGATGATCTAAATCCGACTGAAGAGTTCCAAATTTAATGCCTGATTTTAACTTATTATCTTTCTCTCCTTTCTTTCCTAAAATACCCTTTATACAGCATCCCCAAATATATATTCAAAAATGACCCATTCCTCAGGGTTTGCTGTATTGTATGCACATTTCATGCCCGGCCATATCAAGAGTCAACGTAACAGAACAGTATCTGATGATCTGAGGGAAAATAAGAAGGCACTGAAAAAAGCGCAATTTCTTTGTGCGATGATGTCGTATCTCACCCGGCCTGCCGCTTGAAGAAGGAGAAAGATTCCTCCAATCACTTCTCACTCCCGAAGATAGGTGGAAACTTGAGAGGCAATTGGATATCTCGTACAAGACCCCACTGAGAGACAGCCTGGGTTCTCATTGCCTCGCAACCTCTATAATAAGGTGCTTTCATAACCGTTGTGCCCATATGATGCATAGATGGGGCCTTAAAGAGTCGGCGATGTGCAGACCATCGAACATGTGGTCAACGAATGCCCGCTCCATTCATTCCCCGGCGGAATTGATGAGGTCCACAGGGCTCGCAGACCTAGATGTCTCCCTCTGACCCCCACCATTCGAAAGAAGAAGAAGTATCTGATAAAAAAGTACAAATTTGAATAAAGAAAGAAGTGTTTTCTAGTTGAAGAAAGGTTAGTTAGTTTTAGTTTGTTTATCCTAAACATTAATTACGTTTGCCTAGAGAATCTTCCCGGTATTGAAGTGTCTACGGAACCTAAACTTTGGATCCTATCCACAAAGGGAACAGAGTAAGACCTCTAACAAGGAACGCAGTAGAGATTACAACCACAGTAGGGCCCAGATGGCAGACTGCGGTAAAGACAAAGTTTTGGACAAACTTTAAGGAAGTTTATCTGAAAAATGGACTGATAAAAGATTTAATTTAATAATGAACTTACCATTTAACCCCGCGGAGTTTTACGTACTTTTATCTTGCTGTTCGTTTTGTGGTCGCACTAACGACATATTTTCTTCCTATCCACTCGAATGCTTTTTGCCACAATATGGCACTATTTCCACAACCACGGATTGCTTTGCTGCCAAAATATGGCAAATAGTCTTTAGATTCTTTAAAATGTTATAATAATAGAAAAGCTGATAATATACAAAATATAGGTGAGTTCATTAGCTATACCGAATTATAATCAGTTTGTATGTCTCAATATTCAAATTCGGAGATATGATTTTTTTTAATGTGGGCGGAAAAATTTCCTTTTGCTAAAGGATTGCTATCCGAGAAAAAAGTTTTAAATTGCTCTGTCGCTCCAGTGGCTATGCGAAGTTTTGTGATGTTCCTTTTATTTTTATACATTTTAGCCGATGACATTATACATTACATCTAGACTCGCCATTGTCTCAAACTCGAGAGGGAACACTCTTGTGTTTTCCGTATGTAAATTTTTAATTCAAAAGTTATTTATGTATGATAAAGATAGACATTTAAAGAATGTGTGTGTATGAAGGACATAGTTATTGGACCGGGCAGCGTTTTCGTATTTGTACCGAATACAACATTCTAAATCACGTGTGTGACTGAGATGCCAAGATACACTTACTCGCTTACACAAGACAGTGCTGGTATGCCTAGGGAAATCTCCCTACTTTTAGGGAAAATAAGTTTTTTAGAGAAAGAGAAAATGCTCAAAATCTAGGGAAATTTTAGTGTTTTGGTCTAAATTCTCAATCCATTCTGGGGAAATTTTAAAATAATCTACGATTTTTTTTTGAAATTTTGAGATTCTCTCGAACTTAAAACTCCGGAGAGTTGACAGAAAGTAGCCTTGAGTAAATAAAATAGTGTAAGGAAAATATATGATGCACGTGTGAATGGTAGAAGAAGTCAGGGACGCCCGGGAAAGACATGACTTGATCAAGTTAACTAGACTCAGAATATGTAGGAGACGACTCTTGACTGTGAATGAGGCAAGGAGTGTGTTTCCTCCCTCTTACTACAAGAGTATCTTCAAAACCCATGTTCACTCCTTCGTCTTTTCAAAAAGTCTCTCAACACAACATCTTCAAAGATGATATAGGCCCTAAGAGAATTTATTTTCCTCAGGACCTCCTGTGTGAAGTTAATTAAAAAAATATCCTACTATTATATCTACGCCAATTTTTTTTCGTCAAACACATCTAAAGCGATTTTCAAGCCACGTTTCGATTGTGAATGGTGGTCTTTCACCAGGGTGGTTTTGAAGGAATATCCCACGGTTAAAATCTATCGGAAACATCACTTTACACTTTACACCATGCGTACACTGCAATCTGTGTCGTTAGATCAGGGAATAAATCTTGCTGTTATGTTCTTAGAAGTCAGAGGAGCAGATCAAGACAATGCCGAATGAATCACAATGAAGATTTTGACAGTGATATCCTTTTCTCCAAGAGGTTTATTGATAAAGGATCTCTCCGTTTCCTCACGGCACTTATACACTACTTGATATATAAGTCCGGGTTTCTTCAAGCTAAACCAGAATTTGTAATAATCACTTTTTGATAAAACAACATTTTTTTTGAAAAATAGTATCTTTATTACCTTCTTCTTCTTCTTCCCCTTGTTCTATTCGGGTCGGGGACCCAATGCATCGACAAGGCTCCTCCATACGTCCCTGTCTTGCGCCGATTGTTCGGCCTCCGTCCATGGCAGATCCATCCTCTCCTCGCACAGTTTTTGGATTTGCCTCGCCCAACTGTGTCTAGGGCGACCTACTGGACGTCTACCCTCTGGAATGGCACACACACCTTTATTACCAAAAAAATATATATATAAGCCGCTCAACTCATTACAGAATTCCTGTGTTGAGATGTACAACTTTACAATAATGATAGTAAATAGAAAAAATATGGGTGGATGTGTGTGTTATGGTGGAGTTATACTTGTAAAGCGTGTCGTGTCGTGATGTTCTCTGCCGTGATGGCTAGCGTTCATATCTATAAGTTGTGTGTTTGACGCCTTATGACGATATTTAATACAACATATAAATCAATACAGCACGTGGTACGTTCACACTAGATAAGACGCGGCCGTCCCCGCGCCCCTCGCCCTCATCGCTCTCTCGACAATCGAGATCGCTTCTGTCGGGTCACGACAGATCGCATCATGACACAACACAACAGACTAATATAATCGTCACCATACTAAATGTATGAAACCGATACCGTTATGACGCGTCACGTCACGTCACGACAGACAAGTATAACTCCACCATTACGTGTGCAAATTCAGTGTGCTAGAGACGTTTTTCTTAAATAGAGGGAAGGAATCAAAAAAATATATCGGTATTTGTGCTTGTTTGAAATGAGTTGAATGTTTGAAGGATGCGGGAAATGGGGGAGTTGGCTGCATCGTTTTTTTATTACTAGTTGTCTAAAAAAAGTTGGTGTGGCGAGTTCTTTTATTGTTATTAGGTATACCGTATTTTCTCTAAACCGCTGCATATTTTATATAAGTATGCCGGAGGTATAATTCTCAGGAGATCAACAACTGTCGTGGGATCAGAAATGATATCTCCGTAATGTAATAAATAACGTAAATAAATCAGAGTTGGAAACATCCGTAACGCCTTAATTCGCTACCAAAAGGAGGGTTAAATAGCCTAGTGAGATGAAACATTGCTGATTAAAGTAATTTAAGTATTCTTGCGAATTCAATTCCGCATTACCGAAAGAAAATAGATTTCAGTGTGATCAATCATTATGGACTATGGGGGATGAGGTTCAAAGCAGTGGTACGAGATGGATATCATAACCAGCTTCAAAATTATATGACTGGTTGTTAAACTCTTAGGTGAAATGTAAATTGCGGTTGTAAAATATTAACCTGTAAAAGCACAGATGGATTTAGAACTATGTTAAGAGCGATTGACCAGCGGCTGAGAATAAAAGTTTAAAAATGCTGGCAATTGCACAGGGAGGTTCCAATGAGAAAGATTGATTATTCCCCTTATCAAATTTTTAAATTAAAAATTTTATATCGATTTATTTCATTCAAAACATGCTTTAATATATACCTACATTCAGTAAGCAATAAAAATGCTCAAAACGCACGATGATAAATTATTAAATATCGTATACCTCTTGTAAGTATTTTTTGATCACAAGTATTTATGATTTTTTAATAATGTCTTTAAAAAAAAATTGTGTAAAAAAATTGAAATGTTTTAGTTTGTAAGACCTTAAATAAATAGAAAAAATTAGGTATTTTTGTCAAAAAAAAAAACGTTTTCGAATATTTTTTTTAATAATTTTTATTTAACTAAAATTAAAATTATAAAAACTGTGTTGACTAGATAATGCATTGATTTATTTTGTTGTATGAATATGTGATTTGAAACTTGTGTTGTTGAATAGAATCTATCGTTTGAAAATTGAACAAATCTGCCAACGACTAACGGTATAACCTTAGTATTTTAAAAATAAACATAGTTTTTCAAAATTTTAAAACTGCGTCTACCAGATAGGTAAAATAATAACAATCTTTCAAAATCACTTTATGTTTTTTTGTAAAAAAGAGTCAACACGTCTAGAATTTGATTTAAAAGGGACTCATTTCTGATATTCTCTGGTAATACCCTCTTAAATAGTAGAGTTTAGTACGATTTTTTTTATTTGAAGTTAAAAATAACATTTGAACAAATTAAGTACACTATTAATACCATAAAATTACAAACACTTTAAGACTGCTAACAGTCGATCGATAAGGATTGATATGATAACTTTCGGTAACTTCTCATCGTCATGCTAGACTGCAGTTTACCAACGAATAAGTAACAATTCACAATGACTAAGTGTCCTTAATATATTCGATATCAACTGTTGTTTGTTTGTACGTTATCGATCCCATCGAACGATGAGAAGTTATCAAAAGTCATCCTATCAATCCTTAACAATCGACTGTGCTAGGTGGTTGGGCATTTACACAGCTACACTTACATACATACATCTATACAAACCTATACACATACATGAACTGCTATACTTGTAGCTAGTATTGTCACATTTCCTTCCTACCTTTCCCTATAAACCTGTCACTTTTTCCCATTACCCACAATCAGTCAATAATCAACCCTCTTCCTGCAAACATCTCTGCATTTAATTTTCGCATCCGCATCCGCTCTTTAGTTACCCACCGCTCTGAGAAGAAATATTATTGAAATATTAACATAGTGCAAAGTGAAAACCGGCCAAATGAAGAAAGTACTACAAGTTCCGCAGTGAGTAATTCTCTCCTTTTCCTTATGTGCTTACTTCTACTTGTGCAGCGGTTAAAACATACACATTTCAGGTCCTTTGTTTAAAAAATCTACACAAAACACGCATCACTAGGGGTTCAGATGTTTGTACGTAAAGTTAAAACAAAATGCTTAAAAATCAACAGTTAAATGACAAAATATTTATTTTCTAGTTGGCAACCCACTCGGAAACAATTTGCGACTCTTTTTTGTATTTCTTGGGCAATAGCTATGTAACAAATTCTACATCTTAGTAGTAACGAAAGTACATTGAAAATTTAAACCCTTTAAAACAATTTGCGACTCATTTATGGGATTCGAACCATGGTTTTAAAACCCACGAAAATTAAGGCAAAAATAAATGAAAACATAAAAGAAATTAAGGAAATTTTAGAAAGTAAATTGGGCTCTACGACATCGTCGTAGAATCAGATAGAGCTATGAGTGATGACGGTTTTAATAAATGTACTCCAAGTAAAATCAGCATTGATAAAATTAAAAGATAGGTGAAATGTATGAAGAATGGCATAGCTGTACGACGGTTTTTTTCTGGAGAGTAATTTAAATATAGAAGGCGGTTGTGTACATAATTCTGACACGGTTGTGCAAACTCGTTTGCCAGTATGTAGAAACACGCCATTAAATTGTTCGACTATATCACCATACCTATGTACAAAGATCCAAGACTAGGGTAAAGGCCTTGGCGCACAATGGATTTTGAAGTGTCACGTGAACAAGTCAGTACCATCTTTCAATGACAGTTTGTAAATGGCGGCTAGTGTTGTTGATACTCGTTGTTACTGCTCATTTGCGTTATTTTTGTTAAACAAAGTGTTTGTTGAGCAGCTATACGCCTCCCTTTTAACATATATTCCATCATTCCCTCAGCCAACCTCGTACCAAATTAGATGTCCCTTTTTGACGGTGTTGGAGTATAACCATTCCAACAAGTTTTCATGCCAGTCTTTTTTTTTTTTTACATTAGCTCCACACAGGAGGCCTTGAGGGAAAAATTCCCTCAGGGCCTATGTCATCTTTGAAGATGCTGTGTGGAGGGTTTTCTAAGGGAAAGGAAGGAGAGGAAGACCTGGGAAGGAAAAAGGTTTGAGGGGTGGGTAGGAATCTGGGGATAAATATGTCCAGGAGTGATGGTCGTGTGAAGCCATCTTTCCTACTGCGGTGCAAGGCGATGTGACTAGAGGGTCCGGCTGGAGAGATCAAAAGGTCTCCCTCAACCAGTCTCTCCCAAACGGGCTGCCACGCCGATGATTGGCAGATGCATCCGCCCCTAAGTCCCGGACAAACCTAACCCCATGAACCCGAGCACCCCTGCTAAGTCACCAAACGTAGCGAACCACTTGGGGTGACCTGTGGCAGAGGTGTTGGTCGTCCAATAAATGGTTCCAGGGGCGGCGGTACCCATACCCGCCTCCCAAATTACGTATAGTCTGTTACGGAAGCTTGTGCAGTGATTAACCGAGTTATCTTCCAGTGCCCATAATATGGTTTCTCAATAAAAATTGCTGTTAAAAAATAATTTAAGTCAGATTCCTTGCCAATTCCACGCTATTTCCGTAGTTGGTTAATTTCTTTTAGATTACAGTCCACCTTAGTTATATTAAATAAATTAATTCCCACAATTATTGCGTCGACATTTTTTATACTATTTTAAGTAGAGAAATTTAGTTGGTAACTACTGAATTCGTAATTTCACTAGGCAAAGATCTTTTTCAACGTTTGGAATGTGGAATCATACGGATTTTTGCATTTTAAGCTCTTTTGATAAGTTTCCATAGTAGTTAAAAAAAATATTATGTGGCATCGTGATTATTATCAATGGCAATTGTGGGATTTGGAATCTGCCACAAATACCTAATGTTCTCCACCAGCGATAGTCCCAAGCACTCCATCTCCAGCTTTCTTTAGGTCTTCCCATATCGTTGTCGATTCACATTTCTCGGTCTGCGCCTGATTCACTATAAAATGAATGTAACATTAAACAGAACAGAACATGGAATGGTGATCTGTCTTAACTTTGATAAAGGTTAATAATGGACCTACAATAAATAAGTAATGAGATAATTAGTGAAACGAAAAGTGTGTAATTGTATATCATGTTGCCTACACGTTATATTATTAAAACCTATGCGCCCCTTAGAGAAACGCGGTTTGCTAGTGTAAATTCGTTAAGAGCGATTGACCAGCGGAGGAGAATAAAAGTTTAAAAATGCTTGCAACTGTACAGGGAGGTTCCAATGAGAAATATGGATTATTCCCCGTTTTTAAATTAAAAATTAAATTTCGATCTATTTTATTAAAAACTTGCTTTAAATATATACTCACATTCAAGTAAGCAATAAAAATGCTCAAAAAGGACGATGAGAAATTATTAAATATCGTGTTTTTCTTGTGAGTATTTTTTGATCATATGTATTTATAATTTTTCAATAATGTCTAAAAAAAATAAGTGTATAATTTTTTTTTTTTAATATTTTAGTTTGTAAGACCCTTAATAAATCGAAAAACTGAAGTATTTTTTCACAAAATACAGGATTTATTTTTTAATATTTTAATTTAACTAAAATTTTAATTCTTAAAACTGTCTTGACTAGATTATGTATTGATTTATTTTGTTATGTTATGATTTGAAATTTGTGTTGTTTAATAGAATCTATCGTTTGAAAATTGAACAAATCTGCCAACGACTGACGGTAAAACCTTAGTATCTGTAGCGTTCTGTTATTTATTAAAGACACTAACAGATTCTCCAATACTTTGGATGGAGATTACTTCTTGGAATAATAGATACTTTGTTGTTATCTGCTTTATTATACACTTCGCGATTTTCAATGTAGATCTCGTTGATCGACCTAACTATAAGCTGGCTAAATGGAATCTAAACTAGTGTTCCAGTGAACGCTCTCTCACAGCTGTTTGACCCTCTCTTCGTTCCCACGGGTACTAACCTACCTGCCATCTAGCGGAATCTAAGGACAGCTCTTAGCACTGCCATCTATATCTACAAGCCGGAAGCTTTTAGATACACTACATTATCTTAAAAATACAGTTAGTTTTTCAAAATTTTAAAACTGCCTGTACTAGATAAAATAACAATCTTTTAAAATCAATTTATGTTTTTTTGTAAAAAAGAGTCAAAACGTCTAGAATTTGATTTAAAAATGGCTAGTATCCGGTATTCTCTGGTAATACCCTCTTAACTAGTCAAACATGAATAAATTAATTTAGCATTATTTAATTCAAACACAGGGCTAGAATTGACAAATTGATCCTTCTGCCTAATTCTCATACATATTGTATTATTAACGGTACCGGGTATTGAAATCCCATCGATTGGGAGGGAACTTTTGCATGGAAGGAATTATTTAGGAAGGTACCTTTCACTTCTGTTAAACATTATTATTCACACACAATATATAATAAATATCATAGTAGTATCTATGTATAATACTTAGTAGAAATTTCTAGTCTCTACCCAGCCTTGCCCAAACATTAAAAACTTGTATTGAGCGATAAATGGGATTTTTTGTAGTTTTCGGCAAATAAATTTATTGGTCAATGCATGCTCAACATTTAAACTTTGCTCATTTCTAGTTGAAACCTGCTGTGCTAGGTTAGACAGCAAATCAAGTTTCCATGACACTACGAGTCTAGTGTCATGGAAATTCTCAGTATCCTTGTGGTGCAAGACTATTTAGGATTCAGAATCGAAAAGTTGCTTCAAATTTAAAAAAAATCAAACGTCACTTCAGAATTTTTTTGTCATATTTTATAAGTTTACAGTTACAATTCTTTCAGATTTTGGTAGTTTATACGACTGTTCTTACTAATAATATTATTTTGTAACAGAAACTCGTAAACAAATAATGATAAAAAAAAAATAAAAAAAAAATAATTTTCATTGGTGGCCACCTCCGCATTTCTACCGATGGATATAACATATTTCTCTTGATCACTTTCAGTTTTTATGTTTCTAAAAAAATATGTTATTTTTAAGATTATATCTGTAGATTGTTGAGCCGAAACGGTAATTATATGAAATTTACTGGAAAGAAAAAAATCGCGAAGTATGGTCCGAAAATTATTAAAAACACATGGCATTTAACATGTTATAGCTATGCAAAAATTAACAGTTTATTTTTAAATGCAACTTAAGCATTTGTTGAGAGATTGTTTGCTATATTTTAAACGAGTTGTGTTTTAAACATTTTTTTCTGAATTTTCGCTTAATTATAATTTTTTTTTTAATATTAACGCGCTCCATCTTACATTCTTCTTTTTGAACGCTTACTACCGGGCCCTAATTGTGTTTTGTAAACAGAACTGGGGGCCTAGTCTATATCTCTCACAGCGCCCGTAACGCGGGTTTAGCTACGTCACGAATCCGTATTA
This sequence comes from Limnephilus auricula, assembly GCA_951813805.1. Taxonomy (NCBI): domain Eukaryota; kingdom Metazoa; phylum Arthropoda; class Insecta; order Trichoptera; family Limnephilidae; genus Limnephilus; species Limnephilus auricula. Next base: position 4,155,035 of record OX638409.1, on the reverse strand, counting down.
ACCCTCCTCTGACCGTGCTAAAAACTTTCTCGCGCTCCGATGCTGTACACTCAGTTAATATTAGTGTAATGTATTTATTTAATCCAATACATAAATGTATTGTGGAGGAATACCTAAAATGTTAACTCTATGTTTAGTATATTTACAAAGATATTTCAGTAAATACAAACCGTGACCGCTTAGTTGACAGCACCGTCAAGAAAGGTTAAACGGCAAACGTGCTTGTTTGTGAAACCGAAAGATCGAGACTAGGCCCCCTGAGTAGCAAGGTAGGTACTTATTATTTATTTTTCTATCGCCATTTTTTTCTATCAAGTTAATTTCATATAATTACCGTTTCGGCTCTACAAATCTTCAGTTATTATCTTTAAAAAAATAACATATATTTTTATAGGAACTTGGAAACTTAAAGTGTTCAAGGGAAAATATGTTATAAACCGGTAGGAAATCGAAAATCCGGCCTTTAATAGATCTGCCTATCCTAAAGCTTTCTGAATTTCCCAAGTTACGTGCAAATATTCTATTTGAGATATAGATTTTTTTAAATGCTGAATGTTAAAAAATCTACAAATGGAATTTGGTTTACAGCGTGAATTTACCTTTTTTTATTCTTGAAAAGTAGAGATTTGCCTAGGATATATTTTCTAAAATTCTAGAACCTTCTCGGCGCCATATGGTATTGCAGTCATGAAATTTAAATTTTCATACAACGAACACGGAGAGCTTTGTTCCAACGAACGCCAACACTTTGAAGAAAAACGGCAAAAAATAATAGTACCTCGCAATACTTGAACAGATGTGTTTTTATTATAAATTCGACCTGCTGCGCTGCAAATAAAATATTCTACACTATAATCCTTGTAAAGATATATTTATTTCAATGTAATATAATGTACAAAAAAATGTTTGTTTGTTTGTTCATATTTTATGCGCTGCCATACCGTTCATCCGATTGCAATGAAACTTTGGAGATTTGATGTGCGTATGCCTGCATTGGTTTCTATATATAATAGTGTGTTCTAGCATTATGAAATTGTTTCCAATATTATTCATCCGATTTCGCTGAAAATTTGTGAACATACCCGTGAAAGCTTCTGTATATGTTGATGAGCTTTGGCGTTATTTTCATTAAAAAAAAAAAAAACATGGGGAGGGGGGATGAGGAAGGGGGGAGGCGGAAAGATGGAAGGAAAATGTGTGTAAGGAGAGGTTCTAATTGGAGCTAATATAAAAATAAATCTCGTTTCTTCCTCCAATCCCTTTTGCCTCACAACAGATCCCGTTCAGTGATGTCATAATCCCACTGGCTCCGACAATGGGTAGTAATTGTGGCTCTTTCAGGATATTCACAAAACAACATAAACATCTCATATTCATTTTGTACCTTCCCCCTCCCTTTTTTATTTTTATTTTTATAGAGAAACCTCACAAGAGTCCCAACTGCTCCCTTCTGGAGCCAGTGAGACTATGGCATCCCCAATTGGAGTATGTTGAGAGGCTGAAGGTAAGTGGGGAAGGGAAGTAGATGGGAAAGAGGAAGGTGGGAAAGTACCTGGCTATTCAGATCTAGTCACTAAACACGGCTAAAGCCATTATTAAGCAACGTTTCAATTCTGAATGGTGGTCTTACACCAGGGCGATACTGAGAGTATCTTCCACTCTGGAACGTGCCGCAAATATAACATATATTATTTTTATTAATTAATTGTGAAATAACACAAATTAATCAAATAAAATTTATTTGCGCACGCCGGGTTCGAACCCGCGACCTTCCGAATGGGAGTCAAGTGTCTTACCACTCGACCACGAACGGTCGTCAATAAAATCTTATTATCCCTCTTGCAATAAAATCCATAAAAAATAACCGACTTCAAGAGAAGCATTAAGATATGGATTACGGACACGGGAAGGATGAATATACTATATGAAGATATAATTTTGTCAGCCATACAAAGATTAAAGGTAAAAGCGCCGTGTGTGTCCCAAGTGTAAAGCTTGTATTGTGTTTTATTTTCTTCTTGATATTGTTTTATAATATGACCTTCAATCGGGGTACCACAGTAAGGACACATTCTCTTATAAAAAAATGTTAAAAATAATAATAAACAAATTTAAAACCTAAAGAGAACTTAAAGGAGAGATATACCAGACCCGCGATAATGTATGGCTCCGAATGCTATAAACTATGAACAACTCCTACTCTATATGGGTAACTTGAAATAGCAGAAATGCGAATGCTTAGATGGTCGGCAGGAGTATCACTAAAAGAAAAGATTAAAAGTTCACTAATTCGTAAAATCCTGGGTGTCACGGACATAAACTGTAAGCTGGAAGAACGACAGTTGAGATGGTTTGGGCACATGAGACTTAGACCACCAGACCACACTATGAAGCAGGCAATGTCTATGGAGCTTCATCGACAGTCATCCAGAGGAAGACCAAAGAACTCCTGGATGACTCAATGATCCAAAATACTACAGAGAAACGGCCTGGATGAAAGCGATACCCAGAACCAAAGAAGTTATAACCTGAGAACCATCCAACCTACCTATGCAATGAGTTGGGGCAAGGAAGAAGAAGAAAAATAAATAAATACTTAAATCAGTAGGTTCAGTGCAGAAAAATAAACACAGAAATTTTCAGATTTGTTCAGAACTGTTTTAATAAACATAATTTTTTGTACGTAAATTCTTATCAATACAAACTTTTACAGCTTTCCCAGCAGGTTTACAGCTCTCGAATAACTTATTTATTTGTATTAAAAGTTTGTTTTTTCTTGTAAGTTTTCCCATCGTAGCATTTTTTTTCGATATAAATTGAAATACTAGAAAAAGTTGAATTTCTCAGAAATACGTTCATTAAAACAACCTTATTTCCTTGTTACCAAATTGATTTATTATTATTTTTCTGAAAACTGAAAAATATCGCATTTCTTACTCGACTTGAGATCAATACAATCTATCTCATTTTTCTCTGAATTCGTTCGACATTTTGTCATTTTTTGTATAGGTACACAGCTGCCATTTTGTACTTATTTTAAAATTAATTACTTCAGTTCCATACTATTCTAAGAAATGATATGTGGTTAGATTGTTTGAATTCAACATTCAATTCAAAGGACCGTACAGGAAAAAAGAGGGTCAACAATAGGTCGGAATTACATAATAATTGGTACGTTCACTGAACTTTGGTTATAGCTCTTATTTACAACTCGGTCTTGGAACACATTCCTTGCCTCATTCACATTCATACATCATTTCAAACTCGCTCTTCTATTATTCTGACTCTTGAAAAGTATCTGATTCACATGATTCCTCGGGCGTCCACGACTTCTTCTACCATTCAAATTTCCGTCATGTATTCTTTACAGTACTTTCTTCATTCATTCGCTCTACATGCCCAAACCATCTAAGCTTCCCTTTCTTAATCTTGATTGATTGATTGAAAATTCATACATGAAAATTTCATCCATGCTGATTTTGGTAACATTCACTCTGTCATCGTTCATTCCTGATTCGCCGCTTGAATCACTGTCACCCAAGTTGCTTTCGAGGACTTCCTTTAAATATTCCATTCATCTCTGTTATATCTTACTCATTTGTCAACATTTTTCCATCTTTCACTTCATGCATCCGTTCTCTGGACCACTCTGGGACCATTTGACCTCGTTCCAAAATAGTTTAATATTTTCTTGGAAGTGGTATATCATTTTGATTTCCCCTTTCTCTTCAAATCGTTTCTTTCGTTATTTCACTCCAACCATTACTCTTTTCCTGCATCTCTTGTATACTTCTTTCACTCGGTCTCTCTCTTCGCCAGAAGCACTGCCAGCCGCAATCAGACTAAACTATGCTTTCTTCTTCTCTGAGAATAGTGCTTTGATCTCATCATCCCACCATACATTACCTTTATTCTTACCTTGCTTACTTATTTCACACATGTCTATAGCAGATTCACAAAGCGGTTTATTCCACACAATTCTCTAGCAGACCCACTTTGATGTGTTTCTATGTTTTATCTATGCTTAGACCGTCCATTTCCTTCTCATTCAAACCAGTTTTTGCACAATTCTGGTACACACTTCTGATAATATTAATACAGTTTAAAAATCCGAAGAGTCCCTAACGAATAAAGGGGGTGGAAAGTTGTTTTTGGGGGTGGAGGAATGGGAATCTTAGGAAAAATTTAGTTCCTCAATAATCGAAGCATAAAGAATCAATCATATGTTTATTTTTTTGTATTGTATTGTGTTTTGTATTATATATTTATGCATATTTTTTTGCATCAAACAAAACCAAAATTATGTCGATAATACTAACTGTTTAAAAGATTGAACATGGTTTTAGTCTTCAAAAAATTCAAGAAAAATGTACTTAATAAAATTAGATTTGTCGAATAAGGGGGTGGAAAGTTGTTTTTGGGGGTGGAGAAATGGGAATCATAGGAAAAATTTAGTTTCTCAAAAGTTGAAGCGTGGAGAATCAATTATATGTTTTTTGCATGCAGCATCAATCAAAACCAAAATTATGTCGATAAAACTAACTGTTTAAAAGATTGAAAATGGTTTTAATCTTAGAAAAATTGAAGAAAAATGTACTTAATAAACAATTAGATTTGTCGATTAGCCCCATTTTTTTAAATATTTCCGTTACCCCCGCCCACTTTCACCCCTCCCTCTTAGCCACCTCCCCCCATTGCCCCCCCTATGTTGATGATCTCTCCCCCTCTTCTAATTTTCTTTTAAATACCATGTATATTTGTATTATGTTCAATATATTTTTATTCATCCCTGGGGAAGGTTCAGGTTGAACCGAAACCGGTTGGACAAAGAAATAATGAAGTGGAATTGAAACAAAGTATTTTTGTGTTTATTATACAAATAACGTACTTCAATAATCATGTCATATTTAATAATTCTCACCAAAGGTTTATTTCCATCACCTAAGTTTCCATTAATGTTCTAGGGTGGTAGCATAGAAATTTCATCTTCAAATTCTAATGCAGCTTCAAACATAGCCCCATCTTCGCTGCCTAACACTGTGGAGACATAGCGTGACGGTCAGTAAGTTGGCAATGTTAGCATTAATAAAACTACAACGCAGTAAAACGTTCGCCTTGTGAAATCGATATACTGATGTATTTTTTTTTAATATTGTTTGTTGGTTTTCATTTTTGCTTTCTATAATATCCCGTTTCCGCGATTTTTCGTAAAATTATTCCACATACAAAGAGTTTGCCTTTGGCCCTTGCTGTTTTCCAATACAAATAATATATCATATCGATTTCATTCCTTCGTGTTGATTTTTCAAATTTCCCTAAATTCAAAAAATATAATACCATTTTTATCAATTGTACAGTCACATCAGAAGCCAAATATAAATTGTAGGTATAAATATCTATCCATAAATAAATTTTAATCACATTTCAAGGGCAATAGACAATTCCTTACTGTAATTTTTATGATGCTTATAAAAATATATCCCCAAAATGTAACCTAACCTAACCTAACCCAAAGCAGAACTTTCTTCAGAATAATATTGCCTAATATAGGCGAAACAACTGTTTTAAATACACCTGCATTAATTGCATATATTTTAGAATTTGATAAATAAATTGTCATTTGTAATTTAAAATGATATTTATTAGTACCTTAAGAATATTTTATTTTTATTTTATTTTGTTCATATAGTTTCTAACCAGAAAAGAAAATCGAAAATAAATGTGCTAATTTTATGAGAATATGCAATTTGAAAGCAAAATCTTGTCATTATTGAAATTTAAAATTCTTGTTGTTTTTATAATGTATAAAGATGGTATAAAGTCAGTGTACTTCTTAATTTTCCCAAAATTTTTTTGAAGTGTAAATCTATTTTTTCATCAAATCTTCTTTTCCACTGGGTAGCAACAACTGTTTTTTCTTAATAACTTTATTTGAATAACTTGTGGAGACATCATTTATCATCAATTCAAAGTTATATTATATCTTGTATTACTCTTTCGCGGTCTTGGAGCGGTAAAAATGAAAATTCCAATTCTTTTCTCTAACATCGCAAAGGTGAGCTGCTCAATGTATATTTAGATATGTATTCGAGAAAATACGAGGAAACGATATCGGAAAAGTGCTCTTTCAAATCTTTCGAATTCAACTTTGGATATCTTTTACATATTTTCGATTAAAGTTGAAATGGTTTTTTTTTTAACTTTTGTGTTTGAATTGTACACGTCAGCACAGTTCTGATGAGGTGTAAAATATGTGAGGGCCATGTCTTTCCGACATCACCGTATTAAATAGCTCCAGAATTTCAGTAGGGGAAATTTTTTTATCAGAGATACGCTAAGTGGTCAAGTGAGCCAAAAACATCGGATTCTCACATAGGTGTAACAGGTTCAAATCTTTGCTGATTTTAGTCCTCCACCATGTAACAAGCAATATTAAGTTTTAGGAGGAATTCCTATGTATTATTTGGTGACCCGACACTTCATTCGGCGACAACTCATCCCCCGACAGTTCATCCGGCGACATCTCATCCTCCGGACACTTCATCCGGCGACACCTCATCCCCTGGACAATTCATCCGGCGGACACTTCATCCGGCTGACACTTGATACCTCGGACATTTCATCCCCTCAAATATTATTTTAATGGATTATTTGTTCAAATGGGTATGCAAAAAGGATAGTATGTCTAAATACTTATATCCTTAGATCTCTTGAGTGGATATCGGCTATACGTTTTTTTTTACTAACGATAATTCCGTGTTACGAAGGAGCATGCGGTGAGAATTACGGTCTGGTAATGAAATACGTATATGAGCAGTCTGTTGAGGGAAAAACGCTATATGAACTTACAATTTAATAGGATGATATGTTTACCGCCACCCCGGGAACCATTTAATGGTTAACCAACACCTCTGCCATACAATGTAGACAGTAGCAGTACACGGTAGATAAGGTGGCCCAAGTTTATGGGGTGAGGTTTGTCTAGGTCTTGGCGGGGGATGCCTTGGCCCACCTAATGCGTGGCGGGCCAGGTCAGGAGAGACTGGATGAGGGAGACCTTTTGAACAGTCGGGGGATGGGGTGTCGCCGGATGAAGTGTCATAGTACTGTATTATTTATTATCAGGTGATTCAGTTGTTGATCGTAACATGGTATCCACCCGAATTTTTTTTTTTAATTTACAAATTTTTGTAGGATATACTTAAATATTGATGAGAATAATTTATTTCTTAAAGTGCCTAATGGGCTACCTATCTGACAATAAGTTATGCATTGGAATAATTTATCTATCTTCTTTACCTATCTATTAATAAAAGAGTGTCTGTCACCGTCAGCGTAGACTTGTTTTATATAATTAAATCTATAGAAGTTTTATTCCGTGTTTGATGAAATTGTTCAAACTAAACCTTCAAAGCAACAGAAAAGTATTTGTGTACATAAGGCCAATAAATAACATCTCATATAACATATAACCATCGACAATTCTGGTTCATCGTTCCAAAAATATATAATGCGTTGAGTACCGACATAAAGTCAATCAATTCTAAATCCCTCTTTACTGCCCATGTACAATATTGGATATTTGAAAGGGGACGAGCTTTCTTCAAAGAATATATAAATTCTTAACAACTATTAAAAAAAATATGTATTATAAAAAATATTCTTTCACAGCTTTATCCCAACGTGTTTCATTTCACAAAATTAAATGTAACCTTAAACATGTAGTCTTGGAGATAATTCCTAACATAATAAAAACTGTGTATAAAACAATCTATATAATTTTATTTGTATTATAATCTCAATGTTTAATATTTTTCTTCTATCTTTAAAATATTTTTCTTTCTTTGTTTTTCAGCCTACTATTGATTTTTATGTTTGTAATTAGTTTTATTAATCCTTAAATGTGGTATTTTCTTTTCTGCTTTTTCATTTTCTTATTATTTGTTAGCATAGTTTTTATTATGTTTCTATAAAATAGCAGTTTTTGGTTATTATGTGTATTATGTATGGTAGTTCAAAAAAAATGTCAAAAACTGAAACATGAAAAAAAATTGAAAGTATTTTTTGTTTTGTTATTTATTACCTATGTACCCTAGGTAGGTACTGTTTCTGTGAAATATATTTTTTTAATTGATTGTTGTCGCAATTCAGTTTTACACTGGCGAACATTAAAGTAAGGTGGTACGTAATAATGTAATGTTCTTCAGTAAAACGGTAATAAATATGCCAAGTGTCCAAAAACTATATTTGAGCAGTGTGTACCGTGAAAGTTTTATTTCATTTTTATGTGACACCTCACAAGAGCGCCCCTGTCCACACAGTGTAAAGACAAGGGAACTATTTCACCTCCTCGGTCGGATTAAGGTAGGAAGCGATTTATTAAAACGAGCCTTAAAGAGGCCTGGTTTATAGGAGGAATATTCATAAAGTGAGTGTACAAATTTAAATTTTTTTTTAGAAAAATGTATTTGAAAAAAAAATTACAGGATAATTTTTGACTATTTTTCCACATAATCGCCATCCCGTTCAATGCATGTGGTGAGCCGTGGTACGAGTGTTTCACCCGTATGTGCCTTCAGGGAGGTGAAAAGATGATAATCTGAAGGCGGCAAGTCAGGGGAATAAGGGAGTGGTTCAAAGCATCCCAACTAAATGAGTCCAAGAGAGCCTAGGAAGCTAAGGCTGTGTGAGGACGGGCACAAGCACACTTATGCAACAAGCACACTTCTCTCATCAGCTTTTTTTATTGCTCTCTTTGAGTTTTTTAGGGTCTCAAAATATTGATGTGCATTGATAGTCTTCCATTGATGCAGAAAATTGACCAAAATGATACCTTTTCAGTCCCAAAACACTGAGGCGATGATTTTTTTTTCCCAAATTGGCTGTTTTGAATTCTTTGGCAGATGGAGAAATGGTGTAACGACTGTCTTTTTTTGTCTCGGACGTGTAATGAGCCACCCACGTATCATCTACAATCACAATAGAGCTCAGAAAATCCTCACCTACCAATTCAAGTCGCTTGAGAAACTCGCGGGAGCGATAGAATTGATTTTTCTTGCGCTGAACGTGGATCGCACTTGGCGGGAAATCTTACTGACATCCTTCTCGCAACTGGACACCATAACGTGAGTTTAGGTACTACCGTATTTTTGCGATGCTTGTTCTGGTCAAGTGATCCCACTCTACAACTCAGTCTTAAAATACCCCAAAAAACAAGAAATTATAGTCCGTTGTGGTCACAGTACACTTACTTTCTGAACATGCTAAATATGATGGAGGAAAAATAGAAAGGCGCGCCTTTGAGGAGATGTTATGCGTAAGCGGTGGTATTTGTAGGCATAATTATTTGTACAAATATTGAGTTGATGTTGATCTTTGTTTTTCGAATTGACCTTTTAATGGGAATGGAGAGAATTTTATATTCGGTTAGTAAACCAGCTTACATAGTTTGTTTATAATTGAGCCATTTTAACTGAGGGATTTATTCCAAATTATCTAATAATTTCCTTTAATTTTTGATGTTGTCAAAACTGTTCGATAATCATTTGCTACTAATTATGTGCCTTTGGTATTTTGTGGACATAACTGCAAATATAGATATGAACATGACTAAGTGCAAATATAGATATAAACATGTTACCTTTATAAAGATGTTATTGTTGAGAATTTCGTAGTAATAATTTTATGTTTCTTTACTTTCAGGTCCACAACAAGATGTCAACACAATCAAGAATTAACGAGATGATGATTTAGAGCACAGAAAATGTAAGATCAAATTCTTTTATTATAAGCCTAAACTTTTGTATTACTAGACTGTTATATCCGATATCCGTAGATCAAAATTATTTTGAAACCGGATTTCACTTCCGTAATAAATATAATTAGCAGATAAAAACCTGCAGTTGATCCCTGAAGTTGTAATTAATTCCCTCGATTCTGACATTTACTAATATCGCCATTTTTTTACATTAACTCCATACTGGAGGCCCTGAGAATGAATTGGTGCACACGAAAAAAGGTCATTGATGTGCAACAAATACAAAATCTGGGACAGACCCGATCCTTTTGGGGCGCCAGCATATATCGGATGCAAGGAAGAGAACCGTCAACAACCATCTGAATCGACCTCTCCCTCAAAAACTCGGCAATCCACGTACATAAGTATGCGGATAGTCAGTAAGAAGGCAATTAGTTGACAAGTCCTCGGTGCCAAACCTGGTCAAATGCCTTGGTAATGTCCAGTGCAACCTCTTGGGTCTCACCGAAACGTTCCAGGCAAGGCCTCCAAACATGCGTCACTTACGCGAGAAGATCACCGCACGAGCGGTTCCGCGGATCCGTATTGGCGGTCGTTTTTCTTCTCGAGGTATGTAAGCAGTTGGCCTTTGATCACACGTTCCATCACATTGAAGCTGATATCCATTTATGAAGGTGATCGTGACTTTTTGACAATAGTTGGAAGCGATAGTTACATTTACGAACATCACCATTTTTGAAGAAAACTGTGCCTAATTTTTGAAGCACGCTTCAAAAAGAATATTGTGAGAATATTATCCAGTACCACGGTTTGAAATTAAATTCAGACCTTTTTGTGTGTGAGTGAACAGTACTGAATCGAATCATAGACAGAACAAAAGTCCCATTGGATTTGAAACCCTAAACATCCCAATAAATTAGTCTAATTCAATTTGCGATATGTTTTTTTTTTATATTTATAATAGTCAACTGCATTCAGAACATACCCAGAGAACCTAACTATTTATTAACTTTAAAAATACATTTCAAATTCTGTTCGCATTTTCAATTTGGGAGTACAACAACGTTTTTACTATAAATGACTTTGCCCTATCAAACGTTTTCCTATCAAAAAAACTTTATTCAGAAAATATTGATTCATGTTTTATACGTTGAACCGATTGTGAATTTATCTACCTTTGGACAATTTCGTCGTTATTTTAATGGATACAATAATTGGGCTGCTTCCTAGAAAGATTTTTTTTACTAATAGTCCGGGAGCCGAGACAGGTACGTCATCGAGTACACGGATGAAACTACTTTGTAGTGATAAAGGACGTTTAGTAAGCCTTAAAAAAGCTGGTCTGCCGTCATGCAGTCATGGAAATAGAGTGGCATTTTTTTCGAAAAAAATACTTTTCATCGAGTACACGAACGGGAATGATTTCATATGATAAAGGTCATTTAGTAGATGAGAAAAAAGTAGGTCTGCCAGCCGGCAGCCTGGCACGTTCGTAGGCAACCGACGTCAAAGTGGGTAAAATAATTGTAAATTTTACGTCATCGAGTACACGAATGAAATCAACCCATAACTGTAGTCTAGAGCAGCGTTTCCCAACCTTTTTAGACCTGCGGACCGGCAAAAATAATCTATTATTTCGCGGACCGAGAAGCGCACGCTTTAACTTTGTATATTTTGTAGATGATTCAACGCAACTGCGCGGAACCTACCAAGAGGCGCACCGGCAGACCAGCTTTTTGAAGGCTTACTAAACGTCCTTTATCACTACACAGTAGTTTCATCCGTGTACTCGATGACGTAGGTTTACCTATCTCGGCTCCCGTACTATAAGGTTTAATAATATTACAACATACCACGGGTAAAGCTTTTAGAATTTTTGGTAAACACGAATAAATATTCTGTCAAAATATTGATATTTTTGGAGAAACTCGCCGTCCGACCGTTAAGCGTGTTCACGGTTCATAATATGTCTACGGGTGCGGAATGCGGTACTGGCATACGAATTTTATCAGTCAATTACAACTAGTAAAATTCTTGATTTTAAAATGTTTCTGTATCTCCTCCCACATTCTTCCTTTTAATTATTGTTTCTCATTCAATCGTTAATTAAGTTTAAAGATCCGTTCACATCTCAGACGAAACTATCTTATGACATTCTACGGACTTGCGTAGTAGATACAGTAACCGTGAAATTCATTTTTACATACCTTAGTATTATAATGTACTATGTATGTCTTAATTAACAAATAAACAAACAAATTATATATGTACATATAATTTTTTGTTTTTTTTTTGTTTTGATAAACACATTCCACTTAACAACAAGGGGCCTAAACCATTAAATGTAGAAAGAAAGGGTCTTAGATTAAATTTACTTGAACAATTAGAATTCTATGAGCCTAATATAACACTATTTAATAAAGAAAGGAAAATAATTTATTCCCCCCTTCTTAGTATGTTTACAAAACCTACACAAGTAAATACACCCAAATAATTTATAGCAGTAACGTCATTATTAAACATTTAAGAATACATATACATTTAGTGCTGGTTACAATTATTTTCTCAGCAAATTGGTTTGACCGGAAATAAATCAATTTATGCGCCCTTTAAAATTGACATTTTGAATCATATAAATAAATCGTCTCAAATTGGTACAACCACAGTTTGAAAATGGCTTTTTAAGCCGAAACAGCTGTCACAATAAAAATAAATAAAATACTTGCAGAACTTAATAATTTTTGAAAAAATAAATGGAGTTCTACGAATTAAATACAAAAACAATTAATAGACAAATTATAAAGCTTTAAAGCTGAGAAACTACATTTCAATCTTAAAATAGTTGCGTTGGCTAAGAAATCCGACAGAAATTCTATGAAAATTTCATAATAAAAAGATTTTCTGTTTAACTGTAAAGTTTAATCTATTCAAAAACTTTTCCGAGCTTTCTATAAATACCTACGCGCCTCACTGTAGATATTTCTGTACGAAAAGTTGAGACTATGACTAAATGCAGCGGAGAGTAAAATTATGCTGAAAAGAGATAATTAAAATTAATCTTTATTAAACTTTCTAGAAAATGCAAAATGAGAACCAATCTGAAGAATAAAATCTGACACCCAGTAACTTAAAATTAGAAAGACGGAACCTAACTCTTTTTTAAAGTTCTGTTTTCTACTTTTTTCAAAGCTACTAGATTCCATATTTATTTAAGTCCCAACTTCCCAGAGCCAGTAGGAATGTAGTATCCATGTTAGATTTGGGGTAGTTTACGGGACTGAATGAAGTGGGAAAGAATGGAGATAAGAAAAACGAAGGTGGATATTTAATTACCAATCATTAAATACAGTTAAGAGCGATTGACCAGCGGCTGAGAATAACATTTAGAAAATGCTTGCAACTATACAGGGAGGTTCAAATTAGAAAAATCGATTATTCCCCTATCAAAATTTTTAAATTAAAAATTTATTACCGAAATATTTCATTCAAAACTTACTTTAATATATACCGACATTCAAGTAAGCAATAAAAATGCTCAAAACGCACGATGATAAATTATTAAATATTGTGTACTATTTGTTAGTATTTTTTGATCATAAGTATTTACGATTTTTTAATAATATCTAAACAAATTAAGTGTGAATTTATTTTTTATTTTTTTTATATTTTAGTTTGTAAAACCTTAAATAAATAGAAAAACTGAGGTATTTTTGTCGCAAAACACGCTCTCGGATTTATTTTTTAATGATTTTAATTGAACTAAAATTTAAATTTTAAAAACTTTTTGACTAGAAGATTATGTATTGATTTATTTTATCGTATGATTCTATGGTTTGAAATTTTTGTTGTTTAATAGAATCTATCTTTTGAAAATTGAACAAATCTGCCATCGACCAACGGTATAACCTTAGTATATTAAAAATAACTTAGTTTTTCAAAATTTTAAAACTGCGTGTACCGGATAAAATAAAAATCTTTCAAAATTAATTTTTGTTTTTTTGTAAAAGAGTCAATACGTCTAGAATTTGATTAAAAAGGGACTAATTTCCGGTATTCTTTGGTTATAATACCCTCTGAAGAAGCCCAACACAAAGTCTGCGTTATGTCCTTTAAGCCACTCGTGCAACGTTTTGAATGGTGGTCTATCAGTCGGGCGATACTAAAATTTTCTACCACTTTATACCTAATTATGACGTAGATCCGAATAATTTTTCTTTCATAAGCTAAAAATAAAATAAATTTGTTGAAAAAATATTTCAAGAATGATTTTTTTTAACAGTTCTTTATAATTATTTCCATTCTAAGTTTAAATGTCAATGTCAAAAAGATTTTTTGTGGGCGGATAATTTGGATTAATGAAGCATTCTCTTAAAGATAAAATTGTTTTGTAGTTTCCTACAAGATTGTCTACATATAACTTTTTTTATTAAATTTTTTTTTACAGTAATTTCACGCAAGAAGCCTTGAAGAACATATTTTCCCTCCGGGCCAGATGCCAGCTGTTAAATTGTTCCACAACTGAAGTGTTTAACTCAAGAACGAGTTGTTGAAACTACCCGTTCTTAGGCGACAAATGTCAACAGTGTATAAATATTGCCGATGTGATCAAAATAGAGCTAGTTCCCCGATGAATAAATGTAATGTATGATAAATAAATAAATAAAATAATACATTTCGTATTTAATTAGTATTTATATATAACCATTCATTAGGTAGCTACAATTTACGGCACATTCCAGAGTGGTGGATACTTTCAGTATCGCCCTGGTGAAAAACCACAATTCGGAATCACAACGTCACTTTAAATTATATTAAATTAAAAATTAAAATGAAATTATATTAAATTTAAATTAAACACTATTCGTGTTCATGACCAGATCTAAATACCCAGGTACCTCGCTTTCTTCATTATCCCCATCTCCTTCCCTTCCCCACCCCCATTAGTCTCACAACGTAGCCCAATCTAGGAAAATTTTGCTCCAGGCCCCCTAGCACACTCGAACGATAAGGATTGATAGGATAACTTTCGGTAACTTCTCATCGTTCCCTAGGACCACTGCGGATCGCTAAAATACAAACAAGATGTCGAATATATTAATGACACTTGGTCATTGTGAACTGTCACTTATTGTTGGCGATCTGCAATTATGCTAGGGAACGATGATAAGTTACCGAAAGTTATCCTATCAATCCTTATCGATCGAGTGTGCTAGGGTAGTTGGGAATCCGGTGGGGAACCTACATAGGTACCTTTTAATATTAAGGAGAAAATAATTTCGTTCAGGGCATTTGTCATCTTAGGGGATGCTGAGTGGAGGGTGTTTTTGGTAAGGAAAGGAAGAAGAGAAGTTCTGGGGTAGAAGCAATTGTGAGTTGAAAAGTGACAGGCTTCAGTGAAAAAGTATAAGTCCACTGGGGTGCAAGGATTGAGAGAGTCCATCTGGGGAGGTCGAAAGGCCTTTCTCAAGTCATGGCAGATGCATCCGCCACCAAGACCTAGACAAACCCTTGTAAAAACACCAAAAGTAGCGAACCACTTGGGGTGACCTATGATAGAGGTGTGGGTTATCCAATAATTGATTCCAAATTGAATTAGGATATTACATTCCATTAACAATCATACTATTTGCACCTCCATGTAACGAAACTTTGTCTCCATGTCGATACATGTTTTCCATGTTGACAGGAAACAATAAATCATTTTTATTTTCTACGACAGTTTTTCTGACACAAAATAACAATACCGTGCGAGGCAATAATATAAAGTTCTTTCCATTGGTTTTTTTCTGAAGAATATGATACGATGTCATAACAAAAACTAAAATCTCCCGAATTATTTTTTTGCCAATAACTGTAAAAAATCCCTTTATACCTACTCACAGAGCCTCCGTTGCATACTAATATCTTATCGAAACGTGCTTCACTATTATCGCATGTGTGCAGTGCGCTGGGAACAACGGATTTGTAGTTTTCACTCTTTCGGTTTTTTTTTTAAATATTAATTCCGCACAAGAGCCAGTCTGGAGTCAGCGAGACTATGGCATCCCCAATTAGGGTATGTTGTTAGGTTGAAGGTAGTTGGGAGGGGAAGGAGATGGGGAAGATGAAGGTGGGGAAGTACCTGGATACACAGAACAGGTCACTAAAGACGGCTAAAGCCATTTCAAGCAACGTTTCTATTCTGAATGGTGGTTTTACACCAGGGCAATACAGAGATTATCTTCCACTCTGGAACGTGCCGAAAATATACTATACATATTTTGTATTTAATTTATTACGAAATTACACAAATTAATCAAATTCAATGTATTTGCGCACGCCGGGTTCTCACCCGCGACCGTCCGATTAGGAATCGAGAGCCTTACCCCTCGACCACGGAGGCATTTTTAGGCGACTAATTGGAAGTAAAAAAGAAGAAACAATTTTCGCTTCGCTTCGCTTCGTATCTCATCTAAATATAAATACATCATTGGAGATACTCTGAATTCTCAACAAATTAATTTTAAAATTTTCTCAATAATTTTATGAAAAATATTATACATACGATAGATACTTCATCATTTATCTTTAGATTCTCCAAACAAACACTTCCAAATTTGAAAATTAAACTTAAATTCATTAAAAAATTCCTAGAGTTTATTGAACTGGAATCACAGACAAAATCACAACCAAATTTAGTATTTTGGATGATTTGTCCTTCTACTCAAACAATATTATTTTTTGTAATTTGTGTTTATTTTTAGTTTTCTTAAATATTTAAAAATAATTTGTTTAAAAATAAATTAAAATTCGTCTTAATTTTTCCCACTAATATTATATCGAAGTAGTTCACGAATAAATTCAGCTCCAAAGTTTTATTCTTAAGCCATTATAAAATTCCCAAAAACATTTATACAACGTAAAGCCGGAAGATTGAAAAACATCCTTTTCTAAAGATTATTTCACAATCATCAAAGTCCATTCAGTATGTTGATAATGGCCATTTTTAAAAGCCTGTCTGATTTATGGAATTTTTTTTTAAACACATTCAACTAAGCGAATCCTTCACAAATAATAATGATTTTTCCCTTTATTGTGAGCCTCTTGAAAAGAAAATAAAATTTGTCAAAGTAAACTTTTGGGACGCAAGGACTTTCTTTTATAGTGTCCTGTGTTTGTCATAAATAACTTTTTGTCCATATAGGACGCAGCTGAAACTGGGT
Source organism: Limnephilus auricula (assembly GCA_951813805.1). Classification (NCBI taxonomy): domain Eukaryota; kingdom Metazoa; phylum Arthropoda; class Insecta; order Trichoptera; family Limnephilidae; genus Limnephilus; species Limnephilus auricula. The sequence goes on along the minus strand of OX638409.1, from coordinate 4,138,076 downwards.
TTACTTTGATAATATTGATATAAAATAGAGAAGGCGAACCATATTCGATTATCAATGATGTTTTTATAACCACACTTAGAGACGAGCTTTTTTTCTTGGAGATATTTTGATAGTTTTTGTGGTTTAGTTGTGCAGAGCGGCTAAAAGGAGAAAGGAGTGACTGTAGAAATGTGATGTAAATTTCTAGTGTTATTCTACATTCTATTCCATATCATATCATACTACGCCATTTGGAAAAGCAGAATATATTATAAGATATGGATTAACAATATGGTGAAATACTACTATAACCAATCTGAAACAAGTCCAAGTGGTACAAAATGCAATTGAAAAATTATTAGTTGTCCCTAATATTTTCAAACAGAGACATAATACACCGTTGTTGTTTCAGAGTGCCAAAATTTTACCTGTTAAGGCTATACTATGGCACAAAATAATAATCCAACATATATTTACCCCGCAGCATAAAGAGAAATTAGAACATAAATACAGCGCAATACGCGCAACGACGGGTTAATAGTTCCGAAATTTAATAATAAGTACGGACAGAGAACGTTTGAATACCGAAGATATTTAATTTATTACCTGACACTATAAAGCAGTGTAATTCTATGAATAAGGTTAAATATATGGTGAAAAATTGGCTATCGGAAAAATGGATGAGATGTAAATTATGTATATGTTACTAAATTATAAGCACCTGCTGACAAGCCAATTCAACAATCAAGCTTAGCAGGACTCTTTTGTTGATGTATATATTATAACTATGCTTTCAGAAAAAAAAAATTAAAAAAAATAATAAAAAAATCCTTATTTCAGCACATATTTGGGGTAACGAGCATCCCCCCAGCTATTATTTCGTTCTGTCACAAGACATGTGGGGAGTTTAAACGGGAAGTCGGAAGTAGCAATTAAGTGGCGAGTACTGCGGGTAAACACCACACACAATAACTCTCCCATCTTCGTTGATTTTAATCAGGATGCGGCTTGATAGGAACTTATAATCGCGGATACGAGAAATACAAGGAATGTCTTTACTCATTTATAACTTGTAGCAGCCCTTGCTATTGTTTGCTTTACCAAAAGTAGAAATTTATTTACTTATTAAACACCATAAAAGGCTTTTGCATTAAAGTGATACATGAGATTATAATTATACAGTGGTACACGAGAGGGAAACATTATTATATTAAAAACAAAATAAGTACCCAAAAATAATAACGCTGAAGTGATATAGTTGTTATTAGAAGTACATTAAGATAATATTGAAAAGAAATATGAACTCATGAATAGTAAAATAGTATGGTAGGTTTATATAAGACCTGACATAAAACAAATTATTATGTATGTTTGATAAAAGCTAGTATTGGTACAGAATATAATTATTTTATATATATTTGATGTAATAACTAAAGGTATACATACATATACTGTTATAGTATGCTATGTAGAGAAAAATTTATTTAAACAGAATAAAAATATGCAAAAAATTTATTATATTTATTTTTTTACAAATTTTGAACCCTATAATAAAGAATATATAAAACCAGTTATATCTTAATACTAGTTTTGTAAACAGTATACATATATCGCGTTTAAAAACATACGTGTTTATAATCTTCTCTTATTTGATAAATCAAAACCAAAATTTCCTCTGATTCTTTTAAAATAGATGATAAAACTCTTTAAAGATACACTGTGATTTTTTTTCATAGCTATAACATCTTAAATAATAGAAAAAATGTGTTTTTAATAATTTTAAGAGCATACTTCGCGATGTTTGTCTATAGAGTAAATTTCATATAATTACCGTTTCGGCTCGACAATGTACAGATATAATCTTAAAAAGTAACATACATTTTTAAGGAACTTAAAAACTGAAAATATTTGCCGGGGCTCCGTGACAAACATTCAAAAAGAAGAAGATTTTTGAAGATGTAAATACAACTGTTTTGCGAACCGAGGCGCGAACTTTCCACGGCATAATTCGTGGTTCGGTTTGCGGTATTACCTACCTGTTACAATAAGAGCGTTTACATTAATTTCGATGAAGCTGGCTACAACTCATTATATATTGCAAACCATGAAATATGTCTTTAAAAACAGAAACTAATTCTAAAAAAAGAAACAGTACCAACATTAGAAATAATGTATTTTATACCCCCCACACGAATACCAAACAATCGCAAACACACTGCAGCTTTTTTGTCCCTCGTAATTTCAATCTTTTACCGAGAAAAATTCAAGTAACAACTAAATACCTCAGTACCTAAAAGATTTGAAATTATGGCTAAACAATACAAACGTTAAAACATTATTTATCTAATTTTTACTTTACTCTCATTTTATTTTTTGTTTCTGTTTTATTATTATTATTTTATTTTGTTTTCATTTACTATGTTTCTGTTACAATGTTTTTTTTATGTTTAGTTTAACTTATTCTAAGTATACACTTTTTGTATAAACTTTTAGAGAAATTTTAATTGTAATTAATGCTTATTTATATGCCCAGTTTTTGTTTTTTTTACGTAACAATATTAAATGTAGGTATATTATTTTATTACCCACGCACAGGCTGCGCCTTAATGGGTTCCTATTACTCTTATTATTTCACTGTATGTTATAATTTATAATATATAAACGTCAAAATTGTAAAAAAAAAACTAACAATTATTAATCAGGTGACTTTTCAAAATGGGATATAACATATTTCAACACATGCGTTTTCCATCTCACCTAACTCCTCGTGTCTTAGCGGTCAACATCTGTGATTAATTAAACCGAGGTCTCTTGGTAGCGAACCACGCACCGTCCCTGCTCCCTGCAGGCAATTACCGCTCACCGCGGAACCGATGCGCGACGCTACCGCTTTGCCAGTAATTACAATTACTAAACCACGAGCCGCCACTGCTGAGTATTGTACACTTGACTGTTACCTGACGCAAATACTACTGAAATACCTATTTTGGTTTGGGGTTGGGTAAGAATTGGGATCTCTCGTCTTTGTAGCGTTTACTGTGATGTTTGGAACAAATCTTTGAGGATACTATTCTCATACAAAATCTGATAGTATTATTAAGAACCCGAATCCGAACATATTTCGTATATTGCCTTATGCCAAACCATCTTCGTACGTGAAGTTTGTTACAAGGCTTTTGTCATGTCTCCCGTCGCCCGTCGCTTGCCATATATATGATAAATGTAGGTTATCGTATTGTCGTGTTGTGTTTTTGTAACTGTAACGTTTTAATGAATTCTGTGTTATAATAACAAAACTTGAAAACATACTTTGAAATTTGATGTATTGTCCAAATTCGTTTTAACATTCCAATATTACCAGTTTCGGAAAGAACAATTAATTTCTATCGGAATTTTCTGGGAATCTAACCGAATATATCTACACGATAAAATAAACATTCATTAAAAAAAACCACCTCATTTAAAAATATGAATTTATCACTGTAGAAGAAGATAACACTAATAATCTAAACGAAAATTTGAAAATGAACAAGAAAATTAGATGCTAAGACGAGAGGTTCTGGGTTCAAGTCCAAGTTGCGAACTATATCTTTTATTTTTCTGTGCCTTGTTCTTTTTCAAATTTTCGTTTAGTTTATTAGTGTTATCTTCTTCTTTAATGATATAAAATATTGATGGGAATAACCTTCAAAAGTTATAAAAACAGATTTGAAATTTGTATTCAATTTTTATTTACTGTTTTTTATTTTTTGTTTACTGTTTTTTATTTATTTTTATACAGGGTGTATCGGCACGTACCCAACAAACTTAAACCAGCGATCCCTATCATATTTAGAGAGAAAAAAATGTTATGGCGACTTTGCTCTCCGGTAACGTTTACTTTCATAAAAAAAAAATTAAATTTAAAAATTTACACTCCCTCACTGTCCACAACTCCACGCTACCCCCACCTCGCCACCCGCTGCGATGCTCTATCGGGTTATTGGTGCGGGTAGCGAGGTGGGGGTAGCGTGAAGTTAAGGACAGTGACGGAGTGTGAAATTTTTCTCATATATTTTTTTTTTAATGAAAATAAACGTTATCTGAGAGAAAGGTCGCCAGATTTTTTTAACTTTTAATAAGATCAGGAATTGCTGGTTAAAGTTTATCGGGTACGTGTCGATACACCCTGTTTGTCTATTTTGTTATAAAAATATTTAGTTTAATGCTTTTTGCTATGTCTATCTCTCGAGACAGGCGGCGTGATCATGACTTTTGAACTGTTTTATTTTTCGTGCCGGAATGTATAAATCAATCAAACAGAAACATTTCAATACAGAAAAAAAATAGGTAACGGTTGCAACCGAGGATCAAACCCAGAATCTTTGTCTTACTGGTACAACGCTCTAACCAATAATCTATTGGAACGTTTTTTTCCGTCATTAAAGAAAGCAGCCAAAAAAATGCAGTTTACATTAGCTCCTCACGGAAGGCTCAGAGGAAAAAAAACTCTCAAGGGCTATGTCATCTTTCTAGGAATGCTGTGTAGGGTCTTTTTATGGAAATGAATAAGAGGAGAAGTTCTGGGAAGGAATAAGGTATGAGGGATGGGTATAAATCTGGGGTTTAATGTGTGATGGGTCGGAAGGGTCCGGGTGGAGAGGTCAAAAGGTCTCCCTCAGCCAGTCTCTCCCGAGCCTGCCTGCCACGCATGTGGGCAAATACATCCGTTGGCAAGACTTAGATAAATCTCACCCCATAAACCCGGGCACTCCTGCTTAGTCACCAAAGTTGACCACTTGGGGTGACCTATGGCAGAGGTTTTGGTTATCCAATAAATGGTTGAAAAATTAAAAAATGTTAATGATATCGATAATTCTGGAACTGATTATACGAGATCGATAAAATTAATGAAAAACACCAGGTCTCAATAGCCCCTATAAGATAGATTTATTTAAGCTTATTATTGTTGGAAGATATACACCCCTGATTGAAAACTGTTTCAATCTCAAACAAATTGATTGGCAAAGCGATCAACAAATACCTACAAGTACACAAATATTCAGTTTTGTTGTTGGTACTGCTGTAGTTTGTGGTCTACGACAGCTACAATAGTCCATGCTCCACAACTTGTGCTGGATAGATGCGGTATGGGGTTTACCGAGTGCTCACTCCTCAATGGCCCTAATTCTAGACCGATTAGATGGATTTATGGCGTTTTGAAATGAAATATGATGTTTACTGCGTGTTCCATGCTTGTGCCACGATTATCCAAAGGTTTGGTCACGATATCTACTGATACTCATAGAGCTATACAATCACAGGCTCTATTGCATACTAATATCTCGTTAAAACGTTTTTCGCTATTAGAAAGCGATAAGCGGTGCCCTTAGACCGGAATCGATGGAGCGTTGGTAGAGTTGTAGGTCAGTTGGGGGTTAAAAAACGGGGAATTAATTGTTTCGCTTCATGTCTCATATCTAAATTACGAGCGTGTTGAAACAAAGACGGCAATCTCCAATTAGTTTCGTTTTGAGTAAAGCATAGTTTTATTTTTTATTTCTGTGTATATTTTATTGCGCTTAAATGGAAAACTATTAAGAGGGTATTACCAGAGAATACCGGAAATTAGTCATTTTTAAATCAAATTCTAGACGCATTGACTCTTTTTTACAAACAATCATAAATTGGTTTTGAAAGATTGTTATTATAACTGGTAATTTTAATATACTAAGGTTATACCGTTGGTCATTGGCAGATTTATTCAATTTTCAAACGGTAGATTCTATTAAACAACACAAATTTCAAATCATATAATCACACAACAAAATAATTTAATATATAATCTAGTCAACAGAGTTTTAAGAATTTTGATTTCAGTTAAATTATCATAATTTAAAAATAAATCCAAGAACGTGTTTTGTGATAAAAATACCCCAGTTTTTCTGTTTATTTAAGATCTTACAAACTAAACAATTAAAATATTTTTTTTAAACATTTATTTTGTTTAGACATTATTGAAAAATCATAAATACTTAGGATCAAAAAATACACGATATTTAATAATTTATCAACGTCGGTATATATTAAAGCAAGTTTTTAATGAAATAAATCGATATGAAATTTTTATTTTAAATAATTTGATACGGGGAATAATCGATCTTTCTCATTGGAACCTCCCTGTACAGTTGCAAGCATCTTTAAACTTTTATTCTCAGCTGCTGGTCAATCTCTTAAGATATATTCAATTAATAAATATCGAATTCATTTTTGACCAACGGTGGAGATTGCCGTCTTTGTTTCAACACGCCTCATTAAGAGGAAAGGCTGCACAGCCGGTTTCATACAAAACGTAGTTTTCGATTTGAGGCTAAAGTACCCAACCAAACTGAAAAAATATTTTTGTAATAAAAAGGTATGTCAAATATCTAGCTCAGTCAAGAGGTTTTTTTTTGCTTTTAATTGACGACGTATAGGTAATTAAAGAAATCAGCTTTGGTTCATTTTCGAAGCAACTTTGGAATTTTTTTGTGAGTTATTTATAATTATTAAGAAAAAATTCTGCCTAATCCTTGATTTTAACATAATGACAAATGTGTAGTAATTTTAATATATAAACGGCAAGTTTTGGTTCTGATGTTAATAGGTAATTTGTAATTCAAATTTATACCCATCAAAATTGTTTGTAAAAAAAAATTTAATATCATATTTCAAAAAAAATATAGAATTGATATTTACTGGCAAATAATTGGCCAAGTTCCCTCTAAAATCATAAAATATTAAAATCGTTAATAGCCTATATTTTATAAATTAAAGCAAAAATAAATAAAGTAGCTCCTTTCCGATCTAGATATTTTACATACCGTTTGATTACAAAAATAATTTTTCAGTTTGGTTGAGTATTTTGGCCTCAAATCCAAAAAAAACGCGCAGCCGTTCCTCTTAATACACAACAATGATGAAACTACGTAGCAAAGGATTTAGGAATCACCTTTGACGTACGCTTGACTTTTCGTTTTAATGTCATTGATTCGGCGTACAACTCGTGTAACGGTGGGAATGTTGGGTTTTTTTTAATCTACAACAGAAAATGAAAAGAAAATACTTTGTTTTAAGTCATTTTATTTTTATTTAACGCCTACGGTTTCGGTACCTCCGTACCATCATCAGGACTGTTTCAAAAATAATGTCAACAGATACAGAAGTACACATATATATACATAATGTTATGAAAGAAAGGGACAGTACATTAGAGTAGGACAGAGCGTCAGTTGTTGGAGGGAGGAGGGGAATGGGGATAAGTGAACACACGGGGAACATACTTAAAATTGGACTGAAGGTTAAATTTACATGGTTATTAATGATTTCTTCCTTCGAATTTACTGATTTTTTTATTTCTAAAGTATCCAAATTGTCAAGTCTTAAACCTATTCCGTGTTTATCTAGAACTTTAATTCCTGATTCAGGAATTTTAAGTATGTTCCCTGTGTCTTCACTTATCCCCCATTCCCCTCCTCCCTCCACGCTGACGCTCTGTCCCACTCTAGTATACTGTCCCTTTCTTTCATAACATTACGTATATATATGTGTACTTCTGTATTTGTAGATATTATTTTTGAAACAGTCCTAATTATGGTACGGAGGTATCGAAATCGGTAGACGTTAAATAAAAATAAAATGACTTAAAACAAAGTATTTTCTTTTCATTTATTTAATATATATATATGTGTACTACTGTATTTGTAGTCATTATTTTTTAATAACAGTCCTGATGATGGTGCGGATGTACCGTAACCAGTAGAGTCTGAGACGTTAAATAAAAATAAAGTGACTTAAAACAAAGTATTTTCTTTTCATTTATTTAAAAATGTTTTACTTTACTCTGGTTCGTGACCTGACGATACCCTATGCTTAAATTATTTTGAAAATGCGAGAGTTTGGATACTATCCTTTGATGTTTCCCTCATATTTTCTCACTGGAATGCTAGGACTAAAACGTCTAGACCGGTGATTCCCAATGCTTTCACCTCCACCCCCCTCCCCCTGGGAGCTTTGGTGAGATTCAGAGGGGCGGTGGTTGCCTCGTTACCTTGAAAGGCGGTGAAGTGCTGAAATGGGGATAAGAGGAAGGTAAGATTAAAAAAAATGCATTTTCTTAGTGAATTGAAATAAGTCTTGAACCCGCAACGCTTAGGTGAGAACCCATAACTAACAAGCTACCAACCAATCGGTTTGTCTTGATACTGCAAAAATGTCAGGTGAGTTTCGACTTACAAATGACATGTAACTTATTTTTACAAAAATTCGCCAGCGGCGCTTTTCCCTCTATTCTGATATTATTTTGTTTAAAGATGGTGTGTCAGATAAGATAGAGAACCTCTGGTCTAGACGTTAGGAAAAAAAATACGGACCTCAAGATGATGGCGATATTTTTTTTAACCTTATAGGGGCATTTGTGAGTGTGGGTGGATTGTTTATAAATCAAATAAGCATTTAACTCTGTACTTACAAGTTTATTTAAACAATTTACATCCGAACCATGATTTATTATTTATAAAAAATTGGCGCAAGCTATTCTGATCTTGTCATTCTACAGTTTCTTTATGTATAAGGATTAAAATCACATTTAAAAAAATAAATAAAAAAATAGTCCCGGACGCCGGCGTCCGAGCAACAGACGGCAGGTTTATTACAATAAAAAAAACACAAGAACATAGAACAGTGTTATTTATTTAACCCAAGTTCGCAGAATTATTTTCATTCCACTGAAGACATAAACTGATATAAATATTGTGGGCGTGTCCGTTAACCCGAAGTAAATACAATTTTTCTTTATTTTTGTTGAAATCGCAGCATAATGCAAATTCAAATCTTATTTAAAAATTCTAATTCAAAAAAAATTTTTTTTTTGGTTGTAACTAGTTTTTAGCACACCGAGTACAATCCTAGAAAAAAATTAAGTTTCAGGCTTGTGACAATGCTTTGAAGTGTTAATTCTTCTGCTTAAAAACATTTTGTCAAATAAATTAAATTTTGAATGACACTGGAAACCACTTTAAAATTTGTGCCAGATCTTAGCAAAATAATAGATACTAAACTTGTCGTTAATTTATCTAGTCCCTACCTCTCCCTAACCACCACCTTGCTGGAAAAGTATTTAAACTTTTCGAACGATGCCATGAAAAATAGTGGAAACACGGTTTTGCTTTATGCATTTGTTTTGAAAACAGAAGAAAGATTTTCGTAATGTAGTAGGTACGTAATCTCGTTTTTAACTCTAAAATAATAAATTGGAGTATCTTGAAAGTACAAAATATCGTTTTTTTATTTTTTATTGTGACGATAATTACCTCGAGATATCGCGGTAGAACGGTGGAACTACATAACTATATTTGGGTTGCTCGTTCGTAGAAATAGAGTGGTAAATGATTAGTCATTCCTTTTTCCTTACATACCTCGTTTTTTCCTACACCATTTCATCTCGTCTCGTTTAAAGTATTTACGTGTGCATCTGAACCTGTAATTCGTAAGCAGTTTTGAATGCAACATTTATGTTAACAGTGTTTCCAAAATAAGTATTGATTTTAATTCTAGGAATTATCTCTTCGTTGGGTCAGTAATTTGGATGGCCGCACCACGCTTTCGTGTACAATTGTGTTACCTTTGGACTACGTCCAATTAGACGGGATTGCTTCAATTAGCCCAGCATCTTTGTGGTCCACGTATAATCTCATACTATGATACCTCACATACATTTAGTTGTGCTGGTTACAGAACCTAATTCGTAACCACTAGAATTGGCGGTAATATCAATAGACATAATATATTACTTTGTTAACGGGGTAAATTTGATATGTTTTAATGTATTTAACCGTCTGGCTAATTGGTTCGTTTTCTTAGAAATTGTTATGTCTCCCTTACTATATTGGTTATAAATATGATCTAAACAAAATAATTAAAATTTAACGCTTTAACAAAAAAAAAATTTAGATTTTTTTATTAATTATTTTTACATAAAACGACAAATAAAAGTTGATTTCAACGTTTATAATACATTCTTCCAATAAAAGAGGTGTATTTTTATATAGTTTTTTTTATTTATTTATTTATTTACTAGCTGACCCGGCAAACTTCGTACCGCCTCAGAATCAAAAAATGTTGTGTTTAATTTATTAGCTGAAATAAACTAAATTTTGATTGAATGAAGTTTTTAAAATAAATACTCTAAGTTCGAAAAATGAAATTTAACTGTAGACTAAGCACGAAATGTTCGGCACACTACACCATTGACAGTTCGAATTGATTCAAATTATGTCGACCAACGCACATTATTTGAAAAGCCGTTCCATACAAAATATATGAAAAAAATTGTTTTCTTCATAATTATTTTTCCCATGATTTTTTCAGATATTTTAATATTTATTCTGTTAATCGAGACGGACACAAATCCAACGCATCAAAGATCATAAAAATTGGTTGAGCCGTTCTTGGGTTATAAATGGTGTAACTAACCCGACTTTGTTTTATATATTAAGATTTTATGTTAGAAAAAACGCAACTTTTTATATTTAGGTACATTTGAAATTATTTCAAAAATTATAAGTATATTTCGAATTATTAATTTTGAGAGTGTATTTCATCACCTTTCAAAAACAGTTAATAGTTTTCGGATGCGTTCAAAAATATTCCATTTATTTGGATTTTATTGCAAAGCCGAAATATTTATACCTTCCGGCAAAATAGGGTCGAGGCCTGAGTGGTTAATATTCTGATTATAAAGATTATTCACATGTGAAGAAATAATTAGTAATATTTTATATCCTCCGATGGCCTCCGTGGTGGAGGGGTACAGATCGCGGATTCTAATCATGGCGTGCGCAAGTAAATTTTATATTTAGATTTGTGTTATTCCTCTTTATCGCTCCATACAGTTGTAATGGGTTTGGTGATTTTAATCTTTTCAATAGGAACGTCATAATACAATTTTGTTTTTTTATATTATTAATACGCTAACGTCTGTCGTACACACTCGCTCCACGTACTAGATACAAACGGAAGTGATGCCATCTATAATATTCCAATAGAACTATTGAAGTTTTCATACTAATGTTTTCTCGCGGAAGCAAGTTTTAATCTGCTAGTTCTTATTATTACGTTGTAATGCAGCCTCAGTCTCAACTGCTCCCGTCTGGAGCCAGTGAGATTGTAACATCCCCGTTTGAGGCTAAAGGTAGTGGTGAGAGGAAGGAGATAAGGGAAAGGAAGGTGGGGGAGTACCTGGCTGTTTTGTTTATTTTTTCATTAAGAGGGTATTACCAGAGAAGACTGGAAATTAATCCTTTTTAAATCAAAATCTAGACGTATTGACTCTTTTTTACAAAAAAAACATAAATTGATTTCGAAAGATTGTGATTTTATCTGGTACACGTAGTTTTGAAATTTTGAAGAACGAAGTTTATTTTTAATATAATAAGGTTACACCGTTGGTCGTTGGCAGATTTGTTCAATTTTTAAACGATAGGTTCTAATTAAACAACAAAAATTCATATCATATAATCATACTACAACAAAATAAATCAATTCATAATCTAGTAAACAGAGTTTTCAGAATTTTAATTTTAGTTAAATTAAAATAATTAAAAAATAAACCCGAGAACGTGTTTTGTGACAAAAATACCTCAGTTTTTCTATTTATAAGGTCTTAAATTTTTTTTTACACACTTATTTTTATTAGTCATTATTGAAAAATCGTAAATACTTATGATCAAAAAATACTTACAAGAAGTACACGATATTTAATAATTTACCATCGTGCGTTTTGAGCATTTTAATTTCTTACTTGAATGTAGGTATATATTAAAGCAAGTTTTGAATGAAATAAATAGATATTAAATTATTAGTTTAAAAAATTTGATACGGGGAATGATCGATCTTTCTCATTGGAATTTCCCTGTACAGTTGCAAGCATTTTTAAACTTTATTCTCAGCCGCTGGACAATCGCTCTTAATTAAGTAGTAATGTCTTATTCGTCAACAATACTGTTTGATTTATTTAATTTTATAAACATCATGTACAGTATGTACAATGTCAGTACTGATGACACTTTACATATATATATATTACAAGGTTGAGTACTTAGCATAAAATGGTTTGCGTCCCGGATGACGTTAAATTAGGTAATACATTATGCAGAAAGGCTGAGAGGCTGTTGATACTAGTTCTGATTTGAAATATTTATACGCGGGAGGCGGGTGAATAATATAGCACTATTAATCAAGGACGTCCGTGACTTTAAAAAAAACAAAACTTTTGAACAAAAGCTTAGTTGGTTGACAAGAGATGAGTTTCCTGTAAGTTCATTGTTTGCGCCGTGGAGCTACGAAGATTAAAAGTGTAATCTCTGAATTGAAAATTGTAATCTTTGTTTTATTTCGCTTCTCTTTTTGCTTGTTCGTAATGCTTATAATTCTTATGGATATTTCGCCATCCTTTCAATGAGTACTATCGATAGGATATGGCATATTTTCGATATAGGATTTAATTAGTAATGAAGTCCGAGTTTACTATTCGGTACCCAAACCTACGAATAGTGGCTACATATATTTGATAATTTTGGATTTTAAGTTTCAACCCATTGCGAGCAGTCATTTATTATAATCGATAGGATAGTAAAATACCTGCTTACATATTTTTCTCGTATTTTTCTAATTTACTTTCCATTTGAGAGTCTTACAATTTTCCCAGGAAGTCGGTTTAACCGATAATAAATCAATTTCATCACTTTCAAAATATCGTATAAATATCGTTGTATAATTGTGGAACACCACAGTTTGAAAATGGCCTCGTAAGCCTAAACAGCTGTCACCATAACAAAAAATAAAAAAAACTTGCAGAACTTAATAAATATCATTAAATTTAATTTAAATAAATTTAAAAAAATTAAATGGAAGTTCTACGAATTAAACACAAAAACAATAAATACGGTTATCATGAAGTAAAATATGCTATTTAAATTATATAGAACCCTGTGGAAGAATATTAATAAATAATATTGATTATTATTATTGATGTATGTTATAAAACTGCGTACACCAGAAAAAAAAAATCTTTAAAAATCAATAATTTTTTTTTTAAAGAGTCAATACGTTTAGAATTTGATTTAAAGGGGACTAATTAATACCTAACTAACCATGAAAGATTGTTATTTTATTAAACGAATTTTTAAAATTTTGGAAAACTAAGTTTTTTTTTAATATACTAAGGTTATATACCGTTAGTCGTTGGCAGATTCTCAAACGAAATATTGTATTATACAACACAAATTTCAAATCATATAATCATACAGCAAAATAAATCAGTACATAATCTAGTAAACACACTTTTCCGAATTTTAATTTCCGAGAAAGAGCTTTGTGACGAAATTACCGCAGTTTTTATATTTATTTAAGGTCTCACAAACTAAAAAATTTCAGAATATTTTAAACACTTATTTTGTTGAAAAACCATAAATACTTACAAGAAGTACATGAATTTAAAAAATTATCATGATGCGTTTTCAGCATTTATATTGCTCACTTGAATGTTGGTGTATATTAAAGCAAGTTTTGAATGAAATAAATCTCAATTAAATTGAATGATACCAGGAATAATCGATCTTTCTCATGAGAACGTCCCTGTACAGTTGCAAGCATTTTGTAACTTTAATTCTCAGCCGCTCGTCAATGCGTCTTAATAATAAGAAATTTAATAATTTTAATTATGAAAAAAATAAACAAATAAAAGTCACCGGAGACCAAAATTTAAGGTACCAAGACCAAGGTTTAAAGCAGCTTGATGATGGAATTATTTAACCTGGATACGTCCTGACCACTATCGTCTGAAATAACAGCCCCAAATAGACTTAATAGTGGCCCATTGTCCGCCATAATTTCCAAAGCCAATAACCCAAACTACCTTCAAGTAACGCTTCAGGCCAAGTATTTTCATCGTCAATGTGCTCATAACATTATTTACGTGGAATTAGAAATATATATTTTCATGCTTAGAATGTATCAGTTTATCAATGTACTTAGTTTCTACGTACCTTACAAATGTTTACAATATATTTTGAAAATGAGTAACAAATATAAAACAACGTGACTTGACGGTGCCAGGGGAATCCCAGTAAATACCTTAAAATACCTCAAAAAGCAAAGAAACCTGCAAAATAAATAAAAAATTGGTATACAGTCCGGGGTAAAGTGCATTAACTTCAAGAGGTGAATCTACATTTTAGTATAAGTAAAAAAGATAAATAACTTTTTTCGAAATTCCAACTATTAAGGGTACTTTGGTAAAAACGATAAAATCAGTACAGCGTGTGCGGCCAACACTATTATTTTCCGCTGTTACAATGCGGTCCAATCCCAACCATCCAACATCGTCACTATCACGACCGGCTGACTCACAGCAAATTGATCGGCTAAGTTTGTGCCTTACACTAAGCATTTTTAATAAGTACGTATGTATTTGGGATACAAAAATTGAAATTTCGGAAAAGTTACTTATATTTTTTACTCCTACCATTATGAAGAATCACCTCCCGATGTTAATGCACTTTACCCCCGGACACCCTGTATAAAGAAGTATTGTCAGGCGGATAGTCCATTTTTCACACAAATCGACAGTTTTACACGGAGAAAAATGTTATTCTAAAATACGATCATTTTATTCGTAAAAACGGTTAAAAACGGGACTGAAGTTCTTACGAACAAATTAACAGTGTTTCAATGTTTATTGGCGGGAAAATATAAGAATAATTTGTTAATATATGTACGAAATTCCGTATACCAACAAATTATTCTTACATGTTCCCGCCAATAAACATTGAAACCCTGTTAATTTGTTCGTAAGAACTTCAGTCCCGTTTTTAACCGTTTATACGAATAAAATGATCGTATTTTAGAATAACATTTTTCTCCGTGTGTTCACTGCCTGATTGATATTTCAATAACCACCCCATCTCTTTTTCCCATCGCTTAAAGCAGAATCAACTTCTCTTACAATAAGAGTACATTTCTGTTAAAAATATTATGTTATTAGGTGGGTACTTAATCGCATGCCTATATTATTCACACAACCAATTACAATTTTGAGAATGACACTTTAAGTCACAGCTATTTTGAATTCATTGAAACATACATAGTTATGCAGGCCACAAGCACAACCGAAAATAATATTTTTACACATAATTTTACAAAGTTAGCTAAAACTGCTGTGGTAACAAGACCTCTAAACTCAAAATATCGTTGTGAAAATTTATAAGTCTGTAAAGTAAAGAATGGAGTTAGTAAGGACAAGAGATGGTGCAATGTTTCTTGCGCCCTCTAAGAGGAGTCCCGTCTGCGGCCGGTTTAACTCCCCTGAATAATGAACGTGGTTTAGCGTTTTGCGCAATTTTTTTGGTTTTTTCTTGCCACATGAAAAATTAATACCTTTTTTGCTAGACACCTAAATAATATTTTCCTTTTATTTGTTTTAAAGGCAAGCTTTTAAAGTGCAATTTGCTCCGTGTGAATCTTTAAATATTTAATTTTCAAATAAAAGGTGCCTTTTAGAATTGAAGCATTGTTTGGAATATCTGTGGGGGTGAGCGTGTGGATGGATTGTGTATAAATCAAATAATAAGCATTTCTTCAAACTTCGCAAAATCACTTTGTGGCATCATTTTGAATAAAATTAAACAAATAACTTTGTATTAAACCACTATTATATAATCACAATTACCTACATGTTTCGAAACCGATGGTTTCTTCGTCAGGGTAGTAATTACATTAAATAACAAAAGAAACAAACAAGTATAGACTAAAAAGAACTATAGACAAAAATATTATAGAGAGAGGTGATTAATTAATTAAAAATATCGTAAAAAACAATTATTTCAAATTAAATATAAAAATTATTTTAGAAAAATCACATTATATAAATTATCAAAACATAATAAAGATGTTCAAACAACAAAAATAAATTTATTTTAAATATAAGTAAATATTAATAAGAAAATAAATTTAAGAGATGACTATTTAAAAGAAATATTTGGTTTTTAATAATATTTAATTTACTATTAACACTTTTTCTAATTTCTAAAATTTCTAAGTTTGCTAATTGTAAATCTGTTGTGTTTGTGTATAAAATTTTTAACCCTTTATTTATATCAAAATAATGATTTGTTTATAAAATGTGGTTGGCAAATTCAGAATAATTATTATTATTCAAACACCTTAGATATGATATAATATATATAATAGTGGTTTAAAACAAAGTTATTTGTTTAATTTTATTCAAATAGTAAGCGTTTAACACAGTTTTTTTCAAGTTTATTGAAACAATTTACATCCGAACCATAATTTAATATTTATAAAGAATTCGTATACAAAAGTGGAAGCAAACAAGAAGCGATTGTTAAGCTGTTATTTCTTCGACAGTCTAGAACAGAATTGTTCCGTTAAATTTGTCACGGCAAACAGTGACTGTAAGAATGTTGATGGATCGCTATTGGAGTGTGAGGAGCCAATAGAAATGCTATCGCTGCATCGCTTTTTTCCCACATATCTTTTGCTATATTTAGAACTCAATTTTATTTGCCAATGCTGCGCAACCTTCGTCTACCCCATATACTTTCAACCATAGTAACAATAGGTCTAGGTTGTATATGTTTCATATTTTAAAACATTTATTTGAGGGTCAAGTCCTCTAGGCAATTTTTATTTTTTCTAAATAAATCTCAGCAAAAATTAACCTTACGGTTCAATTATTATTAGGAGGTGAAACCTTCGAAGGCTTTCCTGGCAAAAATAATATTATTACATTATTGAAATAGAAAATAAATTTTCCTGGTAAATTTTATGTTTGATTAATTCAGTGGTAAATACGCATAGTTGAGGTTTTATCAAGGCCTTCCATTTTTCATAGAACACTAATTTATGATGTTTACCCGCTACGAATAATTTAGCCTTAATAATTTATTATAGTACTTATATGTGTACTGCATAATTTTGATCACAGATCACGAATCACGGATCATAAAACACGGATCACAGATCTGCCCCCCTAGCACACTCGATCGATTACGATTTATATGATAACTTTCGGTAACTTCAAATGCAAATCGCCAACAAATAGGTGACAGTTCACAATGACTAAGTGTCCTTAATATATTCGACATCAACTGTTGCAGTTGTCCTAGGGGACGATGAGAAGTTATCGAAAGTTATCCATTTCGATCGATCCAGGTCACAGAGCACAGACCACAGATCACAGATCACAGATCACAGATCACAGATCACAGATCACAGATCACAGATCACAGATCACAGATCACAGATCACAGATCACAGACCACAGACCACAGACCACAGACCACAGACCACAGACCACAGACCACAGACCACAGATCACAGATCACAGATCACAGATCACAGATCACAGATCACAGATCACAGATCACAGATCACAGATCACAGATCACAGATCACAGATCACAGGTCACAGGTCACAGGTCACAGGTCACAGGTCACAGGTCACAGGTCACAGGTCACAGGTCACAGGTCACAGGTCACAGTTCACAGGTCACAGGTCACAGGTCACAGGTCACAGGTCACAGGTCACAGGTCACAGGTCACAGGTCACAGGTCACAGGTCACAGGTCACAGAGCACAGGTCACAGGTCACAGAGCACAGACCACAGACCACAGACCACAGACCACAGACCACAGACCACAGACCACAGACCACAGACCACAGACCACAGATCACAGATCACAGATCACAGATCACAGATCACAGATCACAGATCACAGATCACAGATCACAGATCACAGATCACAGATCACAGATCACAGATCACAGATCACAGATCACAGATCACAGATCACAGATGAAAGATCACAGATCACAGATCACAGGTCACAGGTCACAGGTCACAGGTCACAGGTCACAGGTCACAGGTCACAGGTCACAGGTCACAGGTCACAGGTCACAGGTCACAGGTCACAGGTCACAGGTCACAGGTCACAGGTCACAGGTCACAGGTCACAGGTCACAGGTCACAGGTCACAGGTCACAGAGCACAGACCACAGACCACAGACCACAGACCACAGACCACAGATCACAGATCACAGATCACAGATCACAGATCACAGATCACAGATCACAGATCACAGATCACAGATCACAGATCACAGATCACAGATCACAGATCACAGATCACAGATCACAGATCACAGATCACAGATCACAGATCACAGATCACAGATTACCGGTTAAAGATCGCCTATCACAGATCATAGAAAATAATAGTTCACAGATCACAGAGCGCAGTTTTCAAAATCGGCATTGATTGTCGAGCAATCGTTTTTTTTTTTACTTTTACTTCACATAGGAGGCCCTGAGGAACATAATTTCCTTCATGGCCTATGTCATCTTTGAGGATGCTCTCTAAGGGGGGTCTAATAATGAAATGTAAGATATGAAGTTCTGGAAAAAATAAAAGTGTTAGGGATGGATAGGAATTGGTGGATCACTGTGTCTAGGGTTGCCAGATACATGAAACCATCTCTTCCACAACGGTGCAAGGCCGAGAAAATCCTACAGGACAAGTCAAAGGATCGGCCTCTTCCGATACGATCCACCATGCGATTAGTGGGCAGACAAATCCGCCACGAAAGACCTAAAGAAACATCACCCTATGAACGCAAGCACCCTTGCTAAATCACCTAAGGTTGCGAACTATTAGACATGACTTACAGCCTTCCATGGCAGAGGTGTTGGTTATACAATAAATGGTTACCTGGACGGCGTTACGCATACCCAACTCCCAAATCAATTTGCTTTAACATTTCATTCAGTTCATTTGTGCCAAAAAAAAAATTAAATCTGTTTGAAAATCTCTGTTCTCTTTTGAAGTAAAATCCTGTGTTTTAAGTGGTCACAAGGGAAGTTTTTAAATTATAATTATGCCTCTGTTAAGCTTCTCTAAGCCTTATCCCTGTATTTTTATTAGCATATCCGTAACAAAGTGATGAAATTTACCCACCGCCCATAATGACTTTCAGTTAAGCACCTACCAGGGACACAGGAGGCAATTAGGAGGATAGGGGTTGGCTGAAAAACTATGGAGTTAACATACCTAATCAAAAATGTATATTATTTTAAATAATAATTTCGCGTCATATTATGTAGTTTTGTTAATCCCATCATATAACCACTAGAGCGACAGCGCAATTTCAAACAGTTTTCTCGGATTGCTCGAGATTTTTTGGTGATCATTTTGAAAATTGTCCGCCCAAATTAAAGAAAAACATACCTCACAATTTTAATATCGATCCTTTGAAATAACAAGGTTCCATCTGTTGCGGAAACGTCACGCGATTATGGGCTCTATAGTAAGCTACCTTACAGGTCATTATCGCTTGAGTTATATATATATATATATATATATATTCACTATCTTTGAAGCAACAGATTGAACCTTGTTATTCCAAAGGGTCGATATGGAGATATATAAACCGAATAAAATGCTTTATAGCCTTATATTTAAATAATCATTTCATATTTTTAGGATTTATAAATAAAATATTTAAAATACATAAATATTATTAAAGAATATATTTGAGTTTTCTAGTTATAAACTGCCGTGTGAACTTTATTTTTGCGCCCACAATAAATATTTTCTATAAAGTTTCTTGTAAATGTTCTATTTAATGATCACATTATCACAATATCTATAATAAAAGAGAATTTTGATAAGTTCTCAAGATTTAAAATGAATCATTTGTTCTTAAAATGAACTAATTTCTTTGCACTAAAGTGTAATTTTTAATGCACTTTCCAAGAATAACTGCATCACAGCACACAGATACATTAATTAACTTTAATTCACTACAACAATTAACTCGATTAATGCTTTATTTATTGAAAATAATTCATTTGCAAACTCAGTCATATAGAACAATCTATTTAATTCTAATTAACCGTCACTCTTTTTAACATTTTTTTTTCGACGTTAAAATACGTTCAATTAATTGATAATTCAATCATTATTACACTGGTATAGAAATATGTTAGAAAAATCAAGTAAAACGCGTAAAAGCTAGCATTTTATAGGATACGATTTTGATAGCCACCAATTCGAAATAATGTCGACATTCAACTGAATTGCAGATGGTTATAAAAATGATGAATAGTGACATCTATTGATCAATACTAGAAGTATGCTTTTAGCTTTCAAATAACTGCAGAATGCGGGAACATTAAAAAAAATTTATCAATTTTTTTTTTACCTAACTAGAGAAAATTTGCCACATAGCGGCAACAAAGCAATTCGCGGCTTTGGAAATAGTGCCATAATGTGGCAAAAAGCGCTCGAGTGGATAATAACTATAGATTATCTCTCCCATACGATCCTCTCATTTCAGTCCAAAAGTAACACTACCTATGAGTAAAATCAAAATAGAAACTACCCTTCGAATTCCATCGCATCTCTTGCATATCATTGTTTTGCTAGGAAGAAATTGAACATTTTTATCGAATGTTACCTTTCTCGATATGCCTCGAATCTAAATGTTATCCTTTGTACCATCATTATTTTCGTATTTAATTCCATACATACATGTATAATAATTCTATTGAGGAGTAATAATGCTGTGGAAGGTATTAAATTATCAAAAAATAGCAACACCTTGAACATAATGACAAATCACGTGGAAGCGTCCGTCATTTTCTTTTGCTGTTTCTAGCAACAAAACATCAAAATAGTCGTGAAATTCACAGTACCGATCAGAAATACAAGTTAAAATCTTTTCAATCGGAACGTTAAAATTTGTCATTGTTCAAACATTTGTTCTATTTATTTTTATTCCTAATCTATGTATATTTTAAATTTTAATAGTTATCTTATGTTTCTCGGCCTTTTTGCACGAGCATTGTTGCTCTTTAAAAATAGTTGTATATAATAAAATGTTAAGACGATAGACTTCGCTTTTCGGCCCATACAAAAAGGACGCCCGGGAAAAAACACTTTTCTACATCGAAAATTGCACAAAATGAATATATTTTTTTTATACTGCCTTCTAGAGGGTGAAAACTATGTCGGTATGTTTTCGAATTTTCGATGCGTTTCGTATTAACGTAAACATTCACTGTCAAACATGTACGATTTATCAAAAAATATTATTTAAGTAAAAAGTGCTGCTAACTCCACTCTCATAAAGAATTATAAAATTATAAAAAGCTACCGACGTAGCTTCTTCTTTCTAAAAAATATATATTTTTTTAAATTTCAATTTCGTGAAAGTTTCGGTGTAGAAAAGTGTATTCTCCATAAACCCCTTTTCGAGCGATTTCTGTAGGTAAATTTGAGCGTTGTCTCATTCGCACATTTCGCATTCGCATGTATTGTAAGTGTACGTGAGCTTATTGTGAGCGGGACAGAATGACAGTCGCGGGTGTTCCGCGTGTGATTTAAAGTCTAGCCTCTTAAATTCTTCGTTTATTTTGTTTCTTCTTAAGATTAATAAGTAATTAATTAATTAATATTCAATTTGGGAGGCGGGCATGGGTACCGCCGCCCCGGGAACCATTTATTGGATAACCAACACCTCTGTCATAGGTCACCCCAAGTGGTTCGCTACATTTGGTGACTTAGCTGAGGTGCCCGGGTTCATGGGGTGAGGTTTGTCTAGGTCTTGGCAGCGGATGATCTGGATACACCGAACCCCAGATTCCTACCCAACCTTTGTACCCTTTTCCTTCCCAGAACTTCCTCTCCTTCCTTTCCTCAGAAATACCCTCCACACAGCATCCGCAAAGATGACATAGGCCCAGAGGGAAATTATTTTCCTCAGGGTCTCCTGTGCGGAGCTAATGTAAAAAAAAAAAAATTAAATTGTTGAAAAATATCTGCTATTTGAAACATTACGAAAATCAGTACCAAAACAGAATACATCCCCAATTTTCATCCCCAATCCATTATGAACTGACAACCCATGCGTAAACTGGTCGAAAAAAAACATCGAGTAAATAGCCTTACAAGTTCATTACCCTGAACAAAAAATGCAGTGTTTTCATGTCCTTTAACCCGTTTAATCACAGGAGACCATATTTGTCCCAGCTCATATAGGTCTCACAGAAATCGTTGTTTTTCCCTTACTATCATAGTCAGAAATGTGATCTAAACGGTATTGGAAAGAGAATACAACAAACTACATATTCAAATCTAAAAGAAAACCACAAAAAAATAAAATTTCCCTATTTCTGAAACCAAAGTTTCCGATAGCGATTTGAAAAAAAATTATGGAATTTTGTGAATTTTTTAAGAATTTTTTTTACATGAAACGAAAAAAAGTGAGGTGACAGTAATGTTTATAATTCATTTATCTAATGAAATAAGTATGCGTTTTATTTTTTGTCATTATCAGTAATTTTAGTTAGAAAAAAAAGTAAAGTGAACCATTTTTAAAACTTTTTGAAGTTTTCGCAAAAAAAATTATATTTAAAAAAATACATAGTAATTTTTAATATAGAAATTTGAAAGCCTATTTCATCACCTTTGGAAAACAGTTTTTAGTTTTCGAATACGTTAACAAATGTTCCATTTATTTGGATTTTATTGCAAAGCGGGAATATTTTTAGCTTCTGACAAAATACGCCAATTTTTTTAGGGGTTTACTTAATTCTTTATTTTCTACTAAAAATGCATTTCCTTTCTTTGCTGTTATTTTATTAACATTTTTATGATTTTTTTCTACGAGGTTTTTCGCTTTCTGGCGTTTCTTATTGTACTACCGCGCTGCGCTTTGTTGCACAATGTTGTGCTTACCGCGTTATCCCTTTGGACGCATTCTTTCCTTTGACTTTAGTTACGGTGGGCATTAATTCTGCGGGTGTTAACTTGAAAAAACATTAAGGTTTATGATAAGCTTTCTGGGTTTATGAGATTTAACCCTTTATCTCAGAGATTCCCAACGGGGGCGTTGGTGTGATCCAGGGGGCGATGGTGGGCTCGAGGTAAAAAAGTAGGCGGTAAAAGGCTCCAAGGGGGCGGCGAAGGTCTAAAATGGAAGTGAGAGGAATTTAAAAAATATATATTTTCCTAATGAATTCAAATAAGTTTCAAGAATCTTGGAAATATTTAGTTCAATTAGTGATTAAGTATTGGTAGATTAATTGATTTTTTCGTTTTGATAATATTTTTTCAAGAATTCTTAAAAGTTAATATATGAATAACGAGAGAAAAAACTTTTTTTTTTAATTTAGAAAGAAAGCACTCCGGGTTATAAATAATTTCAGAATATAGAAAATTTACTAACATCCGTCGACATAAGCATAAAATGTGGCTTTTTCAGTGATGAAGGTTTAAACTTGCATATTTTCGAACCCGCAACGCCTGTGTAGGAATGTATGGGTTCTATGCAATTTAAATAGTATATATACTTTATCATTACTGTTCCACAAAACTACTCGTATTATTTTATTAATTTATTCATTTTCAACGCCCTTACAAGCATTATGGATATCCATCGATGTAACTACAATAATTATAAAAAAATATTAATAATAAAGACAGTGACAGCCCATACCTCAAATATTTCTAACTGCCTCAATTTTGTGTTTTAAAAATGATCTTCACAAATCTTTACGCTAGTCATGTCGTTGCCCCTAACTTGCTGGAAAACAAATTTGCTCCACGCAGACCAACAAAAGGTGCAAACCAATGCGTCGTGTGATCTTTTGACTGTGAGATAGTGCCCTTTCTTTTTGATAAATGTTTTCGTAAAACCAATATTTTTGGTTCGGTGTCATTTTTAAGACCCACAAGAGTTGTTTTTATATACATGTTTGAAGTTCATATCACAAGTTTGTATCAGCTCATACAGGCGTATAATATATCTTACTAATATTATCAACGCGAAAGTTTATATGGATGTATGTATGTTTGTTCCTCATTCACGCAAAATTTACTGAATGGATTTTAACCACTGGAGCGACAGAGCAATTAAAATATTTTTTCTCGGATTGATAAAGGAAATTTTTCCGCCCACATTAAAAAAATCATACCTCCGAATTTGAATATAGAGACAAACAAACTGATTATCGTTCTATGTAGCCAATGAATTCCCCTATCTTTTGTTTATTATCACATATTTGTAAGATTTATAAAGAATATATAATTAAATCTTTAACCTTAAAACATTTTAAAGAATCTAGAGAATATTTATTTAGTTATATTTTGAATGTACAATATATTATAGAGTCGTTTTAATAAAAAAAAAAAAATTTAAAATTTGCCACTTTTTGGCAACAAAGCAATCCGAGGTTGTGAAAATAGTGTCATAATGTGGCAAAAAGCGCTCGAGTGATTAATGAAACTTTACAATAATATAGATCATACATCAGAAGAACATATAGGCTATTATTTATAAAGCGAGCTATTTAATTTCAATATAATGGAAATAATAATTATTGTTTAATGTAAAATGTCAAAATTTGAGAATGACAATTTGCAAAACAATGATTGTTAAATCAAAATTCTATTTTAGAAAATATTTAAATTAGTGAATTTATTTGAAGTACCGCCTAATACTTTGAATCGAATCAAGAATTATCGATGTTTTAAATAAATAGGTTAAGAATTTTGGTATAAACGTAGATGGGACCCAGGAAATGAAAATAGATTACTCGAAGTACTAATCCTACGCAGACGAAGTCACGGGCAGAAGCTTGTTATAAATAAATGTAAATATTGCCTTTTTATTTATTTAAAGATTTTAAATTATTTTTTTAAACAAACGTTCTGATTTGGGGCAATCCGCCTGATAACGTAATCTCCTGCCCACGCGTGATGGTGAAAAAGCCTACATATTAATTTGATATCACATGTCGGCAGAGTCAATATAATTAATTGAAGTGAGCGGTGGCGAGATTGTGTTTACCTGTGAAGCCTATTTTAAGCCACTTCAGGAAATCGATAACACTCTTTTATTGGATCAAGAATGTTATTATTAGCAGGACTAAATATGCAATTTTTATTATCACTTTTTTTAATTATTTCGGTTTTTTTATAACGGTTATAAGAGCAAACTACGAATATTATAGTATTTTTCCGAACGTTCCAGAGTGATAGATACTCACGACAAGTAAGACAAATAATATAATATAAGTATAATATAAGTCACGACCCGTCTACGATATCTGTATAGCAAGTTATCTTTAAAAAAAATATATATATTTATGAATTTTATTATTTAATTGTTAAAAACAGTTTATTTATAAAAAAAGTTCTGCTGTGTAAGTATTATTACGCGTGAAAGCTATTTCACCTTCTGAAGGTATTATCAAACTGTGGGTATCCCGTTTACAGAACACATTTATATTTTTTCTAGATAAATATTATGTACTTTTATTTTTATTACTTTACATTCCTCGAAAAAAATCAATAAGGGCATTAGTTATAAAAATAAAACTACGTATCTAGAAATAATATAAATGTATCGTCTGAATGTGGCATACCCACAGTTTAATAATGACTTCAGAAGGCGAAACAGCTATCAGTTGTAATGATAATTACATAGTTTAAATTGTACATCCACTGAAGCGACAAAGCAATTTAAGGATTTTTTTCCGCCCACATTAAAAAAATCATACCTCCCAATTTGAATATGGAGACATACAAACTGATTATAGTTTTATAGCCAATGAATTCATCTTATGTCTATTATCACATATTCGTTGGATTTATAAAAAAAAAATATAATTAAATCGTTAACTTTAAAACATTTTAAAGAATCTATTGAATACTTGCCGTATTTTGGCAAGAAAGCAATCCGTGGTTTTGGATATAGTGCCATATTTTGGCAAAAAGCGCTCGAGTGGTCAAGTTAAAAAAAATTAAATTCAAATGAAATTCTACAAATATAACTTTGATAACTTGATAACCATAAAAAAGCAAGTTATCTACTGCCCTATATCGCTCCAAGCTATATAAAACCAAGAAATTTACCACTCTGCTAAATGTATATACAATTAATTCCGTCATACTTCGTATTCAATATGCGTACTCTTCATAGAACTACCCAAGTACTGTAGTATTTCATCCACAGGTGTGCGCTAGCTTTAAACGTACCGGCAGCCGTTTGACATTTGCAAAAAGGGATTTGCGCTACCCCTTTCATCCTTTAATCCACCCTTACTTTACCTAAAACAAAACCCGTTTGTTTCACTTAGAGGTACCTGGGGGTAGGCGGTTGCAGAACCCACCCTTATATAGTTTACGAGGAGGCACTTGAGGTAATATCGCGTCATCTAAATGGCAAAATTGGGGGTCTAATGTCGGAATGGATCAAAACGTTTATTGTTGATATTTTTGTTGCCTTTATTTTTATTTCATGTATATATATATATATACATAAAATAAAAAAATATATATATATATGTATATATTTTTTTCTCATTTTAAAGTGTACTGCCTTTATGTATATACTAGTCTGCGTATAGGATTAGTACTTAGAGTAATCTATTTTCTTTTCCTAGGTCCCATCTACGTTTATACCAAAATTCTTAACCTATTTATTTAAAATATCTATAATTCTTGATTCGATTCAAAGTATTAGGCGAGTACTTAAAATAAATTCACTAATTTAAATATTTACTAAAATAGAATCTTGATTTAACAATCATTATTTTGTAAAATGTCATCCTAAATTTTTTTCATTTTCTATTAAACAATAATTATTATTTTCTATACATTGAAAATAAACAGCTAGCTTTATAAATTATACCCTATATGTTTTTCTGATGTAAAGATTGTAAAGTTTCATTAAAATCCATTAAGTAAATTTTAATTTAAAGAGTAACAAACATACATACATCCATACAAACTTTCGCGTTAAGAAGATGTAAAAGCCCTTTGGGAGTAAAATAAAAAAGATAAATAAAAAAACCCAATAAATGACTAGTAACAATTAAGTAATTATTTAATTTATTTTTATATTTATCTTTAAAAAAAAGGTAAAACCGAAAATTAAAAAAATATTTTATTTATATTTGTCTCAATTACTGCAAATTGGGGTATGTTGTTACGTTGAACGTAGTGGAGACGGTGAGGAGATAATGGAGAGGAAGGTAGGGAAGTACCTGGCTATTTAGACCTGGTCACCAAACTCGGCCAAAGCCATTTCAAACAACGTTTCAATTTTGAATGGTGGTCTTACACCAGGGTGATATTGAGAGTATCTTCCACTCTGGAACGTACCGCAAGTATATTTTTTTTGTAACCCACACACAGGTATCGCATATCTATGTATTACTTGTAAACTGTTATAATACATGCATGTAAAAAAAGCTTAGAAAAAAGCAACGAAATATTCTTTTTTAATATTAATGAACGTGAATTAAGCAAACGGAGGGATGTGGCGGTCTATTATCTCTGCCTGCCATTTTGAGAAAACCTTGTTAGTTAGTTATTACATTTTCCCCAAATTAAGGCACCTTAGTTATACTAGCTCCAAGCGTTGGAATACTCATATTACTTAAAAATTGTAATCAGAAAATCTGTACCTGAGAAGCATACGGATGCAACTCCAAAAAGCCAAATGTTCAGGAGAGTCAAAACCGATTTTTTTGGAATTATGGTCTCATAACTTCTGCAGATATTCATGCTGGTGATGAATTTTTTTAAATTATTAAATCAATTAGATTTTTTTTTTAAATTGAGAAAATAAAATGAAATATTTTACATGCAAAGCCTAAAAATAAATGTTTAAAATAAATCAGTATGGACTTGGGTCCTTCTGCTTAAAAATGAAATAGACTATTTTGTTATGACAAGTGATGAATTATTAAAGATCGATGTTTGAAATAAAAAGTAAATAATAACAATACATAACAGGTAAAAAAACGTACGTTTTACAGTTTTTTTTTTCTTTATATAATTATTACTAATTATTGGTATTTTCATTATCTTCGTCATCTGACAGTGGATAATCTGGCATTTATGACTTAAAATTTTGTTAAAAAAGTGCAGTAGATCTTTTTTAACATTAGCTCCACACAGTAGGGCCTATGTCATCTTCAGGGATGCTTTGTGGAGTTTCTTTTAGAGTAAGGAAAGAAAGGAGGTTCTGGGAAGGAGTTTTATTTTATTTTTATCCGTCCTGTATAATAATTACAAATATCACAGGTGTCGTTTGTTGATGGATGAGGTTATTGTGTTTAGTTCCATAGAAAACAAGGAGATTAGAAGCAGAAGGATGAACTTGAATCTTTCTGCTTCTAAGAATAATGGTAGTTGCATCCTTATACATTTTTAAAAAACCCTATATTTCTTCAAAATATGACTATCTTCATATGATGAGCATGATCATTTACTACACATCTTCATCCACAACTCATTTCTTCAAATTTGGACTTGCATCCGTATGCTTCTTGGGTACAGAAATGTTTATTAAAAAAGGGTCATCCTCAACAATTTTATTACCAACGCTTTATAACTCGGGCCCAATAATGAAAGGCGTTATTTTATATATTTCATACAGCATTGTCCAAAATTAGCCCATTGCCAGCCAGCGAACATATTTCTTATTAAATAAACCGAACCTTGTTTGTCATACAAATGAAAATTGTCGGACCGTATAATATGAACACACATTTGTTTGAAGCTTTCACTCGTGTTCAGGGTTGCCAATACTCATGATCCAAAATACCCGCAACGAATGTTCAAAATCCCCGAATCGGGGAGAACTAAATGCCGAATTCCCCGCAAATTCCCCACACGTAGGGTTACCAGGTCCGAAAATGGGTTATCCTGAAAAACTCCTAAATTATTTATCCGGGCGGGAGGGGGGGGGGGGGGGCTAGAGAGTTTCAGGTTTTGCCTTGCTCCTTTGTAACTTCACAATTCTTTAACCATTTTATCCATTTAAAACAACTCTCACAAATCCATGTCTACTCGGACTATGAGATCTCAGCGTCTGAATTCCCATAGTAAATTTATTTACACACGATACTTCCTCACATGATAATTCACCACATCATAACTAATTAACCTAACCTAACCTTACGTAACCTAACCTAACTTAAGGTTAAAAACCCCAATTATCAGTTTTCGACGCTTCGAGACATGATGGATTATCATGTGAGGAATTAACATCAGATGAAAAGTTTGTACTCAATATTCATACACTTAAAAAGTTTCCACCGAGTATTTTGGTCACCAGCAAATTCATTTGTCTTCGAGTTTGGGTCCCGAGCTTCGGGAATCCCCCCGACATTATCGTTTAGAAATAAATACTCAAATGCTGCCATAAAATAAACTACGAAATCTTACACCGAATGTGCTTATTTTTCAATATGTTTTAAAATCAAGAAATGCCTAGAATCCCCGCATTTTCCCCACAAAAAGTCATTCCCTGCAAAATACCCAATTCTTAAAAAATCTGAAATATTTCCCGAAGTTTGGGGAATTCCTCGCAATTGGCAACCCTGCTCGTGTAAGTCAGCGATGGGTTCTCATATCAAACATTGTTTTATACAATTCCTGTTTATATGGGACAAACAAAAGCACCCAGAATAATATTACGCTAAAACTACGCTATATAATGTTATTATGTGGTGTAATATGCGTCTCTATCACGCTTATTAAAACAAGTTACGAGCGAAAGAGAGAAATAATGACTGTCATAAAGAACTTATGACTAAAAATGATTTTTTTTCCATTTTTTTTATTTTTTCATGTAAAAATCTAATGAAACTATGGCAATCTCAATATGGTGTTTTCAGTGTTTTTTTTTAATATCAAAAGAAATGAAGGAAAAGAAAAACAGTTTATATTTTATTTCTTATTTGTCGAATAAATTTTCTACAACAAAATGATTCATTTTTAATTTGTTTGTCAAAACGAAGTGTTCATTTTTGTTCGCGAATTGGTGTTATTAATTGTAAAAGATATAGATCTCAGACAAACCTCACCCCATGAACACGGGCACCCCTGCTAAGTCACCAATGTAGCGAACCACTTGGGGTGACCTATGGCAGGGGTGTCGGTTATCCGATAAATGTTTCCCGGGCAGCGGTACCCATACCAGCATCCCAAATGTTTGTAGTCAGTTGGAACCGTTGCGGAATGTCTGGTTATAGATCATTTTTAAAATCAATAATTATTAATTAAAATTACACAGTGTAATATTGAAATCATTCCCCCTTACTCATAATCGTAGTATAACTAATACGCGCCGTATTACGTCGTAACCGTGAAAAACTTGACTTATTATCGCTGTATGGTTAAAACGGCTTTAAACCAGGTTTAAGGCCAACTTTACAAAACCAAAGATGAGTCGGCAGATACCGCAATTATAAGTAAGGGGGTTTAAATTTATCTTTTTTTTATCTAAACAAAACAAATCAGGTCTCTACACGCAAATCGCCTACCCCCTCCATCGTAAAATCACCTTCTACCCGTGTTCTTCGTTCTCGACATAAGATTTGAAATGCATTCACTTAAGTCTTGACTTCTGGACTGAACAGACATGCGCAAGCTGTCAGTTTAATACAAAACTCAAGACATAAGGCCTCTGAAGATGGACAGTGAGATCTGTCCGAAACGTCAGGTGTTAAAAAGTCCTTCTAAGGACTACGTTACGCGGGTAAACCGAGAAAATTATTCTACATCTTACACCCGTGAAAACCTTAATCATAACATATATATATATATTTTAAGTTATTTATATATAACAATATATAATATATAGATTTATATAGATATATATATTTGTCTTATTTTTTTAACAATTCTGTTAGTTTGATTATTGAAATGTGATCAATAGCAGGGCTATTCAGAATTGCATAATAAAAAATAGATCTTAAGATATGACATTTTTTATCTGTGACACGACAAAAACTATTTAGGTATAGATTTTCGCGGAATTCATTCATAAAAGTGTCAATATCTCGAAAACAAAGACATTTTTCTAAAATTAAATTATTATATTTTGGTCCGTCATGATTTGGCCTATCAGCCCTCCGAGGGATAATGTTGACTTTTGAAACATCCTGTATATTATTTTTAATGAATAAACTCTGAAATAACATTTAAATCAAATAAAATTTACTTGCGCACAGCTGAATTTGAACCCGCGAACTCCGAAATCGTAATCAAGTATGTTAATCACTCATCCACGGAGGCCATAAAGTTTGAAATCATAAACTTTGACATATCTACTGCTAAACCACGATCTTATCTATTTTATGTAAATACACAGAATAAATAATCTGTTCGGATCCCAGAGAACTATGGTGCAGTTCTCAAGCATTAGTCGATACTGCTCTTGTGAAATCTTAATTTTCTCTTGGTGATTTATCATTGTAGCCAGCGGCAATGTTCTGTTTTCCCAGTTTTCCGGGAAATTTTCCCCGCATAGTGGGATATTTTACATTTATACATAGCTTCGAACCACCCCGTCGGTTTTTTCAACGTGTTTGTGAACGCTCAGGGCATTTTCCAGAAAACACGTTGCTGGATGAGAAAATTTTACCATGTTGTTATTAATTATAATAACATTTACCTACAAATCAGGAATTTGAAATGTATTACAAAGATGTGCACGTGATATTTTTTTATTTTCACAAAATTCAAATGATTAATGAATTGTCGTCGAAATAATAATATATAGATAACGGTTTGCGTGGTCGAGGGGTGAGGCTCTCGACTCTTAATCTGAAGGTCGCGGGTTCGAACCAGGCGTGCGCAAATAAATTTTATTTGATTAATTAACAATTATGAAAACATCACAAGTACATGAACACCACACAAAACAACGTAATAAATTATACACAAATTCAACAAAGACAGAGTGTGGCAAAAGAAACATAGGCTATGATGGTATAAACATATATAATCTCCTTCCTGACAACCGAAAATAAAATAAATATATTTAAAAAAAAACTGTTTGCACTCAAAATTAATGAGCAAAACCAAAATGTTCTCACTTAAAAATGTGTTACTTGGTGTTAGGTAGTAAACCATCATTATTAATATTATTTGTATCAATGTATTAAGTTAACAAAGCGAAATATGTATATTTCTTTTAACTTAATAAAAAAAATAAAAAAATTGTGGTAGTTCATAATGAATTAATTAAAAATAACATGTAATATATTTGCGGCATGTTCCACAGTGGAAGATACTCTAGTTTGCCCTGGTGTAATACAATCATTCAGAATTGAAACATTCCTTGAAATGGTTTTAGCCGTACTATCATTATAGATGTATATTGTAGGTAAGTGTATTATGTATAATCAACCACATACAATATCTTTGTTATATTAATATATAAAGAATAAAAATACCATTTCGAAACTTGCCGACAACAACATATCATCGTGAGGAACATTATTAATTGTTTAATAAAGATTATCGGTAATAATAGATGGGCAAGTCCCTGAACTTTCAATATCGTGAAAGGATAAGTACCAAATCCCATAAATAAAACACGTTGCCTTTGAAATATATGTCCAAGTTAGTTTAAAGTAGGATACCCGTGTTTAGAGGCAACAACTTCAAAACACACAGCAATACTATCTTTACTTAACAGGGTTTCTTAACCATTTTGAGCTGGTTTATTGTAGTTTTGGTTTCATTAACTAATAAGAGATACGAGATGTTGATAAAATATTAAGTATTAGAAAAGTATTTTTTAAAAGCAGCAAATAACTCACCAATTACTCGCGCAATCACAATATTGTTAAATTGATTTGCTGACAAACCGCTTTGGCAATTTAGTGAGTGCTTGTAATGAAGAATAAAAAAATCTCCCGAGAAAGGATACATGACGCCGACGAGACTCGAACCCGTGTCCTTCTGATTTCCGGTCAACTGCTCTAATCACTGAGCTACATCAGAAGGACACGGGTTCGAGTCCCGTCGGCGTCATGTAGCTTTATTCGGAAGATTTTTTCAATGTGGATGTGTTTCAGGCTAATAATCATTGTTTATAATAATTGAAATAAATTAGTTTAACGGGACAATGTAATAAAATGTAAAAAAAGAATATTATTTTTTAATTGATAAACCAATGTTTAAGACAAGATTTTTACGCATAGCACAAAGGGTAACAATTATTATAAGCAATAATTTTGGCGGAATGGTAGAGCACTTGACCGGCAATCAAAAGGGTGCGGGTTCGAGTCCCGTCGGCGATATGTATCTTTTCTCGGAAGATTCCTTAAATATTGATGAGTGTTTCAGGCTAATAATTATTGCTTATAATAATTGTTAAAAAAATGTTAATTAAAAAAAATATACTTAATAAAAAAAAAATGATAATAATAATAAAAAATACAAAAAAAAAAAAAGTATATACGCCAATCGACCCAAATTCAGCTCACAACCCATGGGTTAAAAACCCCAGTACTGCTACATGAAGTTTGCAAGCTGATTAGCTGACCATAATGGATTCTCGCTATTATTTATTAAATAAGACCCTGACCGGCAGCCTTACCAGGGAAAGTGTAATGATAAAAAGAATGTCCACAAACCTCAAAGGTATGCTTCAAAATTTGGTATTAAATTTCATTCTCTTCTAAGAAAACGTGCTGGAAAAAGTATTTCTTATAGTATTATTTTTGAAGAAGAAAGGATTTATATAATTTTTGCCTAAATAAAAAGAATAATTATAGAGAAGTCGAATAAATAGGCCTCTTGCATGCATTTACATAATGACTTGGAAGAAATCGTTTAAATAATTGATGATTCTACTAAGATTACGCAAATTTTAATAAAAAAAATTGTAAAGGAATAAGAGTACCTACCTAGAAATGTCTAGGATTCATTTATATTTGAATTAATAATTTTATTTTATTCTATTGTTTTTTTCTAATGTCATTGCTTTGGTTACACATTATGTTATGTGTAACCAAATAAACAACCTGACAAATAAACATTAAGGCGATCCGCCCACTGAGGCAACTGAAAACTCTCAACTGGCAACTGTCTTTGTATGACAATGTGATGGCCCGCACACTACACAATCACTCAAAAACCCGTTGTCAATGGTAACGTAAGCAGTCTCGCGACTTACACTGCTGATTGCCGTGGCCGGCCGTTGCTAGTTGCCAGCTGTCAGCTAATTGTTCTTCGTCTATGGTTAAACAAGCTTTTTGACCAATCAAGACATAGAAACCAGCTGGTTTTAGTTTGTTTTCAGTTGCCTCGTTAGCGGAGCGCCTAAGATTACGCAAATGTTAATAAAAAAAAATGTAAAGGAATAAGAGTACCTACCTAGAAATGAATTATGAATTTTATTTTATTCTATTGTTTTTTAAAATGTCATTGCTTTGGTTACACATTATGTTATGTGTAACCAAATAAACATCCTGTCAAATAAACTTTAATTGTCGTTTCTTTATACTCCAGAGCAACACATTGTGTTATTTGTAATTAAAAATCTAAAAACAACAAAAAGTATTATAAAAATATATAGTTATTTTAATAATTTTAAAATATCTAATTTTTTTGACTGGACTTCGATTATTTTGTATTTATTTGTATATCATATTCCCAAAATATATCTTACTAATATTATAAACGCGAAAGTTTCTATGGATGTATGTATGTTTGTTACTCTTTAAATCGAAATTTAATCAATGGATTTTAATGAAACTTTACAATAATATAGCTCATACATCAGAATAATATATAGGCTATAATTTATAAAGCTAGCTATTTATTTTCAATATATTGAAAATAATAATTATTGTTTAATAAAAAAAGTCAAAATTTGAGAATGACATTTTGCAAAACAATGATTGTTAAATCAAAATTCCATTTTGTAAAATATTTAAATTAGTGAATTTATTTGAAGTACTCGCCTAATACTTTGAATCGAATCAAGAATTAGAAATTTCAAGTAAATAGGTTAATAATTTTGGTATAAACGTAAATGGGACCTAGGAATAGAAAATAGATTAATCGAAGTACTAATCCTACGCAGACGAAGTCGCGGGCAGAAGCTTGTATATATATATGTATTAGATGTTGATATTTAACATTATTTCTTGTATTGCAACCAGCTAACGTTGTTTAACGAAATTATAGAGCAATATTTTGAATTATATACAGTATATTTACGGCACGTTCTTACGAAACTTTACGCCTCAGCCGTGTTTGGCGACCAGTTCTGAATAGCCAGGTACTTCCCCACCTTCCTCTTTCGCTACTCCTTCCCATCCCCACTACCTTCAGCCTTACAACATATCCCAATTGGGGATGTGATAGTCTCACTGATTGGGACTCTTGTGCGGTAATAAGATTCTGAACGGTGGTCTTTCACCAGGGCCATTCTGAATAAACTGTGTGTTATTTTAAATGTCCCAATTTTGAACCCGCGACCTCTAAAATCGTAGCATAGGATCGTCACTCAACCACGGAGACCGTCAGCTATCGTGTTGAAGATATTAGTCAACCTACAATAGAATTAATATTTTTTTCTTTTAAGTTAGTTTATTTACATATTTCGTAATTTGATAATGGTAAGCTCGTGTCTACTAAAAAACTTTCCTTTTCAGGTTTTTCTATGAAAAGGAATCAGCATAATATTTTCTAAGGAAATACAACATTTTACGTCATTGTGGAGTTATGTTTCACACTAATGTAATTAGTTATTTCGGACATGTACCGAGAAATAAATTCGCTTCGTATATTCCAGGTAAATTTATACACCTGTGCAAAATTTTGCGTTGCCGAGAAAACGTATCAGGTATCGTAACTTTTTTTTAGTACCTACCCTAGAATAACAGCTGGTGTATCTACTTTCGAGTAAGGATTTTTCTCTTCAATACCGATGTTATTCATTACTAAGTTAGTATGTAACAATCGATATGTAATTATGATTAAATAGCACTCAGAGTGTTTGAATAATAATAAACATTATGATTTTTTAATCACGTTTTAGAAATAAATCATTCTTTTGACATAAATAAATAATACAAAACTTATTTACACTTCCATTTATTAACCGTAACCGGTTTTAGCTTGTTAAAGCCATCTTCAGACTATATAAAGCCATCTAATAAAATCCTTAGAGACCATGCACCCCTCTCCCCCCTTCCTCATATGTTGTGTATATAATCCGTAGGTTAAGAACATATAAAAGTAAAAGATATATATACATATTTACATAACACATTTTTATTTTTGTTGATATAAATGCGTAGTATTTTTAGAAAAAATATTTTTGTTTTGTTTATATAATTTCATGCATATGTAAATGCATTGTCTAATAAATAATTGTTAAATTTTTAGTTTGTTAAAAAACACTATATCTAGTTTTCAGCGTTTTACATTATAAGTTTTGTGAAAATTCTTAAAAAATAAATGTCATAATTTAGTCGTAAGTAAAAATATTTAAATATTTTAAAATAACTGTAGTAAATAAATAACAGCAACTGTACATTAAAATTATATATATACATTACCAAAAAGACAAGCTAAACCAACATACTGCACAACACAACTAGGGTACAAGACATAGACATCAACACATGACTCCGAAGATAAATACCACCTATGGACAAAGACATTACCGTAATCTGGCTCCAAAACTTTCAAACTTAATTGAAAAAGATATTAAAGACATTCACCTGATAAAAAGCGTAAATCTAAAACACAAAATACATACATGGATAGTAAACAAGGGCATTGTATACTGCGGACATATTATAACTTCTACAATATAATAGCTACCTGTATTAAATTTTATTTCTCTTCTTTTCAAATAACTTAATTTCTTTATATCATCTCTTCTCCATTTTTTCTTTTCTATTTCTCTTATCAATTTTCATTTTATGTTAATTTTTCCAAATTCTATTTATTAATTCATAATTAATTTTATTCATTCTTTTAAGAAACTGATATAAAGAATATTAAATTCCTGCCACCTCGGAACAGGCTCAGCCTAGTGAGAGGGCATATACCTAAAAAAATGCACTTAAAATGTATTTTTGGTTAATAAATAATAAAATAATAAGATTTAGAGAGAAGAAATGAAAATTCAAAACTGTTATGTTAATAATAAAATTAAATAAAAAAAAAAATTTATAAAAAAGGGGGAAATGTTATGTTAAAATCTCTATGACAAAAACTTGTCTATGTGAGATCCTTACATTAGAGATAATTAATAGAGAAAATTACAAAATAAGTTTTCACAGATTTTTTTTGATTTTTGATGTTTTTCTTCTATAGAAGCGGACGCTTGTGTTTAGAAGAGGAGCGAGTGTCAGAATGAAAAATATTTTGTACTTTTAATATGATTTAAGGAATTTTGAACATAAAAATAAGTAGATAAATAGACAGTTAGATACGTTACTTATGAAGATAAATTCATCATTTATTAGTTTTTGCATTGAATTGTTCTTTAATCGCTTTCAGTAGACATTTATCGTCTTTTTTTTATATCTTTTCCGGTAAACTGTTGAAGTATTTTTTTCCTAGAGATATGTAATTATGTTGTGCAAATGAGGTCTTACATTTTTGTGTTATAAATATATGTTTTTGACGAGTACGACATTCAGTTAAAAAGCTGCGATTTTGTTTTTCTTTTATATTATATTAACACTTTATATTCTTCAAAAATAAGGTTTGTTAGATAATCTCTTGGTTTTTCAATATTATTTTTATGATAAGGCGTTGGACAATTTCAATAGGGAGTAGATTTGTTTTGTATGCAGCTCCCCAGCTGACTACAGCGCATTGGAGATTTGATTATACTTATAGCATGGTAGACCAACGTTAAATAATTTGTACCAGTCTTTAACAAACTGAAACCGGTTACGGTCAATAAATTAAAGTGGAAATAAGTTTTTATATTTGTGTTATTATATTATTATAATGGAATTCCACCAAAAATTATCACTTAGAAAAATAGAAATATTAAATATTAGATAATGTGTTAAAATTCCATATTATTATAATAACAATTGAAGGCTAAACAACTTGATGTAATATACCATTGAAGAAAAAGATAATTCCAATAAATCTAAACGAAACATGAAACAGAACAAGATACATATCACCGTATCGAAAAAACGAAAGGTCCTGCGTTCGATTCCCAGTTGCGACAGTAACCTTTAGGTATTTTTTCTTGTCAATCTATTTTATGTTTCGTTATGATTTTTTTAAACGATATATTACGTTGAGAGGTTTAACCTACAAAAGTTAGTCCAATAAAAAAAACAGCTATATTCCGGGGGAAATCCTGAATGTATAGCTCAGCATTGACACATTTTTCAATAAAATCAATCTATAATATAAAAATTAATGTTTGTTTGTTCGTACCTTATGCGCGGCCCTACCGTTCATCCGATGGCGATGAGACATTGGGAATATGATGTACGCATACCCGGAATTGTTATAGGAT
Organism: Limnephilus auricula; assembly: GCA_951813805.1. Taxonomy (NCBI): domain Eukaryota; kingdom Metazoa; phylum Arthropoda; class Insecta; order Trichoptera; family Limnephilidae; genus Limnephilus; species Limnephilus auricula. The sequence continues at coordinate 4,099,675 of OX638409.1, read as the reverse complement.
AGTGAGCTCTGGCGTTATGAAATTATTTCCTATACTAAACATACGATTGCGATTAAAATTTCATCCGATTGCTATTAAATTTTTTTTGAATTGTTGTGAACATGCCCGTGAATACTTCTATATCTATACTGGTGAGCTCTGGCATTATGAAATTTGAATTTAAAAATTAAATAGGTCACGCGAGTTGTTGGAAAAGTGGGTGTATTTGATGGAGTTAGGCGGCAGGGAAAAAATCTGAAACTTAGATTCTCTGTAGAAAATATATTCGTCAACATAAAAATGCCATAATCATTGTAATTTTTTGCTTACTTTTTTTAAGCAATAAAACAAACGTGGAAATATCCGATTACATATCTGCCCCGATTGTGGACACTCAAACGCTCTAAAAACGTTGGCTATAAAAAAAGGGTAGCTCAACACGGCATTATATCCCAAGAATTATTCGCGATAATTACAGTGAAAATCTTAAATCGTGTCCACGGACTGGTTGTTCCATGGAAATTCAAATATGACGTGGTCATTCAGCGCCATTTTGTTTTTTGACAATTAAAAGTTTTTAGTGTAGATTCCATATCCGTTTCAGCTTTTGAACAAATTGTGATCAGCAGAAGAGGAATGCGATATTCTTGTTAATCTCGCCAACTTTCAACGAAAGCTGAAACGCAGCTAGAATCAGCATTTAATGAAATAAAATCAGAAGGCGATTTGATGACAATTTGAATTTCTCTGAAACAACTGGCACCAAATGATGTTGAAATGGTCAATGCAGCATCGTTAAGAGGAATATAAACCCCATAAATATTTCACTTCTTACCCTCTTAGCACTCCGCTTGTTTTGGTATTATCTGCACGAGGAAAGTAGCGCCAAAGTTGTTTTTATTTTTTTAATGAATAATTTTACAAGAATGAAAAAAAAATAGTAAAAAATGCAATTAGTCTAAAATAATCTAAGGCATAAAGGGGTATTTTTTAAAAGTTGTTTCTCATATAAATGTTATATATTTTTTCTTACGTAATTAATAGCATATTTTTTCATATTCATACTGTAAACCAATTCGTAGTAAAGATAAATCTAAATAGTAATTTGGCGTATAGCTTCATCTTAAGCAGTTGAGTCGCTCTTTAGTTTGGAAAGTTCTGATAGAAGTATCACAGATAACAAAATATATTAGGTATCACACAGAAAAAAATACGTTAAAACATCTTTCCATTACCTCCGACGATTTCGTTTTCAATTAATTACTACGTCGCCATTGCAATTTAGAATACCGCGTCGAATGACAGTGTAAACATCTCAAACTCCTCTGCACATAATGTGATAATAATCTCCATATTTTATCATATTATACCGCCGGCGCATAATGCAATTTTAATCGCCACGGTTTCTATTCTACCCTACTGGTACGTGTGGAGGTATATTTAGGTTGCCGGCGTTTCCCAAGCGAGCTGTGCTATATTGCCTGCAGGGGAAGCCTTCCCGTCCGGTCCCACCTATAATGCATATTACGGAACGAAACTACCCTAAGCTTTTTAGGGGATGAAGCATCTGCCATAACCAATTTTTTTGTTACGCGATAAATTTTCTATACAAATAAAGCTTTGAACGCTGCTGATATTTCGGTACTATCTACATACGATTTGTAACTCGTTTGACACTTTATATAACACTTTAAATAATATGCAATACTTTATGATTTTGCAGTATGCATAGGAAAAATTATCCTTAGTTCAAATCGAAGTTTGATTAGAAAATTCCTAAAAATACAGCGAATTCTTGTAAAATATTGTTTTTCTGTGTATATCCCAAAAAATTATAATGAAGAAGTAGCAAAAACTCTCAGACAATGAGCTCTGGCGTAATGAAATTGCTTTTTATTTCTAAATCACCGCAACGATTCTCAGTTTGCAATTCTCAATTGTTCTCAATTGCATTTCCTTGATGAGGTATTTATCTACGAAAAATCTTACTCAGAAACAAAGCAATATAATATTATGTTAGATTAATGTATTTTGGGAAGCGGAAATGGGTACCGCTGCCCCGGGAACCGTGTAATATATAATAAACGCCTACTTGGAGACTTGGCAGGGGTGGGAGACTGGTTGAGAGAAGCCTTTTGACCTCTTCAGCCAAACTCACTCGATCCATCGCCTTGCACGGCAGTTGAAACAAATTCATACAAACTTCTGGACACACTGACCTCCTGATTCCTACCAACCCTTCATACTTTTTCCCTCCCAGAACTTCCTATCTTTCCCTTCCTTAAAAAGATTTTACACGGAGAAAAATGTTAATGGAAAATACGATAATTTTATTCGTAAAAACGGTTAAAAACAAGACTGAAGTTCTTACGAACAAATTAACAGTTTTTCAATGTTTATTAGCGGGAAAATGTAAGAATGTAAGAAACCCTGTTAATTTGTTCATAAGAACATTAGTCCCGTTTTTAACCGTTTTTACGAATAAAATGATCGTATTTTCGAATAACATTTTTCTCCGTGTAATACGACATAGACCCTGAGGGAAATTATTTTCTCAGGACCAGCTGTACGGACTAATGTCAAAAAAAAAAATACAATTTATTTCAGATACTGTATTGTTGAAATTCGTGCGGTAATTTTATCGAAATCGCATATTCTTGAAAAATTAATGACAAACAAATCGCACTGAATTATGTTACAGAAATTGGTGTGTTTCCTCTCATGTAATAAAAACATAAATGAAAAGCTCTTAGGGCCAAAAGCTTTCAGTCATAACGACGAGCTTTCGTTATGCACAGCCTTGCTAGTAAGCATTACCTTGGCGTAATCTAGACCTTACGGACATAACGCAGACTTTGTGTTGGGCTTCTTCAGAGGGTATAACCAGAAAATACCGGAAGTTAGTCCTTTTTAAATCAAATTCTAGACTTATTGACTCTTTTTTACCAAAAAACATAATTTGTTTTCGAAAGATTGTTATTTTATCTGATAAAGTCAGTTTTTAAAATTTGAAAAACTGAGTTAATTTTTAATATAGTAAGGTTATACCGTTGGTCGTTGGCAGATCTGTTAAATTTTCAAACAAAAAAATTTATTAAACCACACACATTTCAAATCATATAAAATAAATCAATACATTAATTAGTAAACGCCAGTTTTCAGAATTTGTGTTTTAGTTCAAATAAAATTATTTTAAAAAAATCTCAGTACGTGTTTTGTGACAAAAATACTTCAGTTTGTCTATTTATTTACTTTCTTACAAACTAAAATATGTAAAAAAAAATTACACACTTATTTTGTTTGGACATTATTGAAAAATCATAAATACTTATGATCAAAAAATACTTACAAGAAGTACATGATATTTAATAAATCATCATCACGCGTTTTGAGCATTTTTATTGTTTTCTTGAATATAGATATATATTAAAGCAAAGTTTGAATGAAATAAAGTTTAAGATATAAAATTTGATAGGGGAATAATCAATCTTTCTCATCGGAACCTCCCTTTACAGTTGCAAGCATTTTTGGAACTTTAATTCTCAGTCGCTGGTCAATGATTCTTTATTAAATATTATAGGGTTCTTTGAATAATACTGTTTTTTTATAATAATACGTTTACAATAATTATGCTTCTGGGTCTTGCATCCGGCTTTTCCTGCCAGAGCTCTTTTTAATCGGCTATATTAGCGGGGTGCTCTTCCTTTAACTCCCAGACATCTGTCGGTAACTGGCATAAGCTTTAAACCTACTGCCATCTATCAAAACTCACTGAAAGTATATGCCTTTCAAGGACACTTCATATATACACGTCAAACATGATGTACAATTTACGTATTTCATTTTATTTATTTATTTACGACCTAATGAGTTTTTACATGATTTTTTTTACACATTGATTATAGTAATTAAGTATAACAAGATAAATGCAGTTGTAGTAATTGTAGGAAAACAATACAACATGTATATAATCAAATTCAGTGCATATTAGCTGAATACTAAATCGTTGATATCAATAGAAAATATCCGTAAAATGGTAAGTAAAAGAAAGTACAACATAAAAGGGTTAATTTGTTCATATATTAACAATATTAATTACGTCTGTGTTACAAAACAATAAAACAGAACAAATTAGAATGTAATAATAACAGCATTTAAGGATTGTTGCATAATACCTGCATAAATATGCGCTTTTTAAAGGATGCGATGTTTTTATAAAAAAAATATGTCAACAGAGCAAGTTTCATTCACCACACTATGCAATCTCTGAAGACAAGAGGTGAATATAAAATTAGTGCGAGAAGCAACCATATTAATTGGAGCATGGTGTCTAGTATTGTAATTATTGGGTAATTGATATTTATCATATTTCGCTAGTTCAGGGCTATCCAAATATCCGTTTAAGATTTAATAAATAATAAATAATAATAAAACAAAATAAAAAAACTTAGATAATTCGTGAATATTAAGTAATTGCATTAAACAAGTATATTTTAAATTTTCTATTGGAATGCGTAATTAAGATTTTATATGCCTTAAAAATCTATGCTGCACTCTTTATATTTTATCTGAATGTATATTGTATAAAGGTGACCAGAGAGAGGAATTATATTCAAGGTGTAACGTAATGTTTATACAGGTGAAACAGGAATGAATCGGATGCAAATAGAATATAAATTCAACAGACCATTAAACAGTGAACACGAGTTGATTTTACTTCGTTATCATGATCCGTAGTCTATACGGCGTAGAAGACATTTAGCAAACAAACTAACAACTAATGGCGTGTGGTGTACAGGCAATTTTATTTGATTTTCTAGAATAATATTTGAGGTCAAAAAAGTTACGCAATGTTCTTATATTGAAAAGTTTTTATTTTCACACCACGAGCATTTTTTTCGGTATGAGTTTTGGAAGACTAACAATTTTGCAAAACAAAGCCATGCGAATAATTTTAAGTCGAAAAAAATATTCCAAAATGTTAAATTTGTTGGCGTTTTTTGTCAGAGGATAAAAATATTCCCGCTTTGTAATAAAATCCAAATAAATGGAATATTTGTTAAAGTATCCAAAAACTAAAAACTGTTTTCGAAAGGTGATGAAATAAGCTTTCAAATTTTATTTTTACAAATAACCACGTAATTTTTTAAATAAAAAAATTTTCGATGAAAACTTTAAAAAGTTTTCAAAATGGCTCATTTTACGTTTTTTCTAACTAAAATTACTGATAATGAAAAAAAATAAAAACACATACATATTTCATTAGACATATGAATCATAAACGTTACTGTCACCTCACTTTTTTGTCGTTTCATGTAAAAAGAAATCGTATTTTTTTTTTAAATTGCAATCGGAAACGTTGGTTTCTAAATGGTGTACATTTTAATTTTTTTAGTGGTTTACTTTTAGATTTTAATATATAGCGTGTTGTATTTTCTTTCCAATACCGTTTAAATCATACTTCTCACTTTGATAGTAAGGGAGACAGAACTATTTCTATGAGACCTATGTGAGCTGGGACTAATATGGTCTCCTGTGATTAAACGGGTTAATTATAGTTGGGCAGTACTTTTATAGTTGGCAACAAGAACGTTCTACTGTAAACCAAATATGTACAAGGTACCTGTGATGGCTTATCAGATAACCAGATGTATACGTTGACCATACTGATAGTGACAAAAGGGACAGAATAAATAATAAATTATTATTATTTCGAAACTTCTTAGGAAAGGTTTTCAATTTATGATGGCGTTATTTATTTTAATAAAAAGATAAACAACTTTGTTTACATCACTTTTATTTATAAACAACTTTGTTTAAATCACTTATATTTATAAACAACTTTGTTTACATCACTTTTATTTCTAAACAATCCAAATGTTACGTGGGTATCAGGATTAAATGTACACAAGATTAAAATTAAATCTAAAATCTAGATCACATATTGGAGGAAGGGGTAGAAGGGAGAAGGCAACGGAATGAGACAATCCAAAGTTCTCATAAAAGGACCAGACCCTAGACCAGTGATTCCCAAAGTGGTCCATGTGGACCCCCAGGGGTCCACGGGAGACTCGGTGGGGGTCTACGTTGGCGTGATAAAAAAATGGGGCTCCATAAGTTGTATGTGGGGGTCCACGAAAATTTTTCTGGTTTCAATAGTAAAGAACAAAAATAATGTCTTGGCTTTACCTATCAATTCAACATTCAATGAATCCTTGAACAATGTCAGCGGGTTTCAAAATTATCTTATGCATATTAACGTATCACAAATAAATCTAGTATTTAAAATGGGCGCCAAGCACGTTTACCTAACGGCTGACGTTAATTTCCTAGTTTATATTGGTTTTTTGTATTTCTTGGGCATTAACTATGTAACAATTTCTAGACATTTTGTTTTGAAGAGTTTTAATTTTCAATGTACTATCGTTACTTAAATTTTAATTTTTATGCTACCGGTTTCGACACATCCGTGTCATTCACTAGCAAACTTAAAACTAAACTTAAAATTTAAAACAAGTACAGAAATGAATTAGATGTTATTAGGTGGGGGTGGTGGGAGGGGTGATTTTGGGGGAAGGGGAGAACAGTGGGCGGGGTCAATATCACACGGGAACAAAGTCAGAAGGGGAGATTTGCAGGGTGCTATTATTTTGTTAACTAAATTAATTTTTGATTTAATTTTTTTGTTTATTTCTAAAGTTTCTAAAGCGCACAAGTTAAAGTATGAATTTATATTTATATGTTTAAATTTGGTTTTTTCCCTTGTTGAAGCTATGGCCTGTCTCTATTAAATGATTGGCGAATTCAGAATAGTTATTATTTCATAAACAGAGTTCATGTTCCCTGATTCTAGTTCTAAAATTTCTAGTAGTCATTCCTACGTACTGGGCGTCGCAATCATTACATTCCAAAGTGAATATCCCGTTTTTTTCGAATTTATTAGAAACATCCTTGTTATTAATTAAATTTTTTATTTTAGAATTAGTATAGAAGGCTGGAGAAATGTGATCTGGTAATATGCGGGATATTTTTAAAGATAAGTCGCCTGTAAAAAGAAGTTTTTTATATATTAAGTTTTTACCAGGTTCGTTGTTATTATTGCCACTATAAATGTACTTTTTTGTTAAAAATTTTGTTTGTTTCTTATTAACTAAGCGATTAATTATTTCAGGTTTATAACCATTGTTTAGGCCTATTTGTTTTATAATGTTAATTTCATTATTATAATTATCATTGCTTAAAGGGACATTAATAGCACGATGAATCATTGAGTTGAAGGAAGTAAGTTTGTGAGATAAAGGATGAAGTGAAGTTGATGGTATAACACAGTCAGTGTGTGTAGGTTTTCTATAAATATTAAATACACACTTATTATTTTCTAAATTGATATTTAAGTCTAAGAAGTTCAAACTGTTGTTATCATTATGTTCCACTGTAAATTTTATATTTTGATGTAGGCTATTAATGAAAGTAAGAAAATTTTTTAATTGTCTGTTGCTACCCGACCAAATTACAAAGAATGAATTAAAAGGAATGACACGGATGTGTCGAAACCGGTAGCATAAAAATTAAAATTTAAGTAACGATAGTACATTGAAAATTAAAACTCTTCAAAACAAAATGTCTATATATTGGTTTTCTTCAATTTTTTCTAGTAATGAATTATACCAAAATTACTTTGAGAAATTTATGATTTAACTCTCCTATTGTTTTTTTTTACTTTTTGGAGTAGGATGTATTGACGTTTGTCTAAGATTTCTGTTATTTTTAAATCGTGCAGCTTTATTTTGAATATTATCGTTATAGATTATTGTAATATTGCACGGTAGAAGTATAATGTAATTATTTTTCTGACATTAAATTATTTGCAGAAGAGTTCTGACGAATTTGAATAGGGTTAAAATACAATAACAAATTTTAGACAAAGTTACATTGCTGCATCCTCATTAATTGCATTAGATAAAACTCGTGCTTCATAATAATAATACATAATAAAAACTGTGCTGTGGGACACTAAAATATTCCTAAAACAGAATTTGCAAGCAGTCCCCAACTTAGTCATAAATTCTCCGTCCGGGACTCGCCCTACGAATACCTACTTCTACAGCTTTGGGGGTTGGGAATCTGCATAATACCGTGTAACTTTGCCGCTCCTAGTTACTACCGCCTCACGGATGTAGAAGCCACATGCATTAGCTGCTCGGAATACACCCCTGTGGATACCATTATCAGGGGTGTACTGGGCTGAGGTGTTTTCTGGAAGTTGTCGGTGGGCAAATCTAAAACTAGGGAGTTCAGATTTACGATACGGGGTTATTCATTTTTTTACATAACTAAAAGTAAACATACGTGAACCCTTAATTCAATGTTTATTGTGATCAGTAAATATTTATCAGATGAGGTGTGTAAAAGCAAAGGCAGCAATCTCCATTTAGGCCAGATTGCTATGTTTGCTTTGAAAATGACATGGAGATTGCTATATTTGCTTTTACGTACATTATTACATACAAATATTAAATGTAATAAACGTGTATACAATATTTGTATGTAATGTTGTACGTAAAAGCAATGACATCAATATGCATGTCATTTGAAATTTAAGCAAACATATCAATCTGGCCGAAATGGAAATTCCTGCCTTTGCTTTTACACACCTCAAATACCGTGATTTTTATTGAACGTGTAATTGACGGATCACAATATTTATCAGTTCGATCTATATCAATATCGATGTTTGAATGTAGAATTCCTGTAAGTAATTTTGGGGTATAAACTGTGCTTATTAGCACCAACTGTGCTTATTAGCACAGTTATAGTGATCCATCAATACGCTAGCCTACACATTCAATAAATATCAGCATATTTCATAAATATTGACGGATCACAATAAATATTGAATGTGGAGGGTAGCGCTCCGATTCATATTGATGGATCACGGTCCATCTATGTGTGGAGCTAATGTAAAAATAAAGACCCTGAGAGATTTTTTTTTCCTCAGGGCCCCCTGAGTGAAGTTATTGTAAAAAAAAATCGCAAAATAAGATGTAGTAATCGTTTTTTACAGAAATCAGATTTCTCTGGGCCCAATTTTTGTTTCCAATGCTCCCCTGTCACCTGCAGTTCACAGAGTCATTAAAAGCTGGATTATTAGAGTCAGTGGCTTCCTTGCATGTGGCCTTTACCCAGTTTTCAGTGTGTTGTTCAATGCACTGTCAGTGTACTCCTCTTAATCTAATTTAAGGTTTGTTTCAAATCGTTATATTCCAGCTGAAAGCAGCCGCGGAGAACAGGACCAGACTTACATATTTTATAAGTACAAAATGACTGTTATTATTTAAATTAATTATTGTTTTTAATCTCTATCAAGTGTTTTCTGTTTCTCATTTCACACATCCCGTAGAAAAGTAAGTCAAAAACAATTTTCCAGGAGAGCTAAAACAAATGAGGATTGACGAAACAAACTATATCACTTAACTATTGAGAGATAAAAATTAAATTTTATAAGATATAGTCCAGTCATTTAGTACGAAAAAACGAGGTGGTTACCTGAAAAGTTTTCCGGAAGTTTTTAAAATTGGTAATATTATAGATTTCGATATGCTCTTCCCAAATTTCAACTTTGCCACATTGTATCTTTGCCGCTCGCGCCGCAATTTTGTAAAAATGGTGCTTAATAGTAGTTTTTTGACAATATTATCTCCTTTCCGACTTATTTTACGATAAAAACATGTATACACAAAATAAACAAGAAAAAATTTGCTACACTTTATGTCACAACAATTTTTTTTGTAAAATCAATAGTTTTGGCGTACGCAAAATATACTTCAATATACGATTTGGCTAAAAAAAACTCATTTCTACACCACCTTGAGGTGGAGTAAGAGACAAGTTTTTTTTTATAGTGGTGTCTGTCCCCTGTAGGCTTTATTCACATATAACGCACAATTTCAAACTATAGCGCAATATTCTTCGCTTTGCTGTTCCTGATGGACCAGGCGTTGCAAGTCCGTCTTCAGTATCGATCGAGACGTCACAGACCGAAATTTCATCCGCATCCGGGATTACCGGGATCCAAGATACGACTTTACGACTCCGACACTCAAGCCCCCAGCTCTAGAAACCTTGTTAAGACTTTTTTCTTGTACATTAATCGTCATAGATGACAATAATTTACAAAAAACTGCCATTCGCCATTTGACATTTTATTTTTGTCTTTTTCTGATTTTCCGTGACACGATACAAGCGCCGCCTACATCAACATAATTTTACTTTCGCTTTAACCTTCCTACAATTTCAGGCAAAAAATTCTTAATTTTACATATTTCATAACCCCAGAGCTTAGCTGTGGGTCTATAAATTGAAACCTTCAGGGCATGATCAAATAATAAAAAAAATATATATCGCAATCGGATGAATAGTACCTATAGAACCTAATTTCATAATGCCAGAGCTCACTATCAAAATCCCCAAATTTGCATCGCAATCAGATGATGATATCGTTGTTCATATGACGATACATGCGCCTCCTTCTTTTTTTAAAATTTTACTATTGCTATAACCTTCCCACAATTCCGAGCAATAATTTTATTTTTTTACTAATTTCGTAACCCGCTTACCATTATATGTATACCCTCGCAGGCATGCTCACTACAATAAAAATAAATAAACGCAATCGGATGAATATTAAAGGAAATAGTTTCATAACGCCATAGCTCACTATCCTATAACCATCTCGGGCAAGCCTAGATCAAATCCCCAAAATTTCATTGCAATCGGGTGAACGATATGGCAGCGCATAAAATACGAACAAACAAACATAAAATTTTACATTTAAGTATTTTTAAATCTATTAAACCTTCAAAAATGCAAACAGGAAAAAAACGATTTTTGGATTTATTTTCATTCTTACCTCCTCTACTATAAAAAATTAAAAAAGAAAACCAGCTCAAAACCAATTAATTTACAATGACAATAGTAATGACTACAGGGTTCTTCGCTTCGCTCCTAAAACGGATACAAAGTTTATCTTTCACAAAAATATTAATATTTTGTTTTACTTCTGTTTGGCGCCCCAGGTAAAATGGTGAACTGACGGAATTCAGAGACGAAAATTTACGATGTAGCTTTATGTAGAGGTAAAACGGACGGGGCTTTTGTCGTAAAAACTCTATAAATATTTTGACTGTGGTTAAAGGTTGAAATAATATTTATTACGTGTTTGTTGACATTCATCTGTCTCTTGTGTTGAGAAATGCAATAAAAAATATGAATATCGATTCGCTCTTCATTTTTCATCGAGTCGAGAACCCTTTAAAAATAAAAACAAATACAGATGGCAGTAATTGTACCGTTTTACTAATAATTATTACAAGCAATAATTGTCACATCCATCAATTACGACATCAAATAAACACAATTCTAAAGCAAAACTAAAAATTTTCGTTCATTAAACAAGTAATTTTTTTATATGAATACCTCACAAGAGTCCAAACTGCTCCCGTCTGGAGCCAGTGAGACCATGGAATCCCCAATTGGGGGTGTTGTGAAGCTGATGGTAGTGGAAAGGGGAAGGAGATGGGGAAGAGGAAAGTAGGGAAGTACCTGGTTAACAATTATAATATGCAATAATTATATTTTTGAATATTTTTTTTAATATTAGCGCGATCCCTCGAACATTAGTATTGTCGTATCTCCCCTTCCCGTGTTAACAAATGCCTGCCAGGATGCACAAAATTTTTAATAAACCATGCAAAATAAGTAATAAATACATACACTTCGCCATTGGGGCAACTGTAGCCTGCAATAAAGAATACAAGAAGTTTGGAGATCAATTTAGCAAAAAAACATCATGAGCCACCACCAATAGGGATGTATTGAATAGGTTTTTAATATCATCGGATCCAGTTATTTTTAGCAAGAAATTATCTCGTCCGAGAAAAAATAATTCAATACCATCTGATACATTAAAACTACTACTTATCTTCTCAGCCAAACCTGATGACTTATAATGCTGGTGATGAATTTGATATTAGTGACTAAATAATAAATATTATTTTTGCATTTTAAAAAAAAGAGCTTTTGAGAGAGAAAACGGGGCCTTAAGAGCATTCACATTTTTTAAAACGTAAATTAATTATATTTTTTTGTATTGTTTAAGTTGTTATCACGTTATTTAATTGATAAAATCTTTTATTTCACGTCACAACAAGACAAAACAACAGCACAATCTTCCTTTTAACAAACGTCATTACGTAGAATTTTTTTTTAATGTTGACTACGTCTTTGTTTGTTAACAAATTGTATAGAGATATAATCACTGCCAAACAAAGGCGAAATATGGAGGGTAGATATAACAATGGCTTGTTTGTCGATTGTCTGGTTTAATCGCTTAATTGTTTTAATCCGTGGTTTTGTAATAAAATAAAACATTTAAACATAGAAGACAATATAAAAGACCCTCAAACGAAGTTTTTAAAAAGAAAAATCAGAAAAATTATTTGGGAAAATAACCCACCAATTTTTTATAATTATTCAAAATATTTATGATTGTAATATTCTTCAAGGTAAAATCAACAAATTGTTAATTTTGACCAATGAAAAAAGACTTTACTTGATTATGTTAAATCATCAGATTTTCTCGAATGAAAAATCTAGTGATATTTATTTATAACAATATTGAATACAATTCTCTTGAGACATTAAATTATAAAGAAATGTCAAATAACTCATTAACAAATAACTCATTAAAAAATAACTCAAATAACACATTTTTAGAGAATATACCAACTATACACACACTTAATATATATATTTTTTTAATTTTTTTATAAATAATCAGTTTTAAAAAACCACTAATTCAAAAAATTAATAAAGAAGAAACTTTCTACTACAACACATAAATACTTGTCACACTTAAACATAACCAAGCACAGGTTCACCTAGTGAGGTATTCACGGAACATACAACATCCCCAACCACAGTTTCACATTCATAAACCTACCTTACACACAATATAATAAAAAGTTCACAAATTATATTATTATGTATAAATAGTTATAACTTTTTGTGATATGTAGAAATATATATATATAGAAATAAAAATTTAATTTTAAAAAATTAAAACAAATTAAAGACTAAGGAATCACTTTTCAAGCAATTCTTTCATTTTTTAACCACACAACGAAAATCTCTATTAAGGGCTTGCAATTGTTGGAATCTTCAATTGGGTTCATTAGAAATTTCAACAATATTAAGTGTATTAAACTGTCATATTTTGTCTTCGTCAAAAGCCATCTTTAGTATCTACATTTATCCCGTCTGGAACCCACGTTACACTGTTCATGAACAAGGTATTGAAAGATTGAAAATTATATTCTTATTTGTTTATTTGTTTATAAGATATACACAGTACATTAAATATAAGTTGTAAGGTATGTTAAATAAATTACGTGGGTTTGAACCTATTGCGCAAATCTGTAAAATGTCATTAAGTAATTTCGCCTGAGTTTTAAACCTTAATTAATTATGATGAGACTGGTGATAAGAAATCATCCTTTGGATGACTAATAATAACAAAAAGGAAGAATATGTGTCGAGAAAAAGATACGTTTTTAAATCAAAAATTATTCGCTCACTAAATGTAATTGACTGTTTGAATTATTTGATTGATTAAATTTCAATAAAAATACTAGAAATTTAATTATTTGGTTTTGAATTTTTGAAAGGTAACGTGAAAAATGTCTAGTTTTCGTAATGGGTGTAGGTTGTGATTGCGCGAATAATTGGTTAGTTATTTCCTGCATTGGTGTTGTGGACATACAAAAAAGAGTGCCTGGTGTGCTAGCACGGTCGCTCGATATGAAGTTACCGACCGATTGTCGGTAACTTCTCACCGTTCCCTAGGACAACTGCAGATCTCAAACGTACAAACGACAGTTGATATCGAATATATTAAGGACACTTAGTCATTGTGAACTGTCACCTATTCGTTTGCGATCTGCAGTTGTCGTAGGGAACGATGAGAAGTTACCGATAGTTATCCTACCGATCGTTATAGAGCAAGCGTGCTAGGGCCTCTGGTACGCCGCATTGGAACTTTTAAACCAATGACGGATAGTAATACGGGACTATCTATATTATTATTTAGCAGGTTATATAGAAATTATTTTTTCAAAGTTTTAAAACGGATTTTCCAACAATTTCGTTGAACTACAACAATCTTTTGAATGTTATGAATATACCGTACATATAGTACTGTCAACTCTGAAAGTGCTCCCTCTCTTAACACGAGATTTTCTCAATTAGAGAAGTATTGTATAAAAAATAAAAAATGACCTAAATTGTCGGACAGAAGATTGGTATTTCTATATAAAATTATTCTAAATGATGCTGATAGTCCAGAATTTCTTTCATTGATAAGCTTTCGGATTCCGGCCTGCGTAGTCCAGCGGTAGGGCGTTGGACTCCCATTCCAAAGGTGCGCAATTTTTTTTTATTTCATTGACTTGTGTTATTTCACAATTAATTATATTAAACAATATATTGTATATTTGCAGTACGTTCCTGAGCTAAAATTAGACAATTACAATAAACTACAATTATTTAGCTAAGTTTTGATATATTTTTATAAGATTTAAGATTTTAACACGTGGGCTCCTTAAATGTTGTACGTAATGAATTATGCCTTTTTGCAGCAATAAAACTAATATTTCAAATATTTGTTGTTGACACATTTAACTAATTAATCACCATTCTTTGTAATGTTTTATTGTCTATAGATTTTTATTTTGTCATTTTTGTTAAATTTAATTTTATCCTGATGAAAGCCAGTGGTTTCGAAATATGTTGATAATTAAGTAAATTATTTGTTTACATTTAATTAAAATGACGCCAAAAAATAGTTTATTCCCAACTAAGGTTGACGGTGTAATATAAAAACCGTATTTATTTTCACAGGATGTCTCAAATTGTCAAAGGATTATCTAAAAGCTTCTTCCGAGATAAAACATCACGCATTCGTCTTACCTCGTAGTGAGTACCCAAGTATAAATCCGAGAATTTGCCTCGACAAAGCTTGTCAACCAACTTTAATTTAAGTGTTTGTTTTTAAGATGGTGTGCCTTGTTTCCTTCATCTCCCTGAGCAATTGATTAAGTTTTTTTTATTATTTTTTTTATTTAATTTTAGCGAACATTTAAAAAAAATTGTACTTGGAAAATATAATGGTGAATTTGAGTATAGATATTATATTACTTAGTCCCCCTCACAAGGGAGTCCTGTGCCGAGGCAGGCGGACTGAGGTTATATAATGATAGTTAGTCTTAGGTAGTCTTTGACTGTTTTATTGAATACAATTCAATTCCATTTCATTGCCGGCAACCCGGGCGTTTATTGAGATAATACATTATTTCATAACTAGTAAGTTACCCGTTTCACTAGACGTTGTCTGTTCTGAGACGGGTAATAATTAAAACATTAAAAAAGATAAAAGGTGTACAGGAAAATAGTCAGAAAATACGAAAAGACATTTGACAGGGTTAAACATGCTGACCTAATGAAAATGCTTGCGGATTGTAACATTGACGCCAAAGACCAGAATTTCATTAAAAACCTGTATTGGTTCCAAACAGCAGAAATAGGACATGGGAATGAGAGATCTAACGCAATCGCTATTCAGCGTGGAGTACCACAAGGATCTATCCTGTCGCCACTATTGTTTGATCTCTTTTCCAAGCATATCTTTAAAAGAGCCCCAAGTATAACGGAGTTGTGATTAATCACATAAGATACACATATGATATTGTATTACTAGCCTATTAAATCTTGTTAATAATGGAAACCGGGCATAACAATCAACCTAAGTTAAACTAAATAGACGACATTTGAACGACTAGATCACCCTGGATTAGTGATACAGTTAAATGGGTGCAATATTGAAAAAGTAGAAAGATTTAGATACCTCGGCAGTATTCTCATGGAGACTTTTGACCCAGATGTAGAGGTTAAACAATTCACTTTCAACCCAATACAGGACATATATATATGTACATACACAAACACATAATTTATAAAAACAAAACTCGCAGATTTCCGAAGATAAAATTACACGATTCATGTCCAATGCAATACAGGATTTCTATACACAAAAGCATTCTATGTTTCTGAATACAGTTACCAGTAATACATAAATTCTATCGCCAAACTTACTACATATGACGCTTGACTATACGTAGTAAAGCTTTGATCCTAAACACCATGACGCTTGTAATATTGTGACGTCTTTATCGCATAAATCATTAAAGTCTACCACAAACTTTTTATCTTCTTACAAATATTACGCAGTTTTACAATAAAGAATTATAGATAAGGTATTTCGGTGAAATGGATAGATGTGACGTTATCGTAGAGTTTTTTGGATATCGGATTGTGACGTTACGATTTACGTTTTTTATTGGTTAACACAAGGCACGTAGTGTTTCTTTTTTGACGTGTTTATCACCGTAAAAAGATCGAATTCGTATGTTGATATTTGACGTAGTCTCTACGGTGGGCATGATACTTTACAAGCTCTCGCAATACACATCCCCAATTGGGGTATGTTGTGAGGCTGAAGGTAGTGGGGAGGGGAAGTAGATGAGGATGAGGAAGGCGTAATAGTACCTGGCTATTCAGATCTGGTCACCAAACACGGTTTAAGTTATTTCAAGCAACGTTTCGTTTCTGAATAGTGGTCTTACACCTGAGAATATCTTCCACTCTCGGTAGAGACTTCACTTCACTTCACTCCAGTAGAGAGCATAAGTGTGTAGTTACATACAGGGATTCAAGTAAGAACATATTATCTTAATAGTGTATGTTTCTTTCCCTTATGCGGTACCTAAATAATTCATCCGATTGCGATGAAACTTTGGTGATTTATCTTATGCATACCCGCGATAATCGACGTATAGTGAGTTCTAGCGTTATGAAATTATTTTGTGTACCATTCATCATATTGTGATGAAACTTTAGTAAGTTGTTAAATGCACACCCGCAAATATTTTAATATATAATAGTGAGTGAGCTCTGGCTTAATGAAACTTGTATAACATTCTTACTATTAGTGGCGCGTGTTGTTTGAAAAATCTATGTATTTCATATACTTTAGCGGCAAATTTGTGGGAACCATTATCTTACTCCAATGTTCTTCGACGCTTGACCCTGAAGTCAGACAAAATTCAAGGATGTAGACATTTCTGGAGTTGTTGATCCCTCCCCTCAACCTGCCACTCTATTTCTTATTAGACGAGCAAATCCAGGAACTCGATTTTCCGTGAACGTCTTTTGACGCTCTCTTATCCGAGGTTGACTATCAACTACCTAGCAGGCTGCAGCCCAGAAAATCTTAAAAGATTTACACTCACACCGTCATTTTTATTTTTTTATATTATAGAAACAAACAGCGATAAAACGAATTTACAGATATTCACGGTGGATACCGAAGATATGTTTCTTTGTATTATTGGTATATATATTTAAATGTTGTATATTTAGTATTTACCGGGAGATGTGCGTAGTGTGTAGGTGTGTGTATGTGTGAGTATGTTTGTGAGTGTGAGAAGTGGTAATATGTGAAGATATATGTATGCGCATTAAATAGTTAATATCACTGAGATGATGCTATTTTTTAAATTTGGGCAGTGAATCCGAGAAAATGTCAAATAGTCAAAAGGCAAATATTATTGAATGTACGAAATTTGTTTTGAATATGTTCTATGCTATCAACGTACACTTTGTAAGGCGGGTTCCAAATTTTCGAAGCATATTCCATGTACTTCTGACTAACGCAAAATATAGTACTACTTTTGTCCGCAGATTGTTGAATACTTTACTTATACTAGTACTAAGAAAAAAATGGAGCATTTCATGAAGCTAAGAAGTACGTATCTTCCTAATATTCTACTCCTTAAAAAATCGACAATAATTTACATGATTTCTTAAGATATAACCTTAAAGGTTAAAAGACTAGTGGTGGTCCAGAGGTGGGAACTTTAGATCCCATATTTTTTGGTTGTCCCTCTCTAAACAAATATCCTCTCTTCTATCAAGCCTAATCAAAAATTGCCTCCCCTCCATTCAATATCTCATCTCTTCTTAATCTGAACTCGACTCCAATCTTCATTATAATTTTGAAATTTGCATATTTTAATAAAATTAATATTAAAATTCACCATTCATTTCTCCATGATTTTAAATGATGGCCTAGAACACCCTTGAAAGGTGAAAGCCAGAAATAAATGGAAAATAAACCTTAAAGGTTATAAAACAAAAAATCCATTTAGAATATCAAGATAATATTTAGGATCAGATCCATTTATAGACTAGATCATTATGACATCAAATAGAGCTGATTTATATAGTAATTTGGTTGAACTTAACTGTGGACGTGTAAAATAACGATGGTTGATGGCGGATAAAATTGAAAAAATCAGTATTTCTATCTCGTTTATTTTTATAAATATATCGCATAAAATATACAAATATCTATGTAAAACTTGTGTTATTCTTTTTGAGATGTTACAGTATTACAGTGTCCATCAGCACACTTTTAACAAAACACTACCAATTACACATCTGCCCTGATGACGGACACTGTAACGTTGTCCGAAACGTTGGCTAAAGAAGGAGGTAGCTTAACACGGCATAATATCCGAAAAATAAATAACAAAAATACTTTTAGCCGTGAAAATCTTAGATCATCTATGTAAAAGTCGGGAGTAAAATAAAAGAGAGAACACCGGAAATTAGTCCTTTTTAAATCAAATTCTAGACTTTTCGACTATTTTTTTACAAAAAAAAACATAAATTGGTTTTGGAAGATTGTTATTTTATCTAGTTCACGCAGTTTTAACATTTTCATATTACTACGGTTATACCGTTGATCGTTGGCAGATTTGTTCAATTTTTAAACGATAGATTCTAATAAATAACACTAATTTCAAATCATATAATCATACAATAAAATAAATCAATACATAATCTAGTAAACACAGTTATCCAAAATTTAAATTTTAGTTAAATTAAAATCATTAAAAAATAAATTCGAAAACGTGTTTTATGATAAAAGTACCTCAGTTTTTCGATTTAATTAAGGTCTTACAAACTGAAATATTTCAAATTTTTTTACACACTTATTTTGCTTAGACATTATTGAAAAATCGTAAATACTTATGATCAAAAAATACTTACAAGAACACGATATTTAATAATTTATTATCGTGCGTTTTTTTGCTTACTTGAATGTAGGTATATATTAAAGCAAGTTTTGAAAGAAATAAATCGATATTATTTTTTTTATATAAAAAATTTCACACTGGGAATAATTGATTTTTATCATTAGAACCTCCTTGTACAGTTGCAAGCATTTTTAAACTTTTATTCTCAGCCGCTGGTCAATCACTCTTAAACACTTATTGAACTCCTTTATGCTAATTTGTACGATAATGTAACTACATAGTATCATAAAAAGTATCAATTGTTTCTATTGATATTATTTATTATATGTACCGATACATATATATATTGTACTATGAAAAATTTCTACTTCTATTGCGTTTGTAAAACCCTCACGATCGTTAAATAAATTAATTCATAAATGCGCTAGTAAGCCATAATATTTAAATATATTATTTTTATTGTTAGTGCGTCGTTTCTTATTATTTCTTATCAATACTACCAATGAATGTGGGATGCGTGACCAGTTAATCAGCTATCTCATCTCTCCATACAACCAGCATTCAGAAATCTATAAATTGGATACATCATTTACGATTTGCATTAGTTACCGTCGAATCCTCTTCGTTTACAGTGTAACTTTTTTGTTATGTCAGCATAAGCTCAATAATTATTAGGTATTTTGTGTACAAATAATTTAATTTGATGTTGATTTGATGATATTAAATTTACTATCGACTATTATGCCAGTTCTGAATTCTTAACTATCAAATTATCAGTGTTAATGAATACGTTACGAATGTGTTAAATATTTATGTGAGTGTAAATTTAAAAGATCGTGTTGTACATTGTGTGCTAAAAGTCATAACCCTATCGGAAGATGCCATAATTTTTGCAAATGGACAATTGTCTATTCTGCTTTGATATTACAGATATAAAATACATTAAAATAATTTTTGACGACTGTCCGTGGTCGAGTGGTAAGACACTTGAATCCCAATCGGAAGGTTGCGGGTTCGAACCCGGCGTGCGCAAATAAATTTTATTTGATTAATTTGTGTTATTTCACAATTAATTAATAAAAATAATAATATATACTATATTTGCGGCACGTTCCAGAGTGGAAGAAACTCTCAGTATCGCCCTGGTGTAAGACCACCATTCAGAATTGAAACGTTACTTAATAATGGCTTTAGCCGTGTTTAGTGACTAGATCTGGATAGCCAGGTACTTTTCCACCTTCCTCTTCCCCATCTCCTTCCCTTCCCCACTTACCTTCAGCCTCACAACATACTCCAATTAGGGATGCCATAGTCTCACTGGCTCCAGAAGGGAGCAGTTGGGACTCTTGTGAGGTTTCTCTATAAAAAAAACATTCAATAAGACATGAATCGCTATACCCCTCAAGAACGCAAAAAAATGTTTTTTGATTTTTTTCCGGCCAGTGCAAATCATTAAAGCTCTTTTGGTGATTTGACTAGCCAGCAAGATCGCCCAATGTAACCGTTCCAGACTTCTTTTGTGGGTTTTCTTGAAATTATAATTCTATCTTAACAAGCTTCAGACTTTTGAAGCCCTCAAAGAGAATATCCGTCAAGAATGGGAGAACCTATCGCCGGAAGGGTGATGGAAAATGCGACAAATCGGGCCCTTAATGGTCACAATTCTAACGGTGGCCGCTTGGCCGATTTCGTTTCTTCGACTTAATGAAAAAAAAATTACGACATCAAATAAACACAATTCAAAAGCAAAACTAAAAATCTTCGTTCATTAAACAAGTAATTTTTTTATATGAATACCTCACAAGAGTCCAAACTGCTCCCGTCTGGAGCCAGTGAGACCATGGAATCCCCAATTGGGGTGTGTTGTGAAGCTGATGGTAGTGGAAAGGGGAAAGATATAAGGAAGAGGAAGGTAGGGAAGTACCTGGTTAACAATTATTATAAGCAATAATTATCAGCCTGAAACACTCATCCACATTGAAACAATCTTCTGAGAAAAGATAAATGCCGCCGACGGGACTCGAACCCGCGCCCTTCTGATGTCCGGTCAGGTCTCTTAATCCACTGAGATACGGCGGGTTATCTCTTAACCGCAAAATGATTCAATATATACTAGTGTTTCATTCAACAACTACCGCTTATTACATTTTTTCACCTGCAAACAACCAACTTTATTTTATATGAGAAAGGCATTGTAACTGCTAACTTCAACACTAGGTGGAGTCGAGACATATTATCATGTGTACATTTTTTGATGAAGGACTTTAACTCGTCAAATATTGATTATTTTTTTAACTGATAAACTAATGTTTAAGACAAGATTTTATGCATAGCACAAAGGGTAACAATTATTATATCAATTAAAAAAATAATAAGTACCTGGTTAATCAGATCTGGTCGCCAAACACGGCTAAAGCCATATCAAGCAACGATTTAATTCTGAATGGTGGTCTTACACGAGGGCGATTCTGAGGGTGTCTTCCACTCTGGAACGTGCCGCAAATATTTATATCGATTTTTGTTATATTAAAAACGATAGTATTCAAGCGAAAATTGTGAAAATATTTAATAAAACACGACCCATTTAGAGTGGAGCAAAATCTCGTGAGCGTTTTGTTAGGTAGAATTTAAAGAAACATTGTGATTTTTTTCGTACATATAACTTGTAAAATAATGGAAACAAACGTGGAAATAATCATTTTCGAAGCATACTTTGCGATTTATTTCTATCGAGGGAATTTCAAATAATTACCTTTTCGGCGTGGGGAATGTATCTACAGATACTATCTTAAAGAATATCATAAATTTTTGTAACTGCTTAAAAATTTTTTAAGGAGAATATGTAAGAAATCGGTAGAAATTCGGGATGCCGCGGCTTAAGAGGCTAGACTTTGAACGACACGTGGAACACCCGCGACTGTCATTCTGTCCCGCTCACAATAAGCTCACGCACACTTACAATACATGCGAATGCGAAATGTGCGAATGAGACAACGCACAAATTTACCTACAGAAATCGCTCGAAAAGGGGTTTATGGAGAATACACTTTTCTACACCGAAACTTTCACGAAATTGAAATTTTAAAAAATATATATTTTTTAGAAAGAAGAAGCTACGTCGGGAGCTTTTTATAATTTTATAATTCTTTATGAGAGTTGAGTTAGCAGCACTTTTTCCTTAAATAATATGTTTTGATTAATCGTACATGTTTGACAGTGAATGTTTACGTTAATACGAAACAAATCGAAAATTCGAAAACATACCGACATAGTTTTCACCCTCTAAAAGGCAGTATAAAAAAAATGTATTCATTTTGTGCAATTTTCGATATAGAAAAGTGTTTTTTCCCGGGCGTCCTTTTTGTATGGGCCGAAAAACGAAGTCTATCGTCTTAAATACGCATTAAAACTATATATCGGTGTTGTAATTAGTAACTATGTGTCACAGGCAAATTTTTCACACAGTTCTATCGTTGATGGTTTCCTTGATTTAAATGTAATTTCCGTGCACAAATAATAATTTTATATCGGTGGGAATTCCCCCGACTTCAGTAGAATTACGCGCTGCAGGCGGAGCAGTCCATGGTCGGCCAATAAGCTGGAATGTTGTCTATGGTGAAGAAGCGGTTTCCCGCTTTTTGCAGCTACCATTTTGAATCCTGGGCGCTTCGAAATGTCTGAAATGATCTAAAGTACGCTAACAGGGTGTTTCGTGTGTAATGTATAACAAATATTTTTATCAAAATATAATTTCCGTTTAATGTTTTCATAACATAAAATTTTATTTTCAGCCGAATAATAGTCAAGAGACTGTAATTAACACAAATATTATCTTTTTTTTTTCTTTTTTTTTTTTAACTTTTTAACTTAAAGAGTTAAACCTCAAATTATAATATTTTAATTAATGAAGATAATATTAGCGAAAGTCAATCGAAAATCCGAAACAGAAAAATCAGAAAAAGATATGGATACATCTGGGACTCGAACCCAGGTCCTCCGGCAATCCGGGCCGACGCGCTATCCAACTGCGCCAACGTATCCCTATCCGATTCGGTCATTTTTAACTGTATCATACTTCGACTGAGAACCACCAACATTATTTTCATTTTTCTTATCGCATATTTTATTGGCTGCTACCTTTATGTGTGATTGCAAGATTCAACTCGAACTAAATGCCCTCTAGATAGTGTCAGGATAAATGTTATCACTTTTTTATTAATATGCGACATCTATTGACTTTATCGGCAAGTCTAGGATGAAATATTTTTATTTTTATTTTTAACTTTTTAACTTAAAGAGTTAAACCTCAAATTATAATATTTTAATTAATGAAGATAATATTAGCGAAAGTCAATCGAAAATCCGAAACAGAAAAATCAGAAAAAGATATGGATACATCTGGGACTCGAACCCAGGTCCTCCGGCAATCCGGGCCGACGCACTATCCACTGCGCCAACGTATCAATTCCCCTATCTTTTTTTATTATCACATATTTGTAGGATGTCTAAAAAAATTATAATTAAATCTTTACCTTAAAACATTTTAAAGAATTTAGAGAATATTTATGTTGTTATTATTAAATGTACAAAATATTATATAGTCGTTTTAATAAAAATAAAAAATTAATTTGTTACATTTTGGTAACAAAGCAATCCAAGGTTTTGGAAATAGTGCCATAATGTGGCAAAAAGCGCACGAGTGGATAACTACGAGTGCGATTTTCCCGCTCTTTTCAGTAACTGGAGACATTGAGTTTCTTTAAAGGTTTTAAAGGAGAAATCACTCGGACGGCGATTGACATGCAAATTACACGTGCCAAAAGCTGAAAAAATTTAATATGACCCGATGTCTTAAAATCGATGGTTAACTTTATGAAAATATATTTATGTTTTTTATCATTTATGAAAACATCACAAGTACATGAACACCACACAAGACAACGTAATAAATTATATACAAATTCAAAAAAAACAGAGTGTGGCAAAAGAAACATAGGCTATGAGGGTATAATCTCCTTCCTGATGCCTCAGCCTGACAACCGAAAATAAAATAAATATATTTTAAAAAAAAACTGTTTACTCTCAAAATTTATGAGCAAAACCAAAATGATCTCACTTAAAAAAATGTGTTACTTGGTGTTAGGTAGTAAACCATCATTATTAATATTATTTGTATCAATGTATTAAGTTAACAAAGCGAAATATGTATATTTCTTTTAACTTAATAATAAAAAAATAAAAAAACTTTAACAAATTTTTATAACGGGTTAAAAGCAGCGCAATTTATAACATTTACCATCGAAATATTTTATTTTTTTTGTATAAGGCAATTCACCCTAAGAAGAGTGTCGTTAAAATTAAGGAAAATGGTTAAAATTTAATGATAAAAATATAAAGGAATAGGAAATCTCAAATATTGAAGTCATTCAAGTCTACAAACTTGTATAGAACTGAAAAAACGCGAGAATTGTTGAGAGAAAGCAAATATGGAATACTAAGAGGAGATTGGTGGAAGATTTTAAAAAGTAAACGGTAAATGCCTTTAAAGGACGAATGATTTTTACAATTAAAGAATAGATGGTCAAGAGTCTCATTTTCTACGCCGCACTGGTAGAGTGGACTATCTAGGACCCGGATTTTAAACAAATGGGATGCAATAGAGCAGTGACCAATTCTCATTCTCGAAATACATGAAATAAATCTTTTTATTTTTATTTTTAACTTTTTAACTTAAAGAGTTAAACCTCAAATTATAATATTTTAATTAATGAAGATAATATTAGCGAAAGTCAATCGAAAATCCGAAACAGAAAAATCAGAAAAAGATACGGATACATCTATGTATCGGTATCTTTTTCTGATTTTTCTGTTTCGGATTTTCGATTGACTTTCGCTAATATTATCTTCATTAATTAAAATATTATAATGAAATAAATCCTTCGGATTTTTTCTTGCCGTGGAACCAAGGTTTACTTGGAATATGATTTTGTATTCCAGCATAAAAAGCACCAGTTCGGGTTTAAGTAATAGTCCAATTTTCTTTCCAGGAGCGAATCATGTTGGATTTAAGAATACGGATGATGTCAGAGATCGGAATTCTAAAATCTAAAAGATTAGAGCCAGAAATTGTTCCAAGTTTAGCGTGAGGATCGGCTTTCTCGTTCCCCTCAATTACTAAATGGCCAGGGACCCAGACAATAGTGTGTCGAAATTTGATTTATTTAATGAATTGAGAGTGTTTTGATATTAAAAATAATGTAGTCTGCTGGATGATGCATGATATTTAAGGAAATTTTCAAAACAGCGCTTAGAGAGTCAGTGCATAATAAGGCTCGACGAATATTGAGAAGCTGGATTTGGGTTAAAGCTTGTTCAATTACAAAGCAATCGAAATATTTAACTTTTATTAAATATCCCTTAAATATTTTCCAACAGAATATTTTGTATTCGTCCTGTATCTACTTGGTAATATGAAACTAGTGACGTACCCACGGAACGAAGCTATGCGAAAGCTTTTAGTGACCGCCGCTGCCGCTAGGGGAGCGTATCTACTCAGTAACTATTATTTTCATAACCTACAAACTATACCACGTATTTGAGACTTGCTACCATTATAGCGTGTTAAATGTCTACTCAAATATTAAATAAATCTTTTACTTAATATTGTTACTGGGTTACTCGGTGTTATGATAGTATTTTACCCTAGGAGATACAGGCTAACTGACAAATTAAATAGTTTTGAAATACATAATATTTTATATTATAAGTTAGAAATTCTGTGAAATACCTCGCTTCCACAAACGTACGTTTCTAATTTTCTCATTTAATAAGATCAAAACCAAAATTTCCTCTGAAATCATAATATTTTTGAGCATTATTAAATTTATTAACCACTAGCTGATACCCGCTAAAACCTGACTTTGTGTCTTTCCAATACTTAATTATTTGATTAATTTGGTCGTGTCTTTATTGGGCGTCCAAACTGAATTATTTGATTCATTTGATCGTGTCATGTCTCTATTGGGCGTCCCCGACTTCATCTGCCAAACCGCAAATACCTTGAAAAATATCGTCAAATGGGAAAAGTCATTGTGGAAAAGCCATTTAACTTTGTGACTTTTCAATACTGAAATATTTGATTAATTTGGACGTGTCTTTATTGGGTGTCCATACTGAATTATTTGATTCATTTGATCGTGTCATGTCTCAATTGGGCGTCCCCGACTTCATATACCAAACCGCAAATACCTTGAAAAATATCATCAAAAGGGAAAAGCCAAAGATTAAAACATCTCTAAACCACGTAAAACCTAACTTTGTGTCTTTCCTATACTGAATTATTTGATTAATTTGGTCGTGTCTTTATTGGGCGTCCATACTAAATTATTTGAATCATTTGATCGTGTCATGTCTTTTTTGGGCGTCCTAGACTTCATTTACCAAACCGCAAATACCTTGAAAAATATCATCAAATGGGAAAAGCCAAAGATTAAAACATCTCTAAACCACGTAAAACCTAACTTTGTGACTTTCAAATACTGAATTATTTGATTAATTTGGTCGTGTCTTTATTTTTTATTAACCGCAAATACCTTGAAAAATATCATCAAATGGTAAATGCCAAAGATTAAAACATCTCTAAATCACGTAAAACCTGACTTTGTGTATTTCCAATACTTAATTATTTGATTAATTTGGTCGTGTCTTTATTGGGCGTCCAAACTGAATTATTTGATTCATTTGATCGTGTCATGTCTCTATTGGGCGTCCCCGACTTCATCTGCCAAACCGCAAATACCTTGAAAAATATCGTCAAATGGGAAAAGTCATTTTGGAAAAGCCATTTAACTTTGTGACTTTTCAATACTGAAATATTTGATTAATTTGGACGTGTCTTTATTGGGTGTCCATACTGAATTATTTGATTCATTTGATCGTGTCATGTCTCAATTGGGCGTCCCCGACTTCATATACCAAACCGCAAATACCTTGAAAAATATCATCAAAAGGGAAAAGCCAAAGATTAAAACATCTCTAAACCACGTAAAACCTAACTTTGTGACTTTCCAATACTGAATTATTTGATTAATTTGGTCGTGTCTTTATTGGGCGTCCATAGTAAATTATTTGATTCATTTGATCGTGTCATGTCTCTATTGGGCGTCCCCAACTTCATCTACCAAACTGCAAGTCCCTTGAAAAATATCATCAAATGGGAAAAGCCAAAGATTAAAACATCTCTAAACCACGTTAAACCTAACTTTGTGTCTTTCCTATACTGAATTATTTGATTCATTTGGACGTGTCTTTATTGGGCGTCCATACTGAATTATTTGATTCATTTGATCGTGTCTTGTATTTATTGGGCGTCTCTGACTTCATCTACGAAACCGCAAATACCTAGAAAATTGTAATCAAAATTATTAAATAACTGATGATTGAATCATTTCTCCATCACGTAAAACCTAAACTCTAGAAAATCCTACCCTTACTACATAACATTTCCTCGATCCCATACTCTGGGATTTAACGATAAATTGCTTCTCGCGTTTATGTTAACGTGATATTTGATTTTTAACTTTCCAGTTCACCTGAAAACAAATACCAGGCTACCAGGAAAACATGAAGTGGTAGGGATGAGCACTCACTGACCGGAATATTTGCGTCACTGGTTTTCCTTCAATTACCCCATACAGCTCGCCAACAGGTCTATCCTACCCTATTAGGGTGATTCCACCGAAGAGGTAACCTGATGGAATGATTTCATGACATTGTCTGTGTTTCTAAAAGAGCTCAATTTTCCCTTACTACCGAAAAAATTTACTTAACCATTTCAAATATATATTTATGTAATATATCATTGAAGAAGAAGATAACAATAATAATCCATTTTTATTAAATATGAAAATAAACAAGATACAGAAAAAAAAAATATAATGGCTGCAACTGGGACTCGAACCCAGAACCTCACGTCTAACCGGGACAGACGCATTAACCAATATTGCTATTGCACCCTATTATGAGTCTGTCGTATTTGTCTACTTCATATTTCAAATTTCAGAATTAACAATATTATCTTCGATTAATGTTTTTTTTTTCCATATTATTGGCAGCTACCTTTATTATTGGAAACAAGTATTCAAAGAATGTATTTGTTACCTAGATAGTGTCTCGGATAAATATATCCGATTTTATAAACGTTTTTTTAGACGATTTTTCGGTTAGACGTGAGGTTCTGGGTTCGAGTCCCAGTTGTAGCAATTATATTTTATTATTTTTCTGTGTGTTGTTTATTTTCATATTTAATAAAAATGGATTATTATTGTTATCTTCTTCTTCAATTATATATTACATTGATGGGAATAACCTTCAAAAGTTAAAAAGAGAATTTTTCATATAAAAAAATTACACATTTATGTTAATGCCCAATACCTTTTGCCTGTAAGGAGCATCTTTTATGTGAACATTGATAAAGAGTCCAACAAATTGACGGAGTCCGTGATGGAGGGATAAGCGTTTCGATTTTAAATCTAAAGGTTGCGAGTTCAAATCCTTACGCGAGCAAGTAAATCTTATTTGATTATTCAATGTTTGAAAGAAAAACTTTCTTTTTATAACTTTTGAAGGTTATTCCGACCAAGAAGATAACACTAATAAACTAAATTAAAATATGAAAATGAAAAAGACACAGAAAAAAAAGATAGCGGTCACAACTGGGACTCGAACCCTGAACCTCTCGTCTTACCGGGACGGGCGCATTTACCAATTCAGCCATTGGCACCTATTATAAAACCGTCATATTTGTCAAACACATTTCAAATTTCAGAATTAACAATATTATCTTCGACTAATTTTTTTCCATATTATCGGCAGCTACTTTTTCAAATATATCATCTTCAAATGGGGAATGTTGAGAGGCTAAATGGAGTGGGGGGGGGGGGGGAAGAGTGCTAAAGAGGAAGGTTGATAATTGGCAATTGGGTGTTTTTTAACCAAGGCTAATACTAAGTATCAACCATTCTGAAGTATTTTATCACTTTATCATAAGATTTCGGAGTGTTAGAAACTCTCTTATGGTGGGTTTTTATTTTTATTTATTTGAACAATTCATCTAATATTTGAAGTTACATTCTTTCTTAGTTCTGTTATATCATTATAGGCCGGTTGCTTTATAAAACTGAAATAATCACAGAACCTGAATAAATATAAATAAATAAATACTACAAAAACTACTCCAAAATTAAAAATAAGAGTACAGTTAAATCATAAATATCTTGGAGTAAAAAAAATTAATTCATTACCAGAAAAATTAGAAACGTGAATACTAATATAAAAGAATTTAAAACTGACCTTAAAATTTATACTGAAAACTCGAACTGAATCATGTCAAATATAATTTAACCAATATCACCCCCCCATACACACAATACCTGCTTATTTATGGGGGTACATCAAATACATCTATTATGTAATTAATTATTACATAAAATTTATTTGTAATATATGTATCTTTTTGTAACTAATAAAAAAAATTAAAACTCTCACAGAATGTAGAAAATAACTTGAAATATCAGATCTGAATAGCCAGGTACTTCCAATCCTTTTCTTTCCCATGTTTTTCCCTTTTCTACTATCTGCAACCTTACAACATACTCCATTTGGAGATAACAAAGTCCCACTGGCTCCAGAAGTTATAATGCAGTTGGCACCCACGCGCAGTACCCACATTAAAAAAAAACTTTTTTATAAACTAAAAAGCTTTTATGACCAGAAAATCAATTTTATCGGCCTGTCTGAGGCTCAGGAGTCGATTAGATATCGATTTTCTTTCAAAATGGATGTCACTTCTAAACATTATCTGTGCAGTGTTTCTCACCCTCGATTCTCCGCAAAATGAGATAACACGCGATTTTATTTCCACGGTGAAAAATTTCATATTAATTTTTCGAAATTAGTTTAGCACGTTAATTAAATTTATGTTTGACTTTTACAATTTCTATTACTTATCGAAAAAATGGTTGTAGAATGGTGAAAAAAATTGATTTATAATTTAAATTTTTGATTGATTTATGAGACAAATTTCAATTATATTGAAAAATTTATCGATGATATTTGTGGTTATCGACAATTTTTTTATTACATGATACAATTTGCCCCAATAACCATTTATTGGATTCCATGGATCACCCCTATTGGTACGCTACGTTTGGTGAATTAGCTGTGGTGTCCGGGTTCATGGGGTGAGATTTGTCTAGGTTTTGGAGGTAAATGCTTTTGTCCACTTTTTGCATGGCGGGCTGGATCGCGAGTGTCTGTTTGAGGGAAACTTTTACCTCTCCGGCCGGACTCTCTTGACCCATCGCCGTGCACCACAGTGGGATTTGTCACTCCTGGGACCTTGATCCACAGAACCTCCTCTCCTCCCTTTCCCTAAAAAGACCCTCCACACATGATCCCCAAAGATGACATAGGCCCTGAGGGTTTTTTTTCTTATTTAAAAAAAAACACATATTTTGTTTTTTTTTTTAAACCATTTTCAGAGTGCGTTTTTAGCAGTAGCTTCCAAGTGAAAGTGTTAAACCTATTTGAATCGGCTGCCCCTATTTCTGTAAGGCCGACAGGTTAGGTCATTAATCATTCCTTGGTGCTGAAAGCCTTTCAGGCGATCTGGAAAAGTTTCTCTGCGCCGTGTTTCACGCTAACTATGTTTTTTTGTGCGGCCGTGTTTCATGCTAAATGTGTTTTTCTCTGCGCCGTGTTTCATGCAAAATATTTTTTTCTGTGTCGTAATCATGTTAAATATGTTTTTCCGCTCCGTGTTTCATGCTAAATATGTTTTTCTGTGCCGTGTCTCATGCTAAATATGTTTTTCTGTGCCGTGTTTTATGTTAAATATGTTTTTCTGTGCCGTGTTTCGTGCTAAATATGTTTTTCTGTGCTGCCGTGTTTCATGCTAAATATGTTTTTCTGTGCCTTAATTCACGTAAAATATGTTTTTCTGTGCTGCCGTGTTTCATGCTAAATATGTTTCTTTGCGCCGTGTTTCATGCTAAATATGTTTTCTGTGCCTTAATTCACGTTCAAAATGTTTTTCTGTGCTGCCGTGTTTCATGCTAAATATGTTTCTCTGCGCCGTGTTTCATACTAAATATGTTTTTCTGTGCCTTAATTCACGTTAAATATGTTTTTCTGTGCTGCCGTGTTTCATGCTAAATATGTTTCTCTGCGCCGTGTTTCATGCTAAATATGTTTTGCTGTGCCGTAATTCATGTTAAATATGTTTTTTTGTGCTGCCGTGTTTCATGCTAAATATGTTTATTTGCGCCGTGTTTCATGCTAAATATGTTTTGCTGTGCCGAAATTCATAAATATGTTTTTCTGCCCCGTGTTTCATGCTAAATATGTTTTTCTGTGCTGCCGTGTTTCATGCTAAATATGTTTTGCTGTACCGTAATTATTGTTAAATATGTTTTTCTGCTCCGTGTTTCATGCTAAATATGTTTTTCTGTGCCGTGTTTCATGCTAAATATATTTTAAACATCTGGGTTTTTTTCCGATCTACTTCTTCATATGCGTTTATTTGCTACTTTGAGTAATTTTTAAAAATATCCTCGTTTATCAAAAGTAACCGAAGTTCATTTGAGAATGAAATGTTTTTGAAAAATAATGACCTCCATAACCATTGCCGAATATATTAAAAGTTTGTAATATCAATTTTACAATTATTTTACAAGTGTAACTTAGTGGAGTGTTTTAGTTAATTTATACTATTCCAATGACAACTGTCGAGTGCGAACGGTGTTTTTCTGCGTTGAAACGTGTACAAACATTTCTGAGAAATACTATGTCCCAAGATCAGCTCAATGCTTTGTCAATGATGAGTATCGAAAAAAGTTTGATTTCTTCTATACCAGACTTTAATAATCGTGTCATTGAAATATTTTCCCAGATTAAAGGGCGACGAAAGGAATTTTCTCTCCAAATTAATGCTTGTACTAGGTATGTCGATCACTTTATTTTCCCATATTTATGTTACCATTTTTTGGTGAAATGCACTGCTGGCGTATGTTGTGACGGGCCGCCTCTGATACCTAACACATTTATAGAAAATCATACTAAATGCTTTCGTAACATCACTCATAAACAAACATTGTCATTTTTGTGTCCTGTCATTCTTTGTTGACTATTTGGTACATAGCGTTGATCTAAAAAACTCGTATTTTTAAAAAATATCTGACAAAAGTGACGCCATGTTATAAGTCTTGAAGATGTTAGTCGAAACAGCTTCGCCCGACGGGTTGCGAGATACTGGCATTGCCGACGAGTTTACCAAAAGTCGGCGTGGCAAAGTATGTACGAATCGTTACGCAGATGTGTGAGAATTTTTTTCCTGTGGAAAAGGGCCTAACTCCAACTCCAGTAGTTTTTTTTTATATCTCGTTTTTCGATTGTAAATAAATGCAAACTGGATAGGCCAGGAAAATGTCTGAAATGCTAGCTGCTATGCCATTGTGGTATTGTTCTTAAACCCCCTCTCAATTGTGAAAAATAACAATGAAGCTCGTTGTATTTCCATATAAAAGGGAAAGAAAAAGGCCTAAGTGGAAATCCATACGAAAAATCCTTATCAAAGAGAATACATTACCCCAGTTCCTTGTATTTGAAAGGGTTGCCTTAAACTTCACTTCACGATTCCAGATCAATATTAAATGCTCTTAGGAGTGGAGAAAACGTTTCTTAGTAACCGATCATCCGGCTGATAGAACCTATTCGTGTAATATTTTCATTTCAAAGTTATGTTTAATTTAACTAGATTGGTCGAATATATAATGCCATGGACCTTCCAGGAATTCCATTATCCTTTAAATAACCGAAAATAAAAATTACTTACGATCCGAAAAAGGTCAGTAGGGTCCTCCCTCATAAAATCACGAAGCGAATATGTCTCTTAATATTCCTTTTGTATTTACTAATAACTCTCGGGTAATGGTTGTTTCTTAAAAATATTATCTGATTTCAAAAACAGAGGAATATTTTACGACTGTTTTGTCATTATGTGAGTGCAATTATAGGTTTTTTTATTCAAAGGGTGTAAAGAGAAAGTTAATATTTGAATAATGTAGGTTTTTATTTTCTCTAGGTCAAAGACAAAGTTTTTGAAACACGAGGTTAGTATAGAAGGGAACTATGACAGAATGTCGTTGAAAAACTGCGATGTAAGGCGCTCCGCTGACGAGGCAACTGAAACCAAACTAAAACCGGCTGGTTTCTATGTCTTGATTGGTCAAAAAGCTTGTTTAATCATAGACGAAGAACAATTAGCTTGCAGCTGGCAACACAACGCGAGCAGTGACTCGCGACTCGACATGCCAGTTGCGTGACATGACAGCTGATTGTTCTTCGTCTATGGTTAAACAAGCTTTTTGACCAATCAAGACATAGAAACCAGCCGGTTTTAGTTTGGTTTTCAGTTGCCTCGTCAGCGGAGCGCGTTAGTCGTAAGTATATATCTCTGCGCAGCAAAGTCTGCGCATATGTTGTCAGCCATTAATTAGTTCTTGCCCGTATTAAAAATCATGGATTAATCCCAGTTCCTACAATCGCTTGCCGATTGCGTTGTTTTGGAAACTGTAAAAATACCACTTTAAATGAAGATAAAAAATATTTAATTTCACAGTCGTATTATTATTATATATTATAAAATGAAGTGTGCAATGTAATTGCCGCTAAAACCCAGAAATGAGTGCTGGTACGATAAAGAGGGTTATATGGTAAGGTAGACCTCTATCCCCCATCCACGAAGAAGGTTCCCATTTTTACCTGAAAGGCTTGCTTTTGAAGCTATAAGGACTGGATGTTTCGCCGTCTAGAAATTTATATAACAGTCCAGAACATTCGAGAATATTTGAGAGCATTCCACGAAATTCCAGAACATCCCGGAACATTCTGGAAAGTTGTGGAATGTTCTAGAATAGCGTGTAATGTTTGGGAACATCCCGGAATATCCCTAATCATTGTGGAACATTACAGAACATCTCGAATGTTGTGGAATGTTCTGAAATGTTGGGACCATTCGAAGGCTTTTTTATGTGGGTGAGTGTAGCGTTCAGGAACTGGTTTGGGATACTGACTTCAATTTCATCATCAGTACTACACATTGATTGTTTGTGTAAATAATACACTAGAGGTTCGTTATACGAGAACGTCGTTTATTGAATACAAATGGTTACAAAGTAAACGTCCAGCCGAGCTGGCGGTAAGATTATTAATGGGAGCCCGGAGGAGCGCTCGCTAACGCGCTGCCTAGAAATGACCCACTTCGGGTCGCAACTCCGCCAACGTTCGGGACGTTGCTCGGCGGTAAAGCCCGCCCATCTATCATAAAGTAAGAGGCAGTTTTGCAAACACTACAGTGAAGGATAGAGGGCTACAACACAATCTCGTATCAACTTCCTGGGCGAAGCCGAGTACCCCAGCCCCTACTTATTGGTTTCATAGTGCTTTCACACAAACGAAGTATTGAATTCCGAAAGT
Source organism: Limnephilus auricula (assembly GCA_951813805.1). Taxonomy (NCBI): domain Eukaryota; kingdom Metazoa; phylum Arthropoda; class Insecta; order Trichoptera; family Limnephilidae; genus Limnephilus; species Limnephilus auricula. The sequence goes on along the minus strand of OX638409.1, from coordinate 4,064,948 downwards.
CTAAACTTAAACTTTAGGTGGCACAGTTTATACCCGCGCTGTGCAAGCGGGTTCCCTACAGAGCATCGGACCATATAAAAGTCATCGGCCCATTATTCATCCTAAAACCCAAGCACAACCTAAAACCCTTACCTGATTCAATACCATTGTTAGTGGAGAAGGGTCAAACCCTTTTACCACGAATCATCGAATAAGTATGTATTCTCTTTTTTCAGTGATATCTAGAAAGGTTTTTCATCTAATTATACAAAATACATTTTTTTTTTTTTTTTAAAGAAAGACAAACATTCCCGGGTCACGAATAACCTAACAACATTTGAAAATCTCCTACTACCACCACACTAAGCGGAAGATGTTGCTTGTGTTGTGGTGGAGGACTTAGCCAGCCGAGGAATCGAACACGGGGCGCCTGGGTGGGACCCAAACGCCATGCCCACTGAACCACTGACCGGTCGAATACATTATATAATATAATATAATACGTCATACATTGGGGATGTACAAATCGGTATGCTGAAAAAGATTTAGCTGTAAAAGTCCAAAGAAGTAGAGCTAGCATACCATGGTGGACTGCTTGCTTCATTAGCTAGACTGAAGCAGTGCTTCCCTTGTATGACAGTGAGGCCGGCGTGGTCGAGGGGCATGACTCGCGACTCCCCAACCGAAGGTAGCGGGTTTGAACCCGGCGTGCGCAAACAAATCGTATTTAAATTAAAAAACTAACTTTGTGCTCATCACCATATAATCATAATAATTATCGACATGTTTTGACACCGATGGTTTCTTCGTCAGGATATATATTTTATTATCCTGACGAAGAAACCATCGGTTTCGAAACATGTCGATAATTATGATTATATAGTGGTGTACACAAAGTTAATTGTTTCATTTAATTAAAAATGACGCCACAATGATTTTCCGAAATTTGAAGAAAAAAATTGTGTTATTCCACAATTAATTAAGTAAAAATAATATGTACTATATTTGCGGCACGTTCCAGAGTGTAAGATACTCTCAGTATCGCCCTGGTGTAATACCAACATTTCAGAATTGAAACGTTGCTTGAGGTGGCTTAAGCCGTGTTTGATGACCATACTTCTGAATAGCCAAGTACTTCCGCATCTTCCTCTTCCCCATCTCCTCCCCCCCCCCCCACTATCTTCAGCCTCACAACATAACCCAATTGGGGATGCCATAGTCTCACTGGATGGGAGCAGTTAAGACTCTTGTGCGGTGTACACATAAAAAAAAAGAAAAAAAAGTCGCATCGACCTGACTTAGGATGAAATTAGATCCATAGAAATGTTATCTATTATTATATTATATTAAAAATTACATTTTATTACTATTAGAAAAGTATTAAAAATTACTATTATTTTTTAATGAGGATTTCTAATCTAAAATTACAATTTACGTGACAATAGAGGAGACAACATATTCATAAGAAGAGATACGGTAATTGTGTAAGGTAATATATAAATTGTACATAATACATTAGATATGATAAGCGAATGAAAATACACCGAAGAAGAAGTAAAAAGTTAAATAATGCTACTACAAAATGAAATTTGTTGGTCCCGAAAAGTATGAAATAATCCTTGAAAGAACGAGCGTCCCAACTGAGTGGCAGGTACATCCACAACCAATTTCAGACTGAAGTATGCCTCATGTTAGCCCAACCCAGCGAATTTTATCACCACCCTTAAAATTCCGCTGAAATTTGATCATAAAAAATCAACAAAAATTCCAAAGTGCGAAGTTGTGGGAACTTCGGCAACATGGTGTTGTTTGGACTGAGTAATAACTCCTATGAAAAATAGTGGATTCTTATAAGGCTGGACACACACGGCAGAGCCAACCAGCCAAATGGTCCCGCGCCGAGCCATAATTCATCGTGTGGGAAAAAAATGGATCGGCGTGGTTGACGGGCTTAGCATATTCAGACAGTCCAAAAACCACGTACGTGGAAAATCCCCGTATCAATAGAACGCGTGTGTGCGATCCAACTGGCTAGATCAACACGACCAATCCATTTGTTTTTATTTGCCCACATATAGAATGGAGCCACTTTTAAGCGACGCGATCGCCGCTGTACCTTCCATACTCTTATTAGTGTTTGTAAACGCCGCTACGCGCTGCACTAGCAAACTAGTATGACAGGTAGCGGGTAGCGGCGATTGAGTCGCTTGTAAGTAGCTGCGTGACTGACGGGCGTTACATTATAAAAAAATCATCAATTCCCCTATGCAATATAACACAAAACTTCAAAATATAGACATTTTTAGCAATACACTTCAGAAATAACAATTAGAAGTACCGCGTATGATCGAAAATTAATACAAGAGCGTGGAATGTATCGGGAGCATCTCTTATCCTCATCCTATATTCCTCTTTCTCTCCGCCTCACCTGAAATTAATTTTAAGATATAATAAAACTACATCTTCAATCAACTTTAACGAAGGAGATTTTTTTTGTTTTGACATAATTAAACAGTGTATATATTTATCTCGGCTGGCTAAGTCCTTTTCAGATTATTCGTAACCTATGAATGTCTTTCTTTTTCAAAATTTAAAAAAAAGTATAAGCTGTTTGTCTCTTACAAATAAATAAATAAATGGCCAAGCCAAAATCCGTTCGTAGAAATAAATTCTGACCTCGAGTCGTAAGTATGGCGACTTCATGCGGACGTTATTTTGTTCTGGAGTATAATATATTTTGTAAATTTATTTACTTAACAATATTTATTTGCAAAATAAGTTTAAACAATAACATTATTATAACTACAACGTTTCAGTACCAAATATAAAAAAACATTAATTAATCTTTGACTATTATCTTCCGATATTATTTTTTGCTACTTAAATTTAGATGAACTCTTGAATATTTGTGATATGATCTAATTAGCTATTTTGTGTAACGATAATACGATTTTCGATCACATGTTCCAGTTGACATAGATCGAACTGGCAAGCATCAGCGTGGCTCGATACGATCGTGTGTCCTCCTAAATATGGACCGTGTTCAAATGGACTCATCCAAATAGTTCTTCCGTGTATGTCCAGCTTAAGATAGACACTCAAATATTTTACATACTTGCGAGGTTTTGTTGTCTTTTGCATAAGTTTTTAAAGTTTAAATTAAATTAAAATTTTATTTTGTCAACTAAAATGTCGAGAATGTCAGTCCAAATATATTTGCGAATATTACAGTTGAAACAGTTGAAACAGTTGAAACAGTTGAAACAGTTGAAACAGTTGAAACAGTTGAAACAGTTGAAACAGTTGAAACAGTTGAAACAGTTTAAACAGTTCAAACAGTTGAAACAATTGAAAACAGTTGAAAACATTTTAGAGTTAAATCTTGCAATAATGTAAGTAACTCTATTATTCGCCCATGTCTCTTGGAGAGCTATGGCATATACATACGTGACTGAAAACGTCAGCCGTAGTCGTCGCCATTACTTGTTCAAGATACCATACAGCAGAATCAAAGTTCTAGCACAGCATTTCATAATAAGAGGAATGGTGTTTTGCTTCTTAATCGCCCAGGAATGAAGTTTTTTTTATTCTGAGCTTGACCGTTGCAAACTCATGATCATGAGGGTAGTCAATTTAAGGGTGCCTACTTGACTCACTAGACATTAGAACCTATTTCAATGTCACCATTCACAAACAAATTATTTGGCGAACACGCCAATTCCTCGCTTACATAGCAAACGAATATGCAAATAAATTATATCGACATTCTTAATGTAAAATCGTCATATTAATATGTCATTTAAGGTGTATATCTGTCCACAAAAAATAAAAAATATTCTTGTACATTTGGTTTAAAGTATAAGTTGAGTCCGTCAGTTTTTTTTCCTGAAAAATAGAATTTCAGAAGCTTTTTTATTAATACCTATCTAAAAAAGTTGTATTTGTAAATTTTAAAGTTTGTAAACGACACTCTGTTGGTACGATTGTAATAAATTTATATTATTCGTAGAGTACCCCGTTGGCCAACCTTACGTATTTTAAATCATTCAACGGCACTCCCAAAAGACCAGGGGGCTTTCTGAAAATGCGGCCAAGTTTAGAAAACTTTATATTCCTTCCATTACAACCTAACTGCTGCCTCTACTGTCATGAAGTTGGTAGAAATTTTATGAAAAATCTTGCAAGAGACACTTGATAATACTTTCTACAAATATAAAAACTTTCTAGTTTTACTGCGCACGAGATTATATTACTCCTTTTGAACTTATTGGTCCTTTTTGCACGGAGAGAAATCGATTTCAAAACACCCATTCCAGTAAGTTTTATCGATTTGCCTCGATAATATATCATTACATTACAAAGAAAAAACATTACAATAACGTACTTTACGTTCAAAATTTGATTACTAATAATTTATTACTACAATTTACTAACAACTTATATATCCAAAATCATAATATTGCATTTTATACCGACACTATGTTATTTAATACGACCGCAATGTCCTGATAGTTTTCACTTGTGAAATTTTGTAAACGCATGTGAAAGTATTCGTATGGAACCGTGAAGTTATGCTGCCATTGTTCCTAATAAAATATCATGCTGCTTTTCTAATATATTTAACAGAAAAATGGACGAATCCAAAGCAAGTAGCTAATAATGGCATAGGATGTCATGACCATAATGGTCTCTGCCCACTATACCGTTCCAAACCATGACCGTAACCGTAGCGGCGCATGCAAAAAAATATTCTTTGTATCGATCAGTATGAAACGCTGTCCACTAGCCCGTCCCGTCACCGACCAACACCGTCGCATACCATGACCGGACTGACGGCGAATTCTCGATGACAATATTTTGCAGGTGCCGGTCCGCTCTATGCATGGCACGCGACGGTGTTAGAACGGGGATCATACGCGATCATAACCCCGTTCTAATAGTGATATTATTCTTTTAGGTGTAATATTTTCTATATTTCTTAATAATGCATTACATTGGAATGACTAGTTGCTTAAATAACAACCAGTATTCTCCCTCGATTTTTCTTTTTTTTAGAACCGTATGCTTATTGAACAGGAATGGTACGGATACTAACCCCGGTGTATACGGGTATCATACGGTCACTAAACCAGTTACGTACGGGTATCATACGGTGTTAGCACGTTCTAGTGGGCATGGTAGGGCGTAGCGTATTTATTTCGTCGCTGATACGTTCATAGTACGGCCATGGTATGGAACGGTGTTGTGGACAGAGACCTTTAAACTACTGGAACGTCAGCTAGCAAGCGAAAAAACATACATACAATCTCTGGTCTGGATTCTGGAATTTTGGATATGAACCCAGATCAGAACCATCGGTAGGTTATAAAAAGTAGGTTATATGTAGATAAAATATTGCGAAAGGGGATAAATGTGAATTGTTTACCGTGGAATTATCAGGAAGATTCATATTGTGGTGTATTAGGATTTTCATGTAGACGTGATTCGTATAAAATATGACAAGTTTATTAGAAATCCTGATAATTCGCGTCCTAATGTTTATTAGGTCACCTCGTCTCGTCCTGTTAATTTATTCGTAAGGCCTGCAATCCCATTTTAAACCGAAATTACGAATAATTTGAAGAGAATTCTTAATAAATTAGCAACACATCTTTCTCCGTGTGACAATTGAAAAATAAGTAACAAACAGTATTGCGCACAGTTTTCTTTAGTAGTAACTTTATATATAAATTTTCCTCTTATTTTGAACGTCAATGGTGCATAATTTCATCATGAAGCATCAACTTTCCGCTTTAAGGGATAGAAAAATAGTAAGGGATGTTTTCTGGAAATCTTTTGTAGACAGTGACCTTCCTCTTGTTTTGAAGGTTAGGTGTGCAAAATTTCAACAATCTCGGAATAAAACTGTAGATTAAAATCTAATCCATTCCGCCCGCCACGGACTCTTCTTCATTTAAGTTTAATTTAAATAAATCATTTTTTTAATTAAAACTTCTTAAGGCGCGATATGACTAGTAATTCAGAAGTTTTTCGGACACAAATAACGTTTTCAAACGAAAATGACGTTCGGATATCGGTAGAATTAGTGCCATCTGTGTTTGTTTTTGTTTAATAATTTTAAACGGTTATCGCCTTAATGGTCTCGAATGATACACAGCTACACCACCGGCTGTTGAGTTTAGTCGCTTGTATTGAGAAATGCAATAAAAATTATGAATATAGATTCGCTCTTAATTTTTCATCCAAGTTTCGGAAAATAATAATAATAATATTCTAGCGAAGGCGAGACCCCTTAAAAATAAAAACGAAAACAGATGGCAGTAATTGTACCGTTTTAGTAATACCTGCCACAACAGTCAAAGAAGTATTACTTGAACCGCGCGTAAATGTTAGACGTACTCGTTTTTTTAAGTTCGTTATATCACTTGAAAACGTCTTTTAAAATCGATGTTGGATATGGAACTTACTTTGTATTCATTATCTGTTAAACAACAATAGTAAATAAATTCAATTTATTTGCCCACACCAGGACCACAATATTCTCGGGCAAAGCCGGATAGTAAAACCAGTTGCAAATAAAATTCAAACGACCGACCTAGTAGGTATCGGCCCGCTTTACAGCTGCTTTTCTCTTTGTAAAATCCCCTAAGAGAAGAGTGCCAGCGGCATTCTAGAGAAGCAACACAAAGTTTTATCGAAATTTTCACTCGTGCTTGAGGTATCGATTTTAAATGGCTGCGGGTGCTTTTATTTGTGTGGTAAAAGTAAAACAGAACGTTAAACTTGGAAAATATTTTCCAAGATTTAATGTAAGTATTGGAAGTTTACTAAACAATCAAAACATAAATCTCCAAATTCTTATTTACATACACCTCGGAGAGGCGTCTACTAATATCTACAGGAATTTCAAAAACTGTACAAATCGGACTAATATCTATGAGAATCCATGTTCTGACTAATATTTACACGAGGTGTGTTGGAACAATATCTATGGGAACCAAAGTGAGGACAAATATATCTACAGCTCAAACTGCTGACTTATATCTACGGAGCAGGTGATGTAGACGAATATCTACAGTACTGTCAGAGGTTGGATTTGCAATTATGTATAGCATATTGGCATAACGTAATATTGAGTAAGCAGTTTAAAGAATCTTTTGCATCACAAAACATGTTACACAAACCTAGCGTAGCCGCTAAACTACTTGAAATCTGGGATGTTTTTCTTGCCTTGACGCGAGCAGGCGCTACGAAGGGGGCACTTTCTTTTGTATCACAAACCATGTTACACAAACCTAGCGTAGCCGCTAAACTACTTGAATACTGGGATGTTTTTCTTGCCTTGACACGAGCAGGCGCTATACCATTTTTAACATTACAAAAAAATACGTAATATTATGCAAAAACTTCACGTACGTACTTTAAACGTTTAAGCCTTTACGTAATTGAAGTAATTTATGCTTTTCCTTACAACCTCTTGCTCAGCTGCCCTCTGTAGATATTATTCCTACCTGCGCTCCATAGGTATTCGTCGCCACTGGGACCGTCATAGATATTTATCCGACCTTAGCCCTGTAGATATTAGTCTTCACTCAGAAGTTCATAGATATTTGCCATCATATGGGCTGTAGATATTCATTCGACATACAGGCTGTAGATATTAGTATCTCAATGCCTCACCGGTAGTGTTACTACCTCATATATTTTGAGCAAGTAATTCGGTGGCTTGTCTTATTATTTTGGTAATTCAGTGGGTGTTTTTATTTGTCTTCTGTGGCTCGGACGCTGGCGTTTGGGACTACTTTTTATTATGTAGTTTTAATCAAGGCCGTAGCCAGGGGGGGATCAAGGGGATTGATCCCCCCCCCCTCCAAAATTGACTATACGGTGTGCCCGCGCGGCGATGACAGAGGGGCGCACGCCAAGAGCATGGGGCAAACTACAACACAAAAATTCCTGAAACTTATTTTAGAGTTACTATCATGATTCCACTTTTGGATGATCTTGATTTTGATCAGCTTCGTTCGAGATTTCAAAATCATAGATCCACATTATCAACTAACACAGTTCCACTAAACAACCTTCCCCCCCCCCCCCCCCCCCGAACTTTTTCTCTGGCTACGGCCTTGGTTTTTACCCTTGTGTATAAAAAAAGTGTACGAGGACAAGGTCTGAATCGCTTGCGCAAATATCATTCCATACGTTGCTTTTAATTTCATTAATGTAGCTTCTCGGAATGCTTTGATTTTTTAAATTTTAAAAAATTATATGAAGTTTTACGAATTAAACACAAAAACAATAAATAGAATGGCTATAATGTGGCCAAATGACATCCCACATTCAAGAGGTTAATGGGGCCAGCAGACCTAGCTATAAAAGCTCAAGCGTTATTTGGTTTGGCGTATTTCGGCATATCGGTTGCGTACATTTCCAATGGGAATGTATGACGAGCGATATGCTGAAGTGGGCCAAGCCAAATAACGCTTGAGCTTTTATAGCTAGGTATGTTGGCCCCATAAAGTTTGTGCTGGAATTAATTTGTTGGTCTGAATGCAGTTGCGTGGTGCTATAATTTACTGAAAATAATCTAAAGAATGTTCAAGCCACCAGATCTCACTGTTGGAGTATAGTTTGGCTGCAGCACATTTAACACACTATGCTACACGTTTTATCAAAGAATAAAGAAGATATCATTAGAAGAGCCTTCCATTAAATGGAAACAAATATGCCACTGATTTAGTATCTTTTGGTTCTAGGTCATTTAGCACGCCTTCTGTCTCTCTTCTACTTGCTTGAAATGTTATATAGCCATCCCATTTAAATTTCGAAATCATGGTGAAACACGGTTTTGTTTGGAAATATAGGTTCAATTTGGGCTTTTTACTAGTAATTATGGGTAACAATAATTATTAGCCTGAAACACTTTTCCATATTGAAAAAAATTCCCGATAAAAGATACATGTCGCCGACGGGCTCGAACCCGCAACCCTCTAATTGACGGTCAGGAGCTCTACCATTAAGCTACGGTGGGTTACATCCTACCCGCCAAACGATTTAATAAATACCTAGTGTTTCATTCAACAATAAATTATCGATTATTACAATCTTTCACCTGCAAACAACCAACTTTATTTTTATATGAGAAAGGCATGTAAGTGCTAACTCTCTCACTAGGTGGCGTCGAGACATATTATATCTACATTTTTGGTGAAATACTTTAACTCGTCAAATATTGATTTTTTTTTAAATTGATAAATTAAGCTAAGTCGAGATTTTATGCATTGCACAAAGGGTAACAATTATTATTAGTAATAATTATTAGCCTAAAACACCCTTTGTGCTACGCATAAAATCTCGTTTTAAACATTAGCTTATCATTTAAAAAAAATGTGTTTGGATTACTAGTAAGCGCTACAGACAACAAATTTGACAGTATTTCACTTTGATGGTACTTTTCGTACATTACGTTACATTTTTTATTTCACTATTATAGTGCCAAAAATTGTGTAAAAATGCAATTTATAAATATATTACTTTTATGACACATTGATGGTTGTTTGTCAGTTGTGTAGGGTTAGGATTAGCAGCGAATTTATTTTTGGACACGTATTGTTTTCCATTAAAACCGTCTTAAATCTTAAAATTTCCTAAAAAATCTTATTATTTTATCTTTTATTAACGAATTGAAATTTTAAAATTTTTGTAATGTTTTTAAAATGAATAAAGAATTGAATTGAATTAATTTAATTTTTGAAAAGAAGCAAACACATTGTGACTTGACATTTTAAATAAATGAAAAGAAAATACTTTGTTTTAAGTCACTTTATTTTTATTTAACGTCTTACCGGTTTCGGTACCTCGGTACCATCCGTCAGGACTGTAACAAAAATAATGTCTGAAAATACATAAGTACACATATATATATATATATATAATATTGTGAAAGAAAGGGAGAGTGTACTAGAGTGGGACAGAACGTCAGTTGTTGGAGGGAGGAGGGGAATGGGGGATAAGTGAAGAAATGGGGAACATACTTAAAATTGGACTGAAGGTTAAATTTAGTTGATTATTAATGATTTCTTCCTTTGAATTTACTGATTTTTTGTTTCTAAAGCTTCTAAATTGTGTAGTCTTAAATTAAATTGAATTAAATTACCGAATCTTATTTTGTTACCTGTTTAATTTGTTTGACAATTCTGTACCCGACATCTGAGTTGTTCCTCTTTTGGTATAATCATAATCACGTATTATGAACATGTTATCTGTACGTCCTTGTCTCCATGATGATATTGTGTTTATGTTTCATAATAGGAATGCCAAATGAGGTGATGTGCTGAAACTTGTAGCATGTTAATCATAATTGTACAATTTTCCAACTACGCTCGTTAGAGTTGTGAGTTTCTCGGTAGAAAAGAGGTACGTTGAATATATTCAACGTACAAGAGAAATTCCTTTGAAATAACGTCAACCCCCCATGCGAGGCAACACCTCATTAATCAGCTGTACCAAATACCAAACTCAATGTACTTGCATTAACTTTACAAAAGCAGAAATCTAATTTAATTATCTCTCGTTTCAGATCTTGCTAAAGATGGCAGCCAAAAAGAGGTTTATCTTACTTGAAAAACATTTCAAGACAAGGAGGAATGGATTATCCTATAAAGACGGGGTCCAATTTCGTCACCACAACAAAAACACACTATAATAATAATAACAACAAAACAGCCAATTTATTAAACCAAAGTTCCTAATTTAACATAAATCAGTCACAAAGTTGTCATGAATTAAGTGATATTTTTCTTCTAGTGCAATTCTAAGCCATTGAAAATGTGTTCGCTCGTGTTTTAAATAATTAGTGCAAGTAATTCCGCCAAAACGGAACACCGTAAATCGCATGGCGGCCCACAACATCCTACCTCATAATTCACCATTCAACCTCACTCTGTCTTCAACCTTTCTCATCTTCATCTCTCTGCTCTTCTCACAATCGCATATTGTTGCTTCTTCTCTTCAAACCCAGACCTCTAATCAGTCCGTTCATCCTGTTTCTCAATCCTCAATCATTTCTAAAACTACGCCTGGTGTCTCCAGTACGATCAGTTCCATCTTAATAAAAAACCTCGAAAATGATAGTTTATCAAATGACTACAACTCTACGAACAGTAGTGCAAAATCTGGTGAGTGGTTTCCGGGTAAAGATTCTTCTAGTAGTTACAGCATAGTTGGACAAGTGATAGTTTCAATAATTTTGCTGTCCATCATCGTTGGAACGATTGTTGGCAACATCCTCGTTTGCATTGCCGTGTGCTTAGTAAGGAAGTTACGTCGTCCTTGTAATTACCTACTAGTGTCGTTAGCAGTGAGTGACTTATGCGTCGCAATTTTAGTGATGCCCATGGCTATGATGACTGAAGTTATGGGAAATTATTGGGCTTTTGGTCCAATGGTTTGTGATCTATGGGTATCAATAGATGTTCTTTCATGTGCTGCGAGTATTTTGAATCTATGTATGATCTCAGTGGATAGATACTACGCTATAACCAAGCCATTAGAGTATGGTGTAAAAAGAACACCGAGACGGATGATATTCTGTGTGTTTCTTGTATGGTTGGGTGCTGCTTGTATTTCACTTCCCCCACTTCTGATTCTGGGAAACGAGAAGGGGGAATACCAGTGCGCAGTTTGTCAGAACTTTGGGTATCAGATCTACGCCACGCTCGGGTCTTTCTACATTCCCCTTATTGTGATGATGGTGGTGTACTACAAGATCTTCAGAGCGGCGAGGAAGATTGTCATGGAAGAGAAGAGAGCCCAGTCTCACCTGGAGAGTCACTGCTACCTGGAAATCAATGTGAAGAATGGAGGAGCAGCGGAATCCAAGCTGCTGCAGGGGAGACAAAGTTCCCAGCCTGCTGCTCGGTCTTCATCCACAGGAACCAATTCTTCTGTAAGTATAACCCCAAAAGCCTACCTAAAAGTCTATCTTACCTCTTAAATGTTTAGTTTTTAGATAATTTCTATATCTTATTATTCTACTTCTATAAGTTTTGATGATTCTTACTATCCATCGGATGCCGGCAGTTATCTGCAGATCGTTTCAAATCATTGGGTATCTTCTATTTAGTTTTACAACAGAAGGGCATCAATCGATGGTCATGTAATGTCATCGCAGATTGTGACGGTATTTTTAATTGTTTTGATTTATATTTATTTATGGATTGATTCAACGCCCGGAGGGCTTTTACATGTTAGTACGGTATATTTGTTACATTTTCTTGGAAGTAAAAAAATAATTTGATACATTTTGTTGCTAGTAAAAATTGCACAAACGTCACAAAAAGACAGGAAATAAAACCGAAAAATACAGCGATTAGGAATAGTGTTTATATAGTGTAGAAGTGTGAATACAGCTTAGGAATAGTGTTGGAATAAATGTTTTAAATGATCCACAAAACTCACCAAGTTGATATTAAATATGTCAACATCACCTAAATATGGTTTCCCATAGTGTGAAATGATTGTATCGGAGAGGGGGGAATGTAGTTACGCTTATGAACGCTGCAGTAGAATGGTGAATATGGTCGTGTTGTTACTGTGGGTATTCGTAAGTCTATTTACTTATTTATTTATTTATTAAAGAATTTTATACATAGTGTACATATTATGTTATTTCTATGAGTTGCAGGAGTTCACAACAGTCGAATTTAGAGTTAAGTTTTTTTTTAATAAAAAGGTTCAGTCGTTTATTTTACTTCTGTCTTATAATGTATGCATTTTCAGAATTTTTGATAATAAATTATAATTTAAGTCTTCTAGTGGCATATTTAGATTAATTTTTTTTTTTTTTTTAAGAAAGACAAACATTCCCGGGTTACGAATAACCCAACAACATTTGAAAATCTCCTAATACCACCACACTAAGCTGAAGATATTGCTTGTGTTGTGATGGAGGACTTAGCTAGCCGAGGAATCGACCACGGAACGCCTGGGTGGGACCCAAACGCAATGCCCACTCAACCACTGACCGGTCAAATATAAAACGCAATTTTTTTTGTTGTATTCGCTCATTGTTAATAATGTGAATTTTGTAAGATGGAGACCAAACTACTGAGTTTGATAATATATGATCTAATACTATAATATTTATTATAGGCGGATGTTCTAAAGATCTCCAATCACATAAACAACACATTTCACTATTTTGTATAATCCAGAATATGCACCCAGTAAATCCACCGCACCATTAAATATGATATGAATTCCTCTCTAATATTTTCATATCATACCTGCCCCCTAATGCTTACCTTGAAAATGCTATATGTGACATGTAAAAATTATCATTTCTTTGACATCTACTGATCTTAATCTCTCTGGATGGCATTCATTGCTTTGAAGTAGACCTCAGTATCAAAATATTTAATTCCTTCAGCAAACAAACACAAAGACCAAAGACTAAAACATTTGATCCTCTTATTTAGAATTCACGGTTCAAACAGTATACGCGTTAGTGTTTACCTGGCAACCTTCCTTTTAACCCTTTGATATCCTATTCCATTCACGTTGACTCAAATATGAAAAAAAAACGTTTGTGGGACCTTTGCACGGTGTACATTAATTTAGACTAGCTTTTGCCCGTTGCAGGCAACTAATTGGTTAAAGCACTAAGTAATTTGGCGTTTGAATGTGGATGAAGCAAGAAGTGTGTGGCTACATTTTTTTATTAATTTAGATTGCTATTAATAACTTGGTATTTCTCCTGAAATTATTTCCATATACAATAGTACACAACTGCTTACCCTGTACACATTCCATATGCGACCGATGGTTGAATTTGGCAGCCACCTCTGGTCTAGCGCCCCGAAATATCTAAAAACACTCGTGAAGAAACTGGCGGTCCATTTGATTCTCCCGTCTTGACAAACGGATTACAATCTTTAGAGCACAGGCGTCGGGTGGGAATGCTATGATCCAGTTTCAAAAGTTAAAATATGTAAATCTTGCTTTTAATGGCTCTTTTAACAATCTTTGGTTATTTATAGATCATAGTCATATCTCGTCCGATAGATACAATTATGTTGTATTGCTCCAAAGAATTGTCTTTGAATCTTACTCTCCTCTCGCAATTCATCATGAAGAACTAGCACTCTGAACTATCGTTTCAAGAAATGTGGTCATCGAAAGTAAGTGATTTAACAAGACTGGAATCGAAACTATAATTTTTTTTATCTCAAAATCAAAGGATTTTTTACCGATTTAGCATAAACGTTGTTTTACATCAGCTCTGTTCTCAAAATAAATTTCCACAAATATCTTCAAACCTTTTCCGAAACATTGCTTTCAAATAAATTCAGTAAATTGAACATTAGGCAGGAGATCTCAAGGGGTGAGTTACCTTATTTTGTCGGCCCACCTGTTGATTGCCAGCATTCCGGGATATTCACATTAGCTGGTTGAACCGAAATCCAACAGACTCGACAGATTGTTTGGACAGTTTCAAAGTCAAACACAGCGTCTAGCGGTAACGGCGCCTACCGCCAACAGAGTACGGACGCGGACCAATTAACAAGGCTCCCGATTGACCGAGTCGGACAAGGCGATAGCGGATTATCCGGTTACGGTAATTTAAGCCTGTCAAAACAGTGGAAAGTTTTCTTAGCCAAATCAATATTTGATCATTTGCTTAAACTCTCACAAAGCCAGAATGACGGAAGTCTCATTAGATTTTAACAATTTCTAAACGTAATTTTTCTTTTATTTTATATTCAGTCAATATCTCTAGCTAACTACTCCCGGTGGAACTATGGCAGACCATTTTTGAGAGTGCTGTGAGACTGGTGGAAGTGAATGGGAAGGATCAGAATGTTACGATCCTTGGGTCCGGATTTAGATTTCGCATGTCCAAAGCCCGGCATTCGAAAATATAAATGCTTTTTTATTTATTGGTGTTATTTCACATTTAATTAAAACAAAAACAACATAGGATTAAATGAAACAAATAACCTGGTGTATACCTCTTATATAATCACAATTACCGACATGTTTTGAAACCGAAGGTTTCTTCGTCAAGATAATGTGAACTTACACAATTATTTTATTTTACAAATATTATATAAGTGGCGTACACCAAGTTATTTGTTTCATTTAATTAAAAATTATGCCATAAAGTGATTTTGCGAAGATTGAAGAAGTAACATACTATTGTCCAATCGAGGCACGTTTCAGGATGTTAGGTAATCGCCTCTCAGAATCGTAATGAGCTACGGTTAGTGAATAGATAATTAAATAGCTAGGTACTTTCCAACCTTGCTCCTTCACATCTCCTTCTCCCCCCCTCTCCTTTAAGGCTCAAAACTTACCCCGATTGCTGATTCCCCAGCATTTATGTGCGGTAAAAATAAAAACATTCTCAATTAATATTTCATGATAATTTACGTAACACGTTTAAGTTATTACGAAAATTAGATTCCACCAATTGTTATTCCACCAATATTCGTCTACCATCCTTAACAATTTACAAAATATGTTTCAAAACAAACAAAAAAATATATTAATATATCTAAACACGCCACATTGCATTTCGGCAGTGTCATTTAATTTATGACCACAGTTTTGCTTCCGCTTTTCCACTGTGCGGTGGTAAACATTTCTCACGCAAACGGACATTTATTCCGAATTTTGACCGCATTAATGACATGATAGCATGCTGTATGGCAGCCCCGATATATGACCGTTTTACCATGGAAGCAGACGTGATTACTGTGTGCATTGATATAGAATATACGAGAATGCAATGGATTAATTTATATTTTATTTTAAATGGACAATGCCAAAACTGCAAAAAAGACAAAGATAAGTTTTTATTTTTATTTTTTATTATTTATTAACCAAAAATACATTTTAAGTACATTTTTTTTTAGGTATATGCCACCTCACTAGGCTGAGCCTGTTCCGAGGTGGCAGTAATTTAATTTTTTTTATATCATTTTCTTAAAAGAAATAATAAAATTAATTATTAAATAATAAATAGAATTTGGAAAAATAAACATAAAATGAATATTAATAAGAGAAATAGAAAAGAAAAAATGGAGGAGAGATGATATAAAGAAAATAAATTATTTGAAAAGAAGAGAAATAAAATTTAATACAGGTAGCTATTATATTGTAGAAGTTATAATATGTCCGCAGTATACAATGCCCTTGTTTACTATCCATGTATGTATTTTGTGTTTTAGATTTACGCTTTTTATCAGGTGAATGTCTTTAATGTCTTTTTCAATTAAATTTGAAAGTTTTGAAGTCAGATTACGGTAATGTCTTTGTCCATAGGTGGTATTTATCTTCGGAGTAATGTGTTGATGTATATGTCTTGTTCAGTATGTTGGTTTAGTTTGTCTTTTTGGTAATGTATAGATATAATTTTGATGTACAGTTGCTGTATGTTCAGTATGGCGAAGTCCTTAAATAACTGTATTGTCGAGAATCTATAAGGTTGTTTTGTGGTAACTTTAATCAGTGAGGTTATAAGTTCTTTACGGCGGCCCAGGCAAACCACTGCGACATCAATAGTCAATTTATTAGAAGGGATTAGTAGGATATTCGATATTTTCGCAAAAAAGGAGCTCTCTAGTTAAACACATTTCATTGCCTAAATAACGTGGTCAGTGTGCATAAACTACAGAGGATATTTGAGTTGCTCCAACAACACAAATGTTAACTTTTATTGAGGTTAAAATAAACCATGTAGCGTTGAAAATAAAAACAAAATGGCTTCCACCTGCATTGCTCGAATCCACTGTCGTTTCTTCAGAAATCTGCAATTTCCGCGAACATTTTTCCCATTTTACTCCAATTTTTGTCTTCGTAACTTCAATAAAACCTAAATTCCACATTTTTTTCATAATTTCCACTAATATTTTTCTTCTACATATATACCATAAGTTTCAGCAAAGTTAAATACATCGTAATTTTGTGTTGTATTTCTTCAAAATTTTGACAAGAAAATCAATAAACCTTTTTTTATTTATCCTCCACGACGCGAAAATTGTTTGCTTCATGACTACATTCAAAACCAAATCATTCGGTTTATTTTGTGTTAACATTAACGGACGAGGGGGAGGACTATCGACTCCCAAGATCGCGGGTTCGAACCCAGCGTGCGCAAATAAATTTTATTTGAACAATTTGTGTTATTCATTTCACATTTAATTCGTTAAAAATAATAATTACTGTGTTAGCGGCACTGACGACCGTCCGTGGTCGAGTGGTAAGACACTTGACTCCCATTCGAAAGGTCGCGGGTTCGAACCCGGCGTGCGCAAATAAATTTTATTTGATTAATTTGTGTTATTTCACAATTAATTAATAAAAATAATATATGTTATAATTGCGGCACGTTCCAGAGTGGAAGATATTCTCAGTATCGCCCTGGTGTAAGACCACCATTCAGAATTGAAACGTTGCTTAATAATGGCTTTAGCCGTGTTTAGTGATTAGATCTGAATAGCCAGGTACTTTCCCACCTTTCTCTTCCCCATCTCCTTCCCTTCCCCACTTACCTTCAGCCTCACAACATACTCCGATTGGGGATGCCATAGTCTCACTGGCTCCAGAAGGGAGCAGTTGGGACTCTTGTGAGGTTTCTCTATAAAAAAAATATTAAAAAAACTTTCCAGAGTGGAAGATACTCTCAGTTTCGCCCTGGTGTAAGACCACCCCTCAGAATTGAAAGTTGCTTGAAATCGCTTTAGCCGTGTTTGGTGATCAGATATGATTAGCCACACTTTCCTCTTCCCTATCTCCTTCCCCTCTTCACTACATTCAGCCTCACTACATACCTCAATTGGGGATGCCATAGTCTCACTGGCTCCAGACGGGAGCAGTTGGGGCTCTTGTGCGGTGTACATATAACTAAGGCCGTCTGTTTCAATAAAAAGTTAAATTGTGAGCAATGCGTTAATTTTAACCGTCAGTTAAAGTAACAAAAATGTTAAATAGGACCACGCGCTGTGTCAAGTGGACTTTTGCTAAAGTAATAGTTATTGGTCTGGGCAGTCTGCAAAGTATAAAATACTTTTTTCGAAATCCCAGTAACTGAATTGATTAGTACTAGTAAATATCTAACTACTACAACTTATTAAAAAAAATTTTTCGTCCATATTAAGCGTGTCACGGTTTTGTAAATATTTTCCCTTATATTTCACACAAGCAAGGACCGGGTTACGTCACGAACTCTGCCGCACGGTATTATGCTCATGCCGCCGTTTTCGCGGGCTTTAATAAAATTCAAACTTGTAGAATTAATTTAATTAAACAACCTAATAGATTAGATTTGACTTCTTCAGAGTAATATATTTTATATTTCCAACTGCGACGAAATGTTTCTCCGTATTCTCCCAACGATCTAAATACAAGGTGTAATTGTCTCCTTTGTCGCTTCAAGTCTAAAGCTTCACACTACAAACTGTTGCTACGAAACCGCTTTTACAATGCACTTTAATGTCTGCCACCTTTTACAATGAATAAACTCCGCATAATGGCTTGTGCCACCCTTTACAATGTACGAACTTAACAATGTGTGATACAAAACGGGAAGTGTGAGGCTTTTTATGAAATGTTCTGGATTTAATAGATGTTATCTGCGAGTTTATAGCTCAATTTCGATAAAGTGAGGTTAAGTTTTTCATTAGTACGATTGACTACCGAATTTAAATAAAATTTAGATTTACCGAAAGAGTATACTCAAGAAAGGAACCCTCGGATGGTTTGGGCATATAGAAAAATGTTATTCTAAAATACGATAATTTTATTCGTAAAAACGGTTAAAAACGGGACTGAAGTTCTTACGAACAAATTAACAGTGTTTCAATGCTTATTGGCGGGAAAATGTAAGAATAATTTGTTGGTATTCGTACGAAATTACGTATACAAATTATTCTTTCATGTTCCCGCCGATAAACATTTACACCCTGTTAATTTGTTCGTCAGAACTTCAGTCCCGTTTTTAACCGATTTTACGAATAAAATGATCGTATTTTATATTAACATTTTTCTCCGTGAAGGAAGAAGAGTGAATGGTATAAGAAGTAAGGGACATCCGAGGAAGACATGGCGCGATTAAGTGAATCGAATACTTGTTAAGTGTCAGAAAAATAGAAGAGTATGCATGAGACGATGTATGTACGTGAATGAGGCAAAGATGTGTGCCAAGACAGAGTTATTTGGCGGTCCGTCTTTGCCTACCCCTGCGGGGAAACGGCGTGATGATTAGTTAGTTAGTTAGACTACCGAATTTAAAAGTATGATATCGGACAGGAAAAATGACGTGACTCAATTTGTATTCATTTATTTATTTATTTACTTACACATATACGGCACAACATGTGCCATTAATATAATTGACATAACATAAACAGTACAACATCGTGAAGAATAAAAGTATAAATGTAAGTTAAAAAATATAAGAATAAGAAAGGTAAAAAGTAAGTACTAAGTTAGGTAATAAGTAGTAGGTAAAGGTAAAATATAAATATAAAGAGAAAAATATGTTATAAGTATAAGTATAATTTGTAAAGTATAAATTACAAACTATAAACTATTCAGCAAAAGTTAATTAAGTTAAGTTAATGTGATAACTTGATTTATAACTATGTAAATATGTTTTTATTTCTTTTTCAAAATATTTTTTTTGGATCCATTCAAAACTTTTTAGTGTAAAAACATTTCCACTGGTTCAAAATTTGCCGTTTATATTGTCATTGCAGCTGGTTATGCATTACTATAGCATAATCCGTTTCGGGATAGTGAAAATTCAAATTTCTGATCCCCCATTGAAACACAGAACTGATTTAAAAATAGGATCCGCTGAATGATAACACTGGAACATTTCAAAGTAACATACATAACACGTAACCAGAAGATAATTAAAATTTCTGTCAAAATCAGAAATTTCATTAGGGAAATGGAGATTGCCCCATTGATAAATTAATATTCTCTTTGATCAATGTTTTTGATACAGTTACATCAAAACAAAGGATTAATTATCGGAATTTTTATAAAAATATCAAAGGGCAGATATGAAAAGTAATTTTAAAAA